>CM050510.1:55438333-56657500 GCA_027563665.1 Antrozous pallidus | reverse complement strand
ATCAGGCCTAAACTGGCAGTCAGACATCCCCCGAGGGGTCCCAGATTGTAAAATGTGCAGGCTGGGTTGAGGGGACCCCCCTCCATGCACTAATTTGATGTACCAGGCCTCTAGTTACTATTAAAATGTCGTATTTTCTTTCTAGTTTGTAGGAAAAAAGTTGTAAATTAGAAAAATAAAGTAATTATAATCTACATACCAAGTGCCACTACCTATCATTTGAACAGCCATTTTATTTTGTTCTGAAATAATCTTAATGGATATAACTTAGTGACATCGGAATAAACTATGGCTTCACTTTCTTCATTCTCTTGATGAGCATTTAGCTTGTTTTAAATTTTGTCAGATTGCAAAATTATCCCAGATAAACATTTTAACAAACCTGTAAGGATAAATTCCAAGTCCTAAAATTGCTTTGGAGAAACCCTCTAGTTTAACTAAAGAGTCCTCAGCTATTTCCCAGAAAGTTTCAACCCTTCTAATCCCACCAGCAGAGGGGATTTCAGCAAACACCAGGTGGTTGTGGCTCCTCCTTAATGTATATTCAGAGCTTTCTGATCCATCAGGTTGAATAGGAGAGATGGGCAGACCCTAAACTCAGTGGGAGAGGGAGGCTGGGATCTGCAATCCTGAGTGGTATGAGGCCAGCCAGGCTGGTGGTAATGACAGAAATGGCACAATTCCCTTGTATTCAAAGAAAAATGAATTTGTGTTAGGAGCTTATTATTTAAAAGTGTAATAAAAGTGATTCTAATTTCCTTTGTTAAATGCACTTTGCTACATCTACATATTCTATTTTAATATGTTGGCGTGCTACAACAATATGTGGCCAATATTTATTAAAAATGTAATGGTTGATTAAAAAGAAATTAAAAACAGCATATTAGAATTATTGCCTGTCCACAGCCTTTCTGTCTTGAAACTCAGTTACTACAACTATAAATAACATGCAGAGCAAAGATGAAAGTTCTTACACATAAACTTCTTGAAAATATATGACTCAAATCTTTCTTTATACGTTTATATCACTATGCAGCTCAGACACTGAATATAGGGTTGCAGTAACAGCACCAACAACCTAAAAACAAAATTTCCATTTTCTTTTTAAATTAACTAACTCATTTGTATGTAAAAAATGTAAAGGTATAAAATAATTTGCTATAAATAAGGACCCACTGATAATAAAGCAGCATGATAAATTTTACAAAAAAATGATTAATATGAGTGATTTTAGAAAGAAAAGTGATTTAAAATACCACTTCATAGGTTGTAGAGAGATTTAAAAATTAGATAAATGATAGTATTTTATTCAGTAGTTCCAGGTAGAGCATAAATGTGAAATAAAATTAGTTAAATAATAGAAAAATAAAATTAACTATATAAAATATGCATATCATTCATTTTGTAAAGCAAACAATGCTGGCTAAAATTTATTAAAATAGTGGTTAATAGAATCATTAGCTACAAAGAAATAAGTATTTTTTATCAGAAGATTAAGATTACATCTTTGAAAAGCTAAAGTACATAAATATAAATACATAGGTACAGACAATGGAACAACTATGGTGACAAAATGTTAGTGATTTTATATTTAATATTATAAACATAAAATTGAAAATCAATGGATATTTGTCAGCCAACATTTCAAACTTAATAAAGAATTTAAGCTACTAATCAACTTCTGTGTTAAAATCACTTTGGAAAATGTAAATTAGTAAATGAAATTTTGTAATAACAATAATATGTGTTAAAATACTCTTGTGAAATGTTTAACGATGAGCTGCAGATACAAGCACTGTCTGCAAAAGGGTTATGGTCTCCAAGGAACCACTACCTGAGTTCGTGAGGGTTAGACATGTCCATGTGGAAATTGTGGCCAATCTGGAAGATGCTGCTATAGTCCAAGCTTCAAGAGTAAAGAAGGAAACAAATAATCAGCAAATCCTTTCTTTGTTTGTCATTAGTCAACGCAGGATGTTATAACAAAACTAGAGGCAGATGCTTGAAAATTCATGCACTGGAGAGGCGGAGTCCCTGAGCCAGGCCTGCCTCCTCTCACAGTCCAGGAGCCCTCAAGGGATGTTGTACTGATGGCTTAAGCCCACTCCCCATGGGACGTGATCAGCAGATCAGGGAAAGGTGAGACTCCCATTACCCCACTGCTGCTGCTGCCACTGCTGGGGCTTATGGTTGCCTGAGCCCACTGCTGCCTGAGCCGCAGTCCTTGCAGCCACTGAGCCATTGTGGCTTTGTCCAGAAGGACGTCTGGTTTAAGTAGCATATTATTCTTTTATTAGTACAGATATCCCAGCCTGAGTGACTTCAACAGTGACAGTTACTTCTCAAAGTTCTGGAGGCTGGACATCCACCATCGAGGTGCCACCTGATAGAATTCCTGGGAAAGCTTTCTTCTGGCTTGCAGATGGCCTCCTTCCCATTGTGTCCTTACCAGGAGACCGAGACAGAGCCCGGGCCTCTCTTCCTTTCTTATAAGGACACTGATGTCATCCAGAGAGGTGCCACCCTCCCATGACCTCAGGTAATCCCAATTACTTCCTGGAAGACCCCTCTCCAAATAATACCATGATGGGAGTTAGGGACTCAACATATCTATTTGGAGGGGACATAACGTGTCCACAAGCCCAGATCATCCTCCTGGGATTGGAGTTTGGGGGCATAAAAGGAGCTTCCATTGAGCCTTTAGATGCTGGAACTAATCTGATATCTATTCTACCTAGATCCTGTAATCATTGTCCAATCACTAAGTTCAATTCAAAAGGTTTAAAAATGACATTGTTTCAAATAAGGAATTATGATCCACTTTAAATTAAAAACGAGAGGATTCTAAGAGATAAAAACATACTCACAAGAGAACTTTATGGGATGATCCTACAGTATACCTGTATAAGGTGAGCAAACTGATATAATCCTAGGAAATTTACTGAATGTGAAATTCTTAGAAGCTTTTTCCTTTACAAAATAGAATGGTGAGTCACAGGAGTTGTCTTAAGATGCTGACTGTAATTATGCTTCCAAGATAACTTTCCACTAGTCCACATGACTCAAAAGAAGATTATTTTGAGCTCTACGGGGCAGTCAAATCAACAAAAAATGGACTCTTCCTACTTGATTTGGGGAGATTGGTTAATCAGGTTAGTGCCCACTTGCATCTTGGGAAATGGAACGTACAGGAACAAATAAGGCATGTGCTTCACCTGAAGAATTGGAGACTTTATGGTTGGTGCTTTCAGGGGTTGGGCACCGAGGGCGGACACAAGCCTGTGGTGCTGACTGCACTGGGACTGTTACTTAGCAGGGGCCCTGGACAATGGGGCAATATTACTCTGGGTTGTAACTGGCCAGGTACAACCTGCAAATACCAAAACCTAATGGGAAAGATCCCTTCTTGGGCTGGGACCAGCATCAGAATGAAGCAGGAACAAGTCTCTCTGGAAGCAGCTTCCTGGGGCAGGTGAGAGGGCTGGAGGTCATGCCTTGGGCTCTGTGCCTTCCTGCCAGCAGAGAAGAGCCGCTTGGCTCCTCGTCCTCTCCCCAATGCTCTTCCTTTCTAACCAGGAGACTCACTGGGAACTTAACATTCTTTGTTAAACAAGGAAATTCTGGACAATGATCATCTGACCTCTGCGAAGCCAGTGGGGGAACATGTCCGGGGCCGGGGTGCCCCCTCTTGCCCAGGACACCTTTCTTCCCATGGAAGATGGACGGCTGCTCAGAGAGCTGTGGAACAGCAGGGATCTGCTGAGCAGATCCTGGACATCTGGCAACAAGTCCGCCTGTGAAGAGGTTACGGTAGAAGGGTGTCTCTCTGCCACAGGCACTCCCGGCCAACCCCTCTGACACCCCCAACAGTGAGGTTATGCACGTAAACCACAAAGCAGGAGACACCTGCATTTCCTCACCATCGAGATCTCTGAGAAACTAAAGAAGAGTCTTCAAAAGCTGTGACTGCGAGCGCTTCACGCAAAAACCCACACGACCGCCACCTCCCTAGCCAGCACCCAGCATCTGCTATCAACCAGGGGTCTTCCATGTTCGGTTCACCCAAACCTATGACAGCACACCTCCATTGCTGCAAGCTTAAGGGACCATGATGGGACCAGATGCAACAGTGGGGCAATTCAGGGTGCAGAGAACTGACTGCATTCCCAATACCTGGATCTGGTTACTGCGCAAGATCAAGGCTCCGCCTCCCCAGGCAGTGCCTTCCCTGTAAGCTACGCATAGCCCCCAGGGGCACCCCACTGCTGGGCAGCACGGAGCAGATGCATGAGACCCCCCGCCCCCAGCCCAGGAACGAGTCAGTCTCAGGCAGCTGGTCTTGAACTGGCGACTGCAGGGGTGGCCCTGCTGGCCATCCCCATACTCAATTGCCTGTCCAGGTCCTGACCTTACAGTTTGGTTGACTCCTCTTCCTCCCCAGCCTCCTCTAGAGACCCAAACTTAAATATATATAATCATCTGAAGAAAGAATGATTCAAAAAAATCAAAATTTAGCAAAATATAGTAAAAAATATAAACCCACAGATCAAAGAAGCTCAGTGAATAGCACGTACAGGACATAAAGAAAGCTACATCAAGACACATAAAAATCACATTGCTCAACACCAATGATGAAAAGAAAAATATTTTAAGTAGTCAGAAGAAAAGAGACACACTATACATAGGAATAAACATAAGGATTACAAAAGATTTCTCATCAGAAACAGTGTAAGGGAGAAGATAGTAGAGCATCATTAAAGTAATCACATAGGAGGAAAATCCTCTCAATTTATAATTTTAGACTGAGTGAAAATATTTTTTAAAATAGTTAAAATATATTTTTCATATATAAAAGATTGAATTTTTTTATCACCAGCAGATTTGTAGTGTAAGAAATGTTAAAAGAAGTCCTACAAGCAGAAATAAAATTTTGCCAGATACAAATAATGATCTATACCAAGAAATGGAAAACACCAAAGACAAGTAAATGCATACGAAGAGATACAATAGAAGTTTTTTTATTATTTAAATATATTTAAAGATAATTAACGATTTAAACAAATAATAATGTAATGTCAGTTTTATAACATCTGTGAAAGTAAAATACATGACAACAATAGCACAAAGATTGCCCAGGAAAAATGAAATGTTGTTACAGTGAAGTTTCTATACACGATGTGAAGTGGTATAATATCTATTTGAAGATAGACCGTGACAAGTTAAAATTCTATATAACAAATGGTTAATATGCAAATAGTCATCACATCCTCACACCATAATGGCTCAGACACTCAACACTGTAGAAAGAAGAATGAGGACCAGCCAGGCTGCAGCCTGGGAGAGGGATAAGCCACCTGCCCCAGGGTCCTGGGTGCCAGCAGCTGCACCTGCGCCTCTGGCCCAGGAGAGGGACAAACCACCTGCCCTGCAGTCCTTGCAGTCTGATAGAGGGATAAGCTGCCCAACCCTTGGTCCTGGGCTCCAGCAGCTGAGCCTGCACCTGTGGCCCAGGAGAGGGACAAGCTGCACATCCTGTGGTCCCTAGTGCTTGTGGCTGCAGCCTGGGCAAAGCCGCCTGCCCATGGTCCCATGTGGCTGAGGCTGGACTGGGTGAAGCTGGCCTGGGTCCTGGGTATCTGTGGCTGTCCAGAGGGAGGGAAGCCCATGTCCTGGGTGTGGGGTGAGGCAGAGGCAGTTAGGGACAATCGAGCCAGCAGGGGAGCAGTTAGGGGTGATCAGGCAGGCAGGCAGAGGCAGTTAGGGGCAATCAGGCAGGTAGGCCAGTGAGTGGTTAGGAACCAGTGGTCCCAAATTGCAAGAGGGATGTCTGACTGCCGGTTTAGGGATCAGGCCTAAACTGGCAGTCGGACCTCCCCAAAAGGGTCCCTGATTGAAGAGAGTGCAGGCTGGGCTGAGAGAACCCCCCTTCCCCCCCAGTGCACAAATTCCATGTACCGGGCCACTAGTGTGTGTGTGTGTGCGTGTGTGTGTGTGTGTGTGTGTGTGTGTGTGTGTGTGTGTATATATATAATTATTTTATTTTATTATTGATTTCAGAGCATAAGGGAGAGGGAGAGACAGATAGAAACATCAATGATGAGAGAGAACCATTGATCCACTGCCACCTGCATGCCCCACACTAGGGATTGAGCCTGCAACCCAGGCATATGCCCTGATCAGGAATTGAACCAATACCTCTGGGTTCATAGGTGATGTTCAACCACTGAGCCATGTTAGTTCAGGCTGATCTTTCTGGTTTTAATGCCTGTTGTAAACATCACTAAAGGATCTCCATTTAGGATATTTGAATTTTAAAAGGCAGCCTATGAATTATTAAAATGATCTCAAAAGCAGTTCTGCAACTTTATATTTAACAAGCATGGCACACTTATCCGGCCTGCCATTAATTTAAGTGCTTATTAAATATTCATTCACTTACAGTAGCATTAAGAGAGGTTCTCTTTTTTCCTTAATTTCCTCTGGGATTGGGAATATTTATAGAAATGTGTTCCAAGTCACTTACAGAAGACAGCACCCCCTAGTGCCCAGTGATTTTCCCTTGTATTTACCAGTGGTGTTTACTGTACTATTTAGACTAAAGGTGATGGCTGCTAAAGTACAACCCTGACCCTGACGTAGGAATCATTTCTATTCCGGGTGGGGGGTGGGGGAGTGGGGAGAGTTCCATCAAGACATTTCATCTGGTAGAAGGGAGAGGAGGTAAAACTGTAATTGCATTAGGAAACCAAAATTACATTGTTTAATTAGGCCATTTAGAACTTCCATAAAGTACACCAAAACCCTCTTTTGTCAGATAGGTACAGAGACAACGAATTCAAGTCACAGTTTCAGTTTCAGCTGTCATGTGAGTAGGACTGCCTAGGCCTTTTGGGCCCTGCCAGCTCTTCCCAGAAACGTGGTCTAGCCCCAGAGGTGCTATGGCATGAGGTCATTTTGAGGTCTCTTTTTGTTCTATCAACTCTCCCATCCCTTGTAAAGAATGTGCCAAATAAACGTAAACATTTAAAAAATGTATCTTTAGCCGAGACCGGTTTGGCTCAGTGGATAGAGCATTGGACTGCGGACTGAAGGGTCCCAGGTTCGATTCCGGCAAGGGCATGTACCTTAGCTGCGGGCACATTCCCGGTAGGGGGCGTGCAAGAGGCAGCTGATCAATGTCTCTCTCTCATCGATGTTTCTGACTTTCTATCCCTCTCCCTTCCGCTCTGTAAAACATCAATAAAATATATTAAAAAAATAAAAATAAAAAATGTATCTTTATTGTTGAAAGTATTACAGATACCCCTCTCCCCCCATTGACCCCAGCCCCCCCGCCCATCCTTCCAGGCCTTCAGTGCACTGTGGCCAGGACACTCCCTCCAACTGAGGCCGCAAGGCTGACCATGGAGGAGTGCACAGAAGATTCTTTGCTGGATTCACCAGTGGCCTCCAGGTAACTCACTCTGGCCTCCACATTTCTCTACTGAATGAAGCACTTGTCCCCAAAGTTAAACACTCAGATCACTTAGAGCTAAACTGCAGGAAGCAAAGCTGTGGTGCCCACAGGGAAGTCCTCTCACTCCCAGCGAAGGGTCCCCTTCAATCCGGTCTTCTCTGTTCCAACTGTCAGTCAGGGCTGTTCCCTAGGAGGTCCGTTTGGGCCACTGAGTGGTTTCAGGAGGCTACTGAGCAGTCTGCAGAGGTGAGGAACCTTCAGGCATTATCCACACAGCTTTGAGAAGCTCTATAGTCAATGGTCTAAAATTCCACAGCCTCACTCTGGAAGACATGTCCCTCTCCCATCTTACCTGTTAATAGACAAACATGTAAATTGACTGTACCTCTGCTATGCCACCAGCCAATCAGAAGTAATATGCAACTTAACCCAACAAAGATGGTGTTTAACTTGCATACACAGGTGCCAGAGTGAGGGGGCAGGATGCTTGCATCATTGCCATGGTGACGACACAGGCATTCTGCCCTACCCCCAGTCTCTCAGGGCCTCTGGGCAGCATGGGAATGTGGGGCTGGAGCAGAAAATCGTGGCTCTGGGACTTGAGCAGAAAGGGGCTGGGCCTGAGTGGAAAGGCAGTGCCAGCTGCCAGGGAAAGGAAAGCCCAATCTAGCACAAGTCTGCATCAGGCTTCTGGTAATGTATATAAGTGCCCCACAGGGGGGTGGGCAGTGCTGAATGTCTTGTCACACACTGGGATGTCCAGGGTTGTATTAATTAGCAATAAAAAATATATCGTGAAAATGCCTATTGTATATCTGGATCAGATAAAAGTCCTATTTGCCAATTCCTCAAGCTCCATCTATGAATGAAATGCATTCTATAAAGGAGTGCATCTGCAATCCAAGTATTGCTCACAACAGAATCAGAACACAGAACACAGCTTCCTTTTGGTGAAACATATCCTATCTCTGTTGACACAATAGGCTATGATGATATCCAAGACTTCCTAATTATCCCCTCCCCTTTCCTATGGAGGGCAGAATCTCCACAAAAGATGAGAAAACCCAGACAATGGAGAAATGTCAAATTATGGGTGCCCCTTTCTGAATATGAGTAATGTGATTATTATTAATGCTCACCCTTAAGATTTGTTAAGATCTTACCCCAGAAATAGCAGTAAGACAGGGTTGACTGTAGGTGTGAGATAACGATGCCACTCAAGTGTGTGAATTCATTGAGCACTTGTAGCCTCCACAGATGTGGCCCTAGGCTTTCACAGTGGCATCTCCGGCAGGAACCATCAGACTTGGGGAGGAAGCTCCCATGGTTTCCAGAATGCTGTCCTCCCGTTAGACCCAGGATCCTGCTTCAGCTCTGCCCGTTTCTAGATCAGTCACTGAGCAGCTCCTTAAGCTCTTGGTTACTCAGTTTCCTATCTGCATTTTAGGAACACTAACAGAAATTGCTGATGAATGACTGTTAAGAAGTTTGAATGAGATGCAGCAAAGCACCAACCTCTGTATTTGGTGCAGGAACTGTTAGTGTCGCTATTACTTGGGGTACATGGAGAGTTTAGAAAGTGGTGCCCCCACTGGTTTTCTCTGGGAATATTACAGTTATCGTCTTGCAGGCACGTGAAGATGATCCCAAGGTCTCAGGCAGCTCTCCGGTAATCTGATAACCTCTGCACTGGATCTGGACACTGATTTCTGGTCCTTCCCAGAGCGTTTTGCAGGGCTTGCTGGAGATGGGACACAGCATTTGTAATGCTATATGGGAGGTCTTTGTAACTGGTTAGCAGGATTTTTATGAGCCAACCCAGAGAGGTTTTAATGAGCAGGTGTCAGATCACAGCCATGGCTGATACTTCTTATCCTGACCCATGAGCGACTGGGATTCTCCAGGCATTTTGTCTTTGATATTCTGACCCAGCCCTTGAGCGTCACTGGTGTGTACATTGTAAGAAGCAATGGTACAGAAGCCAGGTGTCTGACTCACAACATACACTCTCAGAAATGACCCTTATGCTTTATGCTTCTTCTCTGAGTCTCCTTGTGGGATAAGGCAGGACTAAGTCACCTGCTCTGCTCATTCACCCTCTCGGGAACAGTAGTGGCCGGGTTTCCTTGAGAACATTTGTGTTACAATGTCTCTTACCAATCTGACACACCAGTACAAACAATGCTGAGATCACTGCTTCGGATCATGAAGGGTCTTGGGGCCGCAGCCAGGAAGGGGCGATGCCAGAGGTCAGCCAATGGATGCACGGACGCACGCGCTGTGTTCATTCAGAAACTTGCGGATGGCTCCTTGCTGTGACAGCGCATTCACCTGGTAAACTGCCCAGGCGCTGGTGGAAATGGTTTATAAGTTACAAATGTCCGCACTGACCCTCCTGGCAGGATGCACTCACAGCAGATCTGAGTCTCAGGGTGACATGAAACCTGCAAGGACAGCCAGAGGGATGTCCCCGCAGCCAGGCCAGGGTCCAGCCGGACGTGCGGTTGGGGACTTGGTCACAGGGCCGCTGGCACCTGAAAGAGGAGGGTGGTGTTGAGTCCCCTGGTCCACAGCCTGTCTTTCAGTTCAAATCCTTTATCCTTTATCCTTTCTTCCCATTAAAGAGGCTCTTACCCTTCACTTGGTTTACTGACGTACTTGTTTCAATAGGGTTGTCACCGCAGGGTTTCAAAATTAATGTCACGTGTAACTTTGCAGAGCATGTTATTATTTTTTAAAATATATTTTATTGATTTTTTTATAGAGAGGAAGGGAGAAAGATTGAAAGTCAGAAACATCGACGAGAGAGAAACATTGATCAGCTGCCTCCTGCACACCCCCCCCCTGGAGATGTGCCCTTAGCCAAGATACATGCCCTTGACTGGAATCGAACTCAGAACCCTTCAGTCTGCAGGCCAACACTCCATCCACTGAGCCAAACAGGTTTAGGCAGAGCATGTTATTATGTAACCTGTTTGAAATGGCAGTGCTGAGCTAGCCCATGGCACTCCAAACATGAGAGGCAATACAGTAGGCTCTCCAGGCTAGTGCTTCGTTTCCGATGTCTGAATCCTGGTCAATGAGTTATGTACCACGTGGCAAGTAGAGATAAACTGCATTTCCGTTTGAATTTTATAGATAAGTTCAGGAAACATGTAGGAACAAAGTGAGCTCTGTATGGCCTACATCTCTCCTTTCAGACCTCCCTTATTTGCATTATTTTTCTTACTAAGTTAAATGTAGGGATAACACTTATTATACCTTATATGTATGCATGGATGTAGTATAGTTGTTTCTACCCCTCATCACCATTTTGTTCCTCATCACCTCTATGCCCTTTTTCACCTCCATGCCCTCTCACTAAATTTTCAATTGATTTTTTTTTTAGAGAGAGGAAGGCAGAATACGAGAAAGAAACATCAGTGTGAGAGCAAACATCAATGGGCTGCCCCCTGCATGACTCCTACTAGGGATCTACTCAACAACCAAGGCATGTGCCCTGACCAGGTCCACGTTCAACCACCTGAGCCGTACCAGCCAGGGTTATAATACATGTTTAGTTCCTTGTGTAATTCAGCTCAGGGTTTTGAACAAATTAGGTGCTTAAATCATTCTAATGAATCCATTTATTTGTTGTAACCATTAAAAAATGAATGACTAGATAAATAGATGCCTAGCAATCTTTTTAGCTCTCATTGATAATACTATTTGAATTAAATATATACATCTACATCAACACTACCCCCCTCCCAAACTCCCCAAAAAGGCAAACTGCAACTAAATTGTTTTCTTTTGGTAATCTATATATATAAAAAGCCTAATATGCAAAGTGTCCCCTTGGGAGTTGGACAGACAGGAAGTTTGATTGTTTGTTATGATGTCTGCTGACCACCAGGGAGCGGTGCAGAATGAAGGGAGGCCCCGGCAGGCGTCCAGCAGCCAGAAGCTGCTAGGGACCCTACTGTGGATGAATTTCATGTCCTGGGGCTCTAGTTTCAAAATAATACAAGACTCTGTGCATTAGTAAATCCATCGATTTCAAGGATAGTAGGATGAATTTTACTGGGAATCAAAGTTTCTAACAGAAGCAGAGATTCTGTGGGAGGAGAAGACCTTTCTGATTTGCTAACATTTGCAACAGGCTCTGCCATGGCTCATGGGCAAAAATAAGTATTTCCCTATTGTATCAATAAAAATTTATATATATATAATATATTATATATATAATATATTATATTATATCCTATATAATAAAAGGCTAATAAGAAAATTGACTAAATGACAGAATGACCAGTCACTATGAAGTTTACTGACCACCAGGGGGCAGACGCTCAATACAAGAGCTGCCCTCCTGGTGGTCAGTGTGTTCCCACAGCAGGGAACTCCGTTCAGCCAGAAGCTGGACTCATGGCTGTCAAGCACAGCAATGGTGGTGGGAGTCTGTCCTGACTCCATGGCAGCGCTAAGGACCCCTCAGGGGATATACACCTGCTGGCTAAGGCCAGAGAGCTAGCCTAAGTTGGCAGAAGGACATTCCCTGAGGGGTTCTGGACTGTGAGAGGGTGCAGGCCAGGTTGCAGGAATAACCCCTCCCCCAATGCTCAAATCATGTGCACTGAGCCTCTAGTAAATATATAAATATTCTATCTAATGAAAAATTAATATGCAAATTGACTGTACCTCTGATCAAGTCATGCCCACAGCCACGCCCATCAGCCAATCAGGAGCAAATTATGCAAATAAACCCCAAACAAGATGGCTGTGGACTCTGAGAGCAGGAGAGAGGCTTGGGTTTCCCTGGCAATGGAGGAAGCCAAGCTTTCCACCTGCCCTTGTCAGCCTAGGCTTCCACTCAATGCTACAGAGTTCCAATTATAGAAGATACATATATCTCAACAGAAATGGCAGCAGCCACAGGGCTAGAGAGAGCAGAGGCTAGGGTTGCCCAGGCAATGGAGGAAGCCAAGCTTCTGCAGCCCTAGCACCTAGCCCCCACTCTAGGCTACAAATTTTCAATTATAGAATTTAAATAAACCCAAACAGAAATGGCTGTCTCCATGGAGTGAGCAGAAGGCTTGGCTCCGTTCCAGGCTACAAAGTTTCAATTGTAGAACATAAATTAATCCCAGATCCCAGGGTCTCCACTTGGGTCACTGGGGGGCATGGCCGGCCTGCAAACCCCCATAAGCCCCTAGTCCAGACCGCCTCATGCCCCAAGGCAACTCCCACCCAAATACGGGACACCCTTTAGGGAAAACCAGCTGGCCCCGACCCATGCACCAGGCCTCTATCCTATCTAATAAAAGAGTAATATGTAGATTGACCATCACTCCAACACACAAGAGAGCTGCCCCCATGTGGTCAAAGATCCTGCCCCCATGTGGACACAAGATGGCCACCACAAGATGGCCAGCAGGAGAGGGCCGTTGGGTGGTTCCAGGCATGCAAGGGAGGGCAGTTGGGGGTGATCAAGCTTGCAGGGTAGAGCTGTTAGGGGTGTGCAGGCCCGCAGAGGAGGGAAGTTGGAGGCGAACAGGCTGGCAGGGGAGCAGTTAGACATCAATTAGGCTGGCAGGGTAGTGGTTAGGGGTTGATCAGGCTGTCAGGCAGAAGTGGTTAGGGGCAATCAGGGATGCATGAAAGTGAACAGTTTGGAGGCAGCAGTCCTGGATTGTGAGAAGGATGTCCAACTGTCCATTTAGGCCCGATCCTGGCAGGATTGGGCCTAAAGGGGCAGTTGGACATCCCTCGAAGGGTCCCAGATTAGAGATGGTGCAGGCTGGGCTGAGGGAAGTCCCCTGCCCCCCAGGTGCAAGAATTTTGTGTACTGGGCCTCTAGTATGTAATAAGTATATATAATAGATATACTTTAAAATTATATATAAATATAACATCTTATATATAAACCTATATATAATTTGAATATTTATATACAGATATATATTATTTGAATATTTGAATATATATATATATATATATATATAATTTGAATATATACACATATCCTATATAATAAAAGTCCAGCAACTATTACAGCGGAAAGACCAGAACGAACAATGACCAGACGACCTGCTGATAGCTATGACATGCACTGACCCAGACCTTACTGTTGGCGCCCTGGCAGCCCCAAATCCCATTCACCTTTACTTTCATATACATTTTACAAATTTCCTTTAATCCCTGACTCTTCTATTATAGAAAAAGGATGAATAAATTTATTAAGATATTTCTTCTAATTAATTCCCTTTCAGTGTGCATGAATTAATGTACCTGACCATTTGTCCTATCTAATAAAAGAGTAATATAAAAATTGACTGCACCTTCACTACACCCACAAGCCACGCCCATCAGCCAATCAGGAGCAAATATGGAAATAAATCTCAATCAAGATGACTGCTGCCACTGAGAGCAGGAGGAAAGGTTGGGTTTCCTAGGCAATGGAGGAAGCCAAGTTTTCTGCCTGCCCTTGCTGGCCTAGGCCTCCACTCAATGCTACAAAGTTTCAATTATAGAAGATACATAATCTCAGTAGAAATGGTGGTAGCCACAGAGCTGGGGAGAGCAGAAGCTAGAGTTGTCCCTGGCAATGGAAGAAGCCAGGCTTCTGTAGCCCTGGCTGGCATAGGCCTCCAACTAAGGCTACAAAGTTTCAACTGTGGAACATAAATTAATCTCAGGTACCAAGGCCTCTGCTTTGGTCACTGGAGAGTGTTGCCAGCCTGCAAACCACCACAGGCCTCTCACCCAGGCAGCCCCATGCCCCAAGAGAATCCCCACCCTGATCCGGGACACCCTTCAGGGAAAACCAGCTGGCCCCCACCCATGCACGAGACCTCCATCCTATCTAATAAAAGATAAATATGCAGATTGACCATCACTCCAGTACACAAGATGGCTGCCCCCATGTTGTCAAAGATCCTGCCCCCATGTGGACACAAGATGGCCACCACAAGATGGCCAGCAGGGGAGGGCAGTTGTGGGCAATCAGGTCAGCAGGGGAGGGCAGTTGGGGGCAATCAAGCCTGCAAGGGAGGGTAGTTAGGAGTGACCGGGCCGGCAGAGGAGGGAAGTTGGGGACAAACACGCTGGCAGGGGAGCAGTTAGACATTAATTAGGCTGGCAGGGGACTGGTTAGGGGGTGATCAGATTGATAGGCAGAAGTGGTTAGGGGCAATCAGGATGGCAGGCAGGCAAGTAGTTGGGAGCCAGCAGTCCTGGATTGTGAGAGGGATGTCCAACTGCCCGTTTAGACCCGATCCAGTAGGATCGGGCCTAAATAGACAGTTGGACATCCCTCAAGGGGTACCTGATTGGAGAGAGTGCAGGCTGGGCTGAGGGACAAACCTCCCCCCCGCCTAGTGCATGAATTTCGTACACCAGGCCTCTAGTGTATATATAAAATGTGTCCTCTACATGCAAAAAGAGGGATCATTGTCCTTCCCTGGCATAACCAATCATCTAAATCAAACAGAAGAGCCTACATAAATTAACTCCATATGTAAATTAACTCCATATGTAAATTAAATAGGTTAACTCACAAAGATTGTCATACTTCTGGAAAGGGCAGAAGCACAATTTTAAGAAGCAGAGAGAGGTAAGAAATTCTGTTGGCTACTGTTGTTAATGGTATAATTTTCAACCTCTCACAATCTCTGTGATCAGTGTTGAAAAGAGTATATGCTCAGCACAGCATTAAGGATAGGCTATTCCATATTTGGAATGGATCTCATTATTTTAAATGGTGTATAAAAACACTTCTCTCTAAGAAAACATTTTAGCACCCGCAGTGCACAGCAGATTCAGATAAAAGGAAGAGCTATTTAAAAAATGGGCAGGATTGTTGTCCTCCGTTTATAATAAAAAAGCTAGTATTTTACTAAAGAATACTTACAAATAATACCTCTCACTATGGAGCTATTGTTTAGTGAGTAGCCGTGAAGTTTATTCAATGAAATAAAACTGAGTATTGCATAGAATCATAAACACAATAGTACAAAGACTTATACAGAAAATCATAGGTTGTTGCAACTACCTAAGTAGGCTTTATAGCCTTAAGCATCTGAAAGCCAGAATGATTTTTGAAAGAGTGCTAATGCGTTCTTACCCATTGTTTATTTTGCTGGCATTGATTGTAGTGTTATCTGATTATCTCTACGTTTCCATAAGACACTTTACATATAACAGCTGCTTTAAGGGAGCCATCTGCCAGAACTCTCAGCCTTTTCAAGGACTTCCTCCTCTACAGTAACATGAGCACCTACATGATCCTTCCCAGGGAATCCCACACCTGCAGCCCACACCTGCAGCCCACACCTATAGTGGACACCTGTAGTCTATTATCCACACCTTACACAAATGTTAGTACAGATGTTACATTCCTGGATGAGGACACTGTCAGTTCTCCTGAGTTATTGCCAGTAGTTGTACCTTGCTGGGCTCCAACATTTGTCAAAATTTGTTCTAGATAATTCATAAGTTATCACTGACCTCAAAACCCCTGTAAGCAAGGCAGCTCATTCATGTTGCACAGATCAATGGGATGCTGCCCACTGGGGAAGCTGGTCCGAGATGTCAGTGAAACAGCATAGTCTGGACTTGGACCAAGGTCTGCTCATTGCATCCCTCTGGTGTCTTGGGCTGTAGCAGAACTCCCTTCAATATTTCGATGCTGTGGTATCTGCCAAGGAGTAGAGCCCCTCTAATGCACCTAATCTTTTCCCTTCTCATATTGGGACAATCCCTCCTTCAAAGCATTGTTGTGTCAGCATCGCCGTGGTGGTGACCTGTTCATCAGAAGATGGTATGTCTAGATGGTCTCTCCATAATCCGTAGCAAACAACACACTGTATTGATTTTAGGAATGTCTCTCACTACAACCAAATACTTTTTATGATAGAATATATCTGTAATCAACATACTAGGTGTATTTTTTCTAAAGTAATTAGGCAAGCAGATGTATAAGTAGAAAATATTTTTAGAATCCCCAAATTAGTTACTTAAGAGATAGTCATTATCATGTTCATGGATATTTACCCTGCTTGAAAAATCTAGTTATAATTAATTCTTGAATTCTATAAAGTATATGTACCCAAGTTGAATAGATTTGTTTGAATTGCTTTACTATTAGAATTTTTATGATGTGCCATGAGCCAGGAATAACAGCAAAGCAGTCAACAGAATCACAAAGAAAAATGCTTAGTCCTTGCATTCTTGATTTCCTCCAAGCAGAATGGGTTCTACTTTTTATAAGATAAAACCCCAGCACAAGTTTTTCAAAACTTTGCAAAACTCGGCTTTAAACAAATATCTTACAAATAATTTGCACAGTCTTACCATATAGTACTTGTTTAATAAATTCTAATGGTCATCATATCTGTCATGCTGAAGTTCTTTTCAAAAGTTTTTATTTAAATTGTTCTGAATTTGTAAAGCAATCAGATGGTCACAAAAGGCTTACCTGTTATTGTTTTGAGTCGTGTAGTGACCTGGGAAGTAGAGGGACTCCTCACAGGTGCTGTTTGCACAGACAGCACCATCCTTTCTTCCAAGGTCAAATAATACTGACCCTGCAGTTACAGGCTGAGAACTGGGCCAGCCATCATCTAACTCAGCACTTATATGATCCCAAATGCCTCTTTGTGATGCAATTAGTATAAACCCTTGCATTTATCAATCCTGCTTATCTTCGTAAAGACTGAGAGGACTTGGGAAGTATTTACCGTGTTCATAACTTAGAGGATCTTATGTCCTCAAGGTGTGTGAACACGAATATTCCATAGTATTAGGATTCTGCTGTGAGGGATGGTAATCTTAAAACTCATGTCTCTTACAGAAATAGCACTAGATGATCTGTCCATGGATCTAACACACTTCCATTATTTTTTTTTCTTCTGAATCACTTCCCTTTCCAACCCAAGCAACAGTAGGACACTACTGCATCAAATTAACAAGTGGATTTAAGTTTTCAGTGCAGACAAGAGAGTCTTAGAAATGTCAGTCATTCATCTATGGCCAGGTGTCTACTTGTGAAATGGGTCCTCAATTTTCCTCAAGAAAGGATCTGTGATGTATGCAGAGCAAAACGCTGCAATTCTAAATTGTACCTAATAATTACTCTACACTAGAAACCCAAGCCAATGGCTTGTCATTATCTACAGACTGTCCCAAGCCAGCGGTCAGAGCTCACCTCTGCCAACGCAGGGAGAGACCTTGGTGCCAAGCGCCTGCAGGCCACCCGCCCGAACAACAAACCTCAGCTAGCTGCAGTCTCTGGGCCTTCCCTTCTATGCCACAGAGCACCAAAGAGGCCAATAAAAGTCCCATGTGCTCAGTGAGACTTGAAAATCCTTCCTTAATGGCAGATTGCTATCCTCTGTACTTGAGCAAGCCTTTCTTTTCCCCCTGATTGCATGATCCTGTGGACTCCGCAGCCTGCACTTCCACCTGGCAGCTAGGAAGTCTCTCTGGCAGCCCATTTCTGCACATCACCCCCTAGGGAACAGTACACCTGGGGAACCATAATTACATTCTGTACCTGATAATTAAAGGATTAATCAGAATACTGCGAGTCACGTGCAGACCAGTGATATCTGTACCTTCTGATCTTAGAGTTATTCCGAATTCAATTCCACTCACTTGCAGTCGACACAGATCAATCAAAGCAAAATCTCGCTTGCAAGCAATTCTATTTCTATGTCTGATGGGTAAATAGGCTTTGGGGGCAGTGTGCTAGTAATTGTAGAACATCTCTGCTTTACTTTTGGAAAAGGAGGCGGGACAGGGGAAGTAGGAAAAGTGGGGAACAATGCAAAACTCACCATCATGACTTTAGCTGGTCAATGAAAAAAACCAGCTCATGAGTATGATCTAAACGTTTTTGTCAAACAGAGTGATTTCCATCTAAATACCAGCTAGATGACAGATTTTCTCTGGTTACACAAATATGGACAATTTTTGGTTAAATTGAGGGCTACTTTCAGATGTAGAAATTTATATTATCATTGTTACCTTCAGGAAAGAGCAAAGTGTTGGGGTATCATGAAAATTTAAAGAGTCCATTAATTTAGGCTAACAGTATTCAATCTAAAAATGATATTTCCCCTAGGTAAAATTTTACTTGTATTCTAGCTCAACTAAACTACTTAAAAGTCACACACAGTATGGGTAGCTTATAGTTGTAGATTAATTTTTATCTGCTAAATAATCCAAACCACATTTTGGGATAAAATAGAAAGTAACTGGAAATTAGTCTACAGTGACCTAATATATTATTTTACTTAAATTTCAAAACCACCTTTAATCCTAATGAGATTTAGAAAAATGAAATATCTTTCTTTTCACAAGAAAAATCATTATTTCATTTAGTATAACTAAATATATTTCCAAACATAAAAAATCTAACCTAATACTTCACAAAACAGTTTCATTATTAGTGTTTTAGAAAACAGTAACTAGAATTTTTATAAATTTTGTAATAATTAATGACAGAGCTAGAATTTGGAAAAATTCAATTTTCTATTTAATTATGTTAGAGAGATGGAAGCAATAACAGAATACTGAAAGCATAGAAACTGGAATTGGGTACCCTTGGTTTGAATGGCACCATTTCCTCTGAGCTGTATGGCTTTGAGAAAGTTGTTTAATTCCCTTCATCTTCATTTGCCCTACCTGTAAAAACAGAACAATGCTACCACTTTTCTCACAGACTGGAATGGAGATGAAGGAAATTATTTCAATAATTTACAAAGTAAACACTGAAAATATCAGCGACAGCATAGAGATCTAGTTGGAACAGTTTGTGATTAAGAAAAAGTCTTGATGGTGGATGGAAACAGTTGAGATGCTCAGCGAACAGCACCACTTCAATATCATGGTCATGATTACCAGTGTTAATTGTGTCACTGTTGCCACTGAACTAGCAATTACAAATTCTCGTCACAGTATGCTAATAAATTCTTATAAGATACACACAAAAGAAAAACAAATTTCACCACATAACGATAGTTAGACCTGAGTAAAAATGACAGTATGTATGTAAATAAAAATAGCCACCATATACATACATACATACATACATACATACATACATATATCTATACTAATAAAGGGGTAATATGCTAATTAGAGTGGTCATCTTCCAGATAAAGCTGCAGTGGCTGTGAAGGGTTGAGGCTCAGGCTGGCAGTGGCAGCAGCAACAGGGTGATGGGGGCAGTGCCTTCCCCTGATCTGCCAGGTCACCTCCAAAAGAGGGAGGCCAGGCTGGGGGCTGAGGCATAGGCAGTTAGGGGTTATCAGGCTGGCAAGGTAGGGGCAATCAGGCTGGCAGGCAGAGGGGTTAGGAGTTAGCGATCCTGGATTGCGAGAGGGATGTCCAACTGCCGGTGAGGAGCCAGCAGTCCTGGACTTTGAGAGGGATGTCTGACTGCCGGTCTAGGCCCAATGCCACAGGGGTCCCAGATTGGAGAGGGTGCATGCCAGGCTAAAGAAACCCCCTCCATGTATGAATTTTGTGCACCGGGCCTCTAGTATATAGAAACCGACAATCCAGGACTGTGGCTCCTAACTGTTCACTTGCCTGCCTGTCTGCCTGATCCCCCCAACTGCTCTCCCTGCCAGCCTGTTCACCCCTAACCACCTCTGCTTGCCAGCCTGATCACCCCTAACTGCCCCCCCTCACCAGCTTGGTCTTCCCCAGCTGCCCCCCTCCTGCCAGACTGTTTGTCCCTAACTGCCACCCCTGCCAGCCTGGTTTCTCACAACTGCTCCCTCAGTCAGCCTGATTGCCCCTCAATGCTGCCCCTGCCTGCCAGCCTGGTCACTCCTCACTGCTCCCCTCTGCTGGCCTGGCCGCTCCTCACTGCCACCCCCTGCCAGCCTGCTGGTCAGTCGTTTGGTCATTCCTCACTAACTCCCCTGTTGGTCTGGTTGCCCCCCACAGTTGTTACTGTGAGAGCGTAATATTTGCATATTACCCTCCTATTAGTATAGATATATATGAATGCCCCCATGTACAATAAATTCTGTCTACATTTTTATGAATTTTATCCACTTAATCCTACTACTTAGTAATAATTATTAAAAATTAAACAAATTTCCATTATAACTTTTTATTTCTTCTATTTTAAGGTTACCACATTAAAACTATTCCAATGATATTCAATTTTAGGTTATTTTTGTTTGTTTTTCCACCAAAAACCTATGATGGTACCAATTTTTCCATTCTTGTAAGAGCATTACATGTTATTATATGCTTAATATTAATTAAAAGTTTAATCGTAAAACACCATTTACTAAACAATGGTTTTTATCTAAGCATGTGAAACCCTCTGTATTCTTATAGACATAGAGGTCATGCTAACTACTGGCTGCCCAGTTATGTGTGTGTATGGTTGCTCTGCTCACCACATTCCCTTTCTAATAGCACACACACATGTAACCATTCTAAGCTTAGAGAACTCCTAAAGCACTTGTCATTTGCTAAATAGTTTAAAAAATGGCTGTTTTGACTGGATTGCTACAAACTATAAATTAATTTGGAAAAATAATATGCATCTTTACAATAGTCAATCTTGCTTTCTAGAAACATGGATGATAGATTTTCACTTGCTTAAAACTTTAAAAGCAATTCTTGAGTAAGATTCTAATATATTTTTAAATTATAGATGAACAGGTGCTGAACCTAAAACTTGGCTGTACTAAAGAATTTCCTAAGGAGTTTTTGTTTTGTTTTATTTTTAATGCTATCTGAGTCATCTCCAGAGATTTTGATTTTATGAGAGAAAAATAGATACAGATCAATATAATCTAACTTTTTGAACATTCTTTCCAGTGATTTTTCTATTTGTATATTGGTTTTTATGTGGCCTGCAAGAAATAATCATTCTGAAAAGTATTATGTTTTAATATATTAACCATGGACTTACAGGATAATGTTAAGTGGAAGTATTTTCATAATTTTAATTGAAATATCACCAAAGTTTCACCAATTTATAGAGAACTTTGTTGGCTAATAAAGGACATGTGTGTATGTGTGTATGTTAAGACAGGAAACATTATTCTAGTGTCCTAGAACATCTATGAAGAAAGTTAAATTGGATGTGCAATGACATCTGCAGGACAAAGGGTATTTTTTAAATGTTATCTAACTTTGGAGAGCAAGATAAAGACATAACTGCACCATTTTAAAGAGCTTCAGGAAATAGTATATTAAAATTTGAATACTGGCTTTCAACTAACCTCCTGGTGCAGTGTTTTGTAAACACTAACACTTCCTGCATGCCCCCCGCTTCCACACACACACACACACACACACACACACACACACACACAGGGTGCATTCAGTGACTACAATAAATATCCCATACATGAGTGATATTATATATGATGACTTACATGCTATCTTCAAGGTTATCCACATGAATCTCAAAAGCATGGGAAGAAATGATCTGATCAAGTTTGACAGCCAGAATTGAAGGTTATTGTTTGATATCATCTTGTCATTCTAAATAATTATAATATATTGAGGTAGGTTGCATTTTCTCAATTTAGTCCTGTCAACAAAATTAATTTTTTGACAGAACTAATTATTTTGAGAATCAAAGTATGCTCAGCGGGAACAGAAATGGCACTAGTACATGCAAACCTGGCTACCCTGCCACAGTGCTGAGCACCCAGCTTCACATTCAGTTTCCATTAGTAAAGCCAGTCATTATTTTAATATAATTACACAGCATTGTAGGATGTCCTTTTTTATGAAAAGCAATTAATTTTCACTTAGTAACATTGTGAATGCCAAGAATTTAGAAGTGATCTCTTAGAATATAATTTTTCCTACAGATATCGGTATTAACTCCCAAATCTGTATTAGATTAGAGACAAGGAAAAAAATAAGCATAAAGCCCTCAAATTTTAATTGCCTTCATTAATACCACAATAATTTTGAATATTCCCATTAATGTCAGGACATCAATAGAAAAAGCACTTTTTTAGTTCCAAAGCTATATAGTTCATTAAAATATATGTAGAGAAATGAAATAAGCATGTGTAAATATGTTTTCATCAGATTTGATTACATACTGATTGTAGATGATGAAGGTTATTCAGCCTTGATTATCAGCAAAGTTCACTAGATGTCTTGAGAAAAGGCCAGGAAAAGATTGTAAAATAAATACGGCTGCTCCCCAAGACACTGAAAAGCAACCGTTTGCAACGTTTTGAAAATTAATTTTTTTAAGTCATTGTATTTCAGTTTTACAGAAAGTTCTTTTACGTATTCCGTACATGGTGACAACTGTATAAAGTTCATATCATCCTGAGTATAGGAAAAGAGAAATTAATTACACATTGTCTTATCTATACTTTCCTCATATCAGGAGGAGTGGCTGTTTCTCAAGAAATGCCAATGGGTTTTATAATCCTTCAGTGAAGTCCCAGGTTAGATCTTTAACTTGGAAATGTGAGGAAATACTGCTCTTTCTTCTGGATTGGCATTGTCTGCCTGAGAACTTCGAAATCACACACCTGGTGCCCCTCCACAGCAGGTCTCTCCTGTCTGTGTTCAATGCTTAGAATACACAGTTGCTTACTGCTTGAAAGGTGGTAGCATGGGTAAATAAATTTTAAATAAAACAATAATTATCCAATCTTAGTAGTGATTTTCAATGTCTTTTTTTTCTTGTTTCTTTTTCTTTTTTTTATTGAGGTACTAGAGGCCCAATGAACAAAGTTTGTGCACAGGGGGTGGGGGGTCCCTCAGCCTGGCCTGCACCCTTTCTCAATCCAGGACTGCTGGCTTCTAACTGCTAGCCTGCCTGCCTGATTGCCCCTAACCATTCTGCCTGCCTGCCTGGTCACCCCTTACCACTTCTGCCTCAGCCCCTGCCGTGGAGGCTTCATCCCCAAAGGTCGTCTGAAAGGACGTCTAGAATGACGTACAAAATGGCCGGAAGGTCATTTGGCTGTCTGGTCTAATTAGGATATTATGCTTTTATTATTATAGGTAATTGATAAATAAAAATAGAATATATTTAAGGCATATAACTTGGCATTTTGCTATGTACTTTGTGATCCTTACTTATACTTGGAATCTTAAATAGTCATGCTCATAGAAGCAGAGAGGAAGGGTGGTTGCCAGAGGCTGGAGGGAGGGAAAGGGAGAGATCCTGGTCAATGGGTAAGAAGTTTGAGCTATGAGGATGAGTAAGTTCTGAAGAACGAAAGAACAGCATGGCAGCTATAGTTAACATCATTGTGTTTATACTTGGGATTTGCTAAGCTTCTTTAGAGTGGCAGAATGGTAACTATGTGAGGTGATGCATATGTAAAATTTCTGATTGTGGTGATCACTTTGTTTAAGATTTGCTAATAAACCTCATAATTTACTAACATTTCCCCTAAATCAGTGTTCTATTGATTACAAGGAAGCCCATTTAGTTTGAAGAGGAGATTTAAAAATTATTATAAGCTCCTTCACCACAGTGTAGCTACTGAAGAAAGCTGGTTGCATGTTCTCCATATTATATTTCTATCTTTTACTCATAAGTGTTCACACAATAATACTAATGCAATTTTGCCTAATAAAGCATGCATGAAAGAAGAAAAACATTAGCAAAAATCCTTTTATCTCCTGAATAAATAATAGTTCATTAATGATAGATAGATAAAAGGGGAAAAAGCTATGCATATAATTAGATAATCTTTGGCCTTGTTCTTTTGGAATTATATAAAGTTTTTCCTGTCCTCTTAGGAAATATAACAATTCTACTTTCTTAGTGTTGTGGCTGTGCTTTTCTTTCACATCGTTGATTATATTTAACAGTCTGTTGAAAATGTCATCATCACTGTTCCCCTTAAAATAATATATAAGTTTCCTCAGATTTTCGAAAGTTTGCAAAAGGTTTCAAAATTTTGCTTTTACAAAAGCCCAATTTTCACTAACTAAAAAAATTCATAGGAGTTTTTGCTTTTATGAAAACAATAACAAAACAAAAAATGAAAGTTGTACTCAGTGTTTGTTTTACAGAGAGCAAAAAAGCCTAAGAGAGCTGATAAGAGTGAGAGTTAGTGCAACACTGCATGTAATTAACTGTTTCTGTTGAGGCAGATGAAATGAACACACACACATGCATTGAATTTGTGGTCTGGGAATGCTAAAAAATTATTTCATGTGAATTATGGAATGCCATTTCGGCTTTTGAACAGTTTTATAGGAACACTCTACTTTTGGATAACAGAGTATTGGATGGAAGCTTTGATGATGCAACTTAAATGGACAGCAGTTTCAGCATTTCAGACTTTCCTCACTCGAGGGCAGGAGTGCTGTTGCTAAGCACCTGCACACCCAGGAGCTCAGGAGTGTGTCTTGCCATCAGACATGGAGCACTTCAGTTGAGGTGCTGTATCAACACCCTCTAGGAGATCCACTAGCAGCTGTAATGAGGCTTTTTAGTCAGTCATTAATGGAATTATGAATAATGGATATTATTCCACCCAATCACAGAAAATGACACTGAATATGAAAGGAAGGACTTGATGCTGCTCATAAAGTAGCTAGAATTGTGAAGAGCTAATCATATAATTGATACAATCCCCTAGGGTGATGATACTCTGTCCACAAGATGTGAACTCAGGAGCTTTTTCCTGTGGAGCACAGATTTCCTTCATGAAACTCTAATGAACAAATCTGGCTGTTACATGATACTAGCCTCTACGGGGCACATGGAAATCACATGTCTTCATTAATAATTACAACAAAGGCTCGAGAGATTTCTTCAAGAGTCAAAGTGAAAGTAAACTTAAAAATCATTCATTTTCTTTTCTGAAATTGTATGCTATAGATACAGAAAACATTGTTAATAATCTGTGCATTGGTAACCCTACATATGCAGGAGTTTAGTCTATTTTGAAAGGGTAGAAGGTTAATGCCTTTACCTAACCTCCACTCTACACATATGTACAAATCAGGAAGAAGGAGTTAAAGGGGGTAAGTCAATTCTGAGCCATCTGATAAGCCACTGTTACTAGCAGCTCCCAATAGGGGTGGTACAAAGGCAGGCTACACTCCCTGTTTTGTGAACCTTAGTGAGGAAGTTGATTCAGGCTTTACATGGATCCTGTCAGTTCCCTCTGCCTTGTGCTGCCTCCATATACATGTTGAGTACAGTGCTCACAGGGGCAAGTTCCTATACCTTGCTGCAGCAGTACACACCAGTTCCCCTTAAAATAATATATAAGTTTCCTCAGATTTTCGAAAGTTTGCAAAAGTTTTCAAAAGTTTGCTTGGGACAGGAGGCTCCCGAGATCTTAATGCAGATCCTAATGGGTGTTAAGTCCCATCTTAGACCACGAACCAAAGTGGAATCATGCTCCACTTTCCCCCAGAGCTTTGACTTTTAATCCTGAGCACTCAAGCAGCTATTGAGAAGGCATACTTGGGTTCTTTCCCTTTTTCTTCACGTGCTTAGCTCCTTTGGAAGGGAGTGAGAGAAAAATTTCTTTCCTTTTCTTTTCTTTCTCTCTTTTTTCCTTTTCTCTTCTTTTCTCCTCTTCTCTTTTCTCTCTATATATTTATTTATTTATTTATTTAGTTAGTTAGTTAGTTAGTTAGTTAGTTAGTTTCAAGGCCATAATACCATGGGAAAAAATATCAAAACTGTCCTAACATTAGACTGATTGCTTATAATAAATGCTAAAAAGTAGGAAAAGTTTGAAGATGATACTGTAATTACATTACTTTCTATGTGATTGGAGCTTGAAGTGTTCTTGGAAATCTAGGTCAGGTCTGGATGTGTGTGTGTATATACTTAAACATATGCATTGTATATATATTTAGATACACATTTATAGATATTTATATATAAGAATATACTCATTTTTTATGGATATAAGTAATTTAATATTTGCTTCCTTAGGAGGGTTCATTCTGAGAATGATAATTATATCTTGACATGAATTAAGCATATACTAAATAGTTTCATTTGCTTGGTTAGATAATTGTGCCAATCAATTAAGTCATGGTGATGAGTTGATTATTATTAAACCAACAATCAACCCAGAAAAGACAAGATCCTGTCAATCTGTCCAGCTTCCTTTTTAAGGTGGTTCTATAGCATTCCAGATGCAGCCATCCAACCCAAATGGAACATCTGCTGCTACTACGACCTTGTCTGAAAACTCTGGACTGTGACTATTAGAGTTTGTATATACCCAGTCCTTCACTACCTTGCTTGTTCTCATAGAAAAGAGACTAAGGTATCAGTGGTTCAATAATAGCTAACGTGATGACTAAGCCTGAAATAACACAATAAAAACAATGCATTCAACCTAGTTTTCTTGTTTTTCTGCTATTAATAATCTCACTAACTGAAATAAGCTGAAGTAAGCTCAGAGAAGGTCACGGCATTTTAGAAAACATAGAGCTAATGAGTGGTGGCGTGGTCTGTTTGTATATCTTTAAAGTCAATTTTCTTGCATCTAAAAATACTTGATAAGTAACTAGTAATTGGCAACCCAATGGCTTCTCATCTCTGCTTCTGCAGATGCTTTATGTTTGTTTCTATTCCTACCGTTGAAGAGAGCTGAAGGTTACAGAGAGAAGAGGAATGTGCAGTTTTGCTTGATTTTTTTTAAGTTTGTAAAAAGTAAGAAAATAAAAAGATCACTGCATAAAGTTTTCAGAGTGAAGATTAAGTAGAAATAATAGCTCAACAAAATAGTTTAAATAATTTCTAAATGCCATTTGTGTGCTTGAATTAGTGACCTGTTCCTAAAAGCATCCATATGCAACATAAATGTGAAAAATTGTGAAATACTATATTTTTGTTTTAAGGTACATTTCTTTAAAATATTATTGTTTGATTTATATTTTTCAAAATATAAAGAATAGTGAGTGCTAAATACAGAAAATATTTTTGAATAAAGAGAGCCTTTAATGAGTAAACACAAAATGACACTTTCAAATTGATATTTCAATTATTTTTCACTCCTCTTCAGTGTTCCAGTCACCCCAGGAAGAGGCGGGACTGCGTACTATGTTAAGGACATCTACCAAAGGCCTGAGAAGTAGGTACCCTTTACTAATTCACAGATAGGATTTTTAACAAAGATCTGCTCCTAGAGGAAAAGCTGGGTCTTCATTGCATACAAAAGGATGAATGTATGCCATCTCTACTCTAAGCATGTGCTCTGGTGTGGGAAATAAATACTAATCGGGCCCCTCTGACAGTTTGGAATCTATTGAGGAGCAAATAGAACCATAAATACAAATGTAACAATAACACAAACAACTCTATTATGTGACGGCCTTATTAGAGACATCCACACAGAGATAAAAGTGTACCCATTGGTATATTATGGGTATTCATATCAAGAAAATCACCATATGTAGGGTATCCAATATGCTTTATGGAGATATAACCATTTGAATAGTGAGTTCAGAGAAAGGGTTTCAACAGATTAAGGAAACATGAGCGGCTTCATGGAATATTCCATTTGATGACTGCCCTACAATTTGGGGAGCAATTGAAGAAATAAATTAAGGTCAGACTTGAGATTTTTCAGTGCTAGCAAGAGGGTTTAACTGTAACTCAGAGAACAAGGGGGATGTATTAAAATTTTTGTTTGCTTTTGGAACACAGTTCTCACATTACACCTAAATATTTGCAACAATATTTTGTAATCTGATCTTGCACAGCTCTGCTATGGTTATGCCATTGGATTATAGCTGTAAGCCAGACTTCAAAAGTGGTTGCTTTCAAGGTCAGGGGTATTTTTTATGGGCTTGAAATGGAAAGTTATCTCTCATTATACATAATTTATCTTTAAAATGTGTATTTATTGATTTTAGAGATATATATAGAGAAACATTGATGAGAGAGAAACATTGATCAGCTGCCTCCTGTGCACCCCCACTGAGGATCAAGACAGCATGTGCCCTGTTTGGGAATTGAACTTGTGACTTTTTGGTTCACAGGTTAATGTTCAACCACTAAGCTGCATGGACTGGGCTATTTTTCTTTTTTTAAACTAAAGGTCTGTATCGCTTTTTCAATAAAAGAAGCAAAAGGGAGGAAGCCTTATTATAATACATATTGTATATTTGAATATCACATGATCTCACTCATTTGTGGGATATAATGAAAACATAAACTGATGAACAAAAATAGAACCAGAGTCATAGAAGTATTGAATAAATTGTCCAACCTGTGAGGGAAGTCAGTGGGTAAGGAGGTAAGAGATCAACCTAAGGACTTATATGCATGCATATAAGCATAACCATTGGACACAGACAGGGGGTCAGGGTGAGGGTAAGTGCTGGAGTATGGGGGTGGCTGGGGCGAGGTCAATGGGGGGGGGAGACTTATGTAATACCTTAAACATAAAGATTTAAAAAAGAAGAATGAGGCTCTGGGAAGAATGTTCAGATAATATCTTTGTATTGCCACCTACAATTCCTTCAAATGCTCTTCCCAGGAGATTCCAGAGCCCTCTGTGTTTGTGCTTATCAATTAATAAAATATATATTATGCTATGCAGTAACTCGCTACTTGTAAGGTTCTCCCACTGGGCTGCACACTCCTGAGTGACTTGTGTCTTGAATGTTTGACTCGAAAGCACTTTGCCATAAGCATTTACTGCTCCATAAATGTTTGCTGACTCTAGGATATAATGTCAGACACTAAAGTATTGAGAACTTCACTGATGAAATTTCAAATCTAAACTTAAATAGTCATGTTAGAACTAAGTTCCTTTTTCAGAGACTTAATGCCCTAGTCTTCATTGAATATCATTTTTGGTAGCATCAGTAAAACATGAGTTTCTGAACTGGGTTCCAGACTTCCAAAAATAAGGCATGTGAAGGAATAAATCATTTCTATAATAACACAAAAGCTATGGACAAAAAGGTATAGTTGCTCACACTGCTTAAGCTTACATGGTAAAGATGGAGGATAAACATTTATTTATACTCATGTTTGATAGTTTTCCTATCAGACTTTGTATAGACAGCTTAGATATGAAAACAATAGAACTCTGTGCTGTATACATACAGGCAGCAAATGGAAACAGTGATTACATACTGGACATTTGCTAAACAAATATATCTTCTCACTCAGCCTGTACATGCCTTCCTTTATTTTGATAATTGGGCTTATTATCGGTGTTTTGCTCCAAATTATTGAAGTCATTCTTCTTAAATGCTTTGGTGGTGTTGTACAAAAAAAATCAGATGGTATTCACAATTACACTTATTAATATCATTTTAAAAATGTACTAGGATAGCTTATGAGGGAGCTCAATATTATCCTAATACATAAAAAGCCAGGGGCTGTCACGACCAAAACAACCAGACAGATGACCTAACACAGAGGCTGTGTGGGGTGACAAGGCTGGCAGGGGAATTAGTGAGGGATGACAAAATGAATGAACAGCAGGCTGTGTGGAGCAACCAGGCTGGCAGGGAGGTGGTGCTAGCTGAAGGTAACCAGACCGGCAAGGGGAGGCAGTTAGGGGCGACCAGGCTGGCAGGGGGGAAGTTGGGGGTGATCAGGCCAGCAGGGGGGCAGTAAGGAGCAACCAGGCCAGTGGGGATGGGGCGACAGTTGGGAGCAACCAGGCCAGCATGGGAGGAGAGTTGGGGGTGACCAGACCAGCAGGGGGGCAGTTAGGGGTAATCAGGTTGGCAGGCAGAGGTGGTTAGGGATGATCAGGTTGGCAGGGAGGGCAATTAGGGGTGATCAGGCAGGTAGGCAGGTGAGCAATTAGGAGCCAGTGGTCCTGGATAGTGAGAGGGATCCCAGATTGGAGAGGGTGCATGCTGGGCTAAAGGGACCCCACCCCAGCCCATGCACAAATTTTGTGCATGGGGTCTCTAGTCCTATCTAATAAAAAAGTAATATGCAAATTACCCTATGCTCAATATTATCCTATCTAATAAAAGTGTGATATGCAAATTTGATTGTACCTTCGCTACACTACCAGCCAATCAGGAGTGAGGGACGGGGCTGAGGCATGTGCGAGGCAAGGGGCGACATGAGGGGCAGGGCCACTGTGGCACCAGCAGGCCAAGGTGGCCGCTGGGCTGGTGGGGGTCCAATTGCAGCCCCAGAGCCAGCAGGGGGTCCGGACATGCGCTGCCACCCCCAGGCACAGCCACACCACATTAAAGCTTCTTTTATTATTAGCATCTTAAATTAATGTGATACATTTATTACAATTGATGAGCCTTTATTGACACATTATTAACAAAAGTAAAATCTGCAGTTTACATTAGGGTTCATTCTTTGTGTTGAACATCTTATGGTCTTGACAAAAGTACCATTAATGTAGTATCAGACAGAACAGGTTCATTGTTCTAAAGATCACCTGTGGCCCACCAATTCATCCCTCCCTGCTCTGAAACCCTGGCAGCCAGGGGGTGATCAGGCTGGCAGGCAGAAGGGGTTAGGGGCAATCAGGAAGGCAGGCTGGTAAATAGTTGGAAGCCAGCAGTCCTGGACTGTGAGAGGGATGTCCGACTGCCCATTTAGGCCCGATCCTACTGGGATCGGGCTTAAATGGGCAGTCGGACATCCCTGAGGGGTCCCAGATTGGAGAGGGTGCAGGCTGGGCTAAGGGACAACCCCCCGCCCCGTGCACAAATTTCGTGCACCAGGCCTCTAGTTCTATATAATAAAAGGCTAATATGCAAATAGACATAACGGCAGAACAACTGAACAAATGTGCGCTGACCACCAGGGGGCATGCACAGAACATGGTGGGTTTTGGGGGTGATGGGATGGTAGAACAGGTGAGCAGGGTCACCAGACCAAGGCAGGGCACCTGTCACTGTCATCAGGGCTAGCCTCTGGTGATTACTGAAAATTCTTTGCTCCCACATGCCATGGTCCTGCCCAGCACTCCCATCTGCTGCCAGTGCTGGCCCCACTTGTACCTGCTGATGGTGCCAGGCCCTGGCTCTGATTGCTCATCACTGTTTGTGGGTGCAAGCCACAGATACCAGCTCTGATCACCTCTGAGGACTTCTCCACCTTCCCCTGCTCCTGAGGGGCTGTTAGGGCAACAGCCGTGGCTTGCACCCACTGCTGGTGCTGGTCTCAATCACTCCGTGCCATCAGTGGGTGCAAGGAGGGCCAGCACCCTCAGAGTGTGGGAGCAGTGGTGGCAGGAGCAGGGCTTCTGGCAGACAGGGGACCAGGGCTGCAGTGGAAGGAGCTGAGCAGGGGTGCGGAGGATGGGTTGAGACTCGCACCTGTGCCCACTGCAGCCTCACGGCCCACGTGAGGTGCACAAATTCATGCACTGGGGCCTTAGTTTTAGAAACAAGAAGGTGTTGCCTGTGTCTTGTCAAGGTGGGCCCAGTATGACTTTAGAAATGTCCTTTATCTGACTCACCCATGGGCCTTCTCACGGATGGGAGTGCCTGGTAAGTATCATTGTTTTGAGAACAAGGACAGGGGAAACCTGACCTTCTGTGTCGAACCAAAGCTGCCCCAACTGATTGCTTTGGTAATGAAATATTTTAAAAGAGGAAGTAGGTAATTTTAAAGAGTCCAAGGAGCCTCTTGAAAAGAAAGAGAGCAAAGCTCCAAGGCCATGAGAAGAGGGAAGTTTTATTCTCAGGGGCAACTGATGGTGATGAGCAGGGGCAGCGGTAGGAGCCAGGAACCGTCTGGGGTACTTTCTGGGCTCTCCAACTACCCATCTCTGTGTGTTTTAGACTAAGAATGCCACTGATCCAAAGGGTGAGTAGGCTTAACATATCTGACTTTAAGTTTTTACAAAACAGATCAGTGATAACTCATGCAACTAATTGGACGAGCACAATATTCAACCATATTTATACCACTGAACTTGTGAAGCAGGCGATATGACTTATGCTGAGGGGAAAGGAGAACATTTGTTACAATCATTTCCAAATATGAAGTATTTGTACCATGAAAATATCTGTCTCTACAAAGTGAAGTTATAAATCATCTCATGAGAAGTTATTTTGTGTTACTCTACCTCATATGGATGCTAACACTTCAATCATTCTTTCTCCATAAATGCTATTTTCGCTCCAATGTTAATGCAAACACAAAGTCACTGTTTCATAGTCTCATGTCTTTGATAGAAACATTTTTCATGGGTTGACTTCCCAGTCAAGCTGGAAAACACTGTTGCCTCAGTAACCCTTTCCTCCCGAAGTAAATCGCTCACTGCAGGTACCCTGCTAGACCAAGCTCTTCACGTCTCTCATTAACACAGTGCACAGGAGAAACTCATTACATAATAAGCCAATTCTTTGTATAAAATGTAATAAGTAAAATGTTCGCAACCATTTTTTCTGTAACAAGTCAGATAGTAAAAATGTTAGGCTTATAGGCCATCTGGTATCTGATTTTCTAAATTTATTTTTAATATCTGTTTTAATGACTCGGTTTTACCCCAAAGTTTCAAAGCAGCCACAGACAATATGTAAGCAAATAGGCCGGGCTTTATTCCCATAAACTTGACTTATAAACACTGGTGGCAGGCCAAATGTGACCTGTGGGCCATAGTTTGTTGACTCCTGCCTTATATTAATTGATGAAGGAATGTTTCACACTTTAAAGGACTTTCTCCATTAAACTACCCTGGGTACAGAGTGTGTATATTATATATCAATCATTCAGCAAAACAGAAGTGCACTGAAGCAGAATGTGGTTTCTGTCATTGTATCTAAAGAATTCCAATAAATAAATATTGAACTAGTTTCTTTATTATTCAATGACCCAGTTGCCTCCCAAGGGTAGAGCAGTCAGCACAGCCCACCAGAGTACTGGCATTTCTAACCAATGTCTGTGGAAAACCATTTCCCAAAAATATTCTTTGTTGGTTTAATTTTAAACAATTGCTTTGGTTATTTTTTAATTTTAATGCTTTATTTGTAAGTTTCTAATTGTCCTGTTTTATTACTTAAAAGAAAAAAAACATGACAAAAACAAAGGCAACAAAAGCAAAAATAAACAAGTGAGACTATAGCAAACTAAAAAGGAAACCATTAACAAATGAAAAGGTAACCTACGAATAGGAGAAGATATTTGAAAATCATATAACTGGTATGCGGCTAATATTCAAAATATATAAAAGACTCCTACAACTCAACAGAAAAAAAATATCATAAAAAATGGACAAAGATCTGAATAGACTTTTTATTTTTTCAAAGAATATAGGGGGTGGAGGTAGGCTAGAAGAGGTCAATGGGAGGGAAAGGTGACATATGTAAAAACTTTCAACAAGAAAGATTTTTTAACAAAGAAGACAAAGGAATGGCTATCAGGTACATGAAAAGGTGCTCAACATCACTCATCATCAGGGAATTGCTAGTCAAAATAAAAACCACACTGAAATCCCACCTCACATTGGTAAGAATGGCTGTTAACAAAAAGAAAAGAGCTATCAAGTGTTGATTAATTAGAATGTGGAGCAAAGAGAACCCTACCTGCCCCCCATCTCCCCCACTCCCGGCACTGTTGCTGGGAAGTGAATTAGTGCAGCCACTACGGAAACTATGAAGTTCCTCAAAAATTAAATATAGCAATTCCGCTCTGGGTATTTATCTGAAGGAGATGAAATCACTGTCTCAAAAATATATCGGCATCCCATGTTCATTTCATCATTATTTACAACAACCAGAACAGGAAAAATGCAAGTATCCACCCACGAATGAACGTATAAAGAAGATGTGGCATATATACACAATGAACTATCATTCAGTCATAAAAAGAGGGAAATCCTGCCATTTGCAAAAACATAAAAGGACCTTGAGGGCATTATGTTCAGTGAAATCAGTCAGATGGAGACAGACAAATACTATAATCTTACTTATATGAAGAGTCTAAAAAAAAAAGAACTAATAGGTACAGAGAAAAAAAGCACTTACAGATGGAAGGTTGCCATAGATCAGTGATGGGCAACCTTTTCAGCTTGGTGTGTCAAAATTCGCCAAAAAACCGAGCGTAAGTCGGGTGGTGTGGCACTTTGAGAAAAAAAGATAATTTCACGATATTTATAGTTTAAATAACAAAAATGTATAATTGTAATATTTAACTGTATTTAATAAACTGAAAACTAATTATTTAACTTATCTGCTCAGTGACTTCCTTGTTCATCTGTCAGTCAGTTTCTTTTGTTGATCTTGATATTATTTAACTTGTGTGGGGTGCCGTGAACTAAGATAAGTGAGAGAGAGGGGGAATTCTTTAACCTGCCTATTAGTGACTTTTTTGTTGCTGAATTTCATTGGCTAAACCTTCAATTGAAGGTTGGTATTTTGTACACTTCAAGCCCAAGCAAGTGCTACCAACTTCATCTGTCAATCTGTTTCTTTTGTTGGTTTTGATATTATTTAACGCTAAGAATAAGGTCTCACAAAAGTACATAGAGGGAAAAATTGTGAGTAAAGCCATTGCTATATTTTTCAGGGTGCAAAAAGTGTCTGATAATCAGTTCCAGACACTCCAAATTTTCTGTTTATAGTGGCACTCCTCCCAATTCTCCAAGCAGCACCTTTCCAGATTCTCAAGCTTTGACCTCAAGTCCACAAACACCTGAACCCAGATGCTGTCTTGAAATTCTGCAAGTTGCATCTCCAAATCATCAATTAGCATCCATTGGAAACCATTTAATTACAAACTGCTATAGACTACTACATCAGGATACTTAATTATTTTTATGATCTGTTCTAGACTTCTAAATTGATTAAGTCTATCACTGAACTGGTCAAGTAACGAGTCTAAAACATGCGGTACTTTATATGCAAGGGTTCCATTTCATTTTGTACAGCTGCACTGGCCTTCTCAAAATACTTTGTTACTCAAGGAAAATACTTATAAGTTTTAGTTTATACATAAAGCTTGACAATTTTAAGTTTACTTTCAAAAGCTTTTATGTATCCAAACATAATATCAATACTTTTGCCAAAACCTTGTACCTTTAAGTTCAGTTCATTAATATGAACAGAGAGATCTGTAAAAGATATCAGGGTGTTGACCCACTTATCATCATTGAGCTGAGAAAAGTTTCCCAGATCCTTATCCTCAAGAAATACCTTAATTTCTTCAAAGCACTCCACAAAGCACTCAAGAACTTTGCCTTGGCTCAGCCATTTCACATTATTGTACATCAGCAGTCCACTGTAGGTAGATTCAACCTCCAGTAAAAGTGCAGAAAATTCTCGCTTGTGAAGGAGGCGAGCAGCTATTAAATTAACTATTTTTGTAACAACGGACATTAAGTCGTTTAAGTTGGTGAATCCTGCCTTGGCACATAAAACCTCCTGCTGGATAATGCAATGAAAAGGCACAATCAGATGTCCAATAGCTTCTGTAAACAATTTTACAAATCTGACTTTCCCCCCTTCCCATGTTTGGTGCCCCATCTGTCGTCACTGACACAACTTTAGAGATATCAATTGCAGTCGCCGAGGATGAAACGTCCTTCTTGGCATGAGGCCCCTTACTTCTCTGTATGCGACCGCATGCGGCCACGTGTCATTGAAAATGGCTACACGTGTCAGTGCTGACACGTGTGTCATAGATTCACCATCATGGCCATAGATGGTAGTGATGGTAGGAAGTATGATAGGTGAAATGGGGAAAATTGTCAAAAAAGAAAAACCGTTGTGTCCTACATGGACATTAATTCAGAAACTTGGTTATTCAATCAGTGAATGAAACATGTCCCAGCATCCCTTTCAAGAGTCAAGGAGTGACGTGCTAGGTCATGAAACCCACAGGAGGCTCAGTTGTGGTCCCTCACATTCCTGCACTTACAGCAAGTTAGATGCAAACAAGAATGAGGCTGGGATCACAAAGAGGCAGAAACCAGATCTGTTCATGTTTATCATTGATGTAATTACTTGATATTTTTTATATTTGAAAAAGTTAGAGTTTATTATGCATTTCTTTCAAATTTAGTCTGACATTAAATTTTTTTCTAAGTTTGTGTATATGTCTTTTTTCATGTGAAACTTTTTGAAATCAAAACTAATAAAACATATTCAACAACTATATTGCCTACTATCTGAATACACAAATTAATTTGGACAGTCACTGACAATTCATAAATTAAAGCTGGAAACAGAATGTTACTAATTATTAATGCAACCTCTAAAATGTAGGTAGAAAATTTTCTCTTTAAAAGTGTAATAATATAATTTAGAAGTGTTAAGCATCATGATGTTTTTGTACTAAACAATTGTTTTATGTTTAAAAATTTTATATTTACTAGTATGAATATGTATACAAAGTTCAATATAAGAAAAATTTTCTTGGCTTTTTTTATGGCTATTAGGATTGTTTCATTTAATGATTATCACTAAACATACTTGTGTGCAGAAGGGGGGTCTGATTCACTCCACTGTATATGTCTAATCTACTAGACACAAGGCTGCGATACTCCATAATATGGAGAGTCAGGGGCAGATTATGAGGGTGGTCCCTCAAGCTGTTGTCAGAATTTTGACTGTTACTCAGAAATAAACAAAAAAGCTTTAATTTTCCTTTTAAATTAGAGGAGAGACACAATATAACTTACATGACAAAATCACCACTCTGGTCTTTCTTGAGAATATATCTTAATAGATTAGAGAGAGCACATGTGGATGCATGAATCCTGCCTCCCAAGCTCCTGCAAAACACAGATGAGACGTGATGGTGCCAGGACAAGACTGACATGAGTAGAACCTGCGAGAGAGCAGGCTGCCTTCTGGATTCATTTTGAAGGTGAATTTATTTCAGTTTCTGGAGGATTTTGGATTTGAGTTAAGAGAAAAAAATAAGTCAAAACAATAAAAAAAAACACCAAGGTTTTTGCCCCAAATAACTGTAAGAATAGAATTGTCATCAGCCGGGGTGATGAAGGCTGTCAAAAGAACATGTTTGGTGAGAAGACAGGAATTTTCAAATTTGGGTTCTTGAGTATATGTCTATTCACTCCTACCCCCACTCCAAGTGGTGATGTCGACTAGGTAGTTTAATATAGAACTTCAGAGTTTGGGAGAGAAGGCGGGTTGGACATAGATGTGATGGTTTCTAGGATACATAGGGACATGGAATTCGTGGGCCCTCATGAGATCACCAAGGTCTGGAGATACAGAAGCAAGGATGGGTTCCTCAGCGCTTTCCATCAGCAAGTTAGCAATGAGGACAACTGAACAAAGGTCCTGCAGGGGCAGCCGGAGAGCTGGGCGGCAGTGCAGTGGACTAGGAGGTGTGGGCAGCGGTTTGGAAACCTCTGCAAAAATAAGATAGTGTCCAAAAAAGTCTGTACTAGATTTAGGGTATAATTAGGACTCAATAACACCAGCCATTGTGAGTCATAACTATACTGCTATCATATTTTGAGATATACTTCAATTGATGGGCCAATCCAATTCACAGATCATTGACAAGCTAATTAAAACACCAGTTCACCATGCTCCAAAAAACACTGCCATATCATTTTAAGTTAATGCTGATAAGCAGATTTGAATTGGTTTTGCAATTCTGCTCCTTTTTAATGAATCAATATGTTGTAAACTGTTGTCAAATCAAAGAAATATTACACCTACAAAAACAACAATGGAAATCATTTGCGTTAACATTACTGATCAGCAGGCGAGTTCCTCCCTTTGAAAGCTGTGTTGTTACTCCTGTGGAAGGACTGCCCCACACAGGCTGCAGCCGAGGACTCAGCCCCTGCACACGCCTGGTGTTCACACTCCCTGCCTTTGTCTACGTCCTTCCTGCCTGGTGCCCTAGATGAGTTCTTCCTCCTCTGACTACATCCAGAATGATCCACACCCTCTTCAGTTATCCAGTGGTCGGCAAACTCATTAGTCAACAGAGCCAAATATCAACAGTACAATGATTGAAATTTCTTTTGAGAGTCAAAATTTTTAAACTTAAACTTCTTCTAACGCCACTTCTTCAAAATAGACTCGCCCAGGCCATGGTATTTTGTGGAAGAGCCATACTCACGGGGCCAAAGAGCCACATGTGGCTCATGAGCCATAGTTTGCTGACCACGTTGCCTAGCAAGCATGTCAAACTCTCAGCCTGTAGGCCGCATGCCTGGTTTATTTGACCCATGCTAGCCTTTGAGTTTGACATGCTTGCCCTACAGCATTTTAAATACACCCGCATGAGGCTGCCTAGAAGCTTACTGGGTTGTACTCTATTTCATTGTTTTTATACTTATTTTTCTGTTAAGACCTTGAGAGGATTGAAACCTCATCTGTCCTTACTGTGGTTTCTTAACAGCTAGCCTCATCCCAGCAGAGCAGGTGCCCAACACATAGATCTTAAATGAATGCGTTCACTGAATAACCATTTTTCTTGATTTCTAAGGTGCTATTTCAAGAAAACCTGCCAACTTCATGACAGTATCTTGGGAAAGAAAGCTGTATTAAGCATGTACCAATTTAAAAACATATCTCAATTCAGAAACATTAAAATGGAATAGCAAGTTACATCGCCAAATTGATGTAACTCAGTGATGTCTATCCACAAGGAGACCTCACTGGCAAAACATGAATAGAAAACATAAAGTGCATAAATGAAATAACATAGAAATATTTCAAAATAAAACTGTATATTCTGCTGCAGAAAATGATATTGCATTTGCAATCGGCAGGCTTTTGTTCAGAAATGACTTTCAATTCCAATCCAGTCTGTCTTGTCTCTTAATGACTTTGCAAGAATATAACAGCTCCTAGGTCTGTTCTTTCCTGATGATAACTGCCCTCACAATTAATCATCTCTTCTCCACCAGCGCATTTCTGGCCCTCAAGTTGATGATGTCCCTCCTTGGTTGCATAGAGGCCAATTTAACCTTAAGGACAATGGCACATGATTTACATGATCCACAATCATCCGTGTTATTATTACATAGAGAGCAGATGACTGTTAAGGTAACGCTGACATTTTCAGAGTATTAGCATCCTAAGAAAGTTAAATCAGTTCCAGCATCATGGCCTGAAGGACCGCATGTGCTCAGTGGTCTGTGATGGCGTCAGAGTCTGCACTGCAGCCCAGCTACACTCTGTATCTCAAGGAGGAGAGAAGAGAAGAAGTTGTGTTCCCACTCCAGGGTTTGAAGACTTGGTGTCCAGTCTCCAAGAGAAAATGTTTCAGTTCTACTTTTCCAGACTATTAGCAGATGTTGTTTAGGCATGAAATTGGAGGAAACTAACACTGCATTTATAGATGACATGAAAATTTCCAATTAGAAATTGCAAGAAAAAAATTTGCCTTTATTTTAAATGCAATTCTCCATGAACATAAAATTCATGTTAATTTCATTCTAATTCTCTATTTTCATATTTTCAAGGTCTTTAAAAATTATCTTCTACAGGGAAGAATCACCAAATTATTATCTCTTATACTAGTGACCTGGTGCACGAAATTCATGCACATTAAAAGGGGATTAATTAGAGGAAATAATTTAATATTGCTATTTGCCCTTTCTCTATAATAGAAGTGTCAGAAATTAAATAAAATTAGTAAAATGTATATGAAAACCTTTCTCCTCTCAGAGTCTGGGTCTTACCATGGACCCAGAGTCAAGTCTCCACCCACCCACATGCACCTCAAAATCTCATGAGACCCAGATCTGGCCGCCCTCCCCCATTGGGCTAGATCCAGACCCACCCTTGTCAAGTCCTGCTGGGCAGGGGGTGTAGCCTCAGGTCCCCTGGCCCAGCACCAGGATGGGGGGGGGGTGGCATGAGGTCCCCCAGCCCAGACTGGGCAGGGGTCGTGCCTTGAGGTCCTCCGTCAAGCCCCACCAAGTGGGGGGTAGGTGCAGCCTCAGGTCCCCTGTCAAACCCTGCTGGGTGGGGGTCATGGCCTGAGGTACCTGTCAAACCCAGCCAGGGAAGGGGGCACAGCCTGAGGTCCTCTGTCAAGCCCCACTGGGCAGAAAATGCAGTCTAAGATCCCCTTGCTGGTGTCAGGGTGGGAGGCATGGCCTGAACTCCCCTGTCAAGCCCCATCTGGGGAGGGGGGGATATGATCTGAGATCCCCCGGCATGGCACTGAGTGGGGGGAGCAACCTGAGGCCCCCTAATCCAGCACCAGGATGGGAAGTGCACCTTGAGGTCCCCTGTCAAGCCCTGCCAGGTAGGGGATGCAGCCTGAGGTCCTCTGTCAAACCCCATGTGGGTGGGAGAGGGCAAAGCTTCAGGTCCCTGCTGATTGCTCATTAAGGCTCCTTATGGGAACTTGGCCTCAGATGTGGATGCAGCCATCTTTGTGATGGAGTGATGGTCAATTAGCATATCCCCTCTTTATTAGATAGGATAAGAAGGTTTATGTAGACACAGCACAGAAAAATAATTTCAAGTATAATTCTTATGTTAGGTGTCTTACGATCTAGGCACCAAATCAAAATTGCTATGATTTTTCACTGTGTGTATACCTAGGATTTTGTTTTATCAACAGTGAACCCTTAGTGACCTACAAGGGCATTGTTATTTCTGATAAAAGTGAGAATACCATTACAACTCTGCCCTGCACACCAAATCATCTGGTTCTAACACAGCTCTTGAAGGGATGAGGGCATGCACGGCAGTCATCTTGTGTCTGTAAGAATGAAGATGAAACCAATGCATGGCTCCCCATTGATCCTTTATAAACACAAGCCACTTCTGTGGACGTTACTGAACCACATGCACCTTAACATGCAACTATTGGTGTGCATTCTGTGCTCTGGTGGGCTCTTTCCATGAGCATTTTCAGAAATGGAGTATAGGCAGTGGCAGACTGATGGGGATTTCTGAGATTGTGAACTGTGGAATGGAGTTTAAAAGCTACTTACCAGTAAGTACAGATAAACAGCTTAATTGTTAAATAGTAAAACAAAAGAAAATGAAGTTATCCTTTGAGCATAAGTGAGCACACAAAGAAGTCACAGACAAAATAAAACTGATTGTGCTGAGTATTCATTATAACCAGGCCAGGAAGGCACTGTGACTCCATCCAGATCACAGGATTCAAGGATCGAAGGTGGCCACAACCTTTAGGCAGGGTATCTTTTCAAAGATGCTCTCTAATATGGGATACTACCTTTATTCTCATCCGGAAAACAAGGAAAAGAGGTGTTATTCCTATGCAATAACGTGCTTCTACTCATTGCCTTTTAATTTTCTGTTTTTGTCAGTTACTAAAGTATAAGCATATGACAACTAAAGAAAACCCACTCTGGAATAAACTTACCAATTTTCCTTATAGAATTTTGGACATGTCTATAGAACAATATTAGAACACAGGTCCTTTTTAAATATTCAGGTTTTTGTTTTCTTTTTAAAATTAGGTATTATTCATATACATTAAAATTAGCACTTATATTTAATATTATGAGGATTGACAATTGTATACATTTACACAAGATACAGGGCATTTTCACCACCCAGAATATTCTCTTGTCTTGTGTGTGTGTGTGTGTGTGTGTGTGTGTGTGTGTGTGTGTGTATGTGTGTGTTTTAATGGAAATCTCCAGTGTCTGGGCTGTCAGTGGGGGAGTGAAGCTGCTTCATGAGGTACATCCCAGGACGACCAGACTCTAGTCCTTCCGACCTTTGCTGTATTTCAGCCAACATTGAATGTTTTTTCTCTCTTCTGGAAAGATAATAATAAAGCAGTTTGAAGAGACCACTGCCCTTTTGAATCAACGGAACTGTTTTACTTAATGGGTCATCTTGGTATTAATATATTCAAAGCAATATTTTAAGTTGTAGAGTCAAACTTCATTTTGGCTAATGCTCAAAAATTACTATAACTTTAAAAGAAATAAAATAGAGATTATCTGAGGATATATAATTGTACTAGAGGCCCAATGCACAAAAGTTGTGCAGGGGAGGGAGAGGCCTCAGCCTGGCCTGCACCCTCTCACAATGTGAGATCCTTCTTGCAATGGGAGACCTCTCGCTCCTAACTGCCTGCCTGCTCCTCCTTACTGCTTGGCTCGCTGTTCCTTAGCACTGCTTCAGAGGCAGAAGAGGCTCCCACCACTGCTGCTATGCTCACCAGCTGTGAGCCTGGCTTCTGGCTGAGTGGTGCTCCTGCTGTGGGAGCACACTAACCACCAGTGGGCAGCTCCTGCATTGAGCGTTTTCCCCCTAGTGGTCAGTGTGCATCATAGCAATCAGTCATTCTGATAGTTCCACCATAAGAGTCTCTGTGCTTTTATATATATAGATTAGTTCCCAATTCAAACATTAAGCAATTGAATTCATAAAGTAGTGCCAAAATCAGGTTCTTAAATTTTTTTCTTAAGAAAGTAAGCATATTTGTGCTTGGAACCTCACAATTTGAAAATGTATTAGTTCTGAGAATTAAGGCCCAGCATGAAAAATCACTGTACATCTCTTGTAAATTCCCAGTCAAGCCCTACTTCTGGCCTCAGGAAATAATCTTTTTAACTTTTAATTCCAAAAATCAGATTTACTTTTCTAGGTCATCATACAAGTGGAATGTGACATGAACTCTTTTGTGTCTAGCTTCTTATGCTTTGCATGATTCTATAAATTTTTTCCATGTGAGTACATGTTATCAGTGGTTCCTTGTTTATGGTCAAATATTCCATTGTATGAATATATCACATCTGTTTTTGTCTATTCACTTTTTTACACCCATTCTCTTCTAGATTGATATTTGAATTGTTTCCAGGTTTTTATTATTAAAATAGGACTTCTGTGAACACTGATGAAGGTATGTTTTTGGTAAAATTCAAAATGGGAAGAGAGGGGAACTTCCTCAATCTTATAAAAGGTACATTTGAACCTTCAGTATAAGATCATTAGCAGCACAAATGTGCAGTCAAATTCATCACTAACCCATTTTAGTTTCCTTTTGGTAATGATTATGAGTCATAGTCAGCATACAATTAAAACACACCTCTCTCTTACTTTTTCCAATTACTCTTCATAATGTTGCACATTTGGAATGTGCATTAGATGGATATCTCTTAAATAGTTCAGAGATACATCATACAAATTGTAATATATCAGCCCTCATTCCCCCAAGAGAAGAATCTAGAAAGATATATCTGATATTGCCATTTTTATTTCAACACTGAAATCACTAGCCAATGTAATACTCTAAGAAAAACAAATCAGAAGCATAAAGATTAGAAAGCAAGAAGTGTAATGGTTATTATTTGTACATACCATTATTGTTTATGGAAAACATTCTATAAATTTTACAAAAACATAGAAAACTAATACTTAAATTTTATAATGTTATAGGATGGAAGGTCAACATGCAAAAAATAATTTATTTTTATATAATCTAGTGAACAATTGGAAAATGAGATTTAGAAAAATATAATTTATGATAGCCATATATCCCTTTTTTAAAACCATCGTTTTGAGGTATGATTGACACAAAATGCTGTACATATTTAATGTACATAATGTAGTGAGTTTTGGAGATAAATATAACAAATTAGGAGGGTAGGAGGAAACTTTTAGATCTGATGAATATGTTTATAATACAAATAATCTAAAAATGTTCTGTTCTCAATTTCTAATTGTTTTTACATGTCACTCTGGCCAAGCCTTCTACACCTTCTTCTGCTAGCACACAGGACTCCATTTCTTCCTAATCATGGGCTATGTTGACAAAGCATCTATTCTGTAGGAAATACACTTGAAGATCTGTCAACTCAGATGATATTAAACATTATCCTAATACTAGAGGCCTAGTGCATGGATTCAGGGTCCCTCGGCCTGGCCTATGGGGATTAGGCCAAAACCAGCTCTCTGACATCCCCCAATGGGTCCTGGATTGCAAGAGGGTGGTTCTTGGGTGATGCACCCTTGAATCAGACTCTCTTCTCTCTGGTTCTGGGTGTGTCTCTAGAGAACCACAGCTGCCAAGTTACTGCAGTTCAGCAGCTCTTGTGTTGAGCAACTGCCCCCTTGTGGTCAGTGTGCATCATAGTTACCAGTCAGATGGTCAAATAGTCAGTCGCTTAAGCTTGTGTATATATAGGTAAAAAAATTAAAGGAATATAGAAATATTCAATTATCTTTAAGCATTTTCCACTCCGCACCCCTATTTTGCTAGCTCTTCACTTTATAAGGTCATCTGCCAGCTTCAGAGGAAACTAATTACAACCAAGACTATTAAATCTACCTTGGGCCACTTTCTCAGCTGTGCTTCAATGCTCAGAATTAGCAATGTGTAGTGACATAAAAGTCATTACTGCGATCACTGGTCCTTTGCCTCCTGGTAAGATCTTCAGAAAATAGCTTCTCATATTGGACCAAGAAAAATTCCAACGCTCTCCTTTATTCTGAACTCTAGCCTAGAACTACATTTCTCAATTTTCTTCTCCCCATCTTCTCTTAACTTGCCTCCATCCTACAAAATTCCCTGTATATTTTTCTCCCATAAAACTTTGAAGCCACCTGTTTTTCTTCTTTATCCAACAGAAGTCCTTAATTACAAAGCCAAAGACACTCATTAAGGTGCATTTCTAAACAAAGATCATCGTTTTCCTAAGGGAATCCAGACAACTGTTCTTAAGCAATTGTTTGCCTTCACAGAGGCAAGATCATTAGCAGCACAAATGTGCAGTCAAATTCATCACTAACCCATTTTAGTTTCCTTTTGGTAATGATTATGAGTCATAGTCAGCATACAATTAAAACACACCTCTCTCTTACTTTTTCCAATTACTCTTCATAATGTTGCACATTTGGAATGTGCATTAGATGGATATCTCTTAAATAGTTCAGAATATCATTATTGCTTACATTTAGCTTTAAATATATTGATTTAGTAATCAAAGTCTATTTATTTGAAAACAATAAAAGCAAGGGGTCAACAGTAGGGCCCCACTGATCTATTAGTTTAAAGTATTATATGATTAATCGAAAAACACTATTAACTATTTCAGATGGGACATGTCCTAAGTGCTCAGTAAATATCTGTGATTTAATTGATGATAATTCCTTTGGAAATAAAAATAGTTCCTAGCATGCTCTTTCTCTCTTCGCAGTAAGATTTGACTATAATAATAAAAGCATAATATGCTAATTAGACCATACAACCAAACAATCTTCCAGATGTCCTTTCAGACGACCTTCTGGATAAAGCTGGAGGTGCAAGGGCCAAGCCCCTTGCACGGATTTTGTGCATCAGGCCTCCAGTGTTATTATAAAATAGAATCCAATTGTTCAAGCTAGCTTTGAATTCCAAATCCTAAATGTTTCTCAATTCTCCACAGATTCAGTAATCTATTCTGGGAGAGTGACAAACAGAAAACAGCTGGATTTTTCTTAAGAGAATGCTTAAGGATTATGACAAACATTGTTCTTAATGTTCAGACACTCTGGGATGGGGCAGGATCATAGGTAACCTGAAAAAGAGTAAGTGATGTGTAACATTTTCCTTTCCTCTAAGAATAATCATTAACAATAACAACACGTTTCCAGACAAAGACACCCAAATTTCTCAACCAATTGAGCACCTTAAAGATAAAAAATAAAGTGATGTAAAAACAACTGTACTCGTTGCTTCCCCAGATGAAACTGATCCTTAGTTTTGGAATCTCAGTCTCTGCATCCTAAATATGTGTCATTTTTGTGTTTAACAAAAAGGCTGGCCCAAACTTTCCTTTTGATCAATGTGTATGTGGAGCATGTTTGATGGCAATGTCCAAAGGCAGAAGCAGGAGAGAGTGATTTCTGCATAGAAAACAGGAGTCTTATTTTAAGCATCCAGCCCTCATGTAATGTGTATGTGTGTGATGATAATGAGCAGTCTGGATCCTCAGGAAAAGGAGGGTGTGCTTAACGTGGGGTAATTCAGGAGATTTAAATTGCAGAATTGTTCACAAAGGGACATGAGATTAAGAGGAATTTGTGAGGGACTCTTCTCAGCCTATTTAAAGCTCTTAGTTTTTAAATAACATTATCATCCATAGCATTAATACACAGTTATTAAGCCTCTCACAGAGGCTTCTGGGATCATCTTTCCCAAGACTTGATGCTGGAAAGACTTGAAAAGGGAGTGTTAAAATAAGAAAAAGAAGTTCATTTATCTGTAAAAATTTTTTCAAACTTTATTTTTTAACAATACAATATATAGATAATGTATTGTAGAATTTTATACCTGAAACGTACTTAATTTTATTAATCAATTTCAGTTCAATAAATTCAATATGATATAAATAATAAAAAATTAATAAAAACTATTCCTCACTTATGAAAAAAGGAGCTTTTATTCTGATATTCTTTTGCTTTTTTTGGGCTGAAACAATTACTATTTTGGCCTGACAGGTAGTACATCTTCCTCTGAATCCTAAAGGGTGGTAATCATTCTATCTAATAAAAGAGTAATATGCTAATGTGACCATATCTCCGCTACGCTACCAGCCAATCAGGAGCGGGGGTGGGACCATGTGCCATGCGGCCCTGCCTCTCACACCTCCGCCACCGCTCCATGGGGGCTGCGAGCGGGCCGGAACCTCTGGTGCGTGGCATCTGCTCCCCAGTCTGCTCCGCAGGCCGGCCGGACTGCCAGCACACTGTGTCAGCTCCCCAGGCCGATGCCTGCATATCTGTGCTACCCTCAGTCCCACCAGCCACCACTGCCACCTCCTTCCCTGCTGCCACAGAACCAGCACTAGTCCCTCTGCAGGTACCCCGGCAACGCCACCAGATCCCGGTGTGCTGAATGCAGGTGGGAAAGGGGGCACAGGGCCCCCCAGACCCCATGTCCTGCGAGCTCAGTCCATGACCCGTCGGCCTCGTGGCTTCCCTTCGGGGCAGGCACAGTGGGCGGGCCGGGCCACCTGAGGAATGGCAGAGGTGGCAGGGAGGAGGGTGGCTGAAGGAAATGAGGAGATGGATGAGGTGTGGGGAAGGAAGGGGACTAGTACCACATTACTGGGCTTCAGGGATGGGTGACCCTGGACCACAGGAGAGAGGTCCCGTGGCCGCCACTGAGAAAGGCCCTCTCCAGAGGATGCTGCTCCCCCGCAGCCACCGGAGCCGTGGATACTATTGTGAGAGCCATGCAAAGCCTGGCTTTGGGTTCCCTTGCCCGGCCCGGGCCCTGCCCTCTGAGGCTGGAGCGGGCACTCCACAGAGCACCAGGACTGCCTGCGCACAGCGTCCACTCCCCAGAATTAGTCTCTACAAATCCCATGAAAACTGAATTTGCTACAAATAAAAGTGCCCTTTAAAATGACTATGAACACTGAAGTAAAATGTTTTCATTTTACAAGCCTATATTTTACAGTATGCACATTTCACATAATAACACCCCAGAATTTATCTAGGGCAGGGGCCAAATGCCATTTCCATAAAGAGTCAGAGTGCAGCTCAGTTTTTGTGGGCTATACATGGCCTCGAATACTCCACTTCTGCAGTCCTAGCATGCAAAGCCCAAAGGAATGGGATGGCTGTGTCCCAACAAAACTTTATGGCCACTAAAATTTGAATTTCATATAATTTTCATGTCACAAAATAACATTCTTTTTTTCTTTCATTGACCAAAAATAGGCAGAAAGCCAGATTTAGCCCAGCGGGAATAGTTTGTTATCTTTGATCTAAGCCTGGGTCCCAGATGTGGGGCAAGGCAGAGGCAGTTAGGAGCAATCAGGCTAGCAGGGGAGCACTTAGGGGTGATCAGACAGGCAGACAGAGGTAGTTAGGGGCTATCATGCAGGCCAGTGAGCAGTTAGGAGCCAGTGTTCCTAGATTGTGAGAGGGATGTTCGACTGCCAACAATCAAACTTCCCAAAGGGGCCCCTGATTAGAGAGGGTGCAAGCTGGGCTGAGGGAACCCCCCTTCCGTGCATGAATTTCGTGCACTGGGCCACTAGTTTCATAATAATACTAGACATCCTATTGTCTTGGTTCTGAGAACCAAGATGAAATGTTAAAAATCACTTTCTGGAAAGCATCAATCTAATGATTTTCACTTAAATTCAACTTTCAAACACGAGTGGATGGGTTGTGGGGGATTGGCTAGCTGGCCTCGCCCCATGGTTGAAATCCTGGTTGAGGGGACAATTTGCAGCTCTGACTTCCTGCATCTCACAGTCTGAGAGAGAGGTGGGGAAGGAAATGACGTACAGCATTTGGAACAGACCACAAGGAAAACTGTCAATAGTAAAGGTTTGTGGTGAGGGTCTAGGAGCCTGTCCTAGGGGTGTTTTGACCTAGAAGGGGGGCAGAGTCCATGCTAATTAAAATGTGAGATGAATGTCATCTTACTTCCTATGTCTGATTGATTGTATATCAAGGAAAAGTTAGCACTGAATCATCCTAACTAATAAAAGAGAAATGTGCAAATGCGAATGTACCTTTGCTCCTGATTGGCTATGCTAGCAGCTAATCAGGAGCGGGGGTGGGGCCAAGTGGCACGAGCACCAGGCCTCGGGGGTGGAGATGAAACAGTGGTGGCGGTGAGCACCCAGCCCCCAGGGCACTGTGTGGGGAAGGGCGGCAGCAGCAGCGGTGGTGGTGGTGGCAGGGAGCGTCTGGCCCCCGGGCACTGTGAGCAGAAGTGGCGGAGAGCAGATGCTTTAGGCCTTGGGCAGGCTGGGGGTGAGCCATCAGTTGGACATCCCCTGAGGGCTCACAGTATGTGAGAGGGGGCAGGTTGGGTTGAGGGACCACCCACTCCCAGTGCAAGAATTTCATGCACCAGGTCCCTAGTCCTTTATAATAAAAGGCAAATATGCAAATTGCCCCCTTGATTGGGATTTCAACCATGGGACGAGGTCAGCCAGCCAATCCTCCACAATCCCTCCCCAACTCTCTCTCAGAATGTGAGGTGCAGGAAGTTAGGGCTGCATCCACTTTCATCCACTGTTGCCTCTGACACATATCAATAATAACACATTTCTGTTGAATGAATGACTACTATTACTATAATTTTTTGAAATCTTAAATGGGTGTATAGTTCACCTTGTATCATGTAGTCACTTTAGTGCCAAATTGAAAATGTTCTGTCCTGTAATTCCTTAGACTAAGTAGTTAGTGCTGTTACATGTCATGGGTTCAACCTAGAACATGACACACTATGGTGCTTTCTTAAAAGTTTTCATGTGTTAATGCAACAGACTGGATCCACTCCAAAGTCATGAGGCAAGATTCTCCTAAATAGGTTTAAAAAACAGTCCTAGAGATCGTAACCCTAGACATGTTCAATAATTTCTGTAGCCATTGTGCACAAACAATATCTTCTTTACCAAGAACCTTTTTGAACACTAATTGTCTAATTCACCAGCTAACAATTTATCACAATTCACAATCCTCGTAAGAGAAAATAAATGATCTTTCCCCTACTTTAGTGAATGTCTAAACACACTTTTCTCTGTCTCTGGCCCGTATATAAATTTTATATGCTTTATTAGACATTTTCTAATCTGTCTAACCTTGTTTTATAGATTTCTAAACATTTTTAAAAAGCAGCTACCTTTACATGAGTAATTTTTTAAATTTTCTTATTTCAAAGAAATACACAGCAGAGTACAGTGTATATCACACTCCCCACACAAAACTTAGTCTGAGTGAATAAGGATAGTTCTAAAAATCCAATATTTCTGAGCAAAAGCACTGGTGGGAGTACATTTGCTGAGAGGTCTTCTTCCAATGCCAGGAACCTGGGCTTGTCACCTTCAGTCAAAAGCAGGATAAAGCCTGAGGTCATCCCACTACAGTTCCAAAGGTGTTTCCTGGGAATGAGCTACAGAGCATGAAATTTGTTTGAGGGAATTATTCCACACCTACAATGCTTCCCACAACTATCAGATATGCTTTGGTATCATGTAGCTGGTGCAGGAAGAGGGATTTAGCCAATTTTCTGGTTATTACAATAGCTTATAAGCAATTAACACACATTTCTAGTAGGGAAAAGTAGTTAGACATTGAAATTTAAATTTCTAATTACTTTTCCCTAAAGGAGTCTGATTTTTATTAAAAACAATATTTATTTATTTATTACTCAAGCAGTTCCAAAGATTTCCAAAAATTGGGACAAGTAAAAAAAAAAACTTTTACAGGCAGAAGCATGGAATGGCTGAAGGGGAAGGCTGCATTGCTTTAGCCTTTCTACTTTGAAATAATTGTTAGTTGACACTTCATTTCACTATAAACCTCCACCTCTTTTCCATTATAAATGTTGTAGTAAAAATGTTGCCATCAGTGGTGAAACTGGCACTAAATCAACGAATGAAACAGTGAAAAAACCCGCCATCTTTCACTTCATTCCCTACCTCTCAGCAAAGAGACTGATGGCTATGTTACTTGATGCCTTAGCAACCATAACTCCCTGAGTCAGTAGTCACTTTAAATAATAGAAACAAAAATTTCATATTAATAAACCAAATTCCATTTTATTATTTGAAGCAGAGGTTTTTAAAATCAATCTTATTATATTTCAAAGTATTTATAATGTTATGCTTAATTATATTTATAACTAGAGGCCTAATGCACGGGTAGAGTTGTAGGCTTGGCCAGCGATCAGGGCTGATATGTGGGTGATGAGTGGGGCAATCAGGGGACCCCCACAGGCACCTGCCTTGCTTGGCCTGGTGCCACCCACTCACAATTTTAGAGCTGTTAGAAGAACAAAGGGCAGAGAACCAAGATGGTGGCATAGGTAAACACCTATTGTTCTGCCCCACGCAACGATTTAAGAACTATAACATAACAGCAGAACAGACATCACCCAGAATCGCAAGAAAGCTGGCTGAGTGAAAACTCCACAAATAAGAGTAAAGGTGGGACACTGAGACTCAGAGGAGCAGCGGGAGCACAGCCTTGAAGACGGAAACAGGTTAGGAGCCGTCCTGGGCTGTAGGGCTGGAGCAGCAACCCCGGCTGGATTTCGCCAATGGGGAGGGCAGAGACGTCCCACTACACGGATTCCCCAGCTCCAGGCAAGGTCCGAGGGCCAGGAGATGCACCCTGGAAGCTGGGCGTGGCAGAGGTCTCCTAATCTGAGGAGAAACCTGGAGGCTGGGAAAAGAAGTTTGTGTGCAAGTGTCACACAAACCCACGACTTGCCCCCTGAAAACTTGTCTCCTGGTCCCAGAAACCATCTATTTTACAACCCTGGGCGAGACTTTGGGTGTGCAGACTTATTTGGGGAGAGGCAGAGTTGTCTGGCAAGGGGAAGAGACTAGCAGCTTTCTCTTGGAGGTGTCTGCAGCCATCCCCATCCAATAGAGACCCGCGCGCACGAGTGCCGCATAGAACACAGCTGCCGCTGCCGCTGCCGCGCAGCTCAGAGACTCCGCCCATCCAACCTGAACACAGTCTCCCTTCACAGCCAATTGGCCTGGAGGTCAAACCCCAACAAGCTGGGTTTAAATTCAAAAATACTGTACAACCCATAAAGAATTGCAGTAAGAGTACCCACCTCAGGTAACTGGGGAGGCTGAGCCACTGTCCCTTTGAGGATATCTACCACATAAAGCAGTCACCATGCAGAGATATGGAAAGAAATCAGGTGTGAAAGAAATGGAGGAGAAAAGACGACAAGACATAGAGTTCAAAACCACAGTTATAAGGCTTTTCAAGAGGCTCCTAGAAAAGGCCGATGAACTTAATGAGAATTACGAGGAAATAAACAAGACCAACCAGCAAATGAATGAGAATTACAAGGAAATGAATGATACCCTCAAGGATATGAACAAGACCTCTGAGGATATGAACCAGACCCTCACAGATACGAAAAAGGAGCAACTAGAAATCAAGCATACACAGACTGAAATAAAAAATATTACACAAAGTCCTAAAAGCAGTCCAGAGGGCCACAAGAACCAAGTCAAAGATTTGAAATACAAAGAAGCAAAATCCACTCGGCTGGAAAAGCAAGAAACAAAAAGAATTCAGATAATTGAATATAGTGTAAGGGGCCTCTGGGACAACCTCAAGCATGCCAACATGCGAATTATTGGGGTGCCAGAAAAAGAGAGAGAGCAAGTTAATGAAAACCTACTTGAAGAAATAGTGACTGAAAACTTCCCCCACCTGGTGAAAGAAACTGACTTAAAAGCCCAAGAAGTACACAGAACCCCAAAATATAGGAATCTAAAGAGGACCACACCAAGACATATCATAATTAAAATGCCAAGAGCAAAAGATAAAGAGAGAATATTAAAAGCAGCAAGAGAAAAACAGTTGGTTACCTACAGGGGAGCACCCATACGATTGTCAGTGGATTTCTCAACAGAAACGATGCAGGCCAGACAGGAGTGGCAAGAAATATTCAAAGTGATGAATAGCAAGAATCTACAACCAAGATTACTCTATCCAGCAAAGCTATCATTCAGAATTGAAGATCAGATGATAAAGTGCTTTGCAGATAAGAAAAAGCTAAAAGAGTTCATCACCACCAAACCAATATTATATGAAATGCTGAAAGATATTCTTTAAGAAGAGGAAGAGGAAAAAGGTAAAAATATAAATTATGAACAACAAATACACATCTATCAACAAATGAACATAAAAATCAAGTGAATTGATAGGCTGATGAATAAGATAAACTAGTGAATATAACAGAAACATGGACATAGAGAGGGAATGGACTGACAATTCTTGGGGAGAAAAGGGTTGTGGGAAGTGCAGCAAGAGACTGGACAAAAATCTTGCAACAATGGGAGAGGACAATGGGGAGGGGGAGGTGAGAGTGGAGGGTGGGATAGGTACAGGGTGGAGGGGAGATATAGGGGGATAAAAAAGGGGAAACAATGTAATTAATAAACTGAACAATAAAGATAAAAAATAAAATAAATAAAATAAAAATATAAGTTATAATTCTAAGAAAAAAAAAAAGAAGAAGAACAAAGGGGAGACTTTGGAAAAATAAGGATAAGTTAAAACATATTTTCCATCCTCTTCAAGCTCTGAACAGTGATCAGTCTGATTTCACTGAGAGTTCCACATGCATCTCTTTCTTTTGGAGTTGAAGGCGCACTCCAGAAATCCATGTCCACAGACAGTGCTCCCCTGCCCGGGCTGCCTGTGCTCCCTTCTAGCTGTGTGCAATCCCACTCCCCGGCCTTTCTCTATGTGTTTCATGAATTCCCATCAAATGGACCAGGTCCCCAAACACTATACTTTTCGTCAGTTCTCAGAATTCTCTTTTCCTGGGATATTCTCCCAAACCTACCATTCCTTCAGCCCCATCACAGCCACCCACATCTTTCCAGGGAAATCACTGGCTAGCTCTCCTGAACTGCTTTGAATATAAATAAGGCTTTACATATAAAACATGTCTTCATCTTCTTTCTGCCCTCAGACATCTTTTTATTTTATTTTTTTAGAGAGAGTGCAAGGGGAGGAGGAGGAAGAGGAGAGAGAGAACATTGATGTGAGAGAGACATATCAATTGGTCACCTCCCACATAGCCAGGCCTTTAAAAAAATGGTGCCCTTATCTCATTCAAAAGCAGACATGATAGGAAATACAGAAAGATAGGACCATATTGGTTTTGGACACCTGATGAATGAATGAATGATCGAATAAAAAAATGAATTGGAAAAAGCTATTTTCAAGTCGTGCGTGAATGCTTGGCTACTGGATAGCAAGAAGCATGTGAAAATTAGCAAAACTGGGGTAAACTATGATAATATGTGTGTAAAATATAAAGATTGAAGTACCAATCAAGAAAGACTGTTTCTACAGAGAAGTTTGCCATTGTGTCGAATGACAAATACAGCCTCTGCTTTCTATGGTTAAGTCATACAATTCTATTTACTACCATGACAACCAGATTTATCTTCTTCATGAAACAAATACTCCAAAGTGATTATTATGTGCCAAGTAAATACCCCAATAACTTTCACCATTTTATTCTCATGAATCCCTTGAGAAGGGTGCGTATGTCTATTGTATGGACGCAGCCTGATGCTCCAAAAGCGTAAGAACTTCTCCAAGGTCACAGTTAGGACATATACCATCCAGGCTGCATTGTACAAATGAAGTTTACTAAAAAATGCTTATTTGTTTAATTCTTTAGAATTTTGGCCATATTACAATCCTACATGTCCTAATTTATGTGACCTTATGGAGGCTAGGGAATGTCTAATCCTGTTACTATTTTCCATCTTTCCTTAAAAAACCTCAAATCTCATGTTTATGTTTATAGCAATAATTTTGTAATAGACTAATTTTATATATTTTGCATGGGTGTAGTATAACTTGATTTTCTATGTAATAAGCCATTGGTAATTTAACACTTAATTTTGAAAAGACATCATCCTTCTGATACGAAGCCCTGTTTTACTTGCCTGATATTACAAGAAAGTGTCAGCGATGTGCACTGCACCCAAAAACTCTTTCTGCTGTGTGGCAGGGTCTGGTTGGAGGGAGACTAAGGGGCAGGAAGAAGGCATCTGCATTTCAAGGGGAGCCTCCTAGCTGATGGCGATTAGCAACCAAAGCTTCACAGGCTGCCAAGCCCAGTTCATGTAACTTCCTGCTGTGTAATCATCCTTCTAGCATCTAATTATGCACAACCACTAGTGATGAGGAACAAACAAGAAAAGGAAGGAATAACTTCCCTACTCAGAGAGGGGCTCTGGAACATTCCTGTGGTCCTGAGGGCTTCTAGGGGACCACTCAGGGAGGCACTGGGAAAACACAAAGGCATTCATACCCAGCTGCCCCCTGCCAGGCCCACAGGCCCCAGTGTCAGAAAACTTCAACTGCCAGCAGATTTCATGTTGAAGTGTGCAATTACTTTAATTTTATACCTTTCTTATTCAGCTCAGAAAGGCTTTTTTTTTTGCAACAGAAAAATAAAATCCTACACAATCAATCACACAATGGCCTTTCAATCCCGTACATTTCAAGAAAAACACCTCCTATAGGGCTGCAAATATTACAAAGTTAGATTTCTTGAAAACTATGCCACTGGAAATTCACTTTTCACTGGAAGGAAATAAATCATAGTGCAAGGCTTAAGAGAAATATTAAAAACTAGAGGCCTGGTGAACGAAATTTGAGCACAAGGGTGTGGAAGGGAAGATATCCCTCAGCCTGCACCGTCTCCAATCTGGGACCCCTCAGAAGATAACCAGCATTCAGACATCCCTCTCACGATCCAGAACTCTTGGCTCCTAACCACTCACCTGTCTGCCTGATGGTCCCCTAACTGCTTCTGTCTGCCAGTTTGATTGTCTCTAACTGCTCCCTTGCTGGCTTGATTGCCCCTAACCATATCTGCCTTGACCCCACACCCTGGATCCAGGATTCCCTCCTTCAGCCATCCACAGGCACCCAGGATCTGGGCTTCTCTCCCTCTGGTCAACCATAGGCTCCCAAGCTGGCTGCAGCCTCAGGGGATGGTGGGCAGGTGGCTTTGCCTGGGCTGTAGCTGCAAGTGCTGGAACCCAGGACTGTGGGGTGGGCAGCTTCTCCATCTCCCAGCCACAGCCAGCCACAGGTGCCTGGATCGCAGGTGGGTGACTTCTCCATCTTCCCTTGAATGCAGTGGGGGCAACTTCTCCAACTGGCTATAGCCTGAGATTACAGGGCAGGGGGCTTCTTCGTCTCCCGGGCTACAGCCAGCCCCAGGTACTGAGGCCCAGGTTTTCCATCTCACCCAGGATGTGGGGCTGGCTGCAGATTGGGATCAAGGGGCAGGTGGCTTCTTCGTCTCCCAGGCCACATGCAGCCTCAGGAGCTAGCGCTGGGTTTCTCAGACCCCCACAGGCCCAGAGTGGTGGGGTCAAGACTGCTGCCATATTTTCAGTTTAATTTACATACTCATTCTGATTGGCTATTGGGAATAGCAGAGTGATGGTAATTTGCATGTTTCTCTTTTATTAGTGTAGATGTTCTTGTCTATATTCTATGCTAATAGATGTTTATCTTCATTCAGTGGAATAATTTAACAATACTTTATTTTATAAAAGCAATAATTTTAATTTTGTTTCAAAGTAGATTAACTGGACTTTAATACAATTTTAAAAATCTCATCTTCATAGATGAATCCACAGGAACAAACCACTGATGGGTAGGGCAGCATGAATGAGTCTCAAAGAATACTGATGACAGTGAAGGGAGGCATGGCCAATGTGACCCTATTTGCATAGCATCTTGCAACAGGCAGGTCACAGAGGATCCACTGTGTGTTGGTGGAAGAAGACTGCACTTTGGGACATGAGCACAGAATGCAATGCACAGATGATATATTATGACATCATGCACTTGAAGCTTACATAGTCTTATTAACCAATGTCACTGTGGTAAACTTAAAAAAGAAACACAAAAGAGTTTAGTGGTTGCTAGGGTTGCACTGGAAAGAGGCAGGTGGGGACATGTGGGTGACAGGGTTGGTCTACCAGGGAGACCATGCAAGATAGGTCATACATGGCTTGTTAAAACTAGGAGTCCATCACACTGAAAAGGGTGGTTTTTACTGCCTATAAGTTACTCCTCGAGGAACTGACTTAAAATTTATTTTCATAGATGTTCTCACAGTAATTCCTTAAAACTTACTAGAAGATAGATTGGGAAAGAACTGTTATCATCTTTATTTTACACAGAAGTAAACTGTGTAAAGTTAAATTACTTGCTTGAGAACAATCAGCCAATATGCATCTACCCCAAATGCTGGCCTCCCAGTGCTAAGTCCAGGATTTTTCTTCATATAAGCACACTGCCTCTTTATGCAGTTTATTCCACACCCCCTACATTTCTTCAAGGCACATCAGAGTGAGATTTTCCATACTCACCAAACAGTATTGAATATGACCACCAGGCACATGCTAATTTCATAACGAGTTTAATATAATGGTGCATTATGCCATTTTGAGATTGGACAGACTCCAGCAGCAAGCTAACTCACTGATCAGAGCATCTGTCCCCTGGTGATCAGTGCACATAATGGCGACTGTCAAATGGTTGAATGGTTGGGACACTTAGCATATTAGACTTTTATTATATAGGATTATGTGGGCCTGCTCAAAATCTATACTATTTTTTACTAGATTTCTCTTGGAGACTCATTCTTGAAATATTCTCTTAATTTATATCAGTGAGTATATTTTGTTTACGATACCAAATGAAAGTTCTTAGTTGATAGAACTCCCCAAAGACTGGTCTTTTATTCAAATGGAAGCTATTACAGAAGTGCCCACATTCATCTTTATTAAGTGTTATTGCAAACTATCTAAAACATGGCTTCTACGTTGGAAGACTAGATCAGGGATCACCTAAACGTGTTTTTAAAAAATAATTTCCCTTTAATAATAAAATTCATGGCACACTGGTCCAACTTACCAAAATGTAAATAATGCCCATACCCTGAGATGTATTCAAAATACACTTCAAGAATAAGAAGAGAATAAAATTGCTTGCAATCCAAACCAACCACCATTTCTGTCCACTATTGACATTTTAAGGGATGCTGTCTTATAATTTTCCTACTCCTGCATCATACTGGAGTTACATAATACTCTTTCCTAAGATTTTTCTCCCCTGTCCAAGGCTCATTATTTAAATAGCTAATGATTTTCAAATGAAGGCCTAAGGCGAAGGTGTGGGGGGGTGCATATGTAATACTTTCAGCAATAAAGATGTGAAAAAAATTAAAAATAAAATTTTATAATAATTTTTTGCTTCTTACATCAATAAATTGAGTATTTTAAATAGTCAAATAATAATTATACATTCTTAAAATTCAAAAATCATAAAGAAATATATGTGATGAAATGACTATGAAAGTTCCTTCCCCATTTCTGTCCTCCTGCAAATTCTCTTCTCAGCAGTAACTAATGCTATTATTTTCTGATAAATTGTCTGAAAATAATTTAAACATACACATGTGAAGTCACTTAGGAACTGTCCTCCTTTTTATATGAATGGCCTTTTGCCTCACACTCTGCTATGAACAATGTATCCTGGGGACCCTTTCATGTCTTAAAGAGTTTCCACATTAGTTTCCACTATAATATCCCACTCCCTGGATGCCCCACACTGTGCCCAGGCAGTTCCCCATGGATGGGTATTTCACTCTAACAAGCAACAAAGTAATTGTGCATTCTTGATGTTGCATGTGAATAAATACATCTGGAGGCCAAGTTTGCAGAAATGGAATTCCTGATTGAATGGCATTTGCATTTAAAATTGATGGACAGGGACAAGTTGCTTCCATAAATGGTCTACCAATTTATACTTGCACAGATATTTTGATTTATCATAATTCACTTAAGCCCTCATCTGTTGGTGCAATTCTGAGCTGCTTGAAATAGTTTGTTATTACTTACAAGGCTCTAAGGAACATCCTAGTGATATTTGTGGCATCCTAAATTAATTTGTGGTGAATAAATCCTAGAAGTGAAAGTAATGAGCTTCTCTAAGACTTGATTGTTTATTTTCATTGTGCTCTTTTATAAAATTACTAGTGGCCCAGCCTGCACCATCTCCAATCAGACATCCCTCTTGCAATCTGGGACCGCTGGCTCCTAACTGCTCACCTGCCTGCCTGCCTGCCTGATTGTCCCTAACTGCCCTTCGTACTGGCCTGATCTCACCCCCAACTGCCTCTGCCTGCCTGATCACTTTTAATGGCCCACCCCTGCCAGCCTGATTGCCCCCAACTGCCCTCCCCTGCTGGCCTGATCTCGCCCCCAACTGTCCTTCCCTGCTTGCCTGGTTCCCTCAACTGCCCTCCCCTGCTGGACTGATATCACCCCCAATGGCCCTCTCCTGCCAGCCTGATCTTGCCCCCAACTTCCCTTCTCTCTTGGCCAATTTGGTTCTGATTGGTTGGTTTCTATGCCAGTCACTGTCAAAAGCTCTGTGTCCTAGGCAGCCATTGGCTCCTCACACTTCACCCAGATTGGGTTCTGATTGGTCAGTTTCTAAGCTGGGCAGTGTCAAAATTTTTGCTTGCTAGGCAGCCATTGGCTCCTCACACTTCACCCAGTTTTAGTTATGATTGATGGGTTTCTATGCCAGTCAGCATCTCTGGGCCTATCCATGGGGCCTGATCATAAAGGCAGGGCTGGTCAGCAGCCCAGGTGGAGACCTGGAGAGAAATGGAGGTATGGCTTCTGGCCCAGCCCAGAGAATAAGAGAGAAGCAAGTGCTGATTAACAGCTGCCACACAGGCTATGGATCAGACATTGCTACTTTCTTCAAGGCCTCTCTCCAGGCCTGATTCACAGCCCCCTTAACAGTCAATGCTGGGTCACTGTACCTGCAGCTGCAGCAGTAAGTGCTGTATCGCCATGGCAACCCAGCACTGACTGCAGGACTGCTAGTTGGTCGAGCCTAAGGTCCTGATGGACCCAGGGATTTTATATATTAAGATATCATTGTTTCTAGTAGTCCTTCAGATGAATCTCTTGGACTTTTCAAGAATTTCTCCACCTTTAGAATTTTAAGCTCCAATATTCTACATATTCAACACACCCCCTACCTTTCCAAGATTCTCATAGCCTTGTTTCTTCTGCATACATCTGAACTCCTCAGCTTTAAATTCCTAATGTTGACTCTGCTCCATCCTATCGCCACTCCTGTATTCATCACTTGGGCTGCTCTCCAACCTCCTTCACCCCATTCCTTTTCCTCTATTTCAGGTAGACCACACCACCTAGATTTCTTGCAAGAGGCACATCTAGTCACTTCCCCACAAGTTCTCTGTCCCATTTTCCCACTGGTGATATTTAAGACTTTGACCACCACTACCCCTCTCCTTCCTCACTAACAGGGATGATCTCAGCAATTTATTTACAGAGAAAACATATGTCATCAGGGGTTCCTCTCCAGGCTTCCCTGCCCTGAGTCACCAGCACCTTTGTCTCAGTCCCTCCAGTGACAAGGATGTGAGGGGGACACTGCCCTTCTGCTTGCCCTCACTCAATGACTCCCCACTGCTTTTAGGGTGAGCTCCTTAACATAAGCTACATGCCTGTGGTGTTTGAGCCCTATTTTCACGTGTCTTCACTTCCACTCACAGCTTATTCTCTCAGCCAGTCGCTGATTGCCATGCTGGCCTTGTCTCCTCACCATCTGTACAGAATGCACGACCCTTTCCCCCTTTTCATCTACTTACACCTCTTATTTTTTCTGACTCCACTCAGATGCAACGTTTTCTAGAACACTTTCCTAGACCCTCAGTCTTGGTTATGGGTCCCTTAGTTAGGGGTCCCTTTGTTAGGTGTCCCTTCAATAGGTGTCCGTTGGTTAGGTGTCCCTTAGTTAGGCAGCTCAGGACCCTTTCATAGACTTTCCTCTGCATTTATCATAGCACATATAATCACCCTTATGGAGACTTTATCCCATTAAAGTTTACATGCAAAGTGGGAACACATCAATATGTTATAAGCCATTTGTAATATATTGACTTGAATTGTTTTGGCTTATTATCAGGTTTTTGTTGCTTTTTTTTTTTTTTTTTACATTTCTAATACCAGACCTTTTGATTTTAAAACAATCCAATTAAGTTATCATCATGATTTTTGTTCCCTGAGAATTCATTCTCATGCATTTTCATTTCAAGAAAAAAATATATATACTAGGGGTCCATTGTATGAAATTCATGCACAAGGGGGCCTGCATCCTCTCCAATCTGGGACCCCTCGAGGGATGTCCCACAGCCCTAGGATAGGGCCTAAAGGGGCAGTCAGACATCCTTCTCACAATCCAGGACTCCTGGCTTCAAACTGCTCACCTGCCTGCCTCCCTGATTGCCCCTAACCGTTTTTGTCTGCAAGCCTGATCATCCTCTAACCACTACCCTGCCAGCCTAATTCATGTCTAACTGCTTCCCTGCCATCCTGTTTGCCCCCAACTTCCCTCCTTTGCCGGCCTAGGCACCCTAATTGCCCTCCCCTGCAGGCTTGATCCCCCCAACTGCCCTCCCTTGCAGGCCTGGAACCTCCCAACGGCTCTCCCCTGCTGGCCATCTTGTGGTGGCCATCTTGTGTCCACATGGGGGCAGGATCTTTGACCACATGGAGGCAGCCCTCTTGTGTGTTGGAGTGATGTTCAATCTGTGTATTACTCTTTTATTAGATAGGATAGAGGCCTGGTGCATGGGTGGAGGCCAGCTGGTTTGCCCTGAAGAGTGTCCTGGATAAGGGTGGGGGTTTCCTTGGGGCATGGGGTGGCCTGGCCGAGGGGCCTGTAATGATTTGCAGGCCACCCATATTCCCTCTCCCCCCCAGCGACCCAAGCTGAGGCCCTGGGATCTGAGATTCATTTATGTTCCACAATTAAAACTGGAGTGGAGCCAAGCCTTCTGCTCACTCCATGGTGACAGCCATTTCTGTTTGGGTTTATTTAAATTCTATAATTGAAACTTTGTAGCCTAGAGTGGAGGCCTAGGTGCTAGGGCTGCAGAAGCTTGCTTTCCTCTATCACCTGGGCAACCCTTAGCCTCTGCTCTCTCCAGCTCCGTGGCTGCCGCCATTTCTGTTGGGATATATGTATCTTCTATAATTGAAACTTTGTAGCATTGAGTAGAGGCCTAGGCCAGCAAGGGCAGGTGGAAAGTTTTGCTTCCTCCATTGCTGGGGAAACCCAAGCCTCCTTCCTGCTCTCAGTGGTCACAGCCATTTTGGTTGGGGTTTATTTGTATAATTTGCTCCTGATTGGCTTATGGGCATGGCTATGGGTGTGGCTTGACCTGAAGTATCGTCAATTTGCATATTACTTTTTTATTAGATAGGAGAATATTTCATTTCTGGTGGAGAATGACCTGCCAAAAACATCTACTTATAATATAAGATAGCTTTATAAATAGCCATTTATCAACGTTAAAGTTTTATGTTATATGTTAATGCCATAATAAAGAAAATCCTGTTTCTCAAGTTAACTTAAATACTTTTCATGTTATACATCATACTTCTGATCACTTATTAACTTAAGGTAGCATTATAAAGAATAGTAGTTTCCAACTTTGATCAACTTTTCCTTTTTATATCGTTGTGAAACATATGTTATGTTTTAAAGATTTTTTCCTCATAAGAAAGTATAATGGAGCACCTCTATGTTAGGAGGAAGCATATAATAGTGTCAGGCAAACACAAATTTGAAAAGAGAAATGAATTACTGTTTCAAGGTTGAAGATTTAGTACAATAAAAAATAAACATAATAATAAATTTAGATATAGCATAGAAATTTAGCAGTATCCTTTGGAATGAGTGGAGAGCCACTTTGAGTCACAGTCAGAAACCTAGAATTGTCCTTTTGTGACCTCACAGTCTTACCTGTAGGGAAACCTCTGCAACTCTCTGTGCTTGAGCAGGGCATGAAACGGCAGAGCTTTACACTGTATCCTCTCTGGCATTTAAAGAACAAAAATGGCAATTGCCACATGCAAGAAACCACTGGAAAGGAGTACAGTTGAAGTCAATTATTTCAAACTATCCAAGTGTTATTTTCTCACAAATGAAATAAAAGTTGAGGTTAACCAAATATTTATTTATTTGGCTGTAAAAATGTATTTTTGAGCCAATACCTAAAGTCTTTTATACTATTTACAATTCAACAGTTAAAAAATAATTATAGAGGATCTGCTATGTGCCAGACACTAAGCTTGGCACAAGGGCTAAAAGCATAAATAAGAGTTTGATATTTTGTCATCATGTAATTCAGAAGATAGTGACCTAAATGAGCTCAAAACAACGTGGTAAGTGGCCATAATATAAGAAAGCAAAAGTCCTAGAAACATCAGAAAAGGTCATCTACCTTTGTCTGACTTAAGAGTCAGTTCAGAAGGAAGAGCAATTCATTAGTTCAAGGTGAGGAGAAGGGAAAGAGGCACATGCAGATAACGGAGAAGATTAAAAGAGCAACATCTGGTGATTGCAGCATTGGAACCCAGCCATGATCCTGGTTTTCTGTGCGCATTTAACAAGGACACTAAACCAGGCTTACCTTTAGCCATAACTCATTGTTTCCCGAGTGCCAGGAACCGTGATACATACCTTACCCAACTAACTATGTTACTCACAGGAAGGTGAGATGAGAGACAGACAGATAGATGGACAGACAGACAGATCTGAGAAGTGAGTTAAGCAACTTCTCACCAACAGCACAAATGCACGCATCAACTACATTTTAACCGTAGAAATCTGAGCACACCATTAAGCCTTTTGCCTTGTTAGTCACCACTCAAAATCTCAAAATATAAGCCCTTGGTCATTGTTAATAAGTTTCAATCAGTGATTTAAAAGAGAATGCTAACATAGCCAAGGCTCTTTTTTAGAAGATTAACATTTTTTTCTTAAAACGAGTAAATTATGAAAGAATTCTAATTGTACTTTGGCATAAAATTGTTATTCTAAACAATAAAGGAATGGGCAGCCCTGGCTAGGTAGCTCAGTTTGTAATGTTGTCCCAACACTCCAACATTGCAGGTTCAGTCCCAGATCAGGGCACATAAAGAACCAGCCAAGGATTGCACACATAAGTGGGACAAAAAATTCTCTCTCTCTCTCTCTCTCTCTCTCTCTCTCTCTCTCTCTCTCTCTCTCTCTCTCTCTCTCTCCATTTTTTACCTCTAAAAACCAATAAAAAACTTTAAAAAATAAAGAAATGGGATTAATGTAGAGATAAAAAGACATTAGGAATAAGAAGTAGCTGAGTGATTCACAGCTGGGCAAGAATCAAGACCAGGACAGAATATAAGGAAATGCATTAAATGCACGCAGCCTGCAAAGTTCTGTAATCCTACAAGGATGCCACCCCACAGCACATTCCCCACATGATTCGGTTCTTGTGAAGAGGGTTTCTAAACATGGAAATGTTAATGCATCTGGCAAAATGTAAAATAACACATCCTATATAATAAAAGAGATACATGCAAATTTGACCATACCTTGGCTCCTGATTGGCTATGCTACCAGCCAATCAGGAGCGGGGGGGGGGGGTGGCCAAGTGGCATAAGCACTGGGCCCGGGGGTGGAGACGAAATAGCAGTGGCAGTGAACGCCCAGCCCCTGGGGGCTATGAGGGGAAGTGGCAGCAGCAGCAGGGGTGGTGGTGGTGGCAGGGAGCACCCGGCCCCATGGCACTGTGAGCGGAAGTGGCAGCAAGCGCCCAGCCCCTGGGGCCGGGTGGTCACAGGCAGCCGGGGCTGAGCTGAGCAGGGCGATGGTTGGGTGCCCAAGGAGTAAAGCCTTGCCAGAGCAGGCTGGGGGCGAGCCATCAGTTGGACATCCCCTGCGGGCTCCCAGTATGTGAGAGGGGGCAGGTTGGGTTGAGGGACCACCCACTCCCAGTGCAAGAATTTATTTTCTATTGTAAGAGGAGAATCAAAATATTTAATAATATAGACAAAATGATATAGGGCTTTATAATGTTGGCCACACTCTAACAACATATGACTTTTACCTTTGACTTGTTGCTGATGCATTTATTCATTTCCACATGGGTTTGTTTGCTCTAGGACAATCAGTATTGAAGTGAGTAGTGAGGAATGAACCACAATCCTGCAGACTGTCAGGGGCCCATAAAGGTTGGCACAGCTTCTGTTCGTGCTCTCGTTAGCAACTGGGAAAACTCACTAAGGAAGAACAGCTTCCTGAATCTGTTCACTCATATCCTATCTGACTCAGAAATGTAGAAAATTACCGTCAGACACATCACAGGATCAAAGCTTTTGCATCCAGGAGAAGCTTAAAAGGACTTTTCCATTTGCTCTGCTTTTCCCTCCACAGGATTATCTTCTGACACAGTGAGTTCAGAGTTCTCTGGTGACTGCAAGGACCTAGGTCCTCATTGCTCCTACCCCACCCTCTACTGCTCCTTGAAATAATCGATCATCCCTCTTTTGGGGGAAAGGAAGGGACACATTAAAGAAGTCTTCTCTAAAGAGATGCTTATGAAAAAAATGTAGAAAGGACTACAAGAGAAGAGTGTTTTCTTTAGTAGACAAAGCAGCTCTATTAGGCAACAGGTTTGGGATCCCTGACAGCCTGAGCCCATGCTGGCTACCTACAGGGGCGCTTGCACTTCCACCAAGCTTCTCCACTTTACATTGCAACATGGTCTTGGTGAACCCAATCTGTAATGAAAAACTCCGACTACAGCGTGTTTTACAGATGTTTTTTTTTAAATTGAGGCTTTAGGCCTTGGGCAGGCTTGGGGTGAGCCATCAGTTGGACATCCCATAAGTGCTCCCAGTATGTGAGGGGGGGGCAGTTTGGGCTGAGGGACCATCCCTACCTCGTGCATGAATTTCGTGCACCCGGCCACTAGTCTTTTATACCAGATTCTAGGTGCACCTCAGCCAGTTCTCACAATAATTTCACTAGGGAAGGAAGGGTCAATAGGAAAAAAGCACCAGCTGGTTGAAGGGACCATAGCAGGAACAATCAGGTGATACTGATAAACTCAGCCCAAGATTTTCTCAGATAACAGAGCGCCACTTGAGGGTGGCTCCCACACTTTGCAAAATTCTGACTCATCTTTGTCTCCCTCTGCAGGGGGTGGGGACTTTTGTAGCACACTCCCTATCCTCATCCTAGAGCAATCCCTAGGAGACAGGCTGTTTCCATCATGGGGATCCCTATACATTGCTTTCGTCTTTCTGAAGCTGTGGGATCTACTAGTTTCTAGCCCAGAGTGAACCCTGTTGGACACAATAGTTGGCTTTGATTCATTCATAACAATACAAATTTCCCAAGAACCTCCCAGGTGCCTGGTACCGTGTGGGAACAGGGATTCAGAAATGAGCAAGTCCTTTCTCCAAAAAATGACTCCATTAAGAGAGAGGAGTATCGGGTAAAAAAGGTGCCTGGCACTTGATGTTAAGGAAGAGCTAGCTAGGGCCCTTGGAGGACATTTATCTCATCTCTGCCTCTTGTTGCTTATCTGTTTTAATTGATTTTAGAGAGAGATAAGAGAGAGAGAGACAGAGACAGAGATAGAGAGATATTTATTTGTTGTTCCAATTATCTGTGGATTGATCCATTGGCTGATTCATGCATGTGTCCTGCCTGACCCAGTGTAGAACCTGCAACCTTGGGGCTGTGGATGACGCTCTAAGTAACTGAGCTGGCTGGTCAGGGTGCAGCCTCTTGTTTGGACAGTGTATAATGAGATGTGTTCATCCATCTCTCTCATTAGAGTCTAACCTCTGTGGGCACAAACTCTGGCTTGCTCTCCTTTAGAGTCCTTACCCCTAAAATTCATACTTGGTCTCTAGCTTGAAAAACTCAGCAGGATAATAAATAAAGTCTAGGATAAGATGGTGCATCCTCACCACTCACCACACTCCCCCCTCCCTCTAGGCACTTCCCACAGAGCATGTTAGCAGTGGCTCAATGGCCACCCCTGGGTTTAGGAAACTGGTAATAAACATCTCTTGATGTTGAACTTTTAAACAGCCAAGAACTCCAATTGTATATGTATTTGTACACACAAACAACATGAACACATTGACATGTGTGTACATATATGTGTGTATGTATAAAATGATACCTATTCATGTAATGTAATATAATATTACATTTCAAAAAATTGAGTAGAATTTGTAGCAGTCAGAGCATCACATTCTATTATGGTCTGTGTAGACAGTGGGATCCTCACTGCACCTGTTTTAGGTAGTCCGTCAAATAAGATGAAGGTGGTCCCATAGAGCAAGTGCTTAAGACCAGGAAATGGACTAAATTTTCCTCCATGGAAAAATGTCCAATAATCTATATCTTAATTATAGACATATACATATACAGAAGTACAAAGAAGATTTTTTTCTCTCAGATATTTTAATACAATGATCTATATAATTGTGTATATAGAAAAATAAAGGTCAAAATAAAGTGGAGAAAAATACATAAAAATTTCAACACCCAATCCAATAATGTCTGAAAACAATGCAATAGTTAGAGCTGTGACAAGATTCCTTTGACTCTTGAAAACAATTTCTGCTAGATAAGATTATAATGAAAATCTAAGGTCTATAGTATCTTCTAAGAAGTTCTATAACAGCTTATTCACTTATCAGCACACCATATCTAGACTGAGAACATATATTTTCTTTATTTTCTATTGTAAGAGGAGAATCAAAATATTTAATAATATAGACAAAATGATATTGGGCTTTATAATGTTGCCCACACTCTAACCACATATGACTTTTACCTTTGACTTGTTGCTTCCACATGGGTTTGTTTGCTCTAGGACAATCAGTATTGAAGTGAGTAGTGAGGAATGAACCACAATCCTGCAGACTGTCAGGGGCCCATAAAGGTTGGCACAGCTTCTGTTCGTGCTCTCGTTAGCAACTGGGAAAAAGCAGCTTCAACAACCAGCTGCTGTTACCGGAACAAAGTTGGACAGGTCACTATGATGCTTTGACGGTTAGACAGAATGTCTTATGGGTAAGGTACTTTTTAAAAAGCATCTGCAGGGCCTAGACCGGTTTGGCTCAGTGGATAGAGCGTCGGACTGCCGACTGAAGGGTCCCGGGTTCGATTCCGGCAAGCGCATGTACCTTGGCTGCTGGACACATCCCCAGTAGGGGGCGTGCAAGAGGCAGCTGATCGATGTCTCTCAATGATGTTTCTGACTTTCTATCCCTCTCCCTTCTACTCTGTAAATCAATAAAATATATTTTAAAAAAATAAAAAGCATCTGCAGGAAAAGGGAGCTTTGCACCTTCCTGTCCGTGGGAACCATTTCTTCAATGGTCAGAAACCACATATTTCAGGTGCGACTGTTGGCAAAAAAGGGCACAGACTCCGTCTGTAATAAACACATCCTGGCATTTGCTGAAATAACAGTCAGGGATGCCCTTTGGAATACTGATCCTGCTACAAGGACAGCAAGAATATACCAGGGCACTCTGCAATTCTATTACGGTAATCAACAAAATACCATGTAGAAAGCTGGAGTGACAGTTAGGCCAAATATTCTTTGTCCTGAGACGCTAGGTAAAATCTCTTAGCTGAGGCAAATGGGTCTGGTGATGGCCACTAATATTATAAACACTCATTTTCTTATATTGGGCGGCGGGGGCGGGGGGAGAAACCAAATACTTAATGAGATTTTCACAATTTGTTATCTTGAGCATTTTATTGCTCCTTCTCATTGTGAAAATCACCATTTTCTTTGCATCCATCACAACACCACCACTTTTTATTGGCTACTCAGAACCCATGATTCCAAAGGTGAATAAGATGGATCTTTAACTCAAATCTTCACTCATAATGTCACTCAACCTTCTGGCAAATCTGTCCACAGAATTAACCCCATTTTTTTTTTTAGCATATCATAATATTAACTTCCTCTCCCTGATTTACTTTCTTACCACTATCTCAAACTAAAAAATGAGTGTTTATGAAAAATGACAAATAGATTAAGGCAATAGCCACTATCCCATGACAAACCCAGCAAAGTAGCTGGGACATTGGGGGACTTCAGTGGATTCAAGATGGCTGTTCCAGGGACAAAATGTATCAATAGCAACACAACTCTCCTTTCTTAGACCAGAATCAATCAGCTCTGCTCAGAGAGGAAGAGGAGAAGACACAGAACCTCCCTCCAGTCTGACAGCACATCGGTTGCTGGCACTGCAGCAGCAGGGCTGGGGCGGGCAGTGTATCCAGCTGGCTCCTCCTGGTTGTTGAGAAAAGCTGCCCAGACTCCACAGAGCAGGGCTGGAGGAGGAATGGACAGACAGGAAGGTAGATGATCAGCTGCTCAGTGTCTCTCTGGAGCATGAAATTCCACAGCTATTAACTTGAGTCACTTGTTTAGACTCTTTTTAGAAGTTTAACCCTTTTTGCCCACAAAAAAATTGGAAAAAAATAATCATAATGAAACAGGACTAACATATTATTTTCCTGCACTTTTAAAGTTAAATAAAATTTCAGAAAAGGCCAAACTTTTTCATGAAATACATGTGGGGGACAGAAAAGCAAAGATTTTTGCTCTTCGGCAAGTCTTCGAAAAAGCAATTTAAAATTGAGGAAAGGAGAAGGATATTATCTGAATGGTAAGTATTGTGAAAATTGGGCTGTGAAAATTAAAACACTAGTTTGTGCCAGAGCCATAAATTACTGAACTAATTATCCAGTCATGGTGTAAGTGAATCATTCAGAGGGGTAATTAGCAATCAGACATGACGAGTCGAGTCCCACTACTGTGGCTAGTCATTCTGCATTTAGCTCTCAGGAGCCAGGCAGCAGCTTCCCTGCCCTTCTCAGAGGGCAGCATTGCTGCACGGAGGTGGCATCACCCCATCCCATTAGGCCCAGGAGCTGGGGTTTCTGACATCCCCTGGCCCAGGCTTCCCGGTTCCCAGGCCATCACTTCTTAGTCATCACTCTTTAATAAAATGTAAACTGCACCTCAACCAAATTACATATTTCCTGGAGTAATACCTGAAGTTTTACTTATCTGTATACATTAAAATACTTCTAGCATTTTCCATGTGTATTTCACACAGACATGCAAACTCATCCTTTCACTCTTCTTTCCCCACTGAACGCCTTGTACAAGTTCAGACAAGAGCCTGTGTCCTGAGGCATCCGAATGAGAAGCCTTGGTCCCTGTGTCTAGGCTCAGAGTCTCCTGAATGGGGCAGCGGTGGTGGGAGTAGGTACTTGAATATTTGCACTACATCACTTCCTTTGCACCTCCTCCTATTATGAGCAGAGAGCCAAGGGATTAGATGAAAGAATAATATTAATAATGAAAATCAATTAGGGGAGTAGATTCTGGAGGAAATTTAGTCCATTTTTGAAATTCAGTTGAGATTTATTAAACATCCACTTTATGTAAATGGAGCTACAGAGGCTGATGCTCTTAGAAATACTGAGGTGGAGAGGCCTGGGGACCAAGTTGGGACCCGAGAAAGAAGCATAGAACCCCTAACACATCAAATCCCTTGCTGGGCCCCAGCTTGAGCCAAAGAGCATGGAGGGCATTCATCCTGGACCACAGAACACGACTCTGAAGAGGGCGAAATGGTGCAGCGAGTTGCTCAGGCAGTGCTCAAAGGTCAGGTGCTTTTCCTTTCTGGAATCTGCCAGGAATTGGATGCCCCTTCTACCCTGCTCAGGGATGTCCAGTGCCACAGAGCATCCTGGGAGAGAACGCGCATCCCACCATCCTGCTCTGGCCTGAACTGAACAGCAATTGATAAAAGCAGATGCATACATCTTAGGACAGGCTGAGTCCTGCTCTGTGTGGACTTACCAGTTATTTATTTATTTTTAAAGTTATCTTTATTGTTGCAACTATTACAGATTTCCCCCTTCCCTCCCTTTTGATCCTCTCTATCCCCATCCCCTCACCCCTGGCCTTTTCCTTCTATTCTGTGTCCATGGGTTATGCACTGATGGGTAGAAGGTGCTTGGGTGGGTAATTTCCCCTTCCCGCTCCATCACCTCTGAGACTTGTCCATCTGTTCTATGCTTCCATGTTTCTGGATCTATTTTGTCCATCAGTTTATTTTGTTCATTAGAGTCCACATATAAGTGAGATCGTATACATTTTAAAACACAAATTAAAATCAAATATTGGTATTTTTAAATGGAAGAATTAATTATCAGAAAAATAGTAATATTAAATGATTAGATAATTTTATATGTAATATTATTCTAAAACTACTAAAGGAGCATAGATAGATGATGTTATTTGGCATCAAAATTTTTTTTAAATCATTGATTTTGTCACAAGAGGGAGCCCATGTTTTCCAATGAATGCAAACACATTCTTAATAACTGAAATGAAGGAAAGTTGACGCTGACTATAAAGCTGTGAATTTTATAGTATAATCCACTACTGATAAGAAAACATAAGTTAGTATTAAATATCAGCTATCACCTCCCTCTATTTCAATGTATGTGGCAAGAAGAAGAAAAGGCATTTTCAAATGACTCATTTCCCAAACAGAACTAGGACTATGATATGAAGGAAGCAAACACACGTGCATTAGAATACAGTCAAATCTATTGATCTACTAACATGCTACTAAGAAAAGAGCAGAGGCTACTGTCTTCTGCTTCATAATTATGCACTAAATATTCTTCTATATTATCTTCAATCTGTCAGAACAGCTATTGGGTGGATAAAAATACAAGGAAAATACTGATTATAAAGTCATAAAACTTCCTGGAAAGGCAAGGTTTTCCGCGTCTATAACAGAGGGGCATTTGGCTACCTTTGGGAGAATTGATGAGATAAAGGCACTTAGAAATAGCATTTGGTAATGGCTAATAAAAGGCGATTTCCTTCTGTCTTTTGAGTAAACGTTACAGAAACATCTCTAGTAATAAATATTTCCAAGTCTCATTCATAAAGACACACCTTTTCCTGATGTGTAATTCCTCTTCAACCCCCTACTTCCCACTCCAGCCCTTTCCTGAGTAACCCCAGCTTTGTACAGGGGGAGCATCTATGGGCCACTCCAAGTCTTCCACTCAACCAAACACCACCTATTCATTGCTCAATAAAGAAAAGCCACAAAAGCAAATGTCATTTTCAGCCTTTACAGTGTCTTGCTGGCCTTCCTGAAGTTTTTGATGCTGTTTCCTCCTCGCATTGGTCTCGCCTGTCTGATCAATTCTGTGTCTTCCATGGTCTCTTCTAGAATGACTGGTTATGGCCAGGGTTCCACCGGGGACCCCTTTGCTCCACTGTGTCCATGTCTCTGGAATTTCTATCTTCTTTCCTGGCTTCACAGAGGCCTCTGGCTGCGGCGGGGATAATGGGTCTATCCAGTGTGCAAATCTAACCATTTCTCTTTTTTTCTGAAAATCCTCGTGCTCTCCTCCTACCTAGACAGAGGTCAGCCCGGGAGGCTGACAATGTGTCCCTTAGGCTGGCTCCCAAAGGGCTGGCCCATGAAATGTTTTATTTTCTATTTTAGTTACTTATCTTCAAAAGGAAATGTATAATAAAACACAAGTTCCACTCCTCTAGCTTCTGTCAGGAAACTGAGAAATGGAAACATTAGGTCCTCAGCCACCAGCAGTACAAGGTGCCCGCTACCCACATACAGCCCGGGCATCACCGCCCTCCTTTCCCTGGCCTCGGCTCCCCTAGGGCTTCCCGCCTTTCCATCTCGGGTGCCTGGGTGAGGAGGGCGATCTCTTCCTCAGTTCCTTGTCCCCACATTTCACAGGGGTGAGGCCAGAGAAAATGATCCTTACAGGAGGAATAAGGGAGGGATAAGAAAAGCCCCACGCAGGCTGAGATGCCGAAGAAAAGAGGCTCTACAGGCAGATTTAAATGTGACCATTAATTAGACCCAGGCTGACCCTGGCTCAGGAGGAGCCCCACTAGAGGTCCCTCACCCGTGTGTGGCCTGTATGCCAGGATGCAGGCTCACAGCTTCCTTCTATCCACACTCAGAAAGCATGGCCAGACGAGTCACCGCAGAAGTTTAAAACATAAAGCCATGTAGCAGAGGAAGGAATAGGAACGCATTCCACAGCTTTCCTGCTTTCCCTTCTCCAGGTCTCCAGCTGCTACCTCTGTCCAGGCATTCCCCTGGGGTTCAAAGGTGTGTGTTGAGAGAAACCAAGATGGCAGCATAGGTAAACACCTATTTGGTGCCCCACACAACAATTCCAAAACTACAACTTAACAACAAAACAAACATCCAGAATCACCAGAAAGCTGGCTGAGTGAAAATTCCACAAATAAAAGATAGGACACTGTGACTCAGAGGAGCAGCGGAGCGCAGCCTTGAAGATACACACGGAGAGATGTTTGGAGTCCTGTGCGCGAGAGCTGTAAAGGGTGGGCGGCAGAAAACCCGGCTGGTTTTCTCCAATGGGAGATGTCCCACTGCACTGATTCCCCAGTTCCAGGCGAGGTCCGAGGTCCGGGGAAGGCAAGCTAAAACCCAGCATGGCAGAGGTCTGCAAGTTTGAGGAGAGTGTGCGTAAACTTGGAACAGCAGTTTGTGCGTAAACTTGGGGACAGAAGTGCGTGACCGCACAGAGAGGACTCCTGACTTGCTCCCTCGTTCAGGAGACCACCAGACTGCTTTGTTTTACAAACCTGGAAGGGACTTTGGGTGTGCAGACTCATTTGGGGAGAGGCAGAGTTGCCTGGCAACAGATGGAGACCAGTGGTGGCTTTCTCTCAGAGGTGCGTGCAGCCATTACCACCCGGTACAGAGACCCGTGCGCCGCATAGGGCGGAGCTGACGCTGCCTGCTCAGCCCAGAGACTCTGCCCATCCAACCTGAACACAGCTTACCTTCACAGCCAATTGGCCTGGAGGTCAAACCCTCCTAGTGCTAACAACAGTAAGCTGGGTTTAACTTCAACAATACTGTACAACCCATAAAGGATTGCAGTAAGAGTATCCATCTCAGGTAACTGGGGAGGCTGAGCCACTGTCCCTTAGAGGACATCTACCACACAAAGCTAATGGATCAACTCAGGGAAGCAGCCACAATGCAGAGAAATGGAAAGAAATCAAGTGTGAAAGAAATGAAGGAAAAAAAGGTGAATAGACATAGAGTTCGAAACCACAGTAATAAAGTTTTTCAAGAAAAGTCCGGTGAACTTTTCCTAGAAAAGTCCAATGAACTTAATGAGAACTACAAGGAAATGAACAAGACCTACGAGGAAATGAACAAGACCTATGAGGAAGGACCAACTAGAAATTAAGCATACACTGACTGAAATAAAAAAAAATATTATACAAAGACATAAAAGCAGTCCAGACTACTGCAAAAGCAAGTCAAAGATTTGAAATACAAAGAAGCAAAATGCACTCAGCCGGAAAAACAAGAAGCAAAAAGAATCCAAATAATTGAAGATAGTGTAATGGGCCTCTGGGACAACCTCAAGCATACCAACATCCGAATTATATGGGTGCTAGAAAAAGAGAGAGAGCAAGATAACAAAAACCTACTTGAAGAAATAGTGACCGAAAACTTTCCCCACCTTTTGAAAGAAATTGACTTAAAAGCCCAAGAAGTGCACAGAACCCAAAATATAGGAATCTAAAGAGGACCATACCAAGACACATCATAATTAAAATGTCAAGAGCAAAATATAAAGAGAGAATATTAAAAGCAGCAAGAGAAAAACAGTTAGTTACCTATAAGAGAGCACACATACGATTGTCAGCGGATTTCTCAACAGAAACGATGCAGGCCAGACAGGAGTGGCAAGAAATATTCAAAGTGATGAATAGCAAGAATCTACAACCAAGATTACTCTATCCAGCAAAGCTATCACTCAGAATTGAAGGTCAGATAAAATGCTTCGCAGATAAGAAAAAGCTAAAGGAGTTCATCACCACCAAACCAATATTATATGAAATGCTGAAAGATATTCTTTAAGAAGAGGAAGAAGAAAAAGGTAAAAATATAAATTATGAACAACAAATACACATCTATCAACAAATGAATCTAAAAATCAAGTGAATTAATAATCTGATGAACAGGATAAACTAGTGAATATAACAGAATCATGGACATAGAGAGGGAATAGACTGACAATTCTTGGGGAGAAAAGGGGTGTGGGAGGTGCAGCAAGAGACTGGACAAAAATCATGCAACTATGGGAGAGGACAGTTGGGGGGGGAGGTGAGGACGGAGGGTAGGATGGGTACTGGGTGGAGGGGAGCTATAAGGGGAAAAAGGAGGGGAACAATGTGATTAATAAACTGAACAATAAAGATTTTTTAAAAAGGTGCGTATTGAGCAAGCATTCGGCTTTTTCCGCATTTTTACTCAAAGTTAGGTTGTCAGCTTGTTTCTACATGGTGGTCGGAGCATGCAGCTGGCTCCAGGAGAGTCTGGCCCAGCGGGCATCTTCAGAACCCGGAAGGCAGATTGTGCCTGAGGCCTCAGGAAGGGACTGCAGATAGAGACACTTGGAGGTTGGAGAGCCAGGTGCAGCCTGGTGCCCGCGGTCACAATGAAGCGCTCTGTCCCCAAGGCCTCGTGCTGCTGGGAGGTCCCCGCAGGCGCTGGCAGGGAGCTGAGCTCCAGCACAGGAGGAGAACGCAGCATAAAACTCTTTTTTTTTGAACTCTGTCTTTTTATTAATTTTTGTAGTTGCTTAAATCATAAATGCAAGAGCTTGCCACTGTTAGGTGGCACAGAGCTAAGGTCTGTGGTTCTCTTTTCTCCAGTCTCTATGATGCAGCTCAGCGTCCTCAGCCCCAGAGCAGATCCATCCTGCAGTATTTAAGGAAGAGCTCAAACCTCAAAAGAAGAAACCTTATCTTAGCTCAAAACTACAGGCTACTGGGGTCTCCAGCCTAGTCTTTCAAAGCTCTTTTCAGCCCTGTCCTCATCCACGTCACCACTAACATTCTCATTGGTGTTGACTAAGAAACTCCACTGCCCTCCCCTGGCTGGACGAACCACGGCTGCTGGACAGATTGTGGCCCCTCGGACATACGCTGCGGCCTGCACTCGGGGTCCCACTACAGAAACCCTAATACATTGTGAGCAACTTGAAGATGGCTGTTTCTTATGAAATGTTGAACCTTGAGGTATCACAGCACCTTGTAAAATGCCTAGAAAATAAAACTGGCCACAGTTCTTTCCCCTGAATATGTGCAGTAAATGTGGAATGTTCTTTATAAGAAAACTAGAGGCCCGGTGCACAAAATTCATGTATGCAGGGGCAGGGGATGTCCCTCAGCCAAGCTTGCACCCTCTCCAATCTGGGACCCCTCGAGGGATGTCCAACTGCCCATTTAGTACCGATCTTACAGGGATCTGGCTTAAATGGGCAGTTGTACATCCTTCTCACAATTCAGGACTGCTGGCTCCAAACTGCTCACCAGCCTGCCTTCCTGATTGCCCCTAACTGCTCTGCCTGAGAATTTGATCCCTCCCTAACCACTACCCTGCCAGACTAATTGATGTCTAGCTGCACCCCTGCCAGCCTGTTTGCCCCCAACTTCCCTCCTCTGCTGGCCTAGTCACCCCTAAATGCTTTTCCCTGCAAGCTTGATAGTCGCCAACTGCCCTTCCTTGCTGGCCTGCTTCCTCTCAACTGCCCTCCCCTGTTGGCCTGATTGTCCACTGCTGCCCTCCCTTGCAGGCCTGGAACCTCCCAACTGCCCTCCCCTGCTTGCCATCTTGTGGTGGCCATTTTGTATCTACATGGGGGCAGGATCTTTGACCACATGGGGGCAGCCCTCTTGTGTGTTGAAGTGATGGTCAATCTGCATATTACTCTTTTATTAGATAGGATAGAGGCCTGGTACATGGGTGGGGGCCAGCTGGTTTGCCCTGAAGGGTGTTCCAGATCAGGGTGGGGGGGCCTTGGCAAGGGGCCTGTAGAGATTTGCAGGCCGGCCACACCCCCTAGCAACCCAAGCAGAGACCCTGAGATCTGGGATTAATTTATGTTCTACAATTGAAACTTTGTAGCCTGGAGTGGAGCCAAGCCTTCTGCTCACTCCATGGCAATAGCCGTTTCTTTTTAAATTCTATAATTGAAACTTTGTAGCCTAGAGTGGAGGCCTAGCTGCTAGGGCTACAGAAGCTTGGCTTCCTCCATCGCCCCAGCAACCCTAGCCTCTGCTCTCTCCAGCTCTGTGCCTGCTGCCATTTCTGTTGGAATATATTTTCTATCATTGAAACTTTGTAGCCTTGAGTGGAGGCCTAGGCCAGCAAGGGTAGGAGGAAAGCTTGGCTTCCTCCATTACTGGGGATACACAAGCCTCCCTCCTGCTCTCAGTGGCTGTAGCCATCTTGGTTGGGGTTTATTTGCATAATTTGCTCTTAAATGGATGATGGGCGTGGCTGTGGGTGTGACCTGATTGGAGGTATGGTCAATTTGCATATTACTCTTTTATTAGATAGAATGTGCACATTTGTACTTCCATGTCCATTTGAAGTATATTTTCTACTGTGATATACTTGAAGAGATATTATGTTTCACCAGAAATATATATACTGCACAAATATTGGGTTTGCAAAACACAAAATTATTAAACTACTTCACAAAATCTTTCTCTTAGACACTTAAATACCAACCACACCATCCAGTATTCCCACTCTTAGAGATTTAAACAGGATAAATGGGGAACAATGGTCATTGAAAGCTTTCAAATGTATTCATAGTGGCTTTTTCAGAATCACCCCAAACCAGATACAAGTCAAATATCCCTCCACTGGAAACTGGTAGACAAGCTGTGGCATGTCCATGTACTGGAGTACTACATAGTGTTCTGCTGCCAGGAAAACAATGTCCGAGTCTCCACTGCTAAGGACTTAAAAAAGCCAACATGTAGTCCGTTGGTTTATACAGCATTCCTGCAAAAGGAACACTATAGGGCAAGGGTCTGTCCTGCAGCAGAGTCCAAGAGCACTGGCCAGCTTCCACTGCCTTGTTCAACCCCAGCACCATCTCCTTTTCTCAGGAGACACTTACGGTTTTTTAAAAAGCCAGAATTTGAATTCAGGCTCCTGTTAATCAATTCAATACTGTCTCTTATCAGAGTTTGTGACACGTCAACATTTCAGATGTCACTGTAACTATTAATAAAATCAACTTTTTTCTCAATCCTTTGAGAAAGCATGCAAGCAATGTTATGAAGATAAGCATTAGTACTATTGGCCAATGAATATTCTAAATTGTTTGTTACCTACTGAAAACTCTGAAGTCACTCATATATGAAATGTTTTAAGCATTTTCTCTCTCATAAAATTTCACAGTGCGTTCCTATATTATGCCATAATTATAATGATTTACAAATAGAAAAAAACATATCTTATAGATATTATAAGTTAATAGCGATTCTATTATATTCCTTTACTGATTTAAAATTTGTTTCTGAAAGTACTTATGACTGCATGTAACATTATGCATTACATTACTTTAAAAAGTTTGAAATTTAGGCTACACAGTGAAGGCCATTGGTATGCATAATTAAAGGATTATCAAGCATAAATCCAGCACAGCTGAGCAAATGACTTTTTTAATTGCAAAGAAATCTAAATATTAACACATTTTCAAACACATTTCTTAAGTGTGACCATAAGAATCTGACAAGTTATTAAATTTGGTTGAAAAAATGATTGTATAGCCATCTGTGTTTATTTATTAAAATCAGGAACAGAAATCAGATGGAAAATATTATCAAAATAAAATTACAATGTATGAAAACAGCAACATATCAACCCCAGTTAATCTAGCCTCCATGATGCAGAAAACATAGGAAAGTCAGAAGTACAGGTGACAGAGCAGCTTAGGAACAGAGCCCTGGAGAGGATGGCATGAAAACAAGCTTTTGCCCAGCTGGTAGCTCAGTTGGGCAGCTCACCATATGCCAAGGTTGGGGTTCCATCTCTCATCAGGGCACATACAAGAGTCAAGCACTAAATGCATACAGAATGGGGCTGCAAGTTGATGTTTCCTTCTGTTCTCTCTCTCTCTCTATAATCAATAAAAAACAATTTAAAAAAACCCCACATTGCTTTGCAAAGTATATAACCACTACGTAATGTACCTGCAAATATAACATTAAATACTAATTTGTAATTTAAAAAGAAGAAAAAATAAAGAAAAATTAAGCATCAGAAGTAAAAATGAATAAACAAATGCAAGTACAGAAAAGACAAATAAACAAAAATACAAACTAAAGCAAAGTGACCTCAGAGCACACATTGAGAAAGCACCTGCCACAGTGCCACCCTGTGGGGGAACATCCAAGGCTTGAAGGGATCCTTTAATGGAGTTGGTGACCTCTAGACAAACTTCTGGTATCCTGCAAAACAGGGCCATCCCTGCCAGGACAGCAAGGACTCCAGAACAGAGAGAAGAGCTAGAGTACAAGCAGCTTCTGTGCCTAGAGGAGGGGCAGGGGTGGGGTTGGGGGGGGGGGGCAACATACAAGCTGCTTCAGAGACGAAAGCGTCCTGTCTTGTCTGTGGTACTCTGCATTTCCATCCAAGGACAGCTCTCAGCTCTCAGGGTGTGGGCGGGGGACAACACTCCTGCGGGGTAGGGACAATAAAGGGGACCTAGACTTAAACCCAGTTGGGGCCTGGTCTTCCGGATTGACAAGAAAGCCACTCCATAGCTAAGCTAATGGGCTTCGGAGTGGCTGGCCTGCCTCCCTGGTGAGTATGGCGACAACTGCCCTGTGTATCCCACTCCTGGGAATAGGGCAAATGCAGGCCTGTAACACATTGCGATCAAAATGATGACATCTAAGCAGAGCTCTCCCATGATGTCATCCCGTGATACTGTGGCTATTATTAAGTCACTGAGGCATGGGGCTAATATTGTCATATTAATCGGTGTATCTGAAGCCAATTAAAAAGTCCCTTCTGAATAAGATAGTTTCTTTGAAAATTGATTATTTAACAGTCTTCTTTCAGATCATGTCTCACATGAGTTACACTCAGCACCATAAATTTATACTTTGAGAACAAAATTTTCACTCACGGTTTGTAACATCTCAACCAATAAAAAGGTGATAATGCTATGTTCACACTAGTTGTTTTTTAGAAGTGAGAATACTGGTATCTCTCACATGCAGAAATAAACTTGAGTTACATGGAGCTCAGGGTTCTAATATCTGTGTGGGCCAAGGCCCTGGGGCAGTGGCAGATCCAACCTCCCGGGATGACAGACCTGCCACTCAGAGGATGTGAACACTTTCTTTCCCACACTCACTGCTTTTCTTCACTCGAAAGCTCCTCAGGCAGAGGGAGAGCATCTCTAAGGGGCTAATGCATTGGGTTCCACCTGAAACTCACTGAAGACCTCGCATAGTTTCCTTGGAGGAGTTGTGTTAGTGCCTTCAGAGCATCGGTGCATCTCCTTCTCATTTGTTACTTGTAGCTATTATCATCTGGGACAACAGTGAAATCAAAATGCACACAGTCTGTTTGGCTGGGTATATTGCCAGAATAAAGTCAAGAAAAGCTAAGCCCCAAATCTCTCCAAGAAGTTAATCACATTCTTTTCTTGCCTCAAAAAAGTTACCACGTGGACATGATAATACATTTGCCTTTAAAGAAAAGTGTCAGCTGCCCATGTGAATTCTATATTTGAATATCTCACAGGGTTTCTGGTTAGCAGGCCCTTGAGGGGCTCTTCCATGCTTGCTGCTTGGGGCTGAATTGTGTCCCCCAAATCCATATATTGAGGTCCCTCCCCAGGACATCAGCACGTGACTCTGTGGACACAGGAGCAACAGGAGGCAGATCCTGTTCACACGACTTCATTCCAGTGGGTCCTGACCCAGTTTGGTCGCCATCCTCATGAGGGGAGGAGGTAGGACCCAGCTGTGCACAGAAGCACATCCATGTGAATAGCAAGAAGGCTGCTCCAGGGGCCCAGGAGAGAGGCCTTTCTACACCCAGCCCTCATGCGCCGGCCTCCAGAACCTGAAGCCATAAACCTCTCTGTGTCAGCCCGCAGCCTGCAGAGCCTGCTACAACAGAGAGCAGACTCAGACACTGTCCTGCAAGGCCCTCTCTGAGGGTGGAAGACGCCATTAAACTGAACAAGGGGGTCCCCACATAGAGCTGTGCCCTTCCATTACCACAGGTTGAAATAATAGTTCTTGTGATGGTATAACAGTTGAAAAAATATATTTTACAGCTTGTATAAACACCACCCTGTTTCAGCTGTTATGTATTTTCCAAACATATAAAGTATAACCCCTTACCCTTTAAGAATCTGCAAGGTAAATAGAGAAAAAAAATGACATATTGAGATAAAAGAAGCACTACAGGATTGGAGAGTTGATGCTCCCCTGAGGGCCATGAATTACAGGTGCTGTAAGAATGACCAAAGATGCATCTGGGAGCATCTGCTACTTGGCTGAAGAGAGAAGAAACACTGGTGTCTAGGAAGACATGTTGTTTGTCTCCCGATGGAGTAGACAGGGATCCCAAGATGTACAGATTTTTTTTTAACTTCAGAAAATGATATGTAGGAAGAGTATTTTTAAAGATTTCTGTAGCACAGATTTTAAGACTACTGACTTATAAAAAGGTAGGAACACACATTTACTGAGCAATTATAGTGTCTAACACTCTGCTCATCACTATATACTGAGTGGCCAGATTATTATGAACTCTGAACACATAATAATCTGGCCACTCAGTGTATATCCTATCTAATAAAAGAGTAATATGCAAATTGACTGTACCTCCATGCCCACAACCCACACCTGCTAGCCAATCAGGAGCAAATAAACCCCATCCAAAATGGCTGTGGCCACTGAGAGCAGGAGGGAGCTAAGATTTGCACCTGTCCTTGCCAGCCTAGGCCTCCACTTAATGCTATAAAGTTTCAATTATAGAAGATACATAAATCCAACAGAAATGGCAGCAGCCAGGGAGCTGGAGAGAGCAAAGGCTAGGGTTGCCCGGGCAATGGAGAAAGCCAAGCTTCTGCAGCCTTAGCACCTAGGCCTCCACTCTAGGCTACAAAGTTTCAATTATAGAATTTAAATAAACCTAAACAGAAATGGCTGTCTCCACTGAGGGAGCAGAAAGCTTGGCTCAACTCCTGCTACAAAGTTTCAATTGTAGAACATAAATTAATCCCAGATCCCAGGGCCTCTGCTTGGATCACTGGTGGGCATGGCTGGCCTGCAAACCACCACAGGCCCCTCATCCAGGCCACCCATACCCCAAGGGAACCCCCACCTGATCCAGGACACTCTTCAGGGCAAACCAGCTGGCCCCCACCCACGCACCAGGCCTCTATCCTATCTAATAAAAGAGTAATATGCAGATTGACCATCACTCCAACACACAAGAAGGCTGCCCTCATGTGGTCAAAGATCCTGCCCCCATGTGAACACAAGATGGCCACCACTAGGTGGCCAGCAGGGGTGGACCATTGAAAGGTTCCAGGCCCTGCAAGGGAGGGCAGTAGTTGGTGATCAGGCCAGCAGGGGAGGGCAGTTGGGAGGGACCAGGCCTGCAAGGGAGGGTAGTTGGGGGCAATCAAGCCTGCAGGGGAGGGCAGTTAGGGGTGACCAGGCTGGCAGAGAAGGGAAGTTGGGGGCAAACAGACTGGCAGGGGCACAGTTAGACATCAATTAGGCTGGCAGAGTAGTGGCTAGAAGGTGGCAGAAGTGGTTAGGGGCAATCAGGGAGGCAGGCAGGCAAGCAGTTTGGAGCCAGCAGTCCTGGACTGTGAGAAGGATGTCCGACTGCTGGACAGTCAGACATCCCTCGAGGAGTCCCAGATTAGAGAGGGTGCAGGCTGGACTGAGGGACACACTCCACCCCCCTTTAAGTGAATTTCATGCACTGGGCCTCTAGTCCTATATAATAAAAGGCTAACATGCAAATTGTCCCCTAGACTAGGAGTTCAACCATCAGGCAGGCCTGCCAACTGTTCATGTCTCCTCTTCCTGGCCAGGCTGGCCAGACCCCCACCTATGCATGAATTCATGCACCAGGCCTCTGCCATATATATATATATATATATATATATATATATATATATATATATATATTTACTGTGTGTGTGTGTGTGTGTGTGTGTGTGTGTGTGTGTGTGTATACACACACAGTGAGTGGCCAGGTTATTATGCATTCAGAGATAATAATTTGGCCACTCAGTATATATAATCACTATATATAATGGAATATAAATATTAAATGAATATTATATATTAGTTCCCCAGAGCTGCCATAACAAAAGGCCCCAAGCTAATGACAATCTAGGTGCCTTAAAACCACAAGAACTCATGGTCTGGAAGTTCTAGAATGCAGATGTTTGAAATGAGTATGTGGGGCCTTTGTTCCTGAGACTGGTTGATCTTTTCAGCTTCTGGGGGCGAGATCCTAGCTGCTGCTTTGCCTGCATCTGCAGAAATGCCTGTGCTCCGCCTGCACCCGGGGTTTCCTCTGTGTGCTTGCCTGGTCTTCCCACAAGGACAGCAGTCCCCAAGGTGCGGGCCCAGCCTGTTCTAGTGTGACCACACCCTTAACCTCAGGGTCCCAGCACAGCCATAAACTGAGATCCTGGAATTGGGGTTTCAACCTGTTTTGGGAGAAAACTTCCACACATACTGCTCTATTGCTACATAAATATCCAGATAGAGATGCTTTTAAAGCAGATAAGTGCATCATAGGCAGTGGGAGTCAGCAGCCTGCTCGGTACTTTGGTTTATGGAGTCACACACCTGGTGTCCAATGCTGGTCCTGACACTTCTCTGGGGTGTGATTTCCTCCTCTGCTGGTAGTGGGAGGCAGTGGGGCAGCACAGACATGCCTGATAAGTGAGGACTAGCTGTGCTAATGCATGAAGGTGAGAGGATGGTGGGCATATGGCTAAGCACACAGCATGCCAGCCATACATCAATCACATCCTTCCCCATTTTGATAAGCTGAGCATTGACATCCTCCCTCACAAAAGAAGACCTACAGGCACCCAGGAAGGAAGGGGTGGCCCTGGGGCTCACATGGTATTTGCTCTGGCCACTCCCTGGAGTGGGGTGGGCAGGTGCTGTTCCTGCTTGGGAACAGTGAGCGGTAAATGGAATTAACTCCAGTTGGAATAGGTTACACGAGAGGCACATTTTCCTCATCTCCAGAATTTGCTTTGGAAGTTAGTAGCTGTCATTTTTAAAACACACACACACACACACACACACACACACACACATATATATATATATTGATTTTAAAGGGAGAGAGAGATAGAAATACCAATGAGAGAGAATCATTGATCAGCTGCCTCCTGCATGCCTCCCACTGGGGATCAGCCCACACCACTCAGGATTGTGCCCTGATCTGGAATTGAACTTCTTGGTTCCTGGGTAGATGCTCAACCACTGAGCCACACCCTTGGGCATAACTGACATATTTTTATTCATATATTCTCAATCTACCCAGTGAGGAGAGTTTTAAATACATATTGCTCCCATTGTTTAAAAAAGTGAAACTATTATCACTTTATTTTAAAAAGCAAATCTACATCCTGTGCTGTATAATAAGTAATGTGGCTTCTCCCACAGCCAAATGACTTTGATTTTATAGCCCTGAGTATTTTTGGATACCTAAGGAAGCACAAACATATTATTTGAGAAAGATCATTGTGTTTGATGTTGGCTTTAAATGGTGAGTGCGAATACGTTGGTGCCAATGCTGCTAAACCCGGGCCTGGGGGCGGGGGGCAGTTCAGAGACATGGGTTTCTAATGGCCTGTAGTTCCTCCCAGAGAACCCTGTCATGCGCCAGTTTGGAGTTTTGTGGGAGGACAACAGAATCACCACTGCTTCTCACTGTGTGAGAGCCCAGGAGAGTGCTTGTTCCCCCACATGGAAGACATCCTTCCATCCATGGAAGACATCCTTTCCTCTCTTTGAACAAAAGGAGGGCTTTTGCATTTCAATGTCAGGGCAAAGCAGGGAAGTAAAACATCCAGAGCCATGAATATTCCCAAAGACAAGATCACCTCAAAATACAACACCTGCTTCAAGCAGATGACTGCCTGAGCAGGATACTGGATTGGGCCCTGGCGAGGTGTCCCTGCGATATTTCATCACCACCTGGGGTTTCTGTTCCCTCACTGAGGATAACATGGGTCCTCGTGGAAAGTGTTCAATTCAGGATAAGGTGTCTCAGGAATGGTCCTGCACTGGGCGGAGGCATAGCAATGTGCCTTCGGAGGCCAATTTCACAAGGAGAATTAAACCGGTCAAGTATCTCCATGAAAATAAAGGGATTTGTTTAGCCAGCTCTCCCAAAAACCTCATTCTACATCCTATGTTCTGTTGTTTCCTCCTGCTTCTGTTGGAGCAAATGCTAAAATCTGGGGCAAGAGCAACTGGACAAGATGTTCCCCATGCTCATGGCATACATGCACTCAGCACGTAAGTCTAGGAAAATGGACAAAAAAGAAACAGGCAATTTTCCCTTTAAAATAGTGTCTAGCTTTCTTTAAGGAGGTCTATGGATTATGAATCAGAAAGGCTTTTTTGTTGTTAATCCTTACCAGACAACATTTTACATTCTCCCATTGATTTTTAGAGAGCGTGGGGGGGGGGGGGGGAGGCAGAGGTAGAAGGGAGAAGAGAGAGAGAGAGAGAGAGAGAGAGAGAGAGAGAGAGAGAGAGAGAAGACACATCAATTGGTTGCCTCCAATATGTGCCCTGACCTGGGCCAGATATCAAACCTGCAACCCAGGCGCTGCTCTTTATGGGAATTAAACCCATGACCCTGCAGCACAGTGCAAGGGCCAGCACACTGAGCACAGGGCCAGGGCTCAGTCCGCACTCATTTCTTCACATTCAGCTTCTAGTGTGTTGGATACATTTGGAGATTCCAAATCGAGTGTGCTATGGTATTCCTGTCATTAAAGGGAACTTCCTGTTTACATATGCTCTGTTCCGAGTTCCTTCACAGGATGTATGTAGCGTGTGATTGTGTTTATATGCATCAGTATGTGTGTGAGCATGTATGTGTGAGAAAAGAAAAGGATAAGTGAAGTTCATACATGACAGATAGTGTTAAAAAGAGGGCTGGGATATGCCTTAAACTCCATCTGCCCATTAAAGGCAGTGCTTTCCTTACGATTGCTGATGGGAAATTTAATTAGAGGTTTTTAGGGGCCAGTATCCATCCTATCCCCCCCCCTCCAAAGGCCTCGGCTCTCCTGGGGCCTCTGAGTAATTTTTTTAAAATGTTGCCTGTCTGTCCAGCCCACTACCTTCATGAAGGCTCGGGGACGCAGGGACCTTTACTGTCTCAGCAGAAATCTGCGAAAGAAACTAAAAATAGACACACACCTCTCCACATCTATTTTTCATATAGAGTATAATGTAGCCATTGGGGGAAATGCTGTGTTTTCCGGTCTGAAAGCATTTAGCAGGTCTCATTTATTTCAGGCCTCTTCGAAGGTATGGGTCCAAAATGCACTGGGACTTTATTCAACAAAGGAATAAAGATCAAAACTACAGTTACAATGTCAAGTTTGTAAAGATGTCAAGTCTCAACAGCACTAAAGCAGGTCTCCATTGTTCCTGATGTTATTCTTATTTTGTAAGTGCTCAGCCAGCCTGTGTGATTCTTCACTGCTTTTTTTTGCGGCAATGATTTCCTTTTCAATGATTTAAGTAGTCTATTCTCTGCAGCCACGCTCAGAAATCCAATTACCATACCAACACCACGCTTTTGTAAGCCCAGAGCATTAAACCTGAGCATGTGCTTCTTCTTGCCCCTCCTTGCCTCTCACTCAGGTGCTCTGCGTTTTTCTGTCAAAAAGCGTTTTGGCTTTGTTATGCTTTGCTTGGCTCTCATTGGATAAAGAAAAGTGGTCATAAATTACCTTAAAACAAATGTGAAGAAAGCTCATTATAAATATCTCATGTGAAAATGAGTCCAAGAGAAAAAAGAAAAATTGACACTAGGCAATTTCTCACTTAAAATAGTGTTTGTGTGACCTACTTTAAGATGATTTGGGGGTTATGAATCATAATGTTTTAGAAGGCATAACCAACACTTCATTTCCTTCACATTTAATTTCTAGTGTGTCAGATAAATTAGCAGATTTAAAAAGAGGGTTCCACGGTAATTTTGTCATAAAAAGGTAAGTTCCCGCATGTATATGTCTTTTTCTGAGTTCCTTCGTCTCCTGAATATATTATATGTGTGTGCCTATATTTCATTTGTGTAAAGATTAGCGTGTACAGGGCAGGGTAAAAGTAGGTTTCCAGGTGTTTGTATGGGTAATAATAACAATAATCTACATAATAACAGCCTAAGCGACCATTACTGCAGAACAACCAGAGTATTGGTCCATATGATGTGCACTGACCTTCAGAAAGCAGATGCTCAACGCAGGAGCTGCCCCCTGGTGGTCAGTGTGCTACCACGGGGGAGCGCTGCTCAGCTAGAAGCCTGCCTCACCTCTGGTGAGTGGAGGGGCAGTGGCGGGAGCCTCTCCCACCTGCACTAAGGAACAGCAAGCTGAGCAGTAAGGAGCAGTGAGCAGGTGGGCAGTAAGTAGTGAGGGATCCTGGTCATCCCTGAGGGCTCCCGGACAAACACGAGGGGTCCTGGGCTGCTAGAGGGCACAGACTGGCCTGAGGAACTGTCCCTCCTTATTGCATAAATTCCATGCACTGGACTCTAGTTAATAGATAATAATGGAAGAATAAACTTTTTGTGTTTCACATACTCACCACAGTACATCTACTTTTGCCCCACCCTGAAAGTGTGCGCAAATAAAATAAAGGATAGAAACTGACAGAAATATTAGAGCAAAATGTAAAATTTAATTTTTGAAGTAATAGACAGCTATACTGACAAAGGGTCAAAGAAAGAATCTTTAATTGGATTAAGTCTGACTAAATCCATTTAGAACAAGAACTCTCTCTGCCTTTAAGGTGTTCTTTAACCAGTATCCATTCTTGACCATCTGTACTCTAAAAATGACAAAACAATTTAAATCATGTAAACCCAAAATCTGAATTGAAACCAACTACTCATAGCCATGTTAGAGTGAAGCCAAGGTACAGAGGGAGTCTTTAGAAATGATGGGAATTTTAGGAATGCAGAATCAAAAGCCCTTGTGAGCCACGACCATCTGGCCACCTGGATGTCTTGTTAGTCTGACATGAGCTTTGGAAAGACAAAAGATGTTAAAGAACTTATATACTTTATGCATAGCCCATGGACATGGGCAATAGGGTAGTGAAGACCTGGGCATGGGTGGGAAGAGGCTGGGAGGAGAGGAGTAAAGGGGAAAAATGGGAGACATCTGTAATATTATCAACAATAGAAACAAACAACCAAACAAACCAAAAGAAAGCCTGCCCAGTGTTGTTCAGTGGTTGAGTATTGATTTATGAGCCAGGAGGTCATGTTTCGATTCTTAGGGCACATGCCCAGGTTGTGGACTCAATCCCCAGTAGGTGGTCTGTAGGAGGGAGCCAATCAATGTTTCTCTCTCATCAGTGTTTCTCTCTCTCGCTCCCTTCCTTTTTCTCTAAAAAGAATAAAAAATGTCTATATATAAAAGGCTAATATGCAAAGTGTCCCCTCAGGAGTTCTACTGGGAGTTTGATCACTCACTATGACATGTATTGACCACCAGTGGGAGGCACAGAATGAAGGAAGGCCCTATTACTATTAAAGGAAAAGTTTACATGTTCTACAGAAATCTTCATTTCAATATAAACAAAATATATAAAAACTATGTGTGTATGTGTGTCTATGTAAGTATATACATATGTGTAGAGATCCATGCAGAGTTGGTGGAGAACATGGGAAGACAAGTCATGCATGAGGCCGGGAAGTCTCCTTTTATGTGAATACTAGAGGCCTGGTGCACTATGTCCCTCAGTGTGGCCTGTACCCTCTTGCAATCCATTACCCCTTGAGGGATATCAGACTGCCAGTTTCAGCCTATGAGCTGAGTGGCTCTCCTGCTGTGGGAGCACACTGACCACCATGGGGCAGCTCCTTCATTAAGCATCTGCCCCCTGGTGGTCAGTGTGCACCATACCAACCTGTCAAACCATCATTCAGTCATTGGCTTAGGCTTTTATATAATAGACTAGAGGCCTGGTGCATGAAATTCATGCATGGGGGGTGTCCCTCAGCCCCGCCGGCACCCTCTCCAATCTGAGAACCCTTGAGGGATGTCCCTCTCACAATCCAGAACTGCTGGCTCCCGATCGCTCGCCTGCCTGCCAGCCTGATCACCCCCTAACTTCCCATCCTTGCCGGCCTTGTCACCCTTAACTGCCCTTCCCTGCCAGCCTGGTCATCCCTAACTGTCCTTCCCTGTAAGCTTGGTCACCCCCAAATGCTCTCCCCCACTCCCTGCAGGCCTGGTTCCCCCCAACTTCCCTTCCCTAAAGGTCTGGTCTCCCCAATTGCCTTTCCCTGTAGGTCTGGTCCCCTCCAACTGCCCTCTTCTGCCAGCCTGGTCATCCCCAACATCCCTCCCTTGCAGGCCTGGTCCCTCCCAACTGCCCTCCCCTGCTAGCCATCTTGTGTCCACATGGGGGGTGGCCATCTTTGACAACATGGGGATGGCCATCTTGTGTGTTGGAGTGATGGTCACTTTGCATGTTACCTCTTTATTATATAGGATATTCATTCTGGAGGTCAATGTTTTGCAAACTGTGATTTTGGCTGCTGTGGCAACAGAGAAACAAAGAATGCCTAATGAAGTGGACCACCAGGGCCAGCTAGAGTCTACCACTGCAGGATGTGGTGGGACATCATCATTTGTTCTCAGATGTTTGAATGTGAGAGCCACTCCTAGGTCCAGTGTGATGCGACCATGGCATCATCAGTTTTCTTTATACAAAGAAGGTTCTAAAGCCAGCGAGGGCCTGCAGTGAGGGTCAGCATCTGGTAGAAAAGCCATTCCTACTCTGAGGAAATGGAGAGATGTCCTGTCTTGCAGAGATGTAACTTCCAGTCCGCCCCTATGCAATCCACTTTTTTTTTCCTTTTTTAACATCTCAGGGAAATCCCTCAGGATTTTCCTCTTGGCGACAGGCCTTTAAAATTTGTAAGATGCCCTTCGATCTCAGTTCTGGAAAATATTTTGAGAGGATTTCAGCCAAGGATGAAGTGAAAGGACACACTGCTACAAGGATTTCTTTATACTTTGCAGAGCATACCTGTTCTTAGTATAATTTTCAGTATCAACACCCACTTGAGGCTGCACAGATGGAGTGGCAGTTGCCCCGAGGTCTGACACTACGTGCGCGCGCGCGCACACACACACACACACACACACACACACACACACACACACTCAGACACACCCCCTCCCCTTGTTCCTAACAGCTGATGCTGCAGAGGGTTCCAAGGCTGACAACCTTCCTGCAGAGCCAGACAGAACATCAGTGTGATATCCGCTGGAGAGAATGGTTTGGAATCACTGTTTTGCCCAGCTGGACAGGATGGTGTTGGAGAGTGTGTGAAAGTTAGGATCACGCATTAGTCTAAGCATTCTCAGAGGCCTCTCCCAACAGGTCGAAGAGGAAGCAGGGAGGAGGCTGGTCTGAAGGATGATGGTGCAGTTGCAGAACAAGGCGAGGAGCAGAAACAGATGCTCAGACACTGAATTGCAGGCAGGACAGAGGCAAAGCTGAGTCTCCTAGTACAGAATGGACTTAATGGACAAGGGCACCAAGGGGTCCAGGAAGTTCCAGGTACCCTGGTGACGGCATACACATGGTGCTGTCCCCACTGAATCACCTAGAACTGTGATCAGCAAACTGAGGCTCATGAGCCACATGCGGCTCTTTGGCCTCTTAGTGTGGCTCTTCCACAAAATACCATGGCCTGGGTGAGTCTGTTTTGAAGAAGCAGTGTTAGAAGCAGTTTACATTTAAAAAAATTTGACTCTCAAAAGAAATTTCAATTGTTGTACTGTTGATATTTGGCTCTGTTGACTAATGAGTTTGCCGATCACTGGCCTATTACTTACAGGGACGTGGAGGATAGACACAGTGGAGCAGGGCTGGATGCAGCAGCTGGGATGGAGCAGAGGGGAAACGGAGTACGATACTTTCTGAGCCCCAACATCCCTCCCATGGAGCTGGAGGAAGCACAGACACCTCAAGAGGACTGCCATACTGGAAATTGTTAAGAAGCCATGAAGGCAGTGCAAGGGAGGCCCATTGATGACTAAAGAATGGTCAGTGGGCCAAATGGAAGATGCTCACAGCTGCCAGTGCCAGACGAGGCGAGGAAACCAGAAATGGACTGAGAGGTGAGGTCTCAGGGGAGATACACCTGCTCCAATAGAATTCAGGGCCTCCACAGAATTGGGTTAAAATGAGGCTGCAGTTGGGGTCCCACATATTCCCCACGAATGTAAGTTTTAGTTAAGTGCTGAACTTGAGTTTGTAGTCTCAAGTACATTTTAGCCACAGAATGAGTCATTTCTCTCAGGGAGGGAGGTTTGAGAATTTTCCTTCTTCTGCCAAATTTACTCCACTCAGCCCCAAACAGCTCTGGTCAGTGCAGATGCTGCTGTCAGAACTTTTATCACCAGCGGACATGCATGGGCCTGCTATGTGCCACAGGCTGTGCTGTGTGTCATATTACTGACGTCCCTGTGTTCCCATCAGAAGTCTGAGAGGCTTGCTCGTTCCCTCTGACTTACAGAGGCCCAAATAGATGTACAGTGAGTTGACCTGTGCACTCAAAGTCCGAAATCGGTAAGTGACAGCCCTGACTCACACCTAAGCTGCAGTGGCCAGTGCCTTACAGACAACTCCGGTCTCAGCCACAGGAGGGCCTGGGCCTTAATTGGAATATGATGATGTCAGCAATTTCTATGACCAGAGACCCTGGGATGCACTGCAGCATGAGCTCCTGCTCCCGTGTTTCCTTTGAGCCCCTTGGTCCTCCCCTGTGCAGCTTCTTAGCAGAAAAAAAGAGAGTCCTATGTTTTTAAGAAACTTCTTTTACAGAGAGAGAGGGGGGGGGGGGGGAGAGAGAGAGAGAGAGAGAGAGAGAGAGAGAGAGAGAGAGAGAGGGAGAGAGAGAGAATAAAGCAAAATTCTTGGTTTTTGGTTTCCAAAGTGCTAAGGTTCTGAGATAAACAACAGAATGGAAGAAAAAAAAAACAATTTGCTAGAATTTTAATACTAATATGTCCCAGGTGAGAAGTCCTCTGGCTTCTCAGAATAGAGGAGAGGAAGAGTGACACAGATGATTGTGAAGTATATCCCAGTCCCAGATAGGCCACACCCTGCCATCTCCTGTGCCCTCTCCTGGGCCCTTTCCTGTGCTCACCCTCTCCTGTGCCTGCCCTGAGGTAGGCTATGTCAGCATGGGAGGCAGGGAAGGGAATCCACATGCCTTTTCTGTCTGTTGCCTGAGGGAGCGCCTGGCACTGTGCCTACTCCCTCACCATTGTGGCCACAGAGATGATGGTGGTCCCAGCAGAGCATAGTCTCCATCTACTCAGCCCCAGGCACATGGCAGACATGGGACCTGGTGCCGCAGTCTGCTTTTGTGACACTGTCAACAGCCTGAAGTTAGTTGCAACCTAGGGGAAAAGTCATCTCCATCAATAGAAAATGGCCCACACTCTACAAGAAGCTGTTTCCAGCATTTTCCTTCCACAAACCTGAGATTGAGGCTTCTCTACTCACCAAAGGGGGTCATGCCTGGTCAAGATGGGTCTTGGGGCTTTAGGCAGAAAGAATCTGGAAGAGACTTCCTGTGTCATGAAAAGGACACTGGTCCCTAAGGTACTTCTAAAACCAGGTTTGCCTCCTGACCAGGTGCACACAACACTGCTGTTGGATGCTTTCTCAAAAGCCGCCAGTTCGTCCTTGTTTCCCCATTGTCTGTGCCAGCTCCTGCCTGTTGCTTTAGAGCACAGACACTCTATACATAATGGTTGTACTTTGAAAAGGAGTTAGAGAAGAAAGAAAGGGAGGGAAGAAGTAAAAATGTTCTTTGGCTGGTTATTTGGTAGTTTATTGCTCTATAGCAAGAAATTATCCAAAACAATATCTAGAAAGTTATGACATTTATCATCCAAAGTCGAGCACATCTGACAGTAAAAAGGTCAATAATGCTAACTAAGCTGGGGAAGGCATATATTAGGACTGTCACACTAGAGCCAATTAGGTAGATGCTCTCCTTAGTTTTTGATAACCTTGAGGAAACTTGAACTCTTTGAATTTCAACACATTGCTTATACAATGATGAGTAATTCTGTAATAAAACATAAAAAAATGGTTCAGGCTTGATCAATTTGGCTCAGTGGATGGAGCGTTGGCCTGCAGACTGAAGGGCCCCTGTTTCAATTCCAGTCAAGGGCATGTACCTTGGTTGCGGGCACATCCCCAATGGGAGGCTTGCAGGAGGCAGCTAGTCAATGTTTCTAACTCTCTATCCCTCTTCCTTCCTCTCTGTAAAAAATCAATAAAATCCTACCTAATAAAAGAGTAATATGCAAATTGACCATACCTTCACTATATCTGCAAGCCACGCCCGCCAGCCAATCAAGAGCTGGGGCGGGGCCAAGGTGGCCCAGGTCACAGGGGGCAGGGCCGAGGCAGCTTGTGCAGCAGGGGTGCAAGGTCAAGCCAGCCAGGGCTGGTGGGGGTGAGCTGGCCAGGGCTTTGGGGGGCTGGCCGAGGCAGCTAGGGCTGGGGGGGGGGGTAGGGTTCAGGCCTGTGCTAGCCGGGCGTGAGCTGGCTGGGGCGAAAGCCTGGGCTGGGGATTGGGGGCATGGCTGGGACGGAGCCAGCCATCAGCCCCATTGCAGGGTGATGGCTGGGTGCTCAAGGCCTAAAGCCTTGGCCAGAGGCTTTAGGCCTTGGGCAGGCTGAGGGTGAGTGGTCAGTAGGATATCACCTGAGGGCTCCCAGTATGTGTGAGGGGGCAGGTTGGGCTGAGGGATAACCCACCCCCAGTGCACGAATTTGGTGCACCAGGCCCCTAGTATGTATGAAAAAAGAAAAATAGTTCAAACTAATACTTATAAAAATCCCACTTTCCACTTCTTTTTTTCCAGGTCCCTAAAAGTACCAAATCTTCTAATCTACTCTTTTTTTATTCTCACCAGAGGAGAATAGAGAGAGGAAGAGAGGGAGGAAGTAAAAGAGGATGGGTGGGAGAGAGATGGGGGAGAGAGAGAGAGAGAGAGAGAGAGAGAGAGAGAGAGAGAGAGAGAGATTAGTTGCCTGGAATAGGATTGAATAAAAAAATCAGGTATGTGCCCTGACCTGGAATTGAACCAGCAACCCTTCAGTGCACGGGACTATGCTCCAACCAACAAAGCCCCTCCAGCCCCACTGAATTTACTCCAAAGAGTCATTATCTAGCCTCTGCCTATCTAATGTCTCCTCATTTATTTGCAGGCTGCTCAAATGCTACTTGCTGTCCTTTTCTGCTCTGGTCCTTTGCGCCCCCCCTGTTGCTCACAATAGGTTGGCTCACTGGGCTTCTGCACTTACCACAGTTTGAGTTCTACACTTATCTGCCTGGCATTTAACATCTGCCTTCACCAGTAGCCCTTAAATGTAATGCAGATCAGCAGCAGGTATAATTTTGCTTATCTTTGTATTTCCAGCTCTTAGGTTTCATTTGGCTTAAAATAAATGCACAGTACATTTAAGTGAATAAAAAGTGAGTGGATATATGAAGAAGAGAGGTCTCTTTTATTGCCAAAGGGGAATTATAAGGTATGAAATCAGAAAATGCTAATGAGCAGTAAATTTATGATACAAAGATTTCTACAAACTATTTACTGGTCTTAATATAGTCCTTAATCACTCACTTTTGTTGACATGAACCAAATCTGATGTTGGAACCTGAGAGTATTAACAGGTGTGTTTTGGGTTTATTTCTTTTAACTGAATTAATGAGAATGAAATGTGTTAATAACAGATTCAGTGCATTTCCCATGAAAATAAAGTATATACAAAAATTGTATATACCTTGCACACCTTAAGACTAAGTCATTAAGTAATATTTCTAAGGCAACTCAGTAATGCATTTTTGTTAACTATGTGAAAAATATGTCTTTTCTTTGATGTGGTGAGCACACACAGCTTCAGAGCCTCCAGGGCTCAGGCCTTGTCCTAACTCAGTCTGTTTCAGAAGGGCTGGTAGAAGCAGATGATGAAACCCATTCCCAGGTCTCAGGTCCACAGGCAGAAAACTTCTTTTGAAAGCAGAGACAGTATGTTACAGTGAAGGGAGAATGACGAGGCCTCACTCTAATCATAGTTCCTCTAGGAAGACACCCGTGAATCCTGGTCGCCTGTTCTGGAAGACAAATGCCGTATGGTACCAGCTATTGTTTAAGGTGTTAGATTTTTCATTATAATGTAAATATTGATAGTTGAAGCTGAAATATGCCTGCACATCAAATATGTCCAAAATCATATACCTTAGATGCAATAAAATCATAAAGAAAGGGACAAAAACTTGGGAGTAATAGGAGGTGATCTAACTATGCTACCCAGCAACCAACTACAACACGTGGCCCAGCTCTCCTTCCCTGCCCTGCACCTGCCCTCGTGGGAAACGAAGGTGTTTGGTCCTGGGAAACACAGATGCAAAGAAATGCTCTGAGCCACAGCCACAGATGGCAACATAGGTGGTTTTAGCAATCTTTCTTCTGGGAAATTCACTTTAATGAACTGTGAATAAAATAGAAGTATGACCAACAGAAAGAGACCAAACATGGATTGAAATTGGAGACCATTAACTTTCTTAAGAAAATGACCATTGATTTAGAATTTATATGAATAAGTTAATAGGATTTTCAGAAAATTCACAAATTAGAAAAGTGTTATGAGATTATAAGAAAACTAGGGGCCTGGTGCACGAAAATTGTGCACAGGGGGCGGGGAATGTCCCTTAGCCCAGCCTGCACCCTCTCCAATCTGGGACCCCTCAAGAGATGTCCCACTGCCCATTTAGGCCTGATCCTACTGAAATCAGGCCTAAATGGGCAATCGGTCATCCTTCTCACAATCCAGGACTGCTGGATCAAAACTGCTCACCAGCCTGCCTCCCTGATTGCCCCTAACCACTTTTGCCTGTCAGCCTGATCATCTGCTAACCACTACCCTGCCAGCCTGTTTGCCCCAAACTTCCCTCCTCTGCTGGCCTGATCACCCCTAACTGCCCTCTCCTGCAGGCTTGATTGCCCCCAACTGCCCTCCCTTTCAGGCCTGGTCCCTCCCAACTGCCCTGCCCTGCTGGCCTGATCGCGCACAACGGCCCTCCCTTGCATGGCCTGGAACCTCCCAATGGCCCTCCCCTGCTGGCCATCTTGTGGTGGCCATCTTGTGTCCACCTGGGGGCAGATCTTTGACCACATGAGGGCAGCCCTCTTGTGTGTTGGAGTAATGGTCAATCTGCAAATTTATCTTTTATTAGATAGGATAGAGGCCTGGTGCATGGGTGGGGGCCAGCTGGTTTGCTCTGAAGAGTGTCCCAGATCAGGGTGGGGGTTCCCTTGGGGTGAGGGGCAGCCTGGGCAAGGGGCCTGTGGTGAGGGGCAGCCTGGGCAAGGGGCAGGCTGGCCACACCCCCCAGCGACCCAAGTGGAGGCCTTGGTATCTGGGATTAATCTATGTCTCCAACTGAAACTTTGTAGCTTGGAGCAGAGCCAAGCCTTCTGCTCGCTCTGTGGTGGCAGCCAAGTTTCTGTTTGAAACTTTGTAGCCTAGAGTGGAGGCCTAGGCCAATAACGGCAGGCTGAAACCTTGGCTTCCTCTGTTGCCAGGGAAACCCAAGCCTTCCTCCTGCTCTCAGTGGTTGGGGTTTATTTGCATAATCTACTCCTGATTGGCTGGTGGGTGTGGTTGTGGGCGTGGCTTATGGGTGTGGAGAAGGTATGATAAAATTTGCATATTACTCTTTTATTAGATAGGATGATAACCCTCAAGGAGGGGATCATGTGAAAAAAAGGTAAGACTTTTTTTTATTTTTTTATTTTATTGATTTTTTTACAGAGTGGAAGGGAGAGGGATAGAAAGTCAGAAACATCGATCAGCTGCCTCTTGCACCCCCCCTGCTGGGGATGTGCCCACAGCCAAGGTATATGCCCTTTCCGGAATCGAACCCGGAACCCTTCAGTCCGCAGTCCGAAGCTCTATCCACTGAGCCAAACCGGTCTCGGCAAGGTAAGACTTTTTTTTAACATACCAGATGCTAAGTATATACTTTATTAATCCATATTTATTAGTTTATTTTTATTAATTGAGTTTTAGAAAGAGAGGGATGGAAGGTAGGTGGGAGGGAGAAAGAGAGAGGGATCTGTTGTCCCACTTATTTATGCATGGCTGATTCTTGTATGTGGCTTGACCAGGGATAGAACCTGCAACTGTGGCCTGTAGGGATGATGAATTAAACAACTGAGCTACCCAGCCAGGGCCCTATTAATCATTTTTAGATTTCAACAGAGGGTACATTAAGAAGTGAAAAATCACATGCCATAATGAGGTTTTTAACAAATAGAAAGCCCCTCTGATGTATGATCCATACAAAAATAAATCACCATTAGAAATAATATATGTCAGCTCGCAAAACATGCTGCAGACTTGATGGAGAATTTGGTTCACGACTTAAAATAGGAAATAAGAAACTGATGTGGATGGCATCAAGAGCTCCCGTTAGTAAGACTCATTTTCTATGCAAATCATGCTGCGCTGAAGATGATTACACACACACATGTGTTTCTCCTTCACTGTGAGGGTTGCATGTTTAGCAGTTGGAATGATTTGTACTTTTGTACACGTTCTGCGTGAAGATGAATTATGCTTGGCAACCTTCTAAGGCTTTCTACAGAAACATTCCAGAAAATCATTAAAAATAAGGCAAAGTGAGATAATTTCTCTCTTTTTACATGCAAAGCACATGGTGACACATGTTGGAATATCTTACTGCATTAAGTGGCTCGCCAAAAATACATTTAGTGTGTAGAATTTGAGTATCAATTTGGCTGTATCTATATGAGGAAGGACATTTTTTCCCTCCATCTGTGAGTACTAAGTGTCTGGTCAGAATAACAACTACTTTTCCCTAAAAGCTACTTTTCCCTACTTTTCCCTATAAATATTTATTTATATTCCTAAATAAATATTCCCAATATGAAATTATAATTATTTACGTTACTGAAAATGTTGCACAGATATAAAGATAATTCAAAACCAGTTAGCTGAAAAAATATTAAAACATTAAGAAGTATCTCAATGTTTTTAACTCCCAGAACGCGCTCTCAGTAGCATTAACAGTGGCCTCCGGCTTGGATGGAGACTCTCCATTCTGATGATGTGTTTGAAGAACTAGAAAAATTCATTTCAAATATATATACAATTATATAATTAGTATGTATGTAATTACGGTATATAGAGTTCATACTATAAAATATCAGTGGAAAGAATGGCAGTAAATATTTCTTTAGCAAAACCTTCCTTCTTCTTCTGGGTTTGTTGATGTTTATTCTCTTTTTCCTTCTCCCTGTCTGTCTGTCTCTCTTCTCTCCTTCTCTTTCAGCACACTTCCATCTATCCCCAAGTCTGTAGGGCATTCTTTTCCTAAGCTCACGAAAGTGAACCGATGCCTGAGGACACGTTGAAACTTGGGGTCAAACATGGTTATTTTTACTCCAGGCCCCTGCGCCAGCCTAGTGTGACCAGCAGCTACTGGAGGATGGTGGTTACTGGGCTCAGGGACCGGCTCCCCCTGCATGTCTCAATCAACTTTCTCTTAAGGAGCCAAGCAGGTATCCACCTAATTGATTTTAGCAGAGAAGGAATTAGAGAGAGATGGTGGATGGCTTTTATCATCAGTATAAAGGCTGAAATGAAAGGAAAGGGAATCTGTAATTAGAAGTTATTATAAAGGAATAAAAATGGAACCTTAATATGCCAACCGCTAATATCACCTCAAAAATGTACAAAAGCCTGTGGGGACAGCAAGGCATTTGTGACATATAATATAAGTGAAACCGCAGTAAGATTTCCCAGATCCCAAATGGGCCCATTTCCTCAACAAGGTTTGATCTCAGGTTTCTGTGTGAACTTTCTGTGAAAACACAGGTAATCTTGGCTTTTATTTTATGTTATTTGGAAAATAAAACATTGCTACTATCAGAAAATAGAAAGTGAAGTGCAATTCTAGAGCACCTCCTCAGCCTTAGGTCTCAGACTTGCTTTGTTTTCCAAATCAATCAGCCACCTCCACCCCTCACCACTCCAATCAGAGCGACTTCAGCACATAGTTCTCTGTGGCAGGGACTGAGGCAAAGGAGTTACTTCAGTAGGTAAGTGAAATCCCCAGAGACTGAGCTTGTGCAGTCTGGAGTTGAAATAGAGAGCAGTCATCCCCTTATCCTCATGGCATATGTTCCCAAACCCCCAGTGGATACCTGAAACCACAGATGGTACAGAACCTGCAGGGACTGAAGGGCAGAGTGGGGGTTGAGCCCTTGTTTGCCAGTGCTGCTCTGTAACCTGTAACCCGTTCCCACGGTGCCTGATATCACCGCACACCAAACCTCTGCCACACGCGCTGTCATGACCCCTGTTGCACAGAGAAGGAAACGCCAGGACAGAGGTTGCAGAGCTGCCCCAGGTCACAGAGCTGAATCCCAACTGGAGAACTAGAGCCCTGTGTGTCAGAAAGAGGAGGAGGAGCTGGCCTGTTCCTTTGTTACCACACACTCTTCTCTGCATCCAGATGCCGCAAATCTAACAGCTCTCTGTCTGCACCAGCACCCCTCTGAGACTACATCAACAGCCAGTGTAATCTCCCATTATGCCCTTTCTATGCCAAAAAGGACAAATCCCAACAAAATCTGAACACATGGGGTTCTTTCGGGCTTCTAGAGAGGGCCGGTACTTCATTCACTTCAGCAAGCGCAGGATCTTGAGCCCATCGCAGCTGAAATGTTTCCTGATTAGATAAACTTAATTTAGGAATCCAGTTTGATATTCCTGGGTAAGACGTTATGTTTGCATAAACAGCTTATTAAAAATGGTGATATTCTACCAAAAGCAAGTGCCCAGAAGTGCGACCTTTTATTTTCCACTTACCCAGCATATTCTCATACAGAATACATTTGAATATATTTATCTACTTAGAGGCCCGGTGCATGGATTTGTGCACTGGTGGGGGCCCTTAGGCTGGCCCGCACCCTTTTGCAATCCAGGAACCCTCGGAGGATGTAGTACAGGAAAGGGCAGGTGGCTGGGGAGGAGCCCCAACTGGGTCAGGTGCCATGCCACTCCCATTCATCCCAGCCCTACTGTACCTACTGCCACCACCACTTGCTGCTCGGTAGCTCTGCCGTGGAGGCCGGAGAGGCTCATGCCACCACAGCTGTGCTCACCAGCCAGGAGCCCAGCATCTGGAGCCCATTGGTCAGCTGAGTGGCGCTCCCACTGTGGGAGTGCACTGACTACCAGGGGACAGCTCCTGCATTGAGCATCTGCCCCCAGGTGGTCAGTGCACAGCACAACGACATGTTAACTGGTGTCTGGTCATTTGGTCAACCGGTCACTTAGGCTTTTATATTTAGAGATTATATTCCCAAAGGTAACTCTGTAACCCAAGCATAAAGTAAGATAATTTTACTTTTTATTATTTAATCATTTAATTATTTATTTTTTTATTTTTAAACCAAAGGCCCAGTGCACGAAAATTCATCCACTGGAGGGGAGATTCCTCAGCTCAGCCTGCTCCCTCTTATATTCCAGGTGTTCTTCCCCAGCGATCAGGGGGAAAGGCAATGCCCCATCACACCTCTGCTGCTTCCACTGTTGGCAGTGCAAGCCTTAGCTGGCCCTGGTTACCTGAGTCTCGAGTGGCCCTGAGTGGCTAGAGGGCTGAGGGAATTGGGAGACTCTAGAGGCAGGCGTACAGAGAGGCTGGGCCCCCCTGGGAGTGAGTACTGCTTTGCCACATGCCTGCTGCTCTGGTGGGACTGAGGGGACTGGGTGCCAACATCTTGTGGCTGTGGGCACTGCCATCTTTGAGGGTAAAGCAGTCAGCATATTCCCTCCTTATTGGCTGTGGACATCACCATCTTTGTGATGGTGTGAAGGTTAATTAGTATATTGCCTCTTTATTAGATAAGATTTCTTTTTTATTGATTTCAAAGAGGAAGGGAGAGGGAGAGATAGAAACAAAAATGTTAAGAGAGTATCATCATTTGGCTGCCATCTGCCTGCCCCTTACTGGGGACTGAACCCACAACCCAGATATGTGCCCTTAACTGGAATTCTCTATCCACTGAGCCAAACTGGCAAGGGCAAGTGACAGAATTTTGAAAAATTTAAAACTTTATTGTGATGGCAACCAACACTCATATTCTATCTAATAAAAGAGTAATATGCAAATTTGAGCATACCTTCTACCCCCACAAGCCATGCCCATAGCCACATCCACTAACCAATCAGGAGCAGATTATGCAAATAAACCCCAACCAAGATGGCTGCTGCCACTGAGAGCAGGAGGAAGGCTTGGGTTTCCCCAGCAACAAAGGAAGCCAAGCTTTCTGCCTGCTGTTGGCAGCCTAGGCCTCCATTCAATGCTAAAATTTTCAATTATAAAAGATACAAAAATGGCGGCAGCCACTGAGCTGGAGAGAACAGAGGCTTGGGTTTCCTTAGCAACAGAGGAAGCCAAGCTTTCTGCCTGCTGTTGGCAGCCTAGGCCTCCATTCAATGCTAAAATTTTCAATTATAAAAGATACAAAAATGGCGGCAGCCACTGAGCTGGAGAGAACAGAGGCTTGGGTTTCCTTAGCAACAGAGGAAGCCAAGCTTTCTGCCTGCTGTTGCCAGCTAGGGCCTCCACTCTAGGCTACAAAGTTTCAAACAGAAATGGCTGCCACCACAGAGTGAGCAGAAGGCTTGGCTCCACTCCAGGCTACAAAGTTTCAATTGTAGATAAAAATTAATCCCAGATCCCAAGGCCTCCACTTGGAGCGCTGGGGAGTGTGGCTGGCCTGCAAACCTCCACAGGCCCCTAACCCAGGCCACCCCACGCACCAAAGGAATGCCCACCCTGATCTAGGACATTCTTCAGGGCAAACCAGCTGGCCCCCACCCATGCTCCAGGCCTCTATCCTATCTAATAAAAGAGTAATTTGTAGCACAAGAGAGCTTCCCCGATGTGGTCAAAGATCCTGCCCCATGTGGACACAAGATGGCCACCACAAGATAGACATCAGGGGAGGGCCATTGGGAGGTTCCAGGCCATGCAAGGGATGGCAGTTGTGGGCAATCAGGCCAGCAGGGGAGGGCAGTTGGGAGGGCCCAGGTCTGCCAGATAGGGCAGTTGGGGGCGATCAATCCTGCAGGGGAGGGCAGTTAGAGGTGATCAGGCCAGCAGAGGAGGGAAGTGTGGGGCAAACAGGCTGGCAGGGGAGCAGATAGACATCAATTAGGCTGGCAGGGTGGTAGTTAGCTGGTGATCAGGCTGGTAGGCAGACGCAGTTAGGGGCAATCAGGGAGGCAGGCTGGTGAGCAGTTTTGATCCAGTAGTCCTGGATTGTGAGAAGGATGTCCGACTGCCTGTTTAGGCCCGATCCTACTGCCCAGTTTTGCCGATCCCTTGAGGGGTCCCAGATTGGAGAGGGTGCAGGCTGGGCTAAGGGACATCCCCTGCCCCATGTGCATGAATTTCCTGCACTAGGCCTCTAGTGACTTCATATTACTAGACTGATATTTTTTTTAAATATTTCTATTTATTGACTAGAAGCCTGATGCATGAAATTTGTGCATGGTCCCAGTCTCCAATCTGGGACCCTTAAAGGGATGTATGACTACCTGTTTAGGCCCAATTCCAGTAGGATCAGGTCTAAATGGGCAGTCAGACATCCCTCTTACAATCCAGGACTGCTGACTCCCAACTGCTCGCCTGCCTGCCTTCCTGATTTCCCCTAACCACTCCTGTGTCAGCCTGATTGATGCCTAACTGTTCTCTTACCAGCCTGATTGCCCCTTACTGCCCTCTCCTTCAGGCCTGGTCACCCTTAACTGCCCTCCCCTGTAGGAATGGTCCCCCTCAACTTTTCTCCCCTGTAGGCCTGGATCCCCCCAACTAATCTTCCTTGTAGTTCCAGTCAACCCCAACTTCCATCCTCTGCCAGCCTGGTCACCCCTAACTGCCCTCCCCTGCAGGCTTGATTGTCCCCAACTACCCTCCCTTGCAGACCTGGTCCCTCCCAACTGCCCTCCCCTGCTGGCCTGATCACCCCCAACTACCCTCCCTTGCAGGTCTGGTTCCTCCCAATTGCCCTCCTCTGCTGGCCAACTTGTGGCAGCCATCTTGTGTCCACATGGGGGCATCCATCTTGTGTGTTGAAGTGATAGTCAATTTACATATTACTCTTTTATTAGATAGGATAGAGGCCTGGTGCACAGGTGGGGGCTGGCTAGTTTGCCCTACAGGGTGTCCTGGATCAGGGTGGGGGTTCTCTTGGGGCATGGGGTGTCCTTGGCAAGGGACCTGTGGTGGTTTGCAGGCTGGCCACCCACCCTGGAGACCCAAGCAGAGGCCCTGGTATCTGGGATTTATTTGTCTTCTATAATTGAAACTTTGTAGCCTTGAGCGGAGGACTAGGCAGGCCAGGGCTGGCAGGAAGCTTGGATTCCTCAATCGCCAGTGGCAACCCTGCTGGCTTCGTGGCCACAGCCATCTTGGTTGGCTTAATTTGCATATTTGCTCCTTATTGGCTGGTGGGTGTGGCTTGTGGGTATAGCAGAGGTATGGTCAATTTGCATATTACTCTTTTATTAGGTAGGATTTTAGAGAGAGGGACAGAGAGACAGACACAGAGAAAGAGAAACATCAATCTGTTGTTCCACTTATTTATGCATTCATTGGTTGATGCTCATATGTGCCCTGACCTGGGATCAAACCTGCAACATTGGCCTATCAGGATGATGCTCTAACCAACTGACCTACTGGGCCAGACTGATTTTCAAAGGGGGTTTGTTATTTAAGGTCTCAGGAAGAAATATAACTGGACTTCCTTAACCTTGGACATTCACACTCTAACTGGATAGAAAAAATAGTAAGCACCTATATATACACACAGACATAACATTTAGATCCACACACAGAATTCTAAAATATTTGTGTAGTTATCTAAGGATGTGGGAGGAAAATTAATGCCTGAAGATGTCATAGGTAACAAAAATGTATATCCAACAATCCCTGATTTAAGCAAAATGCTGTGACCTAAATTCATACTATAACAGGTGGCACAGTTAATTGAACTACTTTTCTTTTTCTTTTCTTCTTTTTTTAGGTCTTAAATAGAAGATAATTTTCTTGCTCTCATTATGTTTAGTACAAGTCTATTGTTTTTTGCATTGTTTTTCTATCTTATGTCCATTATCCACTAATAATAAAAATATCACTAGTAATCAGGGAAATGCAGATCAAAACCACAATGACATCTCATCTCAAACCTATACTATATAAAAAAACAAGAAATATGTGTTTGATAAAATGTGGAGAAAAGGGAACCCTTGTCATTGCTGATGGAAATATAAACTGGTACAGCCATTATGAAAACCAGTATGGAGGTCCCTCAAATAATTAGAAAAAAAAAGAGAATTCCTCATGACCCAGTAGTTCCACCTTTGGTTTTTACCCCGCCAAAAAACCAAAACATTAACATGAAAATGTATTTGTTTTCTCATGTTCATTGCAGCATTATTTACAACAGCTAAGATATGAAAGCAGCCTAAGTGCCCACTGATGTTGAATGAATGAAAAACACACACACAAACACAGGGAAATATTATTCAGCCCTAAAAAAGGCAATGTTGCTACTTGTGACAATATATATAAACCTGGAAGACATAATTCTCAGTAAAATATGTCAGACAAAGACAAATACTGTATGATCTCACTTACACAAGGTGGGGCAAAAGTGGTTTTACAGTTGTGAATAAAACAAAGTTTATTCTTGCATTAATACTTATGAATCATTATATCATTTTCCATACAAATGACTGTAAACCTACTTTTGACAGAGTACTGTATGTGAAATTGGAAAAAAATCAGAAAAACAAGCTCCTGGGTATAGAGAACAGACTAGTGTGGGTGGAGGTGATAAATGGGTGAATGGGGTTCTGGTTGAGAAATAAATACATCCTGAGGATGTGCTACGCAGTTTGGTGACTACAGCTGACAATACTGTAGTGTATATTTGAAAGTTTCTAGTAGAGAATTAAAAATTACTCATCACAAGAAAAAAAATATATAGTGAGGTGATTGATGTTAGGTAGACCTATTGTGGTGTTCATTTAATAACATACACAAATAACAAAACATTATGGTATATACCTGAAACCAACATAATGTTATATGTCAATTATATCACAATAAAAAAATGAAAACATGTGAATAATCAAACTAACTTACAAATTTAAAATAGTTTCATTATATTCACTCCTAAATAGTATAATTTAAAATAAATTCATACATTCAAAGAAACAATTCTCTTCTCTTATGAAATCTTAAATAGTGATGTCATCTTTCAATCTATAATGCAAAAAATATTAATCTTTGGGGGATGAATTGATAATATGAAAGAGCATGTAGTTTCCCAATATCTTATCTAATAAAATAGTAATATACAAATTGACCATATCTCTGATAGAGCCATACTCACAGCCATGGCCATTAGCCAACCAGGAGCAAATTATGCAAATAAACCCCAGCCAAGATGGCTGTGACCACTGAGAGCAGGAAGGAGGCTTGGGTTTCCCCAGCAATGAAGGAAGCCAAGCCTTCCACCTGCCCTTGCAGGCCTAGGCCTCCACTCAATGCTACAAAGTTTCAATTACAGAAGATACATAAATCCCATCAGAAATGAAGGTAGCAATGGAGCTGGAGAGAGCAGAGGATAGGGTTGCCCGGGTAATGGAGGAAGTCAAGTTTCTGCAGCCCTAGCATCTAGGCTTCCACTCTAGGCTACAAAGTTTCAATTATAGAATTTAAATAAACCCAAACAGAAATGGCTGTCACTAGGGAGCCAACAGAAGGCTTGGCTCCACTCCAGGCTACAAAGTTTCAATTGTAGAACATAAATTAATCCCAGATCCCAGAGCTTCCGCTTGTGTCTAGGGGGTGGGGGGGAGGGGCGTGGCTGGTCTGCAAACCACAACAGGACCCTTATCCAGGCTGCTCCACGTCCTAAGGGAACCTCCACCCTGATTTGGACACTCTTCAGGACAAACCAGCTGGCCCCCACCCATGCACCAGGCCTCTATCCTATCTAATAAAAGAGTAATATGCAGATTGACCATCACTCCAAAACACAAAAGGGCTGCCCCCATGTGGTCAAAGATCCTGCCCCCATGTGGACACAAGATGGCCACCACAAGATGGCCAGCAGGGGAGGGCAGTTGGGAGGTTCGAGGCCTGCAAGGGATGGCAGTTGTGGACAATCAGGCCAGCAGGGGAGGGCAGTTAGGGGTGACCAGGCCAGCAGAAGAGGAAAATTGGGGACAAACAGGTTGGCAGGGGAGCAGTTAGACATCAATTAGGCTGGCAGGGTAGTGTTAGGAAGTGATCAGGCTGGCAGGCAGAAGCAGTTAGGGGCAATCAAGGAGGCAGGCAGGTGAGCAGTTCGAAGCCAGAAGTCCTGGATTGTGAGGATGCCTGACTGCCAGTGCAGGCCCGATCTGGGATAATGCTTAAATGGGCAATTGGACATCCCTCGAGGGGTCCCAGATTGGAGAGGGTGCAGGCTGGGCTGAGGGACATTTCCCATCCCCCGTGCACAAATTTCATGCACTGGGCCTCTAGTAAGATTATAAATGATTTGGCAACAACTGCTATGTTTACCAACATCTGCGGGGAGTGAGCACTTCCGGTTTCACAAAGCCAAGCTGGTGAGGCTGGAGGATCCTGTTGGTTCTTTATTGAGTACAAACCAAGGCAGTGGGTCAATAACACCTGGTCTTCATTCAGTCAACTCATACGCAGTTGATCAGATATTTTTTAATTTTTAAGAGAAGCTGTGAAAGCTACCTTCATTTCTAGAAAAATCTTTATGTCCATAAGGTACCCTTTTATGGAACTTTATTCAAGACACAACCCAAGTTCCCTCAGGTTTCAAATGCCCCAAAATTTATAAATAAATTTATAAATGCTGATTAATATACCCATATTCAATCATTGGGTCAAGAATTCAATGAAATTACTGTTTCAATAGATTGAAATAAAATGGAAAGGGGAAGAAAGTGTATTAAGCACATTGTCAGTTACCAAGGAATGAAGAGCCTTGGTGTAGCTGTAGTTGATGTTTTACTTGCTGAACTTTAGAGTTGATAATGGTCAGATCAAACAGTGTCAGTGACTTCAGATTTCATTTCATATCAGCACACTGAGTGAAAAGAAACCACTTATAAATCACACACCAACTTCATGGAAATTAAAGACCAGAGAACTTAAATAACTTTTAAAATTAAGGTTGCCTGCTGCAACTAAAATTAGAAACTATTAGAGATTTTTGAGAAGTGATAACTTAATTAAATGCATCCAGAAATAGTGTATTAATGTAAATTCATTGCTTAAATAATCCAACAAAATAAAAAAATGTTTTCCTGCCTTTCTTTGTGAGTTGGCATATGGGCAATGAAACTCTCCCATGTGGACTTGCATACCTAAAGAAACCCAGGTACCCACATGCTTCGCCAGAAATCCTACTTAGAAGGTTGAAACACCGTGTATATTTAAATATTTACAGACACTTCATCCAATTTCCCTACAAAATGACCCATGTCTGCCTTATACCATGGCTTAGACAATCACTTACTGGTAAGGATGTTCTGTCCTGAGACCAGGCAGACCACATGCTGAGCTAATGCTGGTCTTCGCCATGAAGGCGTAATTAAGACCATGCAGTTCTGTTCACAGAAATATGAACATTCCCTCATGAAAGTTGAATAAGGTGGAGATAAATAAAGGAAGAATTATGCATATAATTGGATGCTTTTGAAAGCAGCATGGCTTCGTGTAATTAAAAACCAGAGGCCTAAAGCTGACTACAGTTAGCAACTATGTATTGTTTGTCCAGAGTGCAGTTTAAATGGATAAGTATGAAAATTGTGAACAATTTTCCATAGTCTCCACCACTCCATATCGCTTTACAGTTGGCAACTTCTGTAATGTATCATCCTTGACAAGTGTGTATGTGATGGGTTTTGATTAAAGACTATTGTGCAAGCATCTTTCTAGCTGCCAGATGGGATTCCAGCAGATTAAGCCTAGACTTAGGGTGAGCATGGACTTAGATAATGCATGTAAGGTGGTCAGCATACTAGTAATTAATAAGTGCTAGTCCTTACTATTCTTTAGCAAAACAATATTTCCTGCCGCTATGGAACTGTCTGTGCAGAATAAAATGCTTTGGCATGATCTCCTGGATATAATTTTATGGAGTGTGCTCTAAGGAAAACTGACATTAGGACAGTGAGTTTCAGCAGATGACTGAACTATAATAAAACTTCCTTGGATGTTTTTTAAATATGTTGCATTGCACTGAACCAATTCTGCCCATTAATTCCAGAGCAATGCAGTTTCTAGCCGTGACCCAATAGCCCCTCCATCAGGTGTGAACGCCAGAGCTAAGTACTCTAAAGTTTAAACTTAAGATGCAGAATCCCAGGAAGAGATGACCAGCATGAAGAAGTTGGGCTTAATGTGCGTTTTAGAAAAGTGAAATGCCCTAGGTCCTCCTAGCTTTCACATTCCTGTTGAAAGAGGAGCTCAAACCTCGTGATCTCATTTCCTCCAAGAGAAACATTTGTGCTTAAGTGTGTTGTTTGGTGTGATACCTGGGAAAGCATAGAGCTCAACAATTGACCACGGTTAACTAAAACAGCCAAACTTCACCTTGTAAAATCTAAAAGTGTGCTGCTCATTGAGAAGAGGGTTGGGTTGGAAGTGCCTGGGGTGTGAGCCCTGTTGGATTTATACGCAGAAATCCCAGTGCCTGCCACTCCCGAGTAACCCAGAGGCCCATGCTCAGTGCAGCAGCAGCCCCAGAGCATCGCACAAATGTCTCCCATATTGATAGCTGAGTCAGTGCCTTCTCTACACTTAAAAGTTTTAAGGATTTAGCACCCATCTTGTTGCATCAAAATCCAGATACAAAAACCCTCAAACCGAACTATTTACCTCAACTTAGGTCTGCCTTGAACAATTCATAAGAAGGGAGAAGATGGCAGTGAAGAAAGCCAGGGAGAATTTGAATGAACTCAAGTTATTATGGAGTTTCCTCAATAAATTAAAAATAGAATTCCCATTTCACCCAGTGATCTCACTTTGAGGAATATATCCTAAGAAACCTGAAACACTCAGCAGAAAGAATTTATGCACCCTTATGTTCATAGCAGCATAATTTATAATGGCTAAGACTTGGAAATAGCCTAAATGCTCATCAGCAGATGAGTGGATAAAATAACTGTGGTACATCTACACAATGGAATATGTGCCAATAAAAAAGAAAGAATTCTTACCATTTGCAACAGCATGGATGGACCTGGAGCTTATTAGGCTGAGTGAAATAAGCCAGTCAGAGAAAGATAAGTATCACATAATCTCACTCATATGTGGAATCTAATAAATAATATAAACTGATGATCAAAATTAGACCCAGAGTCATAGAAGCATGAACAGAAGGAAGGCTGGGGAGGATATATGGGAAGAGATCAACCAATGAACTTGTATGTATATATGCATCATCAGTGGACACAGACAATGGGTGGTGAGGGCCTGGATCAGGGGAGGACAACAGGGGGCTGAAATAGGTTAATGGGGGGAAAAGAAAACCTATGTAATACTTTCAACAATAAAGATTAAAGGGAAAAAAAACTAGTGGCATTGATGCTCTCTCAGCTTATCTCCCTCTTGACCCCCACAGGAAAAGAACTGGTCTCCCTGACAAGGAGTGGTCTGGGGCCAGAAGGAGCTGTGAGGGCTCAGTGACCTGCTTGTCTGCAGGTGAAACCCACCAACCAGACACAGATCCACCAGGAGCAGCTGCATGGCTTGTGTGACAGTTGGGAAACATCTCTACTGAACAGTCACATGTTTATTTGTAAGTTGTTTCTTCTAATTCCAGTGGAACCAGAGACTCCCTTATAAAGAAACTCTGGTCGTCCATGCAAGGAATGGCTCTGGCCCAGGCACACCAGCACTGCCTCCGGGGCCCAGTTGGATAATCCAGGACTGTTTTCCCATCTCAAAATGCTTAATTCAATCCGTCAGCAAAGTCCCTTTTGTTCTATTCACAGGTGCTGGGATGAGGAACTGGACATCATTGTGGGCACTATTCTGTCTACAAGGATGTAAACTAATTGTTTAACAGACATTAGAGAGTAGGCCTCATATGTTTTGATTATGAATAAGACCAGAAAGCAATCTGAATAATTGGAATGTGACCAATATTTTGAAAAATAATACTTATCAAACTATAGTTCACTAGACTTTAGAAAGCTTACTGACAATCTTTTTAAATATATAAGTTTATGAATTGCTACTCTCTGTTAATGAACACTAAATGGATATTTCAAATGTGGGTAAGATCAAAGTATCCATATCAAAGCCGTTTCATTAATCTTCCATGCATCCTATCACTTCCCCCTTTGGCCTGCAAGGCCAGTACCTACAACAAAAATAAGTGCTTTTTAATGTCTATTGAGTGAATGAGCAAAGGAATGAAACTATTTAAGGTGGCTCAATGTTCAAAGACAAAAATCTACTTTTATCTTTCCAGATTTTCTAAGCAAAATAACATTGCTGGTTGAAATATTAAAGCAGACCTGAGCTTCCATCAACTGCTGAAAACTCTGGAATTTTTACACAGTCCTCATTTCAAATATATGCTAGCCCTCTCCACAATGTCCTCAATAAAACACTCCAATCATCGGAAGAAAACACTTTCAGATACAAATGATGCATGGCTTATTCCAGGTAGCTGGGAAGTATCCTGATCATGCCCTGACCAAGTGCATTTGACAAGCACAGACATACTTCTAACAACTCCCTGTCTGAGAGCTGGTAGTACTTTTTGCAAAAATAACTATCAAAACATGAGAAATATTATAATTGATAAATAATGTATGTGCAACAAATGTATATGAAATAAAAAGTATATTTTATGTTAACTTAAAATACATACATTTTATTTATATATTACCTATTTTATTTATATTATATATTTATATATTAAATAAATATATATTTTATATTAATTTAGCATATTAAATAAAATGAACATATGTTAAAAATTTAAAAACATGATTACTTTAAAACTGTCCAGTTTCCAAGTGAAAATGTGATCATATTAGCAAGTGCCTGCTTATCGCAGGAGAGGGGCACCCTCACAAGTGGCCAGTGTACCACACTGCGTACTTCAATCACAGGAAGGATGTCAAAGGAGCCTCCTGGTAAGTACATTTAACTTTTTAAGTATGTCATCCTGATACTTCTCATTCTAAAAACTTTATCAGGGTTTTCATTTTAAAATCAGTTGCAAAAAGGATAGAGCATACATTTAAATAAAATAGTTTTATTCTCCTTGGAAAGTTCTGCCACTAGACTGGACCTCATGATACCACTGTGCCTTACACTGTGAGGTGGGTATGGCATGCCAGTGATCATGTCAATCTTTGTAACATGGTCAGTGCTATTCAGTAGAAAACATGGTAAGATGTCATTGATTCTAATTCTTCCGTGTTCTCTGGAGGAATGTGCACTTGCTAAGGGAACTTGGTTTCATGTGCAGATGACACTGAAAGTTTGTTTGGACTCATTCTCCTGTCATTTCTTCTTCCAAAAAGAAAACAGGTACCATTGTTTGATCACAGAGACTCTCACTTTTTAAAAAAATATTTTTTATTGATTTATTACAGAGAGGAGGGGAGAGGGATAGAAAGTCAGAAACAACAATGAGAGAGAAACATTGATCAGCTGCCTCTTGCATACCCCCTACTGGGGATGTACCCGCAGCCAAGGTACATGCCTTGACCGGAATCGAACCCGGGACCTTCCAGTCCGCAGGCTGACGCTCTATCCACTGAGCCAAACCGGTTTCGGCGAGACCCTCACTTTTTAAGTAAGAATCAATGACTTAAGTAAAATGTGTTTAGATTACTTTTACCTTTTTTGAGAAAAACCTTTGCATAAAATGGTAAATTATCAAAGAAGGCATATTTTATTAAGTCAAAACATGTCTAGGTCTTTCTTCAGTAAATAAGGATCATATTATATCTGATAAAGATTTCATTGTAACATATTGATAAGCATTTCATACTTATTACGGTAAGAGAAATTTCATCTGAAACAAGATATTAAACACTTTTATTCAGTGACATATTTTATTCGATATATAAGAAATACTAGTATATTTTCCTTTCTAGAAGGGAAAAAAATACAATTCAACACCTGGAGTTGCTTTTAGGTTCATATTCATATTGAGTAATGATAGAAAGTAGGAATTTTATTCTAAGTGTTGTGATTTTGTTACTGCTGGGTCATCTGACTTAGGTTAAGTGAAATATTCACAAGGAGAACCAGGGGAACTATACTCCTGTACTTGTTTCTCAGCTTCAGTTTCACGTCCATTTTGATGTACTTCTATGAAAATAAGGAAAGTTAAATATTAACAACTTAAAATTGTTTGGTAATTATAGATTATCTATGCCATAAATAATCTATTTATCTGTAACCTATTTATTTATTTAATAACATTCCATTTCGCATGGATTAGACTATTCCTGAAAGTATTACTTGGTTTTGTGTGATGAGTCACAAGTAGATTATAAACTCACAGGCTTGTGCAGAAGAGCTCAGTCTGCAGGCTTGAATCACATTTCCTAAAGCCCATCTGTGGGCACTGGAGAAGCCTGGAGTGTGCTCGAAGGGGGGAAGGCACATGTACCCGTCTTCTGATGTGACTTAAAGCCAGGACTTGCATTGGAAAGTATGACTTGATTAGTTTTTCAACTCAGTTCAACAGGAAGACGTTCCAGGGATCTAGATGTCTGGAACTTCTACTTGTAGAGGTCAGGAATAAGATTTGTATAAGGATAACAACAAAAACAATTAATATTCTGAATGCTTACTGCTTGTCAGACACCATGCTCAAAGCTTTATATTCCTTATCATGTTTAATTGTCATAGAATTTTATCAGGTCTGGCCATTTTATGGTGAGTGAACTGATGCTTAATGAATCTGTTAAATTCACATACATATGGTTAGTGAGGAGTAAGTCCCGAACTTGAAAGACTTGATTGTAAAGACCCTGCTCTTAACCCTATTCTATACACTGGAGGATTGCAGTGCTTGCAGATGGCTTCTTGATGGATGAAATCTGGATCGTGATTCCTGTGATAAGCAGCCTTTAAGATGCATGCTTGTGAGACCACCTATCCACTCACTCCTGGTGTTATTATCTTAATTAGCTATTTTTATATTAATAATAGGAATAGAACAATGGGTAGGCCAAACATTATAGCATGGTCATCTGGGCAGCTTCACCAGAGTCTACCACCTCATACTCCCCAGGGAACCACTGGTGCATTCCTTGAAAATCACTGGGCGAAGAGATCAAACAAAGGAAGGGATGGGTGCATGCTCAGTGAAGTTGGGATGATGCACTGGAGGTGTTTGCTTGTCAGTCTAGACTGGGAAACAATGGATTGGCTAGAAGGCCAGAGCCACTGGAAGTGTGCAAAATCTTGGAAAGTAAAATGCCCAACAAAGAATTCCTTCTCTCTTGCCTGCTCTCACCTTTTGATCTCCCCCTTCCCTCTTGCTCCATGACCCATGCACTTGATTGCCATGTGGCCTCAAGCAGCTGCATGACCCAGAGCCATGCAGACCCACATGCAATGGACTGCAGCTAGAAGAACAAACTGAGCCAGCCAGATGCTGCACTGGACTGGACTTGAATATGGAGGAGAAATTCTGAGCAGTAACCTTGCTTCTTGCTCTGCTGAAGACAAGACTGTTCTTCTTCCATGGTGGGATGACAGAGATAGGACTTTAGAGGGAGCCTCCCTTAGTTTCACATCATTAATAAAGCTTTTCATGAAACCTTATGCTCCCCTGGAGTTGTTAGGAAATTATTTTTCTTGAAGCACCCCAAGAAGTCCACTTCCATCAATAATACTGGTGCTGATATTATTAATTCCTTTTCTACACTAACTTGTTTCTAACCAATAGGACATGGCAATGTTGAGTAGATGTAATTCCTATGGTTGATTATAAAAGACTTCATTTTCCTAACTGAGTCTCTACAGCCTCCTCTGGCTAATATGTTTGATGAAGGGGTGGCCTTATATTGGACAGGTGGGTCACATGGCAAGGAATTGAGAGCAGCATCAAGCCAACAGCCAGCAAGGAGTAGAAGTTCAGGTCCAACAGCAACAAGGGGCGAATTCTGGCAACAATCCATCAGTGAGCTGGGGAACAGATCCCTCACCAGTTAAGCTTTCAGATGAGACCTCGGGATTGCTCACCATCCTGACTGCAACACAGTTAAGAGAGCCTGGATTTCTGACTTACAGAAATGGCCAAATGATAAATTGACTTTTACCACTAAATTTTGGGATAATTTGTTACACAGAAGTACATAACTAGAACTCTTAGCAAGTTATCTACGTTAATTAAGGCAAGGATAACACTTTGACTTCCTATATCCAGCAACTAGAAAGCAGCTAACTTAAACCACATGACTAAGTGAAGAGTAAATAGAAGATTAGACAAAATGACCTGTAAGATCATTTGAAACTTGATATTTTATTATTATAATATGTACAATATTATTAGATTGTCTAACATGGTTCTAAACACTTCATCCAAATAAAAGATATTACAATTAAAATAGCCTGAACTCAAAAACAAAGATCTCCCATCTCCCTTCTCCCAATAAGCCTTCCAAGGTGTGTTGAGATAGAATACAGACACAAAAGATCCACTCACTGCAAATATACCATTTTATAAATTTTGGCAACTGGGCAATATTCATGTAATCAGCACCAAGGTCAACATATAGATTATTTGCAACTCTGGAAAAGTGTCCTGTACCCTTTCAGTCAAGTCTCTTCCTTGACATCCCAGGCTGTCTCTCTATAGTTCACATTTTCTAGATTCCATATACGAAGATGTGTTTTTATATGCTTTAACTGTTCTGCAAATGCAGTAGATATAAAGATATGAGATCACATAAAACAGCTGTAGATTTTAATATTTTTGTTTTTGACTCAATATCACATGTAAATATCTTTAGTAGATTCTCTTTATTTTCTAAAACTCCTCCTAAACCCCAATTTATTTTCTCTGTGAACATGGAGAGAAAAGTAAGAAAACTCTTCAGCAGTGGCCATTTATCAGCATTTTTTAAGCGGAAAGAACATTGGGGCTATAGTGAAATAGAAAAGGATTTTACACTTAAAGTTAGAATTGTCTAGATTTTGCTATAAATTGGCTCTTTTATATTAATTCTTGCTGATTAAATTTTCAACTGCAACACAGTCAGGCTGCTTTCAAAAGCCTTATCTTTCTTCCTCTAGCCTGTAAGAGACATGCAGTCTTCCAATAAAAATGTTATACACGTTTCCTTGAATGTAGGGCTGATGATGGGTGGATGGACAACACTATGGACACATTGTACAAAAGCCCACAGATGTCACTCTTTGCTGGGAGTAGTTGCATCAGCAGACTTTGAATTTGAGCAGCCTTTCATTTAACAAATACTGAATTCTCACACCCAGTGAGCTAGGCATTGTGCGAGCTCTATCAGATGTTCCTTCCCTGCCTGGGGAAAACACTAACAGTTACTAGTGCACCTGTAAGAGTTAGCTAAGCTGGATGTGCCTTGATATGCCCACAGCATAGAGGCTCCACTTATGTTGATGGCTTCTAAGTAGAACTCAGACGGTGCCTCTGCTGTCCACCCCAGTTTGTGGGTGCCATAGTTAACTACTTACAGTCACACTAGCTCCCCAGAGTAGACAGGGAAATGGAAGAGGCAGTCTCTACTTGCAGAAGTTTGCATGAGCACAAAGATCCAGGTGCAGTCTACACAGGCAGAGGTAAACTGGGTTTGGACTTCGCTAAATTCAGCGGCCACAGGACAAATAATCCAACTTCTAGAGTCAGGTTTCCTTCAGATGTAAATGAGTCCTTTATTTACTTATTTTTAAAAATATATATATTTCATTGTTTTTTTACAGAGAGGGAGGGAAAGGGATAGAGAGTTAAAAACATCGATGAGAGAGAAACATCAATCAGCTGCCTCCTACACATCCCCTACCATGTGCCTGCAACCAAGGTACATGCCCTTGACCGGAACCGAACCTGGGACCTTTCAGTCTGCAGGCCAATGCTCTATCCACTGAGCCAAACCGGTTTCGGCTGTAAATGAATCCTTTATTTATCAGGAGATAGGAAGCAGGACTACTCCCCTTATTTCAAACATTTCAGCTGATGTCTTAATTGAGAGCAACAACAGAAAGATTGTAAGGAAAAGTGCTGGCACTCCTCCTAGGGTTGACTCCACCTCCTCTGGCCTCTCAAAAGCAGACTATAGAGTGAATCAAGAGAGAAAGTTAATGAGGCAATCAGATAACTTTTAAGAGGGGGTAGGAGGAGATGTCTATGTCCTCTCCTCCACACTGGCTCTACACACATACCTGAGAAGCAGCCCCAAGATGTGGAAGAGGAGGGAGTTGGGCCCTTTCAAGATAGGACACTAGTTTCTCAATCCAACCATGACCTTGTGAGCTACAGAAATGTGCAGGCCAGTCTCAACCATGACCACAGCGATGAGATTCTGGAACAATCCACCATGTGGCCCCTAGAATTTGGGAAAATATGTGAACATTGAGATAACTGCCCTTTCGATCCCAGAATATTCGAAGGCAGGATCCTGGCTGCCACAGCCTATCCAAGCAGAGCAGGGAGAGAGGACAGCAGGCAGGCACACTGTATTTCCTATGGCTCAGTGCACCCCAGCTGTTTTTTTGGGGGGATCCTGCTAAAAAGAGCCACCTGTCAAAGGAAAAGAATCCCAGTAGATGGAGGAAGTGGGGGAGCTGATGCTGGGAAGCTAAAATGCACATGTTCCTTGTCAGACACCTGAAGGCACAATAGGGATGGCTTGCGAGAGGGGCAGTGCTGTAATGAACCCGTCAGGCCCCAGCAGGCAGCAGCCGCTTCCCAGACTGGGGCACTCACTGCCAGGCCAGGAAAAACCAGTCAAGTCAAGGGTGATTCCCAAACACAGGCCAGAGCTGCAAGTCAGGCCTGGACTGAAGGGAAGGGAGACATTTTGAATTTTATAATTCAGGACAGCGTGGAAATTTTAATAATTGCAAATACATTTTAATTATTGAAATTAAATTTTGTGTATAACTGAAGGCCTGAAAAGCAATGCCTAACGTGTATCAAATGGCAGGGCCCAGAGGCTGGAGGGTGTGGTTGAGAAAGAAAAGGAAACGTGTGTTGTGCTTATACTGGCTTTGAGTTCAAGCCAGTGAATGAAATAATTGCATAAGGATTACAGGTAATACACGTTAAATGCCTACCACAGTACCTGGCACATTGGAAATTAGTTTAATAAATATAAGTTATGGTTCGTTTTATTACCATGTTCCTGGCACTGTTACTTTCCTTACATACATTACCTCTAATCCTTCCAATAAATCTGTGAGGTACTATATTTAGTTTGCAGAGGAAGAAAAAAGAGGAACAGAAATGGAAGAGGCAGTCTCTACTGCAGAAGCTCATCAAATGGAACCAAATGGCAGGAACGAACGTCTCTAATGGAGATGGCACCAGCTCCCCAGCACCGCCTCCACAAAGGCTTTCCTGAAGAACCTGGCCCCCAAAGTAGGAGTCACTCACCCAGGTGCAGAGGAGGGAACTCTACAAGAAACTCAGAGTGGCCGATCGAGAGCCAGGAAGGGAGCAGCAAGACCAGAGCAGTAAAACCCTGAAGACTGCATGGGGCTAAGAGATGTAACTCAGGAAGTGGGCACCACCATGTAGGGATTACCACATAGGACCCAGAAGAGAGGGATTGCTGTACAACAGTCCCCAGTGCCTGACCAGGCACATCTGTGAGCTCTCTGACCTCCAGTGTCCTCACCTGTAATGCCTCTGATCATCCTCATCTTGAACATGGGAAAAAGGTAACTCCTGCCTCATGGAATTATACTGAACTGCTAAGTCACAAAGTGCCACCTACATCTCCAACTAGGAACCCAAACATTGACTATTTCAGTCATCCCTTCCCCATGCTTGTGAAAATGAACAACCAACTATATTACCATCAATTAATTTTTTCCTCCTCACTTTGATGTTAGGCATCAAATTTAAAAAAATGTTCTTTGCACTAAAGACCTTCAACTAGATGTTAAGATTTCTATTTATGCCCTAGCCAGTTTTGCTTAGTGGATAGAGCCTTGTCCTGTGGACTGAAGGGTCCTGGGTTTGATTCTAGTCAAGGGCACATGCTTGGGTTGCGGGTTCGATTCCCAGTAGGGGACATGCAGGAGGCAGTCGATGATTCTCTCATCATTGATATTTCTTTTTCTCCCTCTCACTTACTCTCTGAAATCAATAATTATATATAATAATTATATATTAATTATATATTAATTATTATATATAATTATATATTATTATATATATTAATTATTATATATTGTAATTATATATTAATTATTATATATATAATTTCCCCCTATTTCCAGTATTGATTCTAACAAAGACAAAGATGGAAAAATACAGTAGGAATGTCAGGATGAAGAGGGCAAAGGCTGACTCTGGAGGCTTCATATGAAGTTCCTGGCGACAGTAATTACAGGCTTGGAGCTTCTTACAATTACAGTTCAAGTGTGGTGTTTCCTTTTCCTCTGTAAATCTGCAGTGACGTGGGGACCTCGTCCACGTATCAGAAATGATCCAGCTCTGACAGTAGGCCCTCTTCCCCTATGTGAGTGTTTGCACTTCTTTATATAAATGGCAAGACGAAGAGAGAGAGAGAGGACGAGTTAAGGTTATGGGAGGAAAGAGAAGGAGGTCGTCTTGAGAGGCAGCAGAATGATACAGTGGGAGGAGTCCCGCTTGACTTAAGGTCCATTCCTCACCTGATCTTTCAGGGTTGAGGCGGATGGTCATGGGCAGCATCAGAGCAGCTCCCCTCAAGAGGTCTGTGGGATATGTGGGATTTATCTAATACCAGAGGCCAGCCCTGAAGGAGGAGCTGGGAAAGCCAAGTGGAGAGGCCAAGGGACTTCCTGAATTTAGGGCTCAAGGCTTTAATCAAGTTCTGATACAGAGAGAGTCCACTTTGAGCAGCAGCCTTGGGGAAAGAGAATCAGGAAAAGGGACCAGGAACGAAGATAGCAGCTGGGCAATGGTCCAGGACCATGTGGCCAGTCCTCCCAGGAGGAGGCAGCTAGGAAGAAGCCCTTCAGAATCCAAGACCTACTGAGAATGATGAATGGGGAATGGGAGTCCTTGCCCGTCAGTCTAAAAGAGTCCCTTTGGAGAGTGTGTGAAGTAAAAATGATACCCAAGGTTCATTTTCTTCCTAAGTTTTCTCTCTTAGGATTAGATGATTTTAAAGGACTTCTTAAAAAAAATGGTGTTGATCTAAAATTTGGCTTTTCCCCAAACCCCATTTACATAGCTCTCAGAAGTCAATTGAATTTAAATGCTTGCCTTTAATAATGGAATCAGCAATGCTGGAGAAAATTCTCAGGAATATAATGGCCCTTGAGATGGGCATCAGTTTGCATCCAGAGTTCAGAGAACATCTATTTTAGAAACAATATTATGCTTGCATGGAAATGCATTAGTCGCTGATTAAAACAGAGTCCTCTGATAAAATCTTGTGGGGTATGCTCTATAGAAATTTGAAGAGTGACATGATCAATGAAAATTGAGAATTGTTTCAGGTTCACACGGAGGGCACCATATAATCATAATGGTGATGGCTTGCATTTGTAAAGGATTTTAGTTTTCAAAGTGCTTTTCCACCATCATCTCTTCTGATCCCCACAGCCACCCTCATCCCCATTTTAGAAAGATGTAAAGGAAAGAAAACTTTATATCTTTTTCAAATAAGTGATGTTGTATTTGAAAGGGTTGTATAACATTGTACTTTTCTTGATAACCACACTAGTCTACTGGCTTACAGCATTTGTAAAATGATCTATAAAAGTGACAGCTAGTGAAAACTAAATAAAGTTTAGAAGATGAAAGTGTTCTAGAAGAAATAGGCACAGTGAAAGAATAATCTGTGGATATATACTTGACATGGGAGGTGGGACAATAAAATTATTTTGCATAATACAGCTTAGGTAGCTTCTTTATTCTTAGAGCTATTTCTTTTGAACTATGTGGCTAACATCTCAAATTGCATGTGTCAAAAATAACCCTCATATCTCAATTTTCCTGTCCCTAATGACAACTTGGTTTGATTTTGGCCACCTCTTTTGACTACAACTATAAAATAAGTCACCTTTTTTTTTAAATCCTCACCCAAGGATATTTTTTTCCATTGATTTTTTAGAGAATTGAAGGGAGAGGGAGAGATAGAGCAAAACACGGATGTGAGAGAGACACATTAATTGGTTGCCTCCCACATGCCCCAGCCAGGGCCAGGAGCCTGTCACCAAGGTATGTGCCTTTGACCAGAATTGAACCCAGGTCCCTCCAGTCCACAGGCCAATGCTCTAGCCACTAAGCCAAGCCAAACTGGTTAGGGCCAGTCACCTATCATTTTTTGCTTTCCGTTACAGCTATCTCCACCTTAATGGAGGCCTTCAAGTACTCAGCCCAAACTATCCTTCAGTCTGCTTAATTTCTAATACACCTCAGCTCCTGTAACACACAATCAGGGGGCTCTTTTCCTCACAATATTCATCAGATTCCTTTTTTTTAATCTTCCCAACATAAAAAGAACTTTACCTGCCTTTCAGAATCATGGAGGACACCATATAATCATAATGGTGATGGCTTTCATTTATAAAGGATTTATTATTAAAATGCAATGCCACCCAAGTTCTGAACACCCTTTTTCTTTTTTGATGAGCCTGGTCCTCCAGCCCCTACAATGTTTAGTGATCTTTCCTTCCTTAAGCTCTCTGCATGTCTTTCCATTCACATAGAAAGCAAAGTCTCCATGTTGTTGCAAACATTTCTTTGCTAAATTCTACTCAATGATTACTTGCATGATTATGGTTCTTGTTGAAGGCCATCCTTTATGAATACTACATGGCTTAGACTCTTCATTGTGCAGTATCTTGTATTGATCCACAAACATAAATCTGTATCTTGTTATGTGAACTGCTGGCCTCTGACCACCCTGGGGTGCCCAGCAGTGATGAAATTGGTGGATCACTTTAATTAATAACTATATCCAAAAAGACAAAAACAGTGTCAGAAAATAAATACACTCCTTCATGGGAACTATTCATTCTTTAAGTGCTGAGACGATGAAGGTGAATAAGATAAACCCACTGCCTACCACTGCTGAGCTCATGGTCTGCTCGCTGGAGAAAAAAAACAATAGACACCCTCAGTGGAGGGTTCTGAATACCTCCACCTTTTAAAGTTACAGAGAAAAATAAAGTAGGAGAGTTGATCAGTCTTGATAAGGAAAAAAGCTCACAAATGAAACAATGTCTTTGGCTTCGTGAAAGGGTGGATGAGGATTTCAGTTTCCCATGTGGTCCCACAGGAACCAAAAGTGGTCCAGCTTGACATGAAGTAGGAAGATCAGGGAAATGCTGGCTTTTCAAGTTGGCAGCTGCAGGCAAGATGATTTACAATTCAATGATATATATTTTTATATTCATCAAACACTGCATGCTTAACATCATTTGATATTTAAATAAAAATGAATAATTGCAATTATCCTAATAAGCATATAAATTAGCTGAAAGAACTTTAAAATTTTGGTTATTCACTAACAGAACAAAAAAATTATGCTAATTTCAGTCAATTCTTTAAGTTTATATAGTAATAATGAATTTAACTTGCAAATTTTTGGTAATCCAAGCCATCACAGAAGATATGCTTAGTGGACGCATTTTCTTTATGCATTAAAATGCATTACATATAGATTTTTTGCAAGACAAAGACTTACTTGGGAATGCTAAACCATAGGAAAAATGAAAGACAACCTTAGAATAATGATTTCAAAAGAGCTATGCCAGTTGCATTTCACTTACAAAAACTCCACTGTAGTATTAATGCCCAGTTTAATGTTGATAAAGAACAATATTTAATTCCCATCCCAAATGTAAGTATTTTAGCCAGCTCACGTTCATTTTCAACATTCTATACACCATTTTCCCAATCACTATAGAGACAAAAAAGATGAAAGCATCTCTAATGCAAAAAAATGATAGTAATTTAATCATATGATTAATTTAGAGGCATTCAAAAGCCACATTAAATGGAGGCTATATTTCCAATCATCAGTGAAATAGGCAATAAACAGACTTTTAATGTTTCAAAAGATGACTTCTCATTTTATCCTGTGCACACATTGATTGACATTTCAAGGGGAGATGAGCAAGAAAGACCCCTACTAAAATAATGATCAGGCAGATAAAAATTAAATAAAGTGAAAATAGTCTCACAGAAATGAGTGAAGAAAACTTTATCAAAAAGAAGCAAGCCATATTAGCTGTATGAAGAACATTAAAATGAATAGACAATGCGAACAATAGACTAAGCAATTAGGTTGTAGGTAAATGGTGCAGTTTGAATAGAATGAAGAGGGAGCTAAGGTCCTAAGCACACAGCCTTTTTCATCTCTTCAAAACACTGGGTGTTAAATAAACAAAATGAGGGACCATCTTGAGAGTAAATGTAGATAAAAGGAATTGAGGAAACAGAAGTGTAATCATGTTTGAAAGCAAAGAATAAAAAATAGTAGGAAAAAATAAGTTGTAGATAAAAAATAGAATAGACCTTGAAGAAGGTTGAAAGATGTGGAACAGAGAACAAGTGAAGGGGTGAGCATTAGGGGGCCACCTCTTACTTTGAGTTCAGAAGGAATTTAGAAGGAAGAAGAGATGCATGTACAAATTCCCAAGTGGGAAAAGAGGATGAGGACTAGGTCAAATGCTGAGAAATCAGGGGTGGGGGTTGACAAATTTAAAAAATCATGGTTCCATGACGCATGTGGCTTAGTTGATGGGGCATTATCCTGTGCATCCAGAGATCACTGCTTCAATTCCTGGTTGGGGGACACACCCAGGTTGTTGGCTTAGGGTGTGCAGGAGGCAGCCAATTCGTTTTCTCATCAATATTTCTCTCTCCCACTCTTTCTCTCTCTCTAAAATAAACAAAAGCATATTTTAAAAAATACTACAGCAATACTTTCAGAGAATACACATGGAAATGTGAAAGATGATAAAATAATCCTGTTACCAGAGTAAGATTCAACATGAGAAAGTTGATGAAGTAACATTTCATTTATAGGTTAAAAAAAGGAAAACAATGGAACAATCTCTGTAGAAGGAAAGAACACTGAATAAAATACAATGTCTAGGGAGAACTAAGATGGCGGCAAAGGCAAAACACCTATCTTGCCATCATAATCAGCAATTTTAATACTACAACTTAATGAAAGAACAAACACCTTCCAGAATCACCAGAAAGCTCGCCGAGTGAAAATTCCACAAATAAAAGTGAAGATAAGACACTGTGACTCGGAGGAGCTGCGGCGAACAGTGTTGAAAGATTCGCACGGAGAGAGGTTTGGAGTGCGCGCCTCGGAGAGGGCGGGCGGCTGGAAACCGGCCAGTTTTCTTGAACGGGGAGACAAAGGCATCCCACTGGACTGATTCTCCAGCTCTGGGTGAAGTCCAAAGAACCCACTATCACACCGGGTGAAAACTGGACAGTGGGGGGGCACGCCGAAGCTCGGGTGCTGCCGGGTCGGCTTGTGGAGAAGGCAGCTTGCGTGAACAGCTCGGCTGCGTGACGGCACAGAGAGCGCCCTGCGACTTGCCTCTCATTCGGAAAACCATCAGACTGCTTTGTTTTACGACCCTGGGTGAGCCATTGCGCATGCAGACTCATTTTGGGAAAGTCTGAATTCCCCGGCAACCGGCAGCCGGTGGAGCTCCGCAGCGGCTCTCTCTCAGAGGTGCTGGCGGCCATTGCCCCCTGCACAGAGTCCCTGGGGCTGCATAGGGCGGAACTAACGCTGTCTGCTTGGCCCGGAGACTCCGCCCACCCAACCTGAGCACAGCTGAGCTTCACAGACAATTGGCCTGGAGGTCAACCCTCCAAGTGCTAACAACGATTAACTGAGCTTAACTTCAGCAAGACTGTGCAACGCATATCCACCTCAGGTAGCTGGGGAGGCTGAGCTACTATCCCTAGTAGGAAGTCTACCACACAAAGCTAATTGACCAACTCAGGGAAGCAGCCACCATGCAGCAACATGGAAAGAAATCAGATGTGAAAGAAATGGAGGAAAAAAAACGACTGGACATGGAATTCAGAACCACAGTTATAGGGTTTTTTAAGAGGCTCCAACAAAAGATCGAGGCCTATGAGGAAATAAGCAAGACCACAAAGGAAATGAATGAGTCCTACAAGAAAATGAACAACACCCTCCAGGATATAAACGAGACCTGCAAAGAAATGATCAAGACCAACGTGGAAATGAAAGAAACCCTCAAGGATATAAAGCAGACTCGCAAGGATATGAAAAAGGACCAACCAGAAATTAAGCATACACTGACTGAAACAAAAAATATTATACAAAGACCTGAAAGTGCCCTGGAGCACCCCAAGAACCAAGTTAAAGATTTGAAATACAAAGAGGTAAAATCCACTCAGCTGAAAAAGCAAGAAACCAAAAGAATCCAAAAAATTGAAGATAGTGTAAGGGGCCTCTGGGACAACCTCAAGCATACCAACATCCGAATTATAGGGGTGCCAGAAAAAGCGAGAGGCCAAGACAATGAAAACCTATTTGAAGAAATAGTGACTGAAAACTTCCCACACCTGGTGAAAGAAATTGACTTAGGAGTCCAAGAAGTGCACTGAACCCCAATATATAGGAACCCTAAGAGGACCACACCGAGGCACATCATAATTAAAATGCCAAGAGCAAAAGATAAAGAGAGAATATTAAAAGCAGCAAGAGAGAAACAGTTGGTTACCTATAAGGGAGCACCCATACAACTGTCAGTGGATTTCTCAACAGAAACGATGCAGGCCAGACGGGAGTGGCAAGAAATATTCAAAGTGATGAACAGCAAGAATCTACAACCATGATTACTCTATCCAGCAAAGCTATCATTCAGAATTGAAGGTCAGATGAAGTGCTTCGCAGATAAGAAAAAGCTAAAGGAGTTCATCACCACCAAACCAATATTATATGAAATGCTGAAAGATATTCTTTAAGAAGAGGAAGAAGAGAAAGGTAAAAATAAAAATTATGAACAACAAATACACATCTATCAACAAATGAACATAAAAATCAAGTGAATTGATAGGCTGTTGAACAGGATAGACTGGTGAATATAACAGAGACATGGACATAGAGAGGGAATGGACTGACAATTCTTGGGGAGAAAAGGGTTGTGGGAAGTGCAGCAAGAGACTGGACAAAAATCTAGCAACAATGGGAGAGGACAGTGGGGAGGGGGAGGTGAGGGTAGAGGGTGGGATAGGTACAGGGTGGAGGGAAGCTATAGGGGGATAAAAAGGGGGAAACAATGTAATTAATAAACTGAACAATAAAGATAAAAAAATACAATGTCTATTGGATAAAAATTCCCTTCGAAAAGAAAGGAAGTTAAATTCTTTAACTTGATAAAGAATAGCTATCAACATGTAAAGTAAGTACAGTACTTTGTGGAGGTATTTAAAAATTACTAAAGTACTGCCATAAAGTCAGGACAATAATAAAGATCCATCTATTTAAACTTCCATTAATATTAAAATTGGTAAGGAAGAGACAGACTGTATTTGTAAAGAATAAGTTTGCACACACACACACACACACACACACACACACACAATGGAATACTGCCATTTGTGACAACATGGATGGATATTGAGAGTATCATGCTATGTGAAATAAGTCAGACAGGAAAGGACAAAAAACATATGCTTTCACTCATATGTGGGATGAAAAACAGAAAGCAACAACCAAACTAACTAAACAAACTCACAGACACAGACAACAGTGTGGTGGTTACCAGAGGGAAGAGGAGCAGGGGGAGGATGAAGAGAGTAAAGGGAGATCAAATGTATGGTGATGGAAAGAGACTAGATTTGGGGAGGTTGGCACACAATGTAATGTATAGGTGTTATATTATAAAACTGTGCACCTGAAACTTATATAATGTTATTACCCCATGTTACCCAGAAAATTTAATCTAAATAAAAGATTAGAGAGGAAGAAGTAAAAATAATTCCCCCAAAATAGTATCAGAACTACAGAGATACCTTGTATAATATCAACCTACAAAATCAATAACATGCCCTTATATGACAAATGACTGATATGAGAAAAAAAGTGGAAAAAATACTCTGTCGTAATAGCAAAATACAAATAAAGTACCAGGAATGTTCAACAGAAGATGTGAAAGCTGTCCTTCAGAAATGCAGAAACAGCACTGAGGGGCTGTAGCAGACGAGGAAAAACAGAGTACAAGAGTGTCCTGCATATGGTTGGGTGCAGGACAGCTGATATCACAATATGCCCATTGTCCCTGAACCAATCACAAATCGACTTTGATTTCAACCAAAATCTTAGTTTCCCACGCAACTAGAGAACTTAACTCTAAAGTTTATGACAGAATAAACTTTGAAGAGTTGAGAAGTATTTTCATTTAGAAGGAAAGGACAAAGTTAAAGCTTACCCCTTACCAGAAACCAAGGTTAATTTAAAACTGGGACAATTGAGTGGTATGGAGTTGAAGAAGTAGATCACTGGAATAGATTAGAATCCATAGATGCATTAGATAGATAGATAGATAGATAGATAGATAGATAGATAGATAGATAGATAGATATGATAGATAGATGATAGATAGATAGATGATAGATAGATAGATATAGATGATAGATAGATGATAGATGATAGATAGATAGATAGATAGATAGATAGATAGATAGATAGATAGATGACAAATGGATGATAAAGATAGGTAGATAGATAGATCAGTTATATCTCAGAAACATCATGCCTCATATATTTTAGAGGAAGAAGTTACATGACTCCATAATGGAATGGATGTGAGGAGTGAGGGCACCTGTGAAACAGGTATCATTCTTCCCATTTTAAAGATGAATAAACCAAATCTGGAGAGGAATTAAGTAACCCAAACAGCACAAATGGGGCAAAATCAGAATTCTAACTGAAAATGGACACCAAAATACACATTCTTTCCATAGTAAGAAATGAGCTAATACTTTGAGACACATACAGACTAGCTGGAATTACATTTCCGTACCACTTGACAGAGTAATGAATGTAATACAATTAGCTAAAAATCTTGTGAAATCCGATTATTCATGAAAATTCTCAGTATAAATTTTCTAACAATCAAGTAGCAGGGCCTATTTTAAAACAGGTCGTATTTTCCTAGATCTTGAGGAAGAGTATAGTATATATAAAAATGTTATTTTATAAGCTGGCATTTAAAAAGTGTCATTAAATTTATTTTAAGCTATTTATTGTTAAAGCTGACATGAGAAATATCTATAAATATACTGTTAGAGTGATATGAATACTGGGAAGTGTTACTCTTTCATTTATAAATCCTTTGCAAGTATAGCTTTAATAACTATTGTCCTCACTCTGAGTGACACCAGGGAAGAGAACTTTAGTCTTAATTGGACCATATCTCCACACTGTTATTATCCATAATAATTACAATTAAATAATCATCATTAGCTCATCCATTAGAAGATTATTAACATTTTAAGAATCTTCCCAGTGCCTCCAACAATGAGCTTCCCTATGGAGGCAACTGGAATTGTGTTTCTTTGATTGTATGGTCAAATGGACATTTCCTTTGTCCAGGCTGGGCCTGAGCTCCATGAGAAAATGATCTGGGCCATCCCCGTAGAACACGGAGCGAGTCTGGGAAACTGGCCACAATCAACAGTAAAGCAGCACCCAGAGCACCACTGAGTGAAAGGCACAACCACCAATAGCAGAGCAGCTTCCCATAGCTCCATTGAGCTAAATGCACTGCAGAGTCAAGAACAGACACAGAGCTAGGGTGCTGTAGGCCTGGTGAATACTCAATAAACAAGAAGGACAGGAAGTCACCTGAAGCCTGAAGTAGGATGCAAATTGGTCCTAGGCCACATCCCAGCAGAAGCAGATCATGACTCTTGGCTCGATTTTGCTCTGGAAATCAAGAAAAAAGCCACTGGAAATGTCTCAAGGACAGAAGTTACCATCTCAACATGGCACACCAGCTAGCCTTGTGGGTACCATAATTCTAACTTTGCTCACCATTACAAAAGCTATGGATTTGAGTAATGCATTTTGCCCATTTTATAAATAAACTAGAAGCCCAGTGGATGAAATTCATGAACAGGAGGTGGGGTGTCCCTCAGCCCATCCTGCACCCTCTCCAATCTGGGTCCCATCAAGTTATGTCTGACTGCATGGTGGAATTGGGCCTAAACAGGCAGTTGGACATCCCTCTCACAATCCAGGACTGCTGGCTCCCAACTGCTTGCCTGCCTACCTTCATGATTGCCCCTAACCCATTTTGCCTGCCAGCCTGATCACCCCCTAACCACTCCCCTGCCAGCCCAATTGATGCCTAACTGCTCCCCTGCTAGCCTGTTTGCCCCTAACTGCCCTCTCATGAAGGTCTGGTCACCCCTAACTGTCCTTCCATCTGGGCTTGCTCCCCCCCAACTGCTCTCCCCTACAGGGCTGAGTACCCCCTAACTGCCATTCCCTGCAGACCCAGTCACCCCTAACATCCCTTCTCTGGCAGCCTGCTCATCCCTAACTGCCCTCCCCTGTAGGCTTGATTGCCCTCAACTGCCCTCCCCTGCTGGCCATCTTGTGGTGGCCATCTTGTGTCCACATGGGGGCAGGATCTTTGACCACATGGGGGAAGCCATTTTGTGTGCTGGAGTGACAGTCAATCTGCATATTACTCTTTTATTAGATAGGATAGAGGCCTGGTGCATGGGTGGGGGCCAGCTGGTTTGCCCTGAAGGATGTTCTGGATCAGGGTAGGGGTTCCCTTGGGGTGTGGGATGGCCTGGGTGAGAGGCCTGTGGTGGTTTGCAGGCTGGCCATGCTACCCAGCGACCCAAGTGGAGGCCCTGGTATCTGGGATTTATTTACCTTCTACAATTGAAACTTTATAGACTGGAGCAGAGCCAAGCCTTCTGCTCACTTCATGGTGGCAGCCATTTCTGTTGGAATTGATTTACCTTTTATAATTGAAACTTTGTATCCTTAAGTGGAGGCCTGGGACAACCAGGGCAGGTAGAAAGCTTAGCTTCCTCCATCTATGTGTGCAACTCAAGCTTCCTGCTCTCTCCAGCTCTTATGTTCTATAATTGAAACTTTGTAGCATTGAGTGGAGGCCTGGGGCTGCCAGAGTGTGCAGAAAGCTTGGCTTCCTCCCTTGCCCAGGAAACCTAAGCCTACCTCCTGCTCTCTGTGGCCAGTAGCCATTTTGGTTGGGTTTATTTGCACAGTCACTCCTGATTGGCTGGTGGACATGGCTTGTGGGTTTAGCGGAGATACATTCAATTTGCATATCACTCTTTTATTAGATAGGACTAGAGGCTCGGTGCACAAAATTCATGTACGGGATTTTGTGTCCCTTAGCCCATTCTGCACCCTCTCCAATCTGGGACATCCCTCTCACAATCCAGAAATGCTGACTCCCAACCACTCACCTGCCTGCCTACCTGCCTGATTGCCCCTAAATGCTTCTGCCTGCCAGCCTGATCACCCCCTAACCACTCCCCTGCCAGCCTGATTGATGCCTAACTGCTCCCTTGCTGGGCCGATTTCCCCAAACTGCCTTCTGTTGGTGGCCTGTTCACCCCTAACTGTCCTCCCCTGCAGGTCTGATTGCTCCCAACTGTCCTCTCATGCAGGCCTAGTCCCCCCAACTCTCCTCTCCTATAGGTCTGGTATTCCCCTACTGCCCTCTGCTGCAGGCCTGGTCACCATCAACTGTCATCCTCTGCCAGCCTGGTCACCCCTAACTGCCCTCCTCTGCTGGCCATCTTGTGTCCACATGGGGGCAGCCCTCTTTGACCACATGGGGGTGGCCATCTTGTTTATTGGAGTGATGGTCTATTTGCAAGTTGCTTCTTTATTATATAGGATTTATCAGCAAAGTGACTTAAAATCATTAACAATGCCTGTTCTTAGCATGTGGCATACATTTGCTAACATCCCTGTCCCCAATGTTCACAAAATTGTAATCCAGTAATTCTTTCTATGACCTCATGTTACCGGCTGTCATGTGCTCTATAAAATAGCTTGAATACAGTGGTATCAAAGATACACCAAATCATGCATAAAATGCCTTCTTGCCCTGGCTGGGTAGCTTAATTGGTTAGAGTGTCATTCCAATATGTCCAGGTTTTGGTTTTGATCTCTCATCCGGGCACATACAAAATTCCAGCAATGAGTACATAACTAAGTGGAACAACAAACAAATGCTTCTCTCTCTCTCTCTTCCTCCCTCTTTCTAAAAAAAATCAGTAAATAAAAACATTTTAGAAATTCCTTCTTCATGTTTGCATTCCAGAGGTGTCATCACTATGAGCTCTCTCTCAGGCTGCAAACAGTACAATTATGGCAAGTTACCTCCTAAATTCTAAGGAGCTCATGAGAACAAAGCATTGTGCAGTTCACTACAGATCTGGCTCATGGGGGACCTGGGACAACTGGTATTGACCACCGTATTTGGGTTATCAGATGTGAGTTGCTGTCAATATTCCTGATGAAAAGAACAGAAAATGACTCTGGATGTCTTGATCAGAAAATGACCTTCATGAAGAGGTGATGGGTGGCGAACAGAATCAATGGGGATGAGGGTGATCCAGGCTTGAATATGTTTAGCAATCCAAGGAAGCCTGGTGGGTAGAACCACAACTACAATGACCTCACAAAGACTGTTTTAAACTATTTCTAAACTGTTCCTGCTCCTTCATGATCCGTCCACAATAAATAAACACAGAGGCTGCTCATAGGGCCGAAAAGAGGGCAATGTGGGCCCCTCATCCACCAGTTTCTCAGAAGGTAAAATATGTTTCTGCCTCTGTAGTGGTACACTCCAGTCACAGATGTTCCCAGAAACGGGACCAGTGATAGTTATTTGATGTGGATCTGTGAGGGACACTGGACTTTTCCATTTGTGTTCAAGAAAACCATGTCTCCCCTGTCTTTCCCTTCCTTTAAACCTTGACATCTCTAGTATGGCTTATCAATTACTTCAGTTGTTACCAAGGACTTTGCAGGTTTTTGTTGTTGTTTTTTTTGTGGTGGTTTTTACATTTTAGAGTTGATGTGGAAGACTTCATATTCTGGCCAGGCAGCTCTCCAGATGGTCATGCTACTGTACTGTAACCCAGATGAAAGTTCTCATTGTCATTTCCCATGTGCAGGATTCTCACCGACTGTGTGTTTCCCTGTTCATCAACATTAAAATTTCTCAACTTCAAGTTTTTCTGCAGAAACATTATCCATTAGGACAAATGTCTTCAAATGATTTAATTTCTAATGTTTTTAATGTTCTGAGGCAGTTTCAAAGTGTAGGTTCCTTCAGAACTTGGATGTCAATGCCCAGTAAACTCTCTTACATAAGAGGTGAGATGTTAGACATTTTCTCAATAAACCAGCATGATTACTACAGACTGGGTCTCCATTTTTCCTAAATTTGAGCTGGAAAGGTTTTATATGGCTGTGTTTTCTCTGTAGTTACTGTCACAGTTATAGAAGATCCAGTATTGAGGAAAAGAATAATGTCAATATCTTCTTATCACAAATTGTTTAACCAGATAACATTATTTTTTTAATTTTTTTATTGTTCAGTTTATTAATTACATTGTTTCCCCTTTTTTGTCCCCCTATATCTTCCCTCCACCCTGTACCTATCCCACCCTCCGCCCTCACCTCCCCCTCCCCAATGTCCTCTCCCATTGTTGCAAGATTTTTGTCCAATCTCTTGCTATACTTCCAACAACACTTTTCTCCCCAAGAATTGTCAGTCCATTCCCTCTCTATGTCCATGTTTCTGTTATAGTCACCAGTTTATCTTGGTCATCAGCCTATCAGTTCACTTGATTTTTATGTTCATTTGTTGATAGATGTGTATTTGTTGTTCATAATTTATATTTTTACCTTTCTCTTCTTCTTCTTCTTAAAGAATATCTTTCAGCATTTCATATAATACTGGTTTGGTGGTGATGAACTCCTTTAGCTTTTTCTTATCTGCGAAGCACTTTATCTGATCCTCAATTCTGAATGATAGTTTTGCTGGATAGAGTAATCTTGGTTGTAGATTCTTGCTCTTCATTATTTTGAATATTTCTTGCCACTCCCGTCTGGCCTGCATCGTTTCTGTTGAGAAATCCGCTGACAATCGTATGGGTGCTCCCCTGTAGGTAACCAACTGTTTTTCTCTTGCTGCTTTTTAATATTCTCTCTTTATCTTTTGCTCTTGGCATTTTAATTATGATATGTCTTGGTGTGGTCCTCTTTAGATTCCTATATTTTGGGGTTCTATGTACTTCTTGGGCTTTTAAGTCAGTTTCTTTCACCAGGTGGGGAAAGTTTTCAGTCACTATTTCTTCAAGTAGGTTTTCATTAACTTGCTCTCTCTCTTTTTTTGGCACCCCAATAATTCGGATGTTGGCTTGCTTGAGGTTGTCCCAGAGGCCCCTTACGCTATCTTCAATTATCTGAATTCTTTTTGTTTTTTGCTTTTCCAGCTGAGTGGATTTTGGTTCTTTGTATTTCAAATCTTTGACTTGGTTCTTGTGGCCCTCTGGACTGCTTTTAGGACTTTGTGTAATATTTTTTATTTCAGTCTGTGTATGCTTGATTTCTAGTTGGTCTTTTTTTTTTATCCGTGAGGGTCTGGTTCGTATCCTCAGAGGTCTTGTTCATTTCCCTGAGGGTCTCATTCATCTCCTTGTAATTCTCATTCATTTGCTGGTTGGTCTTGTTTATTTCCTCGTAATTCTCATTAAGTTCATCGGCCTTTTGTAGGAGCCTCTTGAAAAGCCTTATAACCGTGGTTTTGAACTCTATGTCTTGTCGTCTTTTCTCCTCCATTTCTTTCACACCTGATTTCTTTCCATGTCTCTGCATGGTGGCTGCTTTATGTGGTGGCTATCCTCAAAGGGACAGTGGCTCAGTCTCCCCAGTTACCTGAGGTGGGTACTCTTACTGCAATCCTTTATGGGTTGTATTCAGTGTTTTTGAATTTAAACCCAGCTTTTTGTTGTTAGCCCTAGGAGGGTTTGACCTCCAGGCCAATTGTCTGTGAAGCGTGGAGCTCAGCTGTACTCAGGTTGGATGGGCGGAGTCTCTGGGCCAAGCAGACAGCGTTAGCTCTGCCCTATGTGGCCCCAGGGGCTCTGTGCCGGGGGCAATGGCTGCCAGCACCTCTGAGAGAGAGCTGCTGTGGAGCTCCACTGCTGCCGGGGAATTCAGACTGTCCCCAAATGACTTTGCATGCGCAATGTCTCACCCAGGGTCATAAAACAAAGCAGACTGACGGTTTTCCAAATGAGAGACAAGTCGCAGAGGGCTCCCTGCGCCGTCACGCAGCCGAGCTGTTCGCACAAGCTGCCGTCTCCACAAGCCGGCAGACCCGGCAGCACCCGAGCTTTGGCGGGCCCTCCCACTGTCCAGTATTCACCCCGTATGATAGTGGGTTCCCTGGACTTCACCCAGAGCTGGAGAATCAGTCCAGTGGGACGCCTTTGTCTCCCCGTTCGAGAAAACTGGCTGGTTTCCAGCCGCCCCCCCTCTCCGCGGCGCGCACTCCAAACCTCTCTCTGTGCGAATCTTTCAACGCTGTTCACCGCAGCTCCTCCGAGTCACAGTGTCTTATCTTCACTTTTATTTGTGGAATTTTCACTCGGCGAGCTTTCTGGTGATTCTGGAAGGTGTTTGTTCTTTCGTTAAGTTGTAGTATTAAAATTGCTGATTATGACGGCAAGATAGGTGTTTTACCTTTGCCGCCATCTTAGTTCTCTAACCAGATAACATTAAATACACTAATGTGTTTAGCCAGTTCCTGGCACAGAGTAAATGGGAACTGGAGAAGTTTCATTTGGCAGGAAAGTAGAGACAGTAGGTATAGAGCTTCCAGGAAACTCTTAAGGACGAAGCCTGATGCAGAGACCATGGGCTTCTGTGAGGAGGCTGCAGAGAAAAGAGCCATGAGAAGCAGCTCAACTGATCCGGGTTTCCAGCCTCACAGACCAGGCAGTGCTTGCCCCATCTCGTAATCTTTCATGCTAGAGCTCTTTGAGGTTTCTACCCAGAGGTAGGAATGATCACCTCCCTAGGGAGACTCTTTCTCTGACTTCTCTGGAATTGAGATTCTGTGGTGTCTGATGCCTAGTAATCTGAGGCTTTCTGTGCTCATTGACCCCACAGCAACCCTCATATCCTAGTCCAACAAAGTGAAGGGCATGTGCTGCCCTTTCCCTGAGCCAGGTTTTGGGACTTTGCATGCTTACAGTAGGAACTATATTTTTGACCTCCTATCCATCTACAGCTTGCATAATCACCAAGTTCTCACACGTGATATAATCACCACGGCCAGCTACATGCAAGATTCCACATCACATACTGTTTCACAGCATGGAGCCTGCTTTGGTTTCCATTGTCCTGGTCCTGTCCTTTCCTGCTCTGAACACTAATTTTCCTGAACAAATCAAATGGTTCCCCAGTTGGAAGACTCATGGTTGATGCATCCTCACACACAAAACAGCACTTCATGCATGTTTGGCTGTGGAGGTGTGGATGTGTATAACTTCCCACATTAGTTCCAGCATCTCTGAAAAACCTTTCACTTATGTGGAAGCAATGACTTCTTGTTCTTGAGCATTGTATTATTTCAGCAGTTGGTTCAGAGGTTAGGTAAGTCATGTTAGTCTCCTCATGGAAGTCATCAGTTACTTCTAATCTAGGTAAATCAGATAAGTAATATTTCCCTTTCACACCATGAGACTAAAAACTCATGACCTCTTAAAATTTAATTCATCAATCCCCACTGGGAGAAATATTGAGTTTTTTATTCTAGCAGAGAATATAAATGCAAACCCTTAGAAACAAAAAGACAAAGACTGATATTTCTCAGGAGTTACAGGGCCTGTATAGCATCACTGTTGGAATGTTTTGTGTCCCATTGCTGTTAATAAAACTTGAAATAGATGGAATTAAAATGAAGAAAGGCTAAATAAGACTCCCCGCTGAAATCATAGCTTGTGTTGAGCATTTGGTATTTGAATGTCTCTAATCCTTCTGTTTGGAAAGTCTGCCAGCAAAATGATGTTCTATTTTAATCCATTATATTAATTGATTGGATGCTTAGTTTTCTTTGTGAAGAAAAGAATTCATCAGAATTCTTAATGGTTTGCTATAGGCTAATGCATTATAATGGAGAGCACTTTCCTATAACTACTTAAACTGAAGCTCATTCTGTGAGCGATGGCATTTTTTACTCCCTGGCGACACTTGCTTTTCTGTGTTTCTCACATGAGCCTCAGTCAGTTCATTTGCAGTGTTAAAGGCTCTAATAAATGTCCCCTGGTTGGGAAGGTCTCAAGCAGCTTGCTCTACTTACTGCCAGGGGGACCAGTGATGAAAGGAGAGAGCAATGCTCCTGAAATGGAGATGTTTCTCCCTCCCTACCTCCTCCCCCTCTCTTGTTCCCCCCAACCCAGTCCCGCCCCTCTGTCCTCTGCCCTTTGAATGTAGAGCAGACCTGGATGGAAGGAGTGGGCCAGATGGATGAGCACCCAGTTCAACAGGAGACATGGTGCCAGCACTGAGGGGCCAAGGCTGGCACGCAGTTCCTACAGAGGCTGCTCTCAGGTGAGCTCATTCAGCGTGACCTCTAACAATTTTTTAAAAGCAAAACGTTCTGCTCATCACGGTGGTCCCCACATCACTGTGGTCCCTGCAATGCTGGTTCTCCGGGTGGATTTCACTGGGCTCCAGGAGGACAGTGTGGATGCTCTCATGATGTCGCCAGTGTTTTCTGCTCTCCCTCACTCAGCCCATTCCCGCCACCCCTTGCCATCACAGTCCCCATGCTTTCTGGACAACAGTGTGTGCAGCAATGGTGAGCACCCCTCCTGTCACAAGCTCTCTGCCCGGCCCTCACCTCTCCTCACAGCGCCAGGAGGCCCCTGCCCCAGGGTGCGTGGGAAAGAGGGACGAACCTCGGTTGGCTTGGCTCACAAAGGACCCTGGGAATCAGCGCTCTCTACAAACTGGCTTAGTGGACTCACTTTAAACAAGAAATACACTTCCATTGCGTGAAACAAAGGGGGCCTCGAGTTCATTGCTGGCACACATTACCTGAGACTGCGGGTGTGCCGCTCAGGGGCCAGGGCATGGGCCTCTGTGGGAGCCTGAGACCTACAGAAGTGCCCCAGCATCTACGTGGATGCTTGCGGCTCAGCAGGGCTGTTCCATTCCTGGTTGGGCTCTTCTGAAAGAAGGGACCTGGAAACCCGCTCAAACTGCTCTGGCCAATGGGAGTGTATCCTGTCATTAATCCAGGGAACCACGCTCCTGCGAAGGTCAAGGCTGCAGAGAGGATGTGTGAGGATCAAGGAGAGATGGGCACCTGGTAGACACTTTCTCCCACTACAGGCCCCGCAGGCGCCGGCCTCCTGGCCAGCACATGCCTTTCATCAGGTCAAGAAGCACGGCTCCAGGCCCATCAACCCCTGCTATCAGGGAGACCTGCTAGTTAGCTGCCACAAGGGAGAGAGAGGACTAGGACCTTAGCAGATGCAGGGAGAGCAGGACTGCACTTGCGCTCACTCCCTAGATGGGTGAGGAGTTGCCTGGACAGGACAGGCCAGCGGGCAGCACTGAGCTTCGCTATAAACCATGCAGTTGGAAGAGAAGCAAACCCAAAATTATTTCCAAAAAGAGGTTTCTGGACAAAGCACTCCTATGCATGCTCAAGATCCCTCACACGCAGGCGAGCTCAAATCTAAAAATCTCGGGAAACTCAGTGTTGTTTTCTAATTTTATGGCAAAACTTGAGCTGATCTGCACTAATTTGTCACATAGACTTGTCATAAACCCAATGTGAAGCTACTATAATTAATTTTTAAATTTGAAAACACCGACGTTTTATTTTCTAAACATAATATTCTGCTACTTTTTAAAAAAAAGTATTTTGATTTTCAGAGCAATATACTCACATGCTAAAAATTCAAATACAACCTTTGTGAATATTAAATACATTTTAATATAGAAATATTAATTTGTTTCATTATGAGTTGCTGCCCAAATGCTTCTGGGGGTGATACATAAAAGTGATATGCACATTATATTACTTTTCTAATTTTAAATTCTAGAACATGCCTCTAAGGGTTTTAGATAAGAAACTGTGTATTAGAATTATAGTAGTACAAATAGAAAAACCTGTAAAAATAAATTATGTGTACCATGACTTAAGAGAGAGAGAGCACATATCTAAATAGCTACCTGGGCATTTGTGTTTCTTACATTTAACTTTCTGTTTTCAACAGCAGATTTAAAGGTCGAGAAATACGACCTGGATGCCACTTCTTCATTGGGGCAGGTCGAGACCGGCTGCCATGAGAGTGGTATAGCGGAATCTGTGGACTGAAAGGGGAGGGTGGTCTTACAAACCATTTGGACACTCCCTCCCTCCCCTGCACCCTGAGAAAACTAAACAAGGAGGAAAGTGACATTTCTAAGCTCATAGCTTCGGTGATAGCATGTAACTATAATTTTTTTCTAAAACTTTCCATCAGTGAACCTTGTCTTTTTGAAATTCTAGTCTACTGTGGTTTGAGTCCTTTCAATATTAGTTATTTGCTTACTTTGATGAGATAAAGCAGAAGGATGGGGGGAGTTATAATCATACTGATGTGGTCTGGCATGAAAGGTGTTATCAGTGTTATTTCGTATCAGAAGAAAAGCACCAGAGAGCCTGTTATGTCTTGTCAGGCAATTGCTAAAAGTCAAAAGATTCTGAAAAATATTTGAATACTTCTACATGGATCCTAACCTTTGGACAGTTTAAGTCATCTGGAAGATAGTCATTTTTTTTCTGACAGATGTAAACTATATTGAAAGATAGGAAAATGTATTATGAAATAACATAGCTTGGCATTTTGAGAAAATGAGATACATTTCTCTCGGTAAGTGGCTTTGTTTTCAAGAGGATTTCTATAGTGTTTTCCCCAAACTCCACAAAGGAGTTTGCCCGTTTTCTGTTTTGAATTAACAAAAAGAGCACCACATCACAGTCTATTTCCTGCTCTTCCTGTCTCTCATCCCGTTTGCTACTTTGGAAAAATGACTTTAAAAGTAATAATAGCCCTGGCCAGGTGGCTCAGTTGGTAGGAGAGTCATTTTGTGTTCTGATGGGTCCCAAATTCGGTTTCCAGTCAGGGCATGTGCCCAGGGAGTGAGTCCCAACCCAGGTAGGGAGCAGCAGGAGGCAGCAATCGGTGTTTGTCTCTCATTGATGTTTCTCCCACCACACCTTCTCTCTCTCTTCCTCTCTCTAAAATCAATGAACATATCCTAAGGTGACTCTAAAAAAAAAAGAAGAAAAAGGAATCCTACCTGGCTGTCATAATGGGTTCAGGGATGTAGTGAACAGCACCCATCAAGCAGTCCCCTAAGTTCAGAGTGACCCGCCCCAGCTCCCACCAGAGATCCTGTCAGCTTCCTCCTCCATCTCCCCTACCAAACAGTGAACAATGCTCCTACCACTCTCATTTCACACCCACGAGCTCTGACTGTCACTTGCTGTTGGCTGCAATGTGCCTGCTTTATATTTTCAGCTGAACTTCAAACCTCTGCTGTTGTCAGGTAGACACAGAGGAGTTCTTTCGTTTTTTTGGTCTGAAAGTCATGGCCAGAGGAGTTGCCCTGCAATCACACAGCATGTTAATGGCACTCGTGCTCATTAGTCACTGGGAAGCACGTGTACCTCCTCCGCATGCTGGAGGCTCCATGGTCCTGCATGTTCTGGTGAGAGGTGAGGTATCCCCTCCCACAGAAGAATCTGAACATTCCTGTTAATTGTCTCTCCACCTCTGGATGTCGAAGCATAAGCATGGGACTCAGCTCAGCTCTGGAAGACATCCCCTGGGACCAGAGCTAATGATCCACAGAATGAAGGGCAGGTGAGAACCTGTGCCCACTGCAGCCACATAACCACCTGGTGGGTGTCCTAGCAACGGTGTCCTGGGGTCAATGAGGAGTCCAGTATCAGAGGAGGGGACTTCATGGCCATGATCCCAAAGGCAGGGTTGTGCCAACAAGATGCTTTTGGTTTCCAGCTATTTCTAGGGCTGTGGTTTCTGCCCATTTCCCAGCCTCCCATTCAATTCTATAAGCTAACCGCTGCCTCCCCCCAAACCCCGTTAACTTTAAAATCCCTAACTGCTTTCTGTTGTTTGCAATCTACAGCCTTGACTGTTGTCATGTGGGTTCTGAGCACACAGACTCCTCACAGGCCAGGGTGCACCAGGGTGCAACAGAGGCTTCAGGCTTCCTCTGTTGTATGTTCCTCCCTCCGTTCATAGAATACATTCACTTTAATCTTTTAGACAGTATCAGTGGTACCTTTTACTGCCAGTAATTTCTTTTTAATTGTTCAATATTTTATCCTTTTAGTTATGATATAAATTGGGTTATAATGGCTAACATAATTTTATAGACATTCTTCTAGGCAACAGATTGATGTTGGTGGCCAGCATTCATTTTGCCACACTGTCTATCTGTTTCACCCTACACATAAGGATTGCTTTCTAGGGCATTAACACAGCTTGTGAAGGAAAAACAAGTAGTGTCTAGCTGGAAATGATAAAAATATTGGATGACTATATGAACAAAATTGTTGCATCTTTAACACATTAGAAAAGACCGGTGGGACCTCATGAAGTATCATACATGTATTATATATGTATATAGCAGAACTCCAAACAGCTACTTATTTTAATAGCTGAATAGTAGTGTTCCATGAAAAGGAAGACAGGGCGAACAGCCAAAAGGCAGAGATGGTTTCTGTGTTTGTTTCTTTCTGGGTGTATTTGTCCGTCTGCAAACACTTGGATGCACCAGCAGGTGGCAGCCGTCCCCCTGGTGCACCCTGGCCTGCCTGCCAGAGCAGCTTGGGCAGGGAAATGCCTGGGCAAGTACAAAATAATTTTCAAGCCTATCAGGTGGCCCCCAAAACACATTCAGACACTGTGAGTAATTAAACGCAGTGTGTATGGGAATACATTTCATTTTCAAAACTTAGCTATCAGCTGTTAATGTATATATACATTTGGGGGAGGGGGTCACCCTGCATTTATTTGGATCTAAAAATAACATTTTCTCTAAATTTCCATGTCCGGTGTACAGTAGACTTTTCTGAATCATACCTTATTGCCTCTTGAGCTGTATTCAATTACTTTTCTGGTGGAATACTTCAGTAGCATTGAAAAGCTTAATCTGAACAACTAGAAACATTTTGAACTGAAGAACCAGTTAGAATATATTTTTCTAACAAGTATTGTTTTTTAAATAAAAATACAATATTTTATAAGTTAGCATTTATGAAATAAGTGTTTATCATAATATGTAGACTGTTTACTAAGAAATAACTAATTCAGAATCATTTACTTTTTTATTAACCTAATATAATCATAGTAGTAGGTGGCGTTGTATTCATCACCAAATCACAATCACACTTTTAATATCATTAAACTGCCAATATTTTATTAGTTTGGAGGAAAGAACAAGCCAAATTTTGTATTGATACACTTCTTATTTTCCCCTCAAGAAATGATTACTTTTAGTAGGCCATATGCTCCTTCATTTTTCTTTTTTATTGATTGATTTGAAAGAGAGAGAGAGAGAGAGAGAGAGAGAGAGAGAGAGAGAGAGAGAGAGAGATTTGCTGTTCCACCTGTTTATGCCTTCGTTGGTTGATTTTTGTATGTGCCCTGACTAGGAATCAAACCCACAATCTTGGCATATCAACACAATCCTCTAACCAACCAACTAAGCTACCCAGCCAGAGCTTAACAGATGGAGAAATAAGGTTTGCTTGATCAGAACAGAATCACAAGGCAAATAAACTCCTATTTGTCTCGTCCAAGGCTTGTTCTGTCACATACCCCCTTGCTCCCTCCCCCACCCCCATGAAGGTTCACCCACAAGGTGCACCCCCAGTCTTCACCACCCATCTCCCAAAGAGTGTGCTTCTCCACGACCCTTCTCTCAGTCTTCTCTATGGGCTGGGTCGGCTGTCCCCAAACCCTGTTTCTGCACATTCAGGATGCCATCTGCCACCCACCTTTGATTTCTGCCTCCCCCAAACCTTGTCTGTGTGTGTGACTCAGCCCCACCTGCTTCCACTTCCCATTTTACACCTGGATGAACATGACATCAATGGATTAAAAATAGTCACTGGCTTTGCAGGTGAGTGAGATCTGCTTTGGGTTCTTTCTTTGATGAGTAGAACATGTGACATCCTCCGCCGACTCAGCAGCCACCTCACCCTTCCAGCAGAGAGCCCCCTCTCAGTCCAGTTCGCCCTGATGCCTTCCGGTGAGGGTGCCTGGGTCCCTTCCCAGAGTCCTGGTCCTGTGGCTCTGCGTTGGGCACCCGCCCCTGCCAGCATGGCCAGAAGCTTGGATATTGGAGCAATGGGTGGCTGGAGCATTGAGCTTGGGACACTCAGATGAAATATTTCCACAGGAAGTGGCACTGACAGCCTAGGATACACATCTGATTTTGTCATCCAGATCAAAGGCAGAATCATTTCACATGTATTTCTAAATCCCAGTAAATATAACTTTTTTCCACTCAGAGAGTGATAGGAATTGGCGAGTTCCCATGTAGGTACCTAGGTGTTTGCCCTGGGACCTCACTCCCCTTCTGAAAGGCCAAGCCACTCTTCAGCAGGAAACTGCTTCTTCAAGTGCAGAGCACAGGCATTCATGTTTCCCAGGTTTACTTTTTCTTTCTGGTATTTGAAAAGTTGTTGAGTGGAAGGTATATTTTAGCACAGTTTTACCGCTAGGAAAAGCATCCTGGAAACCTGGCTCCCTGAAGAACTCAGTAAGAATTATCCAACTCTATTGTCCTCTACAGATTCATAGATTTGTTGGTGTGAAAAAAACATGGCAATGAATGCAATTCATCCCACACTCAGTGCCTACAGGTGTTCCGCATGCCCCTAGGGAGAGACTAACATGCATTCTATTCTTAAAGGTTTCTCAAAACCTCACAGCCTCCTTCAATAAGCCCTTCCAGTGCACCAGGAAGCATTGGCCTACATCTGAGGGAAATCTCCTGTTCTGTTGCACCTTGGTGCCTTCAGCTTTCTCTTGTCCTATTTGTGCTCAAGGTTAAGAATGGGTGCTTACTGTATTGTCTTACTTATTGGGCATCAGTCCTCACTGGAAGAACTCTGAAACTTGCACTATTAAGTTCTTGAATATTTCAACGTCTTTTACAAGTAATGAGTTAAGTGAACTCAATGTCTGAGGTGATCCATAAAGATGGTTGTAGGGTGACTGCAATATGTTCAGATTCATCATAGCCATGGTGCTCACTTGGGAGGGTCTCAGGAAAGATTTCTTAATAGCTGACGGGGGTGTGGCTTCCCACAGTCTAGCCTTTGCTTAAACAGGGAAGCTTTAAAAGGATCAGAGTATTCGAATATGCACTCAGCAGCAAGAGATGGGAGCATACTGTTTTAAACTGCATCTCATTTTCATTAATTTAAGTTAAACGAGCCACTTGTGGGCTGTAATGCACAATACAGGTGTGGTAAGTACACTCAGAAAATTGTGTATTAGCAACAAGATGGGTGCTAGTCATATCAAGGGAATCACTTTGTAAGGTACATAAATGTCGTATCACTATGCTGTACACCTAAATCTGACATAATACTGTATGTCAACTGTAAATGAAAAACATTGCAAATTACTACATTTTAGAAAAGTGAAGAATTGATTTTTCCTCTTTCAGAGCTTATCTTGTTTTTGTAGGTTTTAATTCATATCCCAAAAGTATCAATTTATTATATACAAACTTGGATAGTTTTTCTTTATCTTATTATATAATTACTAGAGGCCTGATGCATGAAGATATGTGCAAGAATGGGCCTTCCTTCCCCTGGATGCCAGCACTGCCCTTGCTCCAGCCAGAGTGGCTTTTCTGCCTTCACTCTAGCCCAGAGACACCTTTCCATCTTCCCATGCTGACCAGAGGCCAGAGCTGCTGGGGCGGTATGGAATGCCTGAGTCCCGCCCCATCCCCGCTGCTTTGTGCCTGCATATGCAAATTAATCTTCCATCTTTGTTGAGTTAATTTGCATACTCACTCATGATTGGCTGGTGAGCATTGCAAAGGTATGGTCAATTTGCATCTTTCTCTTTCATTAGTGTAGATTTTTAGTAAATTTGGTATTTTCAAAGTGATTAAACAATATAAAGGTACTAGAGGCCCAGTGAGGGTGTGTGTATCATGGAGGGGGTTGATTCCCTCAGCCCAGCATGCACCAATATTGGACACCTGGGGGCATGTCTGACTGCTGCTTTAGGCCCGATGCCTGAGTGATCGGGCCTAAACAGGTACTCAGACATCTCTCTCACAATGCAGGACTGCTGGCTCCTAATCACTTGCTTGCCCTCCCCTAACCACTTTACCTATCAACCTGATAGCTCCCTAACTGCTCCCCTACTGGCCTAATTGATGCTTAACTGCTCCCCTGCTGGCATGATCATCCCCTACTGCCCTCCCCTGCCTGCCCAATCACCTCCAACTGCTCTCCCCTGCTGGCCCAATTGCCCCCAACTGCCTTCCCCTGTGGGGCTGAGAGGACTGAAGAACTTAGGCTAGATGCTGCAGGGACTGGGTGAGGCAGGGCTGATGGTACTTGATGGCACCATCATGTGGCTGTGGGAGCTGCCATCTTGTTAGGGTATGGCAGTCAATTAGCATATTTCCTCTTTATTAGATAGGATGATAATTAGCCATAACTAAAAATGTTTTTTATTTTTATTTTTTAATTTAATTTTTCAATTACAATTTACATTCAGTATTATTTTATACTAAAAGCCTACTGAATAAAAATTGTGCATGGGGGGGAAGGGGTGTCTTCAGCCCAGTCTGTCCCCTCTCCAATCTGGGACCCCTCGAGGGATTGGGCCTAAATGGGCAGTCAGACATCCCTCTCACAATCCAGGACTGCTGGCTCCCAACTGCTTGTTTGTCTGCCTTCCTGATTGCACCTAACCACTTCTGATTACCCCCTAATCCCTCCGCTGCCAGCTTGATTGATGTCTAACTGCTCCCCTGCCAGCCTGTTTGCCCATAACTGTCCTCCCATGAAGACTTGGACACCTCTAACTGGCTTCCCCTGAAGGCCTGGGTCCCATCCAACTGCCCTTCCCTGCAGGTCAGGTCACTCCCAACTTACCTCCTCTGCCAGCCTGATCACCCCTAACAGCCCTCCCCTGCAGGCTTGATTGCCCCAACAGCCCTCCCTTGCAGGCCTGGTGCCTCCCAACTGCCCTCCCCTGCTGGCCATCTTGTGTCCACATGGGGCAGGATCTTTGACCACATGAGGGCAGCAAACTTGTATGTTGGAGTGATGGTCAATCTGCATGTTACTCTTTTATTAGATAAAATAGAGGCCTGGTGCACTGGTGGGGGCCAGCTGGTTTGCCTTGGAGGGTGTCCCCTATCAGAGTGGGGGTTCCCTTGGGGTGTGGGGTAGCCTGGATGAGGGGCCTGTGGTGGTTTGCAGGCTGGCCACGCCCCTCAGAGACCCAAGTGGAGGCCCTGATATCTGGGATTTATTTATCTTCTACAACTGAAACTTTGTAGCCTTGAGCAGAGCCAAGCCTTCTGCTTGCTCAGTGGTGGCAGCCATTTCTTTTGGGATTTATTTATCTTCTATAATTGAAACTTTGTAGCATTGAGAGGAGGCTTAGGCTGGCAAGAGCAGCAGTGAAGCTTGGCTTCCTCCATTACCGGAGCCAACCTTACCCTCCTGCTCTCTCTAGCTCCTTGGCTGCTGCCATTTTTTTGGGGGGGAATTTATTTTTCTTCTATCATTGAAACTTTGTAGCATTGAGTGGAGGCCTGGGCCAGCAAGGGCAGGTGGAAAGCTTGGCTTCCTCCATTGCCAGGGAAACCCAAGCCTCCCTCCTGCTCTCTGTTGCTGGAGCCATCTTGGTTGGGTTTATTTGCATATTCACTCCTGATTGACTTGTGGGTGTGGCTTGTGGGTGTAGCAGAGGTACAATCAATTTGCATATTACTCTTTTATTAGATAGTATTGGAATCAGGTGTTCAGCATCTTGGTGAGACAATCCTATACTTTACAGAGTGGTTCCCCAATACGCCCAATGCCTATCTTTATTCTTACATAGTTCTTACAAAATGCTTCCATTTTAAACTAAAATAAAAGAATTCCTGGAACTAGTTAACGACATTAAATATTTAAATATTAAATCCATATTATACAATAAGTAAACAAGGTGGGCAAAAGTAGATCCACAGTTAGTTGTTCATATGTAGAATAATACAATAAGTAATAATGATGTAAGAATAAACTCTATGTTTCACATACTCACAACTGTAACCCTGATTTTGCCAATCCCTGTACCATAAACATAATGCTTAATTATTTCCCTACAATAAACTTATATTTCAATCCACAAGCAAATCTTAACTCAGCCTATAGCTAATTCAATCCTACATTCCATCCACTTCACAAAGATATGTGGTCAATTTAACCATCATGGTTTATGCTATTTCAGTACAACCTTGCAAGGTAATAGTGCTCAGTTATGGAAATATATATATGGGTTTGTTTGTAATTTCAAAATCATGTGTCAAACTAATTTAAGGATCTTTACTTCACTAACCCCCTCCCCCAGAAAATAAAATTAGGCTTATGTACTGTGAAATAATGGAGATAAATAATATTGGCTTGATTCATGATTAAGAAAATTGATTATTATGATTAAGTAGTGCACATGTACACTATTACACACACACACACACACACACACACACACACACACACACACACACTGTCATTTCCTCCCTCAGATCCTGTCTCTATGAACGTTCTGACAGCAGTCTATAGTCACTGAGCCCTGGTCCCTCCTGCCTGCACTGCTTCAGCATCATTGTGTCTGCCAGGCTCCCCCCATCTCCCTGCCACTAGGAGGCACCAGGAAAACCACTTCTCATCTGGCTCTTGTACCACCACCTGAGTCCCTGAAGTATCTCTGGGAGAAATTGACATGTTTGTCATTTGAATCTAGGGCATTCAATCAACCACCTCTCATTCTTTCAGCATTCCTAATTCTAAGCATTTTTTGATTCCTCAATAATGCAGGGTCCCCTGTGCAGCCACAACTTGCTCCTCACATGCCCTGTTCAGGACTGCCCTCTTTTCTCCATCCGTTTCTCTGTCTGCAGCATCATCTCAGTATCCTTGCCACCAGACACCCTCCATTTCCTTCAAGTCCCTGGGAAATCCATTCTCATCATTTGCTAATCCATCACCAACTAATCTTTTCTTCAATCTTTTGTAATCAATCTGGCTTTATAGTTCACTTATCTCATAGTAATAAGCTACATAATTTCACACACTCATAGAGGTATAATTTTTATTATTTTATAAGAGATGCATTTTCACATATACATACACACTTTTTTTTACCCGCCAAAAAGCTGTTATTCTGAGTCTCCAAATTCCACCATAAAGCCCTGTTTACACAATGTTTTATGTTTGCTTGATAAATTAATGAAATGACCATTTCTTACCTAAATTGAATTTTTAAAGTAAATTAAGACATTTTATGACCAATGGTCTCATTAAAAGATTCAAAATGAAAAACAATAAAGCATTGCTCATGTAATTCATACTTCAACATTTATTTCTATTTGCTCCTTAAAATGGCTTGACTTGGTGCAATAATTCTAATTTACCTTAAATGCAAAATGTAGTTTAAATATAAAATACTAAGGTGTTTTATAAACTAGTCTTCCCTCTCTTACTAGGCTGCCCAGGAAGAGGGAGAGCTGAGTCATAAGGATCAATTTATCCCTTTCATGTTGCAGGGGAAAAAACTCAAGCATTTAAACTGTAATGAAAGCAACCTTTATTACACAAATTAAATTTCTCTTGGTTTTCAGTTAACCATTTTTAAGATTAACTACTTTTAACTTCTGATTTCCAAAGCCAAATAGTCATCAGCAAAATGTATATCAAGTTGGACTAGAATGATTAATAAGAAACAAAAAGTTAGTCTGATTCAGTAGAGAATGGTAAAATATAGGAGCAAATAACTTAATAGAAATTATCCTCAAATGATGGGAAAATTTTTTAGAGATTCCAAAATATAAATTAGGCATTTCATTGGAAGTTCTTAAAATATGGATTATAAGTATTTGGGGTTTTTTTAATGCACTTGAAATACTGGCACGCACACATTTCCCTAGTACCTAAGGTACTGAACAAGATTTTCCAAAGAAACTTTAAGTTTACACTTAGTATTATCCTGGATGGAACTGATAACACTCCTTAGGGAAAGACACATAATGAGAATTAGTGCAGGGTGACCTTTAATTTAGCTTTTAAGTGAATGTCCGTACCAGCTCTAGGCAATACGTGGTGGGAATGTGCCAATTGCCACTCAAAATCAGCAAAATCCATCTTTCTTTGCCTTCAGTTGATCTCACATTTCTACTCTGATCGATAGTGTGTCAATTACTTTTTCCCCCCTCTGCAATCTGCTTGTCACAATGAGTACAGGCACTACTGACATAGGTTGGTGAGGTCCAGGGAGTGTCTCCTTGCAAAAGTGCATATGGAAGACTTGTTCTCTTGCCCACTCACCCTTCAGAGGGTCGCCAGGACCACATCTAGCGTGGTCATCAAGAAAACAGTATAGCTTGTTTTATTTACAGTTCTCATGAGTTGTTCAACATTTTAGAAAATATGATGGCAACCCACTCTATGTGTGTGTGACACCAACACAGCCTAAATGTGTGGGTTTGTGCCAACACTGCTGAGTTATAGTGATTGGACTTACTGCTGCAAAAGTCATTTACCCTGTTTTTATACAAACAGTTGCAATCATCCAAATACCTCATTTTGAATCTGGCCGGAACATTCGTTAATTATTTTATTTTTCTATTTTATGACTAATAGAGCATTGTACTTTTTTTTCCTTGCAAGGTTATACATAGAAGTAAATTATATTGTCTGTGAATGTCATTTCCAATTACTAAAAGAGGTTTTGGTGTGTCACAGGGTGGGAAGCTCTGTTCTTAGCCAGTTCTGATGATCCCCTGTTTTTTTGTTTTGTTTTGTTTTGTTTTTACCAAACAATAAACTTCTTTGCAGTGGGTGAGGCCAAGGCCAGTGACACCTACAAGAAACTATCCTGGTGGTCTCTGGGGGAGACAGTTGCTGAGTGTTTATTCTAGGCAGGCAATGAATAATGGGACAGACAGCTCCCTCTTCCATCCTCATACCTTCAGTGAGAACATGGCATTTGCTGCAGTCATTCTGTGACAATAAGGCTATAAAATGGGATAAAAGGGGAAATGTCACTTAAATAATGGACCACTTGGGGCTACTCTTGCAATCTTCTGGATATGTGGGGTAGGAGAGTGTACGTAGTTTAAATGATATTGCAGTGTTACACAGTCTGAGCTTGTGCACCTGGTACAAACGGAACTTCGTAGCCTGGTCCCATGCCTCCAATTACTCAGATGTTTATGCCAATAACTTTCAAGACACCTATATCACTCTGTCTCTCCCACATCTAATCAATCTTAAATATCATTTATCTGACTTTATGGGAAAATCCACCTACACATCTCATTTTCCACTTTCAACATCTGTAGCCAAATCACCATCACATTCTATGTGCATCTTCTGCTGCAGCCTCCTAATCGCCTTACTGAATCCCCCTCCTACTCTGCCACATCCTCTATCCACAGCAGAATCACCCTTTTAAATAAAAATTCAATCATCCTAGTCATCTCAGGAAGAGAAGCTGCCACACAAATCTCCAAATTCTTCACCTGCTGTTCAACAGGAACTCCATAATCAATTCCTGAGTCTTGCTGGTCCCCTTGCCTGAAATCCTTTCCTCTCAATGACATCACCCACACCCCAGCTCCCTTCCCATTGGTAGTTCACATGTGGTTTGTGCTGAAGTCAGCTTTAAAAATAGCATTTCCTTGGAGAAGCCATACTGTAAGTAAACCAGGAGGTATTCGCTCTCACTGAGCACCTATTTTCCTTTAAAACCAGGCTTCATATTTCTTACTTTAGTGCTATCTCTACCACTAGACTAAACACCATGAGGGCAGAAGGGTGACAAATTTATCCTAGTTCCTTGCAGAGCCATTGTCTCACACTAAGTGACTAAATGACACTGGTAGAAGGAATGGAAGAATAAACTATTTAAAGCCCTTGTTCTGACTCTAGACAAAGGAAACAATTATCCTAGAATAAAATTTGGCTTTCTCCCTAAGTCTTCATCCAGTGGGAAATGAAGTAGGCATATCAAACAAGGGGTCTGGAGCCCCTATAAATTGTACTTACTAAAATATATTAAATATTTTGTCTTTATACACTGGTCTCATATAATGGTGATTGATTATAAGATGCAAGCACTCTTGGTAGATGGACAAAAATCATGATTCATTACAAAGCTGAGAGCTTTTCCTTGAAGGTGGTAAATTTATCCAAGCAAAGTCATTTTGTGAGGCCTTGTGAGGACTATTAACCAAAAGTAAGTTGAAATCTTAAAAACTCACTGTGACTAGGACAAAAATACCAAAGTGTAAATAAATGCAAGCTTTCAGCGATCCACACCTTCTAAGGAGGACTTGTCCCTTCCTCAGTTTGGCCCAAGGCCTCTGGAACTGGGTTAGAAATCAAATGTAAAAAAATGAGGTGAAGCCTTAGAGGCTAAACTGATTTGCACAAGAATGAATAGCATGCTACAGAAAAAAAAGTTAGGAATGCAAGAAAAGGGGTCAAAATGGAATGAGAAAAGCCTGCATGCAGCAGGGGTTTTGAAAGTGATAGAGGAGAAACTGTTGGTGTGCCTCTGGGAACTTTTTGATGACTCTGACTCTGAAGGGAAAGAGAATAGGAAAAGAATTTTTTAGGAGGCTTGCCTCACGATTTGTGGAATATAATCTCAAACCCACCTTACTCCTAAAGCATTGAATAAAAACACATAAGAACTTTCTAGCCGAGACCGGTTTGGCTCAGTGGATAGAGCGTCGGACTGCGGACTGAAGGGTCCCAGGTTCGATTCCAGCAAGGGCATGTACCTTGGCTGCTGGCACATCCCCGGTGGGGTGCGTGCAGGAGGCAGCTGATCATGTCTCTCTCTCATCGATGTTTCTGACTTTCTATCCCTCTCCCTTCTGCTCTGTAAAAAATGAATAAAATATATTTTTTAAAAAAAGAACTTTCTAGAGTTGGTTTTCTATTTAATCTTAAGGATGAACATGCTTGAGGGCAGAAGTGTTAGTGTTTCCAATAAATTTAATAAAGTGCCTTCTAAACATAGAAAATTCTAGCAAACTGGTTTTCACCAGAATGATTTTCACTGAGTTGAGTCAAAATTATCATTATATGAGATTATAATTCTTAACCTTTTTTCTTAATAACTTTTTCAGGTAGCTACAATGAACTCTCTTTCAATGAGCATGTGAAATAATGAAATAACAAAGATCAGAGTAGAAATAAATAACAGAGAGACTAAAAAGACAATAGATCAGATTAATGAAACCAAGAGCTTTTATTTAAAAAAGATTTAAAAATAGACATACCATTAGCTAAACTTATCAAGAAAAAAGAGTGAGGAAGGAGATAAAATTAAAAGTGAAAAAAGACATAATGCCACACAAATGCAAAAAACAATAAGAGAATACAATAAAGAATCACACTTAAAAATTTGGACAAACTAAATAAAATGGATAAGTTCTTTAAAACATACAACCCCAGAATTCTGAATCATAAAGAAATACAACATCTACATAGACCGGTTGCAAGTAAAGACATTGAATCAGTGATCAAAACGCTTCCAACAAAAAGTCCAGGACAAGATGGTATACTAGTGATTTCTATCAAACATTAAAAAGAATTAATATCTATCCTTCTCAAACTCTTCCAACAAATAGAAGAGGAGGCAACATTTCTTAAACTCATTTTATGAGGCCAACATTATCCTAATACCAAAGCCAGAAAAAAATATTCCAAGAAAATAAAATTGTAGGCCAATATTCTTAATGCAAATTCCTCAACAAAATATTAGCAAACCTATTCAACTACATTTTAAAGGGATCATACACCATGATCAAGTGAGATTTACTTCAGGGATTCAAGGATGGGTCAACATCAACAAATCAATCAATATGATTCACCACATTAGCAAAATGAAGGTCAAAAATCATATTATTGTCTCAACAGATACAGAAAAAAATTAGATAAAATTCATGATAAAAACTCTCAGCAAAGTGAGTATAGCGGGAACATACCTCAACATGATAAAGGCCAATTATGACAAGCCCACAGCTAACATTATGCTCAATGGTGAAAAGCTAAACACTGTTCCTCTGAGGTCAGAAACAAGATGCCAGTTTTATTTGGCCCAGTACTAGAAGTTCTAGTTAGGCAAAATAAAAAAATAATAATAATAAAATAAAACAACCCTGAAACTTGTATGGAACCACAATAAACTACAAATAGACTGGTTGCAAGTAAATAGTAAATAGCTAAATATGAAGAAAAAGTAACACCGGAGAAATCACATTTCCTTTCCCAAACTATATTACAAACAGCCTATCTAATAAAAGAGTAATATGCAAATTGACCATCACTCTGCTATACCCACAAGCCATGCCCATCAGCCAATCAGGAGCGAGTATGCAAATTAACCCAATCAAGATGGCTTCAGCTATGGAGCGAGCAAAAGGCTTGGTTTGCCCCTGGCAAGGGAGGAAGCCAAGCTTTCCACACACCTTGGTTGCCTTGGCCTCTGCTTAAGGCTACAAAGTTTCAATTATAGAAGATAAAAAAAAATCCCAACAAAAATGGTGGCAGTCAGAGAGCTGGAGAGAGCAAGAGGCTTGGGAGGAAGCCATGCTTCTGCAGCCCTGGCCTGTCTTGATCTCTGCTTAAGGCTACAGAGTTTCAATTATAGAAGATAAATAAATCCCAACAAAAATGGCCGTGGCCACAGAGCAAGCAGGAGGCTTGGCTCCACTCAAGACTACAAAGTTTCAATTACAGAAGATAAATAAATCCCAGATACCGGGGCCACCACTTGGGTTATCCAGGGGTGTGGCTAGCCTGCAAACCACCACAGGCCCCTAGCCTAGGCCTCCCCACACCCCAAGAAAGCCCCTACCCTGATCCATGACATCCTTCAGGGCAAATCAGCAGGCCCCCACCCTTGCAGCAGGCATCTATCCTATCTAATCCTATCTAATCCTATCTAATAAAAGAATAATATGCAAATTGACCATCACTCCAATACACAAGATGGCTGGCAGGGGATGGTAATTGGGAGGGACCAGGCCTGCAAGGGAGGGTAATTGGAAGCGATCAAGCCTGCAGGGGAGAGCAGTTAGGGATGACCAGGCCTTCAGGAGAGGGCAGTTAGGAGCAAACAGGCTGGCAGGGGAGCAGTTAGGCATCAATCAGGCTGGCAGGGGAATGGTTAGGGAGTGATCAGGCTGGCAGGCAGAAGCAGTTAGAACAATCAGGAAGGCAGGCAGGCAAGCAGTTGGGAGCCAGTAGTCCTGAATTGTGAGAGGGATCCCAGATTAGAGAGAGGGCAAGCTGGGCTGAGGAATACCCCCCTATGCATAAATTTCATGCACTGGGCCTCTAGTATATTATAAAAAACAATATGGTAATGGCATACAAACAAAAACATAGACCAATGGAATATAACAGAGAACCCAGAACTAAATTTATATATAAATGGTCAATTAATTTATGACAAAGGAACCAAGAATATAAAATAGGAAAAGGACAATCTCTTCAATAAATAATGGAAAGTTGCATTTAAGAAAAAAATAAAACTAGGCTGCATCTTATACCACACACAAAATCAACTCAAAATGGTTTAAAGATTTTAATGTAAGACCTGAAACTATAAAAATCCTAAAAGAAAATATAAGCGGTAAGTTCCCTGGCATTGATCTTGGCAATGAATTTTTGAATTTTATATCAAAACAAAAGCAACGAAAGCAAAAATAAATAAGTTGGATTGCATCAAACTAAAACACACACACACTAACTTCTGCACAGGAAAGAAAACCAACAAATTAAAAGACAACCTTTAGAATGAGAGGAAATATCTGTAAGTCACATACTCTACAAATGATACCCAAAATATGCAAAGACCTCATACAACTTAGTAACAAGAAAACAAATAATTCAATTAGAAGTGGGCATAAGATCTAAATAGACACTTTCAAAAGACATGCAAATGTCTAATGGGTACATGAGAACATGCTCCACATCACTATTCATCATGGAAATGCAGATAAAAAACCACAATGACATATCTCCTTACACCTGTTAGAATGGCTTTTGTCAAAAAGACAAGAGAGAAAAAAATGTTGGTAAGGATATGGAGAAAAGAACCCTTGTGCACTATTGGTGGCAATGTAAATTGGTGTAACTACGGAAAACCTAAAATTAAAAATGGCACTAACATATGATCCAACCATGTTCTCTCTGAGTATCAATCCAAAGGAAATGAAATCAGTTGATATACATACTCCCCTGTTCATTACATCATGATTCACACTAGCCAGGGCATGGAATCAGCCTAGGTGTCAGTTGATGGATGGATGAACAAAGAAATATATGCATCCTAGTGGCCCAGTGCATGAAATGTATGCACAGGGGAGGGTGTCCCTCAGGCCTGCCTGCACCCTCTCCAATCTGGGACCTCTTGGGGGATGTCTAACTGCCAGTTTAGGCCTAATGCCTATGGGATCGGGTCTAAACCGGCAGTCAGACATCCCTTTAGCAATCTGGGACCACTGGTTCCTAACCACTCACCTGCCTGCCTGCTTGATCATCCTTAACAACTCTGCTTTCCTGCCTGCTTGCCTCCAACTGCACTCCAACTGCTTCTCACCCCCAATTGTCCCCTCTGCCAGCCTGATCACCCCCAAATGCCCTCCCTTCCTGGCCTGATCTCCCCTAATCACCTCTTCTTCAGCCCCACCACCATGGCTATGTCAGGAAGGTCTCCTGGTCTAATTAGCATATTGCCCTTTTATTAGTATAGAGTCCTGGTGTATGGGTCGGGGAGGTTGGTTTGCCTGAAGGGAGTCCCGGATCAGGGTGGGGGTGTCCACTTGGGGGAGTGGAGCCAGCCAGGACGAGGGGCCTGGGGCAGTTTGCAGGTCGGCTATGCTCCCATCAGGGTGGCGGTCCCCCTGGGGGAGGTGCCAGCCTGGTCGAGGGGCTGGGGTGGTTTGCAGGCTGGCCACATCCCCATTGGGTTTGGGGTCCCAGCTCGGGGGACATGGCCAGCCTGGGTGAGGGCCATTTTTAGGCTGACCACAGCCCCTTCAGGGGGGGTCCCTGCTGGGGGGCATGGCCAGGTTGCGTGAGGTGCTGATGGCCATTTGCAGGCTTTCCATGCCCCCATTGGGGTGAGGGTCCCTGCTCGGGGGCATGGCTGGCCTGAATGAGGGGCTGAGGGCCATTTGGGGGCAGTTTCCAGGCCAATCAAGTCCCCGGCTTTGTCCGGAAGGACATCCTTAAGGTCTCCCAATATAATGAGCATATTACTCTTTTATTAGTGTAGATATTATGCAGCTTTAAAAGAGAAGGCAAACCTGTCATTTGCCAACAGTATGAATGTAACTAGGATGCATCATGTGAAGTGAAATGAAAGAAAAAGAAAAATACTACGTGGTTTCACATATATATGGAATCTTTTAAAAAGGAAGGAAGGAAAGTCAAATTCATAGAAACAGAGTAGAAAAGTGGCTGCCAAGGGCTAGAGGGTGGGGGATATAGGGAGAAGTTGGGAAAGGGTACAAACTTTCAGGGATAGCTGAATAAGGTCTAAGGGTCTGATGATAACATGGTGATTGTAGATGACAACACTGTGTAACTGAAACATGTTAAGAGATAAAAAATTAAATATTATGGCCAGAATATCTATTGATACAGATAGAGGTAGAGAGAGTTAGAGCTAGAGCTAGAGATAGAGATAGATATAGAGATAGAGATAAATATGATGGATATGTTAATTAAATTGATGGAGAACATACTTTTCAATGTACTAGTATAAGTATATCAAATCATCACATGTATACTTTCAATATCAAACAATTTTGTCAATTAAACCTCAATAAAGCTTAAAAAAATCCTGAGAAAGTTTTTATTTAAAAACAAACACTAATTGCCTCAGGCACACAACTCTGCCTTGGTTAGTCCTTGGCAATGACTGCTGACTTTCAACAAATTTCCTAGCATAATTAACAAACTGGGGACCTCTTATGCAAAATAACTTTAGTAACTAGAGGCCAACTGCATGAAATTTGTGCATGGGGGTGTGTCCCTCAGCCCGGCCTGCACCCTCTGCAATCTGGGACCCCTCAGGGATGTCTGACTGTTGGTTTAGGCCCATAGGGATTGGGCCTAAACCAGCAATCAGACATCCATCTCACAATCCAGGACTGCTAGCTCCTAATTGCTCATCTGCCTGCCTGCCTGATAGCCCCTAACTGCTTTTGCCCACCAGCCTGATCACCCTCTAACCACTCCCTTGCCAGTCTGATTGACACATAACTGCTCCCCTCCTGGTCCGATTGCCCTCAACTCTCCTCCCCTGACAGTCCAATCAGCTTCAACTGCCCTCCCCTGCTGGCCTGATGGCCCCCAACTGCCCTCCCCTGCCAGTCAACTTGTGGTGGCCATCCTGAGGCAGCCATCTTGTGGCAACATCGCAGTGGCCGTCTTGTGATGATGTCGTGTGAGGGCATCACGTGACACTGCTTAGGTTTTTATTATATAGGATACTAGTGGCCTGGTACAAAAAATTTGTGCAGCGAGGGGGCAGTTCTTTCAGCCCAGCCTGCACCCTCTCCAATGAGGTACCTCTTTAGGGACATCCCTCTCACAATCTGGGACCGCTGTCTCCTAACTGCTCACCTGCTTGCCTGCCTGATTGCCCCTAATTGCCTCTGCCTGCCTGATCACCTCTGGCTGCCCTCCCTTGTTGGTCTGATCTTGCCCCCAACTGCCTTCTCCTGCTGGCCTGGTCTCACCCCCAATTTCCCTCTCATGCCAGCCTGGTTGCCCCCAACTGCCCTCCGCTGCCAGACTGATCTTGCCCCCAAAGACTCTCCCCTGCTGGCTTGATCTTTCCCCCAATGGTCCTCCCCTGCTGACCTGATCTTGCCCTGAAAAACCCTCCCCTGCTGGTCTGACCTCACCCGCAACTGCCTTTCCCTGCTGGCCTGGTTACCTCCAACAGCCCTCCCCTTGCTGGCCTGGTTCCTCCCAACTGGCATTCCCTGCTGGTCTGATCTCACCCCCAACTGCCTTCCCCTGCTGGTCTGATGGCCCCCAACTTCCCACCCCTTGCCGACCTGATTCCTCCCAATTTCCCTCCCCTGCCGGCTTGATCTTGCCCCCAACTGCCCTCCTCTACTAGCCAATTTGGTTCTAATTGGTCAGTGTCTATGCCAGTCAGTGTCAAAAGCTCCACCTCCTAGGCAGCTATTGGCTCCTCACAGTTGACCCAGATTTTGTTCTGATTGGCCAGTTTCTATGCCAGTCATTGTTTCTGGGCCTATTAATAGGGCCTGTTCAAAAAGGTGGGGCTGATCAGCAGCCCTGGTGGAGGCCTGGAGAGAGATGGATGCAGGGCTGCTGGCCAGGCTTGAAGGGAAAGAGAGAGTCAAGTGCTGGTAAAAAGCTGCCTCAGACGCTACAGATCAGCCCCTGCTTCTCTCTTCTGGTCTCGTTCTGGGCCTGATTCAAAGCCCCCTCAGCAGTCATTGCTGGGTCACCTGACCTGCCTGCAGCTGCAGTAGTCAACGCTGGGTCACCATGGCAACCCAGTGCTGACTTCTGGATGGTCAGCCTTTGGTAGTGATCCATCATTACACCCTGGCTCTTTATTATAGAGATAGGAAGTTTTAAAGAGGAACAAATATGTTTTATTACTAGAGGCCCAGTGCATGAAATTTGTACAATGAGGGGAGATGTCCCGCAGCCCAGCCTGCACCCTCTCCAATCTGGGACCCCTCAGGGGATGTCTGGTTTAGGCCCAATCCCTGTCAGCCTGATGGCCCCCAACTGCCCTCCCCTGCTGGCCTGGTCACCCCCAACTGCCCTCCCCTGCCAGCCTGGTTGCCCCCAACTGCCCTCCATTGCTAGCCTGATCTTTCCCCCAATTGCTTTCCCCTGCCAGCATTAGGCCAGCAGGGGAGGGCAGATGGGGGCAAGATCAGAATCTTGCCCCCATCTGCCCTCCCCTGCTGGCCTAATGGCCCCCAACTGCCCTCCCCTGCCCACCTGGTTGCTCCCAAATGCCCTCCCTTGTAAGCCTGGTGCCCTCCAACTTCCCTCCCCTGCAAGCCTGGTCCTCCCCAACTTCCCTCCCCTGCTGGCCTGATTGCCCCCAACTGCTCTCACCTGTAGGTCTGATCTCACCCACAACTGCCCTCCTATGCCAATCAGCATCTCTGGGCCCATCAACAGGTCCTAATCAGCAAGGTAGGGCTTATCAGCAGCCTTGGTGGAATCCTGGAGAGAAATGGAGGCATGGCTGCTGGCCAAGCCTGGAGAGAAAGAGAGAGGCAACTGCTGATCAACAGCTGCCACAGAGGATACGGACCAGTCCCTATTTCTCTCTTCAGGCCTCTCTCCAGGATTGATTTGCAGCCCTCTTAGCAGCCAGTGCTGAGTCACCTCACTTGCAGCTATAGCTGTGTCACCATGGCAATCCAGCACTGACTGAAGGACTAACCTCTGGTTGGTGGAGCCTCCAGTCTTTGTGGATGTGACAGACCCAGGGTTTTTATATATTAGAATTGAATAGGAATGAAAATATTTATATTTCATTTTAGAAGACTGTATTAAATAAAAATAAACATTTACTTGGTACCATAACCCTGCTCTGAGTGCCCTGTAGCCTGCTCACACCACCTTCCAGTGCTAAGCTGTTCTTCCTGAGGGAGACTTAGCCCATGTTCAGCCTCACACCTTGTCTCCAATCCTTGGTGCCCCACTCTAGAAAATAAATCATACTTTCAGAGTGACTCACTGATTAACAGCCAATTTGCCTGTCTCAAATTAATAGATATTTGACAAAATTTCAGGCTACATGAAAATTATAATCATTGTCATAGCTGAAATCCATTTTCGTGGAGGGACAGCATTCATGAAAAGATGTTATATACCTATGATTTTAAAAGGCATAAGGAAAGGCATGCCTTGGGAATACTGCGGTGGTAGGTATGTGAAGGAGATACAAGACTTCATAAAACATAGCTTCTGTCCCAAGGGGGACCAAGAGCAGCAGGAGATGGATATGGAAACGCATCATCCAGACAGCATTTCAAAGGGCTCACTGCAAAGATGATGACAATGAATCAGGAGGCACTACCAAAGGCCCCAAATGTGGCCTCTGTGTTTCTCCACACTCAGAGGATGGCCTGGCGCATAATAGGTGCTCAATAAATACCATTTAAGTCAATGCTGGTATGTGGACTGATGTGTCTATGCATGCATGCATTAAAAGGAGAGTGTCGGGGACATTGTGTGTCTCTGCACACTGAAGAGGGCTTGAAGAACAGGGCAGTGTGGGCCCTTCCAAGAGGCCCTCCTGTGTGGGCCTCTTTCCTGGGGCAAAGCCCGGCATGGCCCCAGGGGCTTTGGCAATCAGCACATGCCCAGCCTGGGACTTTGTAAAATGGTTCATTCTAATAAAAGATTTTCCAGTTTAAAAGAGCCTGCAGTTCTTTGGTAGAGGGCATAAGCTTTACACTCAGACCTCATGCGCCAATGCTGGCCTGCTGCCTGTCAAGTGGGTGGGGAGGGGAGATGGCTGACCCTCCGAGCCTGCATTTCATTACCTGAAAAGTGGACATGAAGGTATCCAATCAATCCACAGTGTGGTGGCGAGACATAATTAAGCCTGGGCCGGCAGCAGCTTGTCAGAGAGTGCATGCCACGCACTCCTTCACTTGCTCTTTCCCTTGCTATTCTCAAAGCAGCCCAACCCCACATTCAACGGACTGTCTGGTCTTGGCAGCCTCTGGGCATGTGGTGTCCCACCTGCTGACACCACAAACCAGGCCTTCACATACCCTGATTTTAGGTGAACCCTATATACTAGAAAGGAGAGGGAGAGAAAAACATCAAAGATGAGAAAGAATCATTGATCTGCTGCCTCCTTCATGCCCCCTACTGGGAATCAAGTCTGTAACCTGGACATGTGCCCTGGCCAGGAATTGAACCTTGACCTCCTAGTTCATAGGTCAACACTCAACCACTGATCCACACCAACCAGGCATGTACTGGGATTTTTAAGGATTTGTTTCCTCCCAGTATTTATAATTATCTGCATCTCCTATTTAATACCCTTCATTTCTTATTCCTCCTTTATTCTGGTGCAATTCATATAAATAAAATGAATAGAATAGGAGCAGCAGCTAACTGAAGGGGCCTCGCTTATCAGAGGTTCTGATTCCTGAGAGAAGAACCAAAAGGAACAAACCAGGTAACAGCCAAGATACAGAGCACCTCCCCTGGCTTAGGCTAGGGGTGGGACTAGTGTTGGAGCAACAGATTGAAGGAAAAAAGGAACTCCTAGTATCTCCATTAACAAAGCAGGGGTTACATTGAAAGACAGGGCAGCTCCCTGTCCACTGTGAGGCAGGCCTAGGCCCGCACTCAGGCCCACAGAAAGCACAGTTATCACTGCCCACTGTGCCATTAACTTCTCCAAGCCACTTGCCAACTCTCAATCCCATCCCACCTAATCTCCATGAATTTAAATTCTTGCTTTAAGTAAATTGAAAATGAAATCGATATACTAAAATGTCCAGAGATTTATTGTCATAACTATACAAGCATGATATATCTTTCAAGATATAACTTCACATAACCTTTAAATAAGTTGTGGGGAAAGTACGTCATGCTACTGAGAAGAGCAAAAACTCAAGCAAAATCAACTAACTAGGAAAAATGAGCAGATGCTGCCAAGAGAAATATTTCAGATTGATAACGGGAGAGTGTGCCACACAGAGCGCACTGGCCCAAGGAGAAAGGAGCCACATTCAGGGTTGCAGGTGCCACAGGCCAGGCCAGGGGTGTGTGAGGCAAGGTGTCATCTGCTGGCCAGCATCCCAGGAGAAAGTGTCAATCACCATCACCAAAGGTGTCCCTCATCCTTGGGGATTCTGTAGGGCTAAGTGCAAATACTGAAGTGCTAACCACTTTTAAAGTAAATACACATTCTTTCTGATTGGTGTTTCTGATTTCTTAAGATGTATTCCTAGAAGTGGGATCCCTGGGTCAAATGGGAGTTCCATTTTTAGTTTTGTGAGGGAACTCCATACTGTTCTCCACAGGCTGCAACAGTCTGTATTCCCACCAGTAGTGAAGGAGGGTACCTTTTTCTCTGCATCCTCTCCAGCACTGTCATTTGTTGATTTGGTGATGATAGACATTCTGACAGGTGTGAAATGGTACCTCATTGTAATTTTGATTTGCATCTTTTGGATGATTAATGACTTTGAACATTTTTTATATGCCTTTGGCCTTCTGTATGTCCACTTTGGAGAGGTGTCCATTTAGATCCCTTGCACACTTTTCAATTGGATTATCTTCCTTTTGTTAAGTTGTATGCATTCCCTACAAATTCTGGAGGTTAAACCTTGCATCCTTATGTTCATAGCAGCACAATTTACAATAGCTAAGATTTGGAAACAGCCTAAGTGCCCATCAGCAGATGAGTGGATTAAAAGACTGGTATGTCTACCCAATGAAATACTACACAGCTATGAGAAAAAACTCTTATCATTTACCACAGCAAGGAGGGACCTGGAGTGCATTATGCTAAGCTAAATAAGCCAGTCAGAGAAATATAAATATTACATTATCTCATTCATATGTGGACTATAATGAACAAGGTAAACCGATCAACAAAAATAGATCCAGAGATATAGAAGCTCCAAACAGACTGTCATACTTCTGAGGGAAGGCAAGGGAAAAGTGAGTGGGTGGGAAGGGATCAATCAATGAATTTGTATGCATACATGTATAACCCATGGACACAGACTATAGGATGTTGAAGGCTGGGTGGGAAGCGGGGAGGGAACAAGGCAAGCTGGGAGAGGTCAATGGAGGAAAAGAAAATGTAATACTTTCAACAACAAAGATTTAAAAATAAAATCCTATATACTAAAAGTCCAGCAACTGAATGGCAGAAGACCAGACCTATTGGTCGACCAGTCACTATGACATGCATTGACCACTGTGGGGCAGATGCTCAATGCAGAAGCTGCCCCCTGGTGGTAGGTGTGCTACCACAGTGCACTGAACAGGTGCTCCCACTGTGAAACCTGAGCCCATGGGCAGGAACCCAGGGTGCAATCATTGCCACTTCACCCTAGGCTCCTCCTCAGTACCTGCTGCCTCCTCTGGATGACTGCAGGCCATGCAGCACTATCGCCAGAGCTGACCCCAGAGGCTGGGAGGGGCGTTTGTGGCCATTGCAGGACTGAGGGCTACTCTGCCATCTCTCAGTGCTACTGTCACTGAGTCTGGCCCAACCGGGTCCCCTGGAGAGGCGAGTGCTCTTGCTCCATAAAAGTGCCAAACCAGGGAGCAGCCATTCAGCTGACTGGGATGAGCAGCACTCCTACAGCTGGCCAATCCCCACAGACCACACCCCCCATCAGTGCATGAATCTTGTGCACTAGGCCTCTAGAAAATAACTAAATAAAAACAATAGCCCTATAGCACATGTTCTTAATAATTATTCTATACTGACAAAAATTGGGAAAAGAAACATCCTAAATCTAACAAAGGCATGCCTATTATTTTATTTTATGACTAGAAGCCCTGTGCACGAAATTCTTTTATGGGAGGGTCCCCTCAGCCCAGCTTGTACCCTCTCATAATCCAGGACCACTGGCTTTTAACGGCTCACCTGCCTGCCTGCCTGATTGCACTTAACTGCCCCCCCCACCAGCCTAGTTTCCCCCTACCCTGCTGACCTGGTTGCCCCTAACTGCCTCTCCTAGCTGGCCTGGTCATCCCTTCTTGCCCCCCTCTGCCAGCCTAGTCGCCCCACACAGCGTGCTCCTCGATCATTTGGTCGCCTCTCACTAACCCCCCTGCTGGCCTAGTTGCCCCACCAGCCTTTTCAGTCGTCCATTCCTTTGCCATGGTCACTTAGGCTTTTAAATATAGAGAGATATGGCAACTGTATTATCTAAAATAAATAAATAAATAAATACATACATACATACATACATGCATGCACGCACAAAGACAAACCCTATACTCAAGCCAAATCAAGGTATTGTGATGATGGTTAGAAAGAAATATGGGAAAATGAACCGAGATATTATGTCACTCATTTTTAATTCTTATTTTTTAAAATGTGTTCCCACTGATTCTCTGAGAGAGGAAGTGGGAGAGAGAGAGATTCAGAAACATCAATGAGAGAGAATCATTGATCAACTGCCTCCTAGAGACTGAGAAATGCCCTCACCTGGAATTGAGCCAGTGACCTGTAGGTTCCTGGGTCAATGCTCAACCACTGAGCCACAATGACCAGATAAGTTTCCTCTTAATTACTGATAGGTTTAGAACATTCTACAAAAAATATCTACTTAATTAAATCAAGCTAATAGTAAATTATTATTTAGTACTGAACTCGTTTTCACTTGCAATATTGTGCAATATTTACAGTTCAAAGGAAGAGTAAACTAGACCCATCAGAGGGGAATAAATTATGTGTCATCATTAGTTTTGACTTTTTTTTTTTGCTATTAACATGATTTCAAAAAACCTTGCCATAACAACCCTCTCCCCAACCTGTCCCTCCCATTCTTAGACCCCATGGTCATTTTCTACTCTGAAATAACTTCATTTAAACCACTGAGCAAAGAGAGTTGAAAAAGCTCTTCTGAGCTGAGAAAATAACTCCTCTCTTCAAACAGTGCTCCAAGTCCTCCCTTCAATTACAGCACAGAGTTCCCACACAAGCATTATGTCTCCGGAGAGCTTTCCTTGTGTTTTGCCTACTGGCAGAATTGTCACAACAATAATGAGTATGAGTGCGACTCTGATGGATGTGCCTTCATAAAGTTTACCGTTTACCAGTGACCTGGTTCACAACCTGTATTCACTCACTCAAATACACACTCACTCAGCTGACACACTCATTCACTTACTTTTGTTGCTGTTGTTAATTCTCACCTGAGGATATACTTTTTTTTTCTGCACTGACTTTTAGAGAGTGTGGAATGCAGGAGGGGGAAAAAGAGAGAAACACTGATGTGAGAAAGACATGTTGATTGGTTGCTTCCCATATGTTCCTGGTGGGGATAGGCTGGGAAGAACAGCTGGACACCTGGGTGGTTGGTCACTCTGGGTCCTGGGGTCACTGGGTCTGAGTGAATCTCCCAGTGCTCCCACTGGCCCAGGAGGCTAGCACTCAGAGCCTGCATTCTCTGCCTGCTCCCGGTGTTGTCAGGGTCCCTGAAGAACGGGCAGGACCCAACCTGCAGGGGAGGAGCTTCAACCACAGGTGAGTGGGCCAGGATGTCAGACTCTCCAGCCACCTATATTCATTTACACTCATGGCACACATGTGCACATATGCACACACACGCACACATGAACACATGCACATATACACACACCACAAACTTCTTGCTCAGGGCTTTCTACCATGGACCCTGTTCTACCATGTGAACCAGTGGTTCTCACAGGTCTTGTAGCACTGGCTGCTATTTAAATGGAGCCCCTCCGAGAGGCTGCTGGAACCTGCTGTTCTTGTTCCATGAACTGGAGACAAATGCTGATGCTACAGAAAGTACAAGGGCTCACTGCCTGCCATGGGAGTGTCTGATCCCGTCTGCCGACACTGCAGATGCTGGAAAGGAAACTGCCCAGGTGAAATAACCAGCCTGGTACAGTGCTGGTATGGCGATATCGCAGACACACCTGGGGGCCACGGCAGCCAGAGTCTCCGCAGGGAACCCATGGGACATGGAGCTGCCAAGACAGGGCCAGGAGCAAATGCCAGCAAGACCGTGTCAGCCCAGTGCTGGTTCCAAAAGCACACTGGGCCTCAGGGGAAGCCATAGCCTGGACAAGATGGTGCCTGGTGGACAGCACCAAATGGCGAGTTCTTAACTCGGTAGTGATTTTGGCAACAGAGCCAAGAAACAGCTGAGGGCATGGCCTGTCTGCAGAGAAGCTAGAATCATGACTTCTAGCCGCAGCTAAGCAACACCAATGATCAGAGGACTCAAACACCCTATGCATTGTACAAACACATCGCTCTGCCACTTGCCTGGATGGCAGCCATGGGGAACCTATAGGTAAACAGTAGATTTGGAGAAAAGAAGAAAAAATGTTTTATATCAAAACTAAGTAGGAACAGATTCCAACTAATCAACAAGGAGCAGTATTTTCCCCTCAAAGGGGACAGACAGCAAGGCTCCCCTGAGGCCCAGTATAACAGACATACAAAGAGGTAGAAAACAAGGCCAAGGTGGTTGCTTTCACTGCACTGTGGCCACGCCAGTGCCGGCCTCACCGGTGCTGGCCACGCCCCTGCCACGCCCCCTGCCCTGAAAAGATGCCTTGATTTCAATTTTATGTTTTTGAAAAGTGTATACCTTTAATATTTTATGTAAAATATGTACACTAATAATATGCAGTAAATATTTCCTTGAGGAAAAAAAAAAAGAAAGCGAGGCCACGGAGCTGAGGGAGGAAGGAGAAGCCAATGTAGTGAAGGTGACAGACACAGTAGATGAGATGTGGGCGGGCTCTCCTTAGAACTTCTCTCTGCCTGTACTGTGTACTATGGGCATATACAGGGTGTCCCAAACTGTGTACACACACTTTAAATAATTATAAAGGTAGTGCTTACTAAAATCTTTCATTTTCAAAATTGAGCTATCAGCTATTAAAGTATGTGCACTTTTTTTTTGGGGGGGGACCCTATATTTAAGAAACATTTGTGTATCTTTTGGGGGATTTTCTTATATTTAAAGGAAAAACAGGTAATACTCATAATTACGAATTTACATATACATATATAACTATATATGTAGTTAATGACTATTTCGAGGGCATATTAAAGCAGTTCTGTATATCAATGACTTTTATCTCAGGGTTACAGATCTATAAATGCAATATTGATATTACAGACATAACTGGTAAAGGAAAATATTAATCACCTCTGCTGTGCCAAGTCCTGAGGGACTGCATGTCTTTTAGCCTCAGTTATGTCTCAGATAACCATGACTTCAATTTCAGAACCAAGGGGTTAAGGCTCCAGGAGCCAGAATTTGAACACAGAAATTTTCCAGGGTACCCTGCTCATTTAACTAAGTTAAGAGAAAAGTTAGCATGATTCTGTACTGCTAACATTTTATGTCATGTGAAATGACTTCAAGAAAATGGTGGTGTTCAGTGTAGAAGGGCAAGGCTTAGCAGAGAACTGTAAGCATCCTCCGAAATGAAACTCCAGACCGGCAATGGGTCCTGCTGCTGACAGGGCTGGGCGAGGTTCCCACTAACTCAGGCCTCCTCGTCCTTTCCCTGGCCAGGGTGGAATCCTTTCCAGTCCATCTAGGTTACCACCTTTGGGGGTTCCCACTTATACAGCAGGTTAAGCTGCAATTTGTCCCCATTGGCAAATGGCATCATATGCCTCTGGACTGACCTTGGCCCAAATGTCCCTCACTCCAGGTTCAACCTGGCCTTCAGATCACATGTGATGCAGCCTCCTTTGGGATGCTCTTTTGGTGCTTGGCTTCTGAGCATGCCCCCTCTTTATTTGTGAGCACATCTGTGCCTTTACAAAAGAGGTTCATTATATTTTAACTAGAATGTCCGAGCTCTGGTTTTGCAAGGGATATCAAGTTACCAATTTTGACATCTCTTTCAAAGCATCAACATGAAGTTGCTTGGGAACAGCAATGTTCCATAAAAGCACACAGTGCCATCCATCATCATTGTGACTATTAGATTCTAAATCCTGGTTATGGGAAGTCTGACAAGTGAACAGAGGATGTGCTAGTTAACTTGGGATCGCTTTTCTCATGGAAATATTATCTCTATATATAAAAGACTAATATGCTAAGTGTTCGACCATTCGACCATTTGACAATTTGACTGGTAGCTATGATGCACTCTGACCACCAGGAGGCATATTCTCAATGGACAGGCATGAAAACATAGAATAGACTGATGAATCTCATAGGGAAGAGGGGAACAGAGAGGGAGGGAAGAGATTAACCAAAGATCTTATATGCATACTAGAAGCCTGGTGCACAGATTTGTGAACCATTGGTGTCTCTCGGCCTGGCCTGTGGGGATTGGGTCAAAACCGGCTCTCTAACATCCCCTGAGTGGTCCCTGATTATGAGAGGGTGCAGGATAGGCCAAGGGACCCCACTGGTGTACAAATTTGTGCACTAGGCTTCTAGTATTATATAGAACTCCAAAGTACCAGACAGACTAAAGAGGGCTGGCCTCTGCTGGACAACTTGAACACTAGTTTGTTTCTTCACTCAAAATTTATAATACAGGGTGGGGCAAAGTAGGCTTACAGTTGTTCCTATGGGAAACAATACAATGATTAATAAATAATGATACAAGAATAAACTCCATGTTTTGAGTTAGCATAACTGTAAACCTACTTTTGCCCCATCCAGTATAGTGAAGGTTTTCTTTTTTTTATTATTTCTTTATTGATTAAGGTATTACATATGTGTCCTTATTCTCCCATTACACCCACCTCCCATTCATGACCCCACCGCTCTGTTTTCTGTGTCCATTGACTAGGCATATATGCATGCCTTATAAGTCCTTTGGTTGTTCTCTCTCCCTTACCTTAACTGTCCCCTACCTTCCCTGAGGTTTGATGCTCTGATTGATGTTTCTCTGTCTCTGGATCTATTTTTGTTCATCAGTTTATGTTGTTTATTATATTCCACAAATGATTGAGATCATGTGATATTTATCTTTCTCTGCCTGGCTTATTTCAGTTAGCATAATGTTCTCCATCTCCATCCATGTTGTTGCAAATGGTAAGAACTCCTTTTTTTACCACAGCGTAGTATTCCATTATGTAGATGTACCACAGATTTTTCATCCACTCATCTGCTGATGGGCACTTTGGCTGTTTCCAAATCTTAGCTATGGTGAATTGTGCTGCTATGAACATAGGGTGCATATATCCTTTCTGATTCATGATTCTAGTAGGTTTTCAATAGAAATCTTACTAAATCACCTTCCCCAAAGAATGAGTAGGGTTGATATTGGCAATTACAATCAATCAGTCCCGAGGTGTTTTTTTCACTCAGAACCACAGCCAATCTCTGCCAGTCAGTTTGGATAAAATCTACTTCCTAAGGGATCTTAACATCTTTAGTTCTCTTTAAATAATTCTTATTCATCATGCTTCCATGTTTCTGTAGAGTCAGATGAATGCCTCCCTATCACATAGAGAAAACAACATTGTATATTAAAGGACAAAGGTCTACACTAAGGTCCCACTCTGACCACACTCATCTTCCTGTGATTTTCCTCACAGGATGTTATGAAATGTCCGTGTTCTAAAAATATTCTTCCAAGTTTTATAAAAGTTGGAGGGATGTAATGTTTTTTATTCTCTAAAAATAATTCATGTTAAAATAACAACAAATACATGTTTTTCATATGAACAAACTTTAAAGAATCCAATTTCTTGGTGCTCTCATTTATTGTTTTAGATAATGCATAGTTCACTTCTTTTTTCTTGGAGCTGACTTGAATTGTAATATTATCCAATGGATAGTCTTATGTTATGGTACCTGGAGTGATACTAGAATTTATTAAGCACCTGGTGAATGCTAGTCTTTATATTACCTTCCCTTAAAAAACCTTGATGGTAAATCTTAAGAGAAAGAGAACATTCCATGAAAGGTGAGCTGAGTGTCTTTTACTGGCTTTGCAAGGTGTATTATGTGCCTATTTACAAAAGCAAGGAGACTGTCAATGTGATGAAGTACAACTCACAACTCATTAGCATTGAACACAGAAGTATTCCACATCAAAAATGACTGTGGAAATACAATTACTGGCTGCTCAGAAACCATTTAATATGGATAAAAAACATGTCACATTTAATTTATCAAGTTCTTCCTACTATCATACTCCCCTTTCATTCAATGTACTGAAAAGTTATAAAAACAACCGGATTCTGTCTCTCAATAGCCATGTACAGGCATTAAGAACAACACAAATTCATTATCTACCACAATATAATTGTATCGACATCCTGGATGAATAACCTTGTGCAACTCTGAATTAAGTTTTGCTTTAAATATATCTGCATACACAACCTTCAGTATATCTAGTAGAAAAACTACCATTTCAATAAAAGGAAAAAAAATCATCGTTGAAGTTGTATTCCTTAGATGTGCAATTATTAGCCCTATTTTTATAGTGGCTACAATGGAAAATATTTTTAAAATGCCAAATTAAATTTCTAATACCATTGAAATGGGTCAAATATGCACTTAGACACTTGTGAAAGTAAAATAGTTACAGCCAAGCTTTCCACTGTATATAATTCTGTGATGAGGGCTTCAACTACAAATGTAATATGGTCATCCATTGGTACCCAAGGGGGAAGGGTCCAGGATGCTCATGGCAGAGAACAAAATCTGAAGGTGTTCAGGTCCTTATATAAAATGGGTAGTATTTGTTTATAACCTACACACATCTTCCTATATAATGTAAATAATCTCTAAATCATTTATAATGCCTAATACAATAAACACTATGTAAATAGTTATTTTTACTGATTAAGAAATAAGACAAGAAAAAAAATCTGTACATATCCAGTACAGACACAACTATCTTAAACCTAACTGAACAGCACACATCAATAGCAAGGCAATGTTGATTTTTAATATTTTTCATCTAAGTTGGTTGAACCTGAACCTGGAGAACCCATGAATAAGAAGGACCTACTATGATTGAATTAACACTTTTAAGATGATAGCTCTAACATACTTACTTTTAACCCAACAAATGGGCACGGGACCTGAATAAACACTTTTCCAAAGAGTACATGCAGATGGCCAGTAGACATTTGAAAAGATGCTTAATGTCACTAATAATCAGAGACATACAAATTAAAACCACAATATCACCTCACACCTGTCAGAATGGCTATCATTAATTAACAAAGAACATGTGTTGGGGAGGATGTGGAGAAAAGGGAATCCTAGGGCACTGCTGGTGAAAATACAGATTAGTGCAGCCTCTGTGGAAAGTAGCATGGAGTTACCTCAAAAAATGAAAAATGGAACTGCCTTGTGATGCAGCAATTCCACTTCTGGGAGTTTATCCAAAAAGACCCAAAGCACTAATTGAAAAAATATATGTACCCATATGTTCATTGAAGCATTATTTACAATAACCAAGATTTAGAAGCATCTCAAGTGTCCATCAATAGATGACTGGATAAAAAAGTGGTGGTACATTTACACAATGGAATACTATTCTACCATAAAAAGGAATACAATTTTACCCTTGCATCAGCATGGATGGACCTGGAGTGAAATAAGTCAGTCAGAGAAAGACAAGTATCATATGATTTCACTCATATATGGAATTTAATGAGTAAACCGAACTACCAAGCAAAGTAGAAACAGACTTACAGATAGAAAGCAGGCAGATGGCTCTGGTAGGGTGATAGTATTGGGGGATATGTGAAGGAAATGAGCAAAAAAGGAAGGAAAAGAGAGATAACTCATGGACATGAACAACAGTGTTGTGGTTGTGGGGGTGAGGGGGTGTAGGTAGAAAGGGGAATAGATGGGATAAGTGGTTATGGGGAAAAATAAACTCCAGAAAATAAAAATATTTATTATTATATTAATACATAATTATTGATCAAACTAAAACAACCACATACATACACGCTTGCGCGCGCGCGCGCACACACACACACACACACACACACACACACACACACACACACAATTATCCACAAATATAAACAAATAAGCAAGCAAAAAATCCACATATAGGTTAAGTCTCAAATTTAATCCATCATATGCATAGTGGTGGTCTCACTCCTGACTGGCTGGACTCTGCAGAGGGGACGAGACCTTTGACTGTGTCCAGGTGTGGGCTTCACAGGTGTGGCTCACAGGTGTGGCTCAGTCCCAGGTTCCTAATGGGTGGTCCTAAACTGTTTTCCCCATCAGTGTGGTTACATTCTGGCTCTTATTTAAACTGTTGACAGAAGCTATTGAAAACTTGAAAAATAATTGTTTCCTTAGAATTTGTCATCTAAAGAAACATGAAAATGTCCTAATTACAGATTGTCTTGTCTTATTTTTAAATGATTACTCTTTCACTCTAAAAAGATAACACTCAGCCTTTTATACTTCAAAAATATCCTATCCAGTCCCTAAAGCATTAGAAAGTAGGATGAGGTTCTTCCCTGGATGAAATAAAACATTAATATCTATCCTTCCATCAAATTCATGCATATTTTCCTTTGCAGCAAAAGGAATTGGTCTTTCAACGTCAGGCTATAAGTAAAGAAAAAAGTGAGAAACGTCAAAGAAAGAACAAAACAGGAAAGGGGCACGGAGGAACCTGGCTGTGTCTGTGGATATAACATGGATGCAGCAATTCTGCATTGAGGTGAACAACCACTGAGGTCCAGTGGACACCAGCCACCTGAGTGAACAGCATTCAGTGGCCGTGTCCATGTGTTACAGTCAGTGAGCTACTCAGAAGTCTAGCAATCCCTGGAACTGAGGACGGGAGAAGGTCTGTGGTCCAGGCAGAGACATCACTCAGATGGGGAGCCTGTGAGCAAACACAGCAGCTTCCCAGATGCTGTGCCCTCTCCCTGCATGTAACATACACTGTATGGCAGACTCATCCGATCCATCATCCCTCTCAGTCTTCTTGCCCATGTACCAGGCTTTCCCATTAGAAATTAAATCTCATGTCTGTCTTTCTCGATAGAAGGACAGGGCTACAAAGGTTAAGTTAATTGCTTTGGAAGAATAAATCCTCATACTGGGTGTTCCATAGGCATCTCTCTGTCTTGGTTTTCACTAAAGCCCCAAAGCAGAGAACATTGCAAAGTGAAATGTTCCAACCCTCTGCGGGCAGGACAAAGTATTCACAAAAGTGTGTTTCAGACACTCAGGCTAATGCTCCTCTCTAGAGTATAGGCTATAAAGTAGAAAAGATGTCAAGTAAGAATTCACTCTCTTCATAGGACGAGGTGCAGAGGCCGCGGCCCCTCACCTCCAGTCAGGAGAGAAGGGATCCAGTGAGACACTCAGAAAGCTGTGTTGCCCCTTGGAGTTTGGGGAACACATTGCAATAAGAGCCCTCACATATTCGAGGAAATTTAGTTTACCTGTCTGCTCAACTGCAGAGGAAAAGAAGACTCTCTCGAAGAAACCAGCTTTGCTGTGAAAAGCATCAGGGCTGATGCTGTCCTCTGGACCAAAGGAGGATGCTAGGGCCAGGTGGCCTGTTCCAGGTGCAAGAGACATTGGCATGGAGCGAGAGAGAGAGATCATATGTTTGGGGTTTTACAAGTTCTTTGAATAGAAACAGATGAACTCTCCAATTCCACAATTCAACCAGGCTGGAGGACAGCTCCCCCCAGCTAAAATGCTGGGTAAGAAGCCCACATTTAATGCGGACCACACTGTTAATTAGAGGACAGTATAAGGTACACAGGGGCTAATGGCTGCATGATCGATGACACTGGTGTCCAGAATGGAAGCACTATAGGAGCTTTTACAGGAACGGTCCCATTCATCAATACCAGTTTATTTAAACATACATTGAAAAGAATCTATTTAGAAAACTTGATTAATGCCTTAAACTCTGGAAGAATAACCTAAAATTTTTCTTTCTCAAAAGCCCAATGCCCTATTGTCCCAACAGCCATTCCAGAAACAATTAATTCTGCAAAAGTGCAGAGAGTAAGTCAGACTTCCCATACATATCCAGGGATCTATACAAATGCATGGGTTTAAAGGCAGATGTCCTGTCATAATGCAAGTGTCTGCAGCCTGACAGGAACCAAACACAATCAGGAAACCAACTCCCCTCCCTGATGATGTACACACAAAGATTTAAAATGTTTAATATGGTGACACAAAGGTTAAAATCTATTTTTTAAAAAGATAAAACATAGACTCCTTAGAGCTAACTTCTCTTGTCAAATTTTTTTTAAAAAATTGCTATTGAGATGTTTACTATAGACTACCTATATCTGAAACTATGAAACCAAAACCATAAAACTCTTTCCAAACAGCTGCCACAGCTCTAGCTCCATCATAAGCTGTCTGGTTCATTCTAAAAAGTGAGGCTGAGAGATCCCCGCTGGAGCATGTCAGAACTGTTTCTGGAAAAAGGGGGTCAGCAAACCTTTTGGACCAACTCATCTGTATTAAGGACAGGATTACTGTTGACCCAGCCAGCTAAGAAAGATAAGGACAATCCTTGTTGACTGATCAGAAAAAGCAATCAGTGCTCATTCCAAAGTCAAAATACTCTCCGAGTCCCTTCTAGTATTTTTCCATTTTAGATATTTCTAATATGTAGGTATCATTTTCCTTATTATACTGAGCACTTTCTAAAGATAGACTTTGCTTTTAATTTATCTTTTTAAAATAGCATCTCTCATTATTGTAGCCCAGGTCCACCTACAGAAGAGAAAAAATCTGTGTGAACACTGTGCAATAAGAAGCATGAACGAACTTATATGTCCACTCAACAAGATGCACAACCACAGATATGATGTTGAGTTAGAGAAACCGGAGAGAAATTGGAGCATCTCTATGATGTTAAAAGTGAAGGTGGTGACTATCTGGAGAAGTGGGTGGTGATGCAAAGTGAGCCTCAGGGCAGTAGAGGCACTAGTAGATAGGTTTATTTTGGAAATATTGTGGTTTGGCTCCAGACCACTACAAAAATGTCAAATTAAAGTTCAGGTCTGAATAGTTTGCTGGTGGAGGGTCTTGCCTTCAATTTGTAAAAAAAAGTCACATCCATGAAGTGCAATAAAGTGACTTGAAATAAAAGGAGGCACATCTGCATTCTATTTTCTGATCTCAGTGCTGGTTATATGGCGATGTCATATTGTGTAAAATTTAGCCATGCCTCGCCTTTAAAAATGCATTGGTTTATGCCCTTTCTGCATGTATGTTTCACTCCAATAGAAATGTTTTTAAAATCGTGCCATGCTGGGTATATTTTAGTAGTGTTCATTGTGCCTGACACAGGGCATGCATTTACAGGGGAACCATGCTGAAGGGCACCCACAACCTGGCATTTTCACATGCTATATCACGGATGTTCACGGAAGGTTGATCGCACAACTGAACAAATGAAGTTAGATGTCCAACATCAGCCCACAAAAGCAAGGCCACAACTGGGTTATTTGATGTGTGAATTCAGGGAAAAATGGGGGGGGGGGGTAAATTAGTAGACGTGAGTAAGATGTAAAGAACCCTGTCAGACATTGCTCCCAGCATCAATAATAAGGTGTTACATGCTCACAGTTGGTTGAAAGGTACATCTCATGTTGAATGTTCTTAACAAAAATTTTTAAAAAGTATTCATTCAGAGTTAAGCTTGAGACCATTATCCTGGCAGAGAACACAAAAAAGGCAAAAACAATAAAATAAGTAACACAGTTACCCAGAAGTAAGTGGGGGCTGGGCAGCTCTGCCCGGCCCCTCTAGAATCTATGAGCATTTCTGACTGCCTCCCTCTCCTGGAAATTTATTCCTTAGTTCGGAGGGTTCAGTCTGCCTATGTGGCTTGAAAGAACAGGACTGCCGATGAATTTTCAGGGAAATCACCCAGGGACCTTCTGTGAGGTTAATTGTCTGGCTCACTCTGCATCTCAGCATGGGTTCCAGTCACCCTCCTCTCCTCTGCTCTTCTCTGGGTCCAGGGATGGCCTCTGGGACCGTCTTGGCTGCCCGATCTGGGCAAACTTCCCACAGAGCCTCTGAGCTCCAGGTCCTCATTCTAAAGGTCACCAGGAAGGCAGACAGCATCCAGAAGTAACAGGGAAAGAGGGAGGAAATTAGAAATAATAAACTTGGAGAGATTTTAAGGGGAAATTCTTAAAATTTCCCTGCAATGGGCTCTAGCTATGTGCATAGTGATCCAAACCTCAGGCAGTGTCATGAACACCAAACACCTATGGGATTTCTGCAGATGGCTTCAGAAAGATGTGCTGTCCAAGGTCACAGTGTCCTAGAACCAGCCCAGCATAGCTCCTGCTTCTAAAGGTTGCATTGTTATTGCATCCAAATGACAAGCAAATTTCCAAAAAACTGTGTTGCTGTGGTGTCAGAGTTTCACATATCACAGCTGTATGAGACAAGATGAGATTTCGCCTGGTAGCTCAGGCACACATGCTAAAACCTAACATATTATTTCCAATGATCACTAAATACAGAGTAAGACTGCACTTTATTAGACTGTTCCTTCATTATTGTTTGGTTATTTACTTTTTCTTTGATTTTTATAACTTCAAATATCATATAATCCTTTTGTTTCCATTTCTCATGTTCTTGCGTGTCTTCTTCCCCTTGGTTCTGTCTTCGCCTTTCAATGGGACTGTACAGAACCATAAAATGATGGCCCTGACCCAGACTCAAAAAAGACTTTCATTCCCTTTCTCAAGCTGCTGCTCTTCCCTCCCTGGAGCCTTCTGTATTTTCTTGAGAACCAGACACTGAAGATTCTTTAAAAAAGGAGAAATAAAAGGTATGTGACAGGCAATCAGACCTGTAAGTTAAAAAAAAGAGAGAGATAACACCCCAAACTGACATTTTAACAAAATGGCCTTCTGTTTTACACACAAAAGTCATCTTTTCTTTACAAGGAAAGGCATTGTTTAAAAAAGCCACACTGCCTGCAGCACTAAGAGAATGTTAAATCCCATGAGTGTGGAAGGCAGAGAACTATAAAAAGTTGATTACAGAATCCCAAATCCTGGGGGAGGAGGGGGTTTCAATGCAGAGTTAAATAAGCCTCAACTATATTGAGAAATTCATGATATAAACATGTAATTTTACATTATTTACATAATACCTGTTTACTACAATGCATTCTATTAATTTACAAATTAGCATGCCTTGTAAAATTACAGTGGAGACTTTGAGTCATCAAGAGAAGATGGAAGCCATATGTTTGATTACAGGATAGTATGCTTTGCAAGTTAGGACATGTGAAATACATTTTGGAGTTTGTTCAAACATTGTCATTGATATAGGAAAATAAGACAATGATGAACTGACCAACTCTGCTTCTGCACTTAATTTAGTCAGACCTAAATTTACTCCATACCAAATATTTTGGTAGAAAAGTAATTTGCATAGGCTTTTTGGAACTTTCTGAATAAGCTTTTCTTATTCAGAAAGCCTTCCTTCAGCCCTGAAATAGGCTCCAGCTATGTGCATAGTGATCCAAACCTCAGGCAGTGTCATGAACACCAAACACTTATGGGATTTCTGCAGATGGCTTCAGAAAGATGTGCTGTCCAAGGTCACAGTGTCCTAGAACCAGCCCAGCATAGCTCCTGCTTCTAAAGGTTGCATTGTTATTGCATCCAAATGACAAGCAGATTTCCAAAAAACCGTGCTGCTGTGGTGTCAGAGTTTCACAATATCATAGCTGGACGGGACAAGATGAGATTTTGCTTGGTGGCTCAGGCACACATGCTCCTGGATACTGAACTAATAGTAAAGATCAAAGAGAGCTGTTATAAATGCAACAACCCTGAGAGAACAGTGATCAATATTACAGCAATTGGCTGCTTGAACAGGTCCCAATGCATTGGTAATATTAGATCACTCCCTGCAGAGATGTTTGGTACTCACCCTAGTCACCAGGACGGAGGATCTCACCCTAGTCACCAGGATGGGGGATCTCACCCAAGTCCCCAGGATGTGATAGATCTCACCCTAGCCATCAAGACGTGGTGGAATGTCTTATTACCATTCCCAGAAAATGGAACAGATATATACTGTTCTTATGGCTATAAAGACAGCCAGTGTATTAATTACTGAATAACAGTCAGCCTAAAATATTACTGCCCCTTCATTATTTTCAAGAGTAAGTATTCATTTTGCACCACACACAATCCCCTCCATGGCTTTTCTCACCATGCGCAAATCTTTGAACTTGTTCAAATTAACATAATAGTTCCATTTTAAAGAACTTGAAATTCAAATGCACTACCCTGTTGGTACCTTTGGCCAGGTTATATCATTTTAATAAATGTTTAAAATGTTGGTTACTACTCATTAGGTTGAATTCATGCCTCAGGACTGAGTTATCACATGTTCTTTGATACAATTATGATTGAAGGAAAGAGTATGAGAAAGAAAGTGAGGCTTGGGTAGAACTTTCTAAAATCCAAAATTTATCTTCTAGTTAGAGAAGAGTGAACCCTTAAGGAGAGGCAACATCTATAGGTCTTACAGGACAATGTTGTAACAGAAGCACAGGGAAAAGTATTGGAAAAGAAACTGTTTAATTTCACTAGTCTTTTAAAGCAGTAAAATGATATCCATTTCATAAATGCACCATAGAAAATTATGCCAACTCCCTGCGAATGATTGTTTGGTGGTTTCTAGTTTATTCTCAGTACCCACAATGCTGTGATGAACAGTCTTATGCATGCATCTCTATCCCTTGTTCTACTGTTTCCTGAGCATCAGTTCTTATGTAATTACTAAAACGGCTATGCAAATTGCATAACACTTAAACTGTGGTGTACACAGCCAAACTCTCTTCCAGAAAGAGTACAAGCTACAGCTAAAGTCTCTTCCAGAAAGACTCAACATGCTACTCAGGTACAGAGCAGCTTAGTGAGTTCCTGGCTTCATGGACTCAGGCTACTGCTGGCGCTAACTCGTTTCCATCTCCTTTACAGCCAGACAAGTGTGGAAGCCAGTATTCCTTATGTCCTTAAAATACGTATTTTTTTATTCTGATGAGGTGAGGCATCTCTTAACATATTTGTTAACCATGTGTATCAACACTGTGAATTGAATATCCACATTTTTACTTAATTTGTATGAAAATATTGATTTTTATTTCTGATTTTTATGTGTCTTAGTTATGAAAAAGCTTTAAGAATAAGAATAAGTTTTAAGCAAATTCATCCAATATGTTTTCCAATTAAGCAGAATTATACTGAAAACAGACAAACCTGAGGCTGCATCTACATACATCAGATGAGTCCACACCACCACTCCCCAGCACTAAAGGAATTCTACAAAATGGCTGTCTTTCAAAATCCAAGGACTGATGGAAATTCAAAATATTGTGAGGAATATGGGAGATCTATCAGAATCTGCTTCACAAATAACAGAGAACACTGATAGAAAATATGTGGCATTTGTTTTTGTTTTACTGAAACTGCTGTTTGACCCAGCAATCCCATTTCTGGGAATAAATCCTAAGAATTCCAAAACACCAATCAGAAAGAATGTATGCACTCCTATGTTAATAGCATCATTATTTACAATAAAACAACCCAAGGATGATATAATTTTATTTACAACTAGAGGCCTGGTGCACAAAATTTGTGCATGGGTAGAGCCCCTAGGCCTGGCTGGTGATCAGGACCGATTGGGGTTTTCCAGCTGCTAGCCAGGGCCTTCCTTCTGGCTGCTGGCTTGGGCCTTCCTTCCCCCAGCTGCTGGCTGCCAGCTGGGGCCTTCCTTCATTCCATACCACCCCTAGTGGTCAGCACACATCATAGCAAGTGGTGGAACTCTTGGTCATTCAAACTCCCACAGAGACAATTTTCATATTAGCTTCTTCTTATATAGGACTAGTGGCCTGGTGCTTGCATCGTGCACAGTTGAGGTCTCTGGCCTGGCCAGTGATTGGAGCCGATCAGAGTCACAGGAGGTTGGCCAGTGAGAGGAGAGGGGGACATGGGAGGTTAGCCACTGGCCTGATCGGGGCCATCAGGGACAGCTGACAGGGGAAGGGCCACAGGAGGTTGGCCAACCAGCTGGGGGAAAGGGTTGTGGGAGGTTGGCCACACTGACCGCCGGTAGCTTCTGCATTGACCATCTGCCTCCTGGTGGTCAGTGCATGTCATAGTGACCAGTTGACCAGTCATTCGGTTGTTCAGTTGCTTAGGCTTTTATATATATAGATAGACTAAACACCCAGTGTAAGAAATTCATGCCCACAGGGGGTCCCCTTAGCTCAGTCTGCACCATCTCTAATCGGGAACCCACAGGGGATGTCTAACTACCAGTTTAGGCCCAATCCCTAGGCAGCCAGACATTCCTCTCATAATCCTGGACCCTTGGCTCCTAACCACCTCTGCCTGCCGGCCTGTTTGCCCTCACTATCCCCCTCCATCCCCCCGCTGCCTGATTGCCCCATGTAGCCTGCTGTTCAGTTGTTTTGTCATTCCTCAATAACCCCTGCTGGTCTGGTGGTCCCACACAGCCTGTTTGGTCATTTGTCTGGTTGTTTCGGTCATGATGGCCCCTGGCTTTTTATATGTATGGATGATGGTATAGAAAAAAAAAATTACACAGGTAACACTAAACCATGAAAACCTATGACAAAAGGAGAATATGTGAGGGGAACCTCAGTGCCAGAGTTCATAGCTGAAGGTTACCCAATACATACTGGCCATGCAAGACTTGTACCTACAGATATCACATCCAAAGTGATGGTTGGTAATATGGGAAAGTAAGCTCACAGAGGACAAAGATAAAGCATTTGATAGGAATTATGTGAAGTACAGTGTTTGCCAGATTAGTGGAGACTTAATGAATGATGCTCATTGTGCCCTAATGGCATATGAGAACTTCCTGAAGAGCACTTAAAAAGCTTCAGGGTTAACAAAACCTGCTGTGACTTGGCTTTGAAAGAAGTCGTTTCTGATTCTGACATGTCTCCAGGTCTAGGATGCTGAGGTAACTAAGGCAAATGTTTTCTGCTATCCTCAGGATTTGTCATGGTCCAGCATTGCTTTGTTCCAACAGTTACCATTGTATTGGTGTGACTGAAGACACAGCCCTACATTAATATCACTGTGAAGCTCTGAGAAAGACAGACTCACATTTTAATTAAAATAGTAATCAGAGCTCATCTATTTCTTCAGTGTAAAAGTTTTGGTCCTTAAGCAAACTCTTGGAACTCTTGGCATCTTTTGGCAAGCTTTGTAGTCCCTTGAATTGCTTCCCCAGAGGTGGTAAACAAAAGTATTTATAGTGCTTGCTCTCATGATTCTTCCATAGTTTAATCCCCAAGCATAGTCTCTATTCACAGCAGAGCAAAAGAAAAACTATTTTATCAAGATATGCAAAGAATAAGTGAGTGGTTAGTCCACATTCTCCTAAAAGAACCTCCAAGCATGTTTCTATGGCTTTAAAGCCCCCAAAAGGAAATCATCCTGGGCCTCTGGGGGCTGAGCAACTTTTTCTGTGAAAGGCCAGCGAGAATGTGTTCTAGGTTTTGTGGACCTTACTCTATCTGTCACACCATGCCCCTCTGCCACTGTCCCAGGAAGGTGGCCACAGATATTTAAGGTAAACATGTGGTGTCACTGTGTTCCAGCAATGCTTCACAAAAGCAGGTGGCTGGTAGGATTTGGCTCAGGGACCCTAGTTTGTGGGCCCCCGATCTATGGGATGGAATACAAACATATGAGGCCCTTCACATCCCAACACAAGATACCTCTGTAGGCTCACCTCACTCCACATTCCCACATGAGCTCTCCAGACCAGCCCAATTCAGTTCTGGATCTTCTTATTGTTGTTAATCCTCACCCAGGGACATTTTCGATTAATTTTTAGAGAGAGTATAAGGGAGGTGGAGCAAGAGAAAGAGAGAAAGAGGGAGGGAGAGAGAAACATTGATGTGAGAGAGACACATGAATTGGTTGTCTCCCATATGTGCCCCGATCAGGACTAGGGATAGAACCTGCAACTGAGACACGTTGCCTTTAACCAGAATTAAACCCAGGGCCCTTCAGCCTCAGGCTAACACTCTAGCCACTGAGCCAAACTGGCCATGGCTGTTCTCTGCATTATACTATTTCATGACAAAGCTTATTTCATGAAATATTTCACTACAGTATGAGAGGAAAATTATTTTTGAATTCTTGACAAGGAAAAAAAAAACAACTATTTACCCTTCTGGGTTCTTGGCTGAGACTCCTGTAACAAAAGACAGATTCACAAGAGAAAAATAAGTAGGTTTATTAAAACATGAACCTCACAGACACATGGGAGGTACTTAGACATCAATGAATAACCTCTGAGCTGCCTTAGAATCTGGATTCAATACCACCTTAGTAGGGAAGGTGGAGGGTTGTATAGACCTTTTGAGGATAGGAAGTAATTTCAGGAAAGAAATGGGTCTTCAGAAGAATAGAGAGAAAGTCAGAGAGTTTGTGACAAAGTTTGTCTGGGCTGCCTGGTCCTCTAGTCTCTTGTCCTGAACAAGGGTGCGTCTTTCTTGGGAAATGAAACGTCTGGGGAGACTCTGTCTATACACAGATTGGGAGCTCAGGGAAAGCCTGTCCCTGCAACTGCTGTTGTTCAAGTGTCTATAGCTCAAAACGATTAAGGCACCAAAGTGGCATGTTTTGAGGTGGCATATTCTGCTACCTTTACTACCTCCAATGTCTCAGCCCATTCTTCACCTGGAAAGCTCTAATCACATTAAAATTCACTTACTAACACTCAGCCTCCTCTGCAGTGTTTCTCATGTCCCCTCAGTCCCCCCAAGCTGGGCTACGATGGCCTGGTTCCTGAGTGCACCCAGCATCATCTCCTGGGCCACACCCCCACATCCCAAACACCGCATACAGTCTTCATGGTAATGCTTATATTCCATCCACTGTTAAATTCCCAGGGTCTGGCATTTGATGGGAGCTCAACCAAGATTTTTTTTAATATGACTTGAGAAATCTTATTAATGTAGGAGGAAAAGAATGCCAGTTGACACCCAGCATCCAGGACTTCTTTGATCCTCAGTTGCAGACTATTTTCAGTCAAGCTCATGGCTGCCAAGAAAAATGCCTATGTTTAAAGCCTCCCTTCCATATAAGTTCTGGCGAATGTAATTGCCACAGAAGTGGCAAATTGTGGGTCATGCCCTTAAATGGAAAAGACAGATTTTTATGTGAGAAAAACAAAAATGTTTTTTAAATCAATGTCTGGCAGACATGATTACATTTTTACCTCAACCATATGAAAATAAACTTAATATATATATTTTAAAATATATTTTATTGATTTTTTTGCAGAAAGGAAAGGAGAGGAATAGAAAGTTAGAAACTTCGATGAGAGAGAAACATCAATCAGCTGCCTCCTGCACACCCCCTGCTGGGGAAGTGCCCACAACCAAGGTACATGTCCTTGATTGGAATTGAACCTGGGATCATTCAGTCCGCAGGCCAACATTCTATCCACTGAGCCAAACCGGTTTCAGCAAACTTAATATATTTTATAATTAATATACTTATTGGCAAGTTTTGATTTTTAACTCTGTTGTTCCAGAAATATGAATATATTTATTTATTGGGCTGGGATATTAATTTAAACACTTCCTTGCTATTACCTTATTTTAAATAACAGACATCTAAAAGTTTAAGGCACCAACTAAAGAAATAAAGTGTTTGACGGTTTTCCCATTGTGTAGGTTATTTTAATTAGGAAAAGGCAGGCAATGGGCTAAGAGAGAAAGCCCTCCTAAGAAAGCAGCAATCAGACCATGCAGGACAGTGGCTGGAGCAGACACAACATAAGGGCTGAGTCTACAGAGTTTCACACAAACCACAAGAGACATGTCATCTAAAACAGTATATTAAGGATAAGGATTATAAACACAATTTTCATTGAATTCCAGGCACTACATTCATGTAAATGCATATGGCACTTTAATGTATATAGGCATATATAAAATCACTAATCCTATCTAATAAAAGAATAATATGCAAATTAACCATCACTCCACTACATCCACAAGCCATGCCCACAAGCCAATCAGGAGTGAGTATGCAAATTAACCCAACCAAGATGGCTGCAGCCATGGAGTGAGCAGAAGGCTTGGGTTTCCTAGGTAATGGAGAAAGCCAAATTTTCTGCCTGCCCTGGCCTGCCTCAGCCTCCTCCACTCAAGGCTACAAAGTTTCAATTATAGAAGATAAATAAATCCCAACAATATGGCTGCAGCCAGGGAGCAAGCAGGAGGCTTGGCTCTGCTCAAGGCTATAAAGTTTCAATTGTAGAAGATAAATAAATCCCAGATACCAGGGCCTCCACTTGGGTCTCCAAGGGACATGGCCAGCCTGCAAAACACCACAGACCTCTCCTCCAGGCCACCCCATGCCCCAAGGGAACCCTCACCTTGATCTGGAACACTCTTCAGAGAAAACCAGCTGACCCCAAGCCATGCACCAGGTCTCTTATCCTATCTAATAAAAGTGTAATATACAGATTGACCATCACTTCAACACACAAGACAGCTGCCCCATGTAGTCAAAGATCCGGCCCCCATGTGGACACAAGATGGCCACCACAAGATGGCCAACAGGTGAGGGGAGTTGGGAGGGACCAGGCCTTCAAGGGAGGAGAGTTGGGGGCAATCAAGCCTGCAGGGGAGGGCAGTTAGGGGTGATGAGGCTGGCAGAGGAGGGAAGTTGGGGGTAACTGGGCCTGCAAGGAAGGGCAGTTGGGGGGAAACCCAGACCTGCAGGTGAGAGCAGTTGTGGGGGACCAGACATGCAAGGGAGGGCTATTGGAGGTGACCAGGACCTACAGGGGAGAGCAGTTAGGGGCAAACAGGCTGGCAGGAGAGCAGTTAGACATCAATCAGGCTGGCAGGCAGAAGCAGTTAGGGGCAATCAGGAAGGAAGACAGGTGAGCAATTGGGAGCTAACAGTCCTGGATTGTGAGAAGGGTCCCAGATTGGAGAGGGTGCAGGCTGGACTGAAGGACACACAACCCTGTGCACAAATTTCGTGCACAGGGCCTCTAGTATGAAATAAATCTAAAAGTTTATAGCCAGTGTTAACTGCTATTGTTTTTAAATAAATAAAAGATGGACAAGTCATCCTTAGGATTTTTATCAGGATACATACAGAAATGATCTGCCACCCACATGGGATGGAGCTGGCACAGTGAAATTTTGGGAGGCAGAGGGAAGCTATTGAGGTAGAAGTGAAACAAGTGATTTTTGCTCTAGTTAAGGGTCAGAGGTGGGTCAATGAAGAAAAGTAGGCAGGAGGCTCAAATTCAGGTTCAAATTTCTCCATTTCTCAGTTGTCAAGAGAGTGGAGATACACAGTGGTCACCATTTGGATCTGAGATTGATGCCTTGAAGGAGGGCTTGCACTCTCCCTGGCCTAACCCCTGGAGCCTGCAGGAAGAAATGTCAGACTCTAGAGGCGTTCAGGAGAGAATGTCCGTCAAGAAGAGGGACATGCAGTTACAGCAGAGCTGTGGGAGCCCAGGTTGATGGCTGAGTACACCCAGGAAAGGGGAAATCTAGAATTCAGTGAACAAAAATGATTAGGGCAGCAAGAATGAAATATGGGAGGATCATCTGGAGGCCAAAAAAAACAACAACACTCTGCGGATGATAATGAAGCAACGCAGGCTGTCTGAGTGACCTATGCAGTCTTCCATCCTCATAATAGGGGAAAAGTGGAGGTGGGGCCCTCCCTGAAAGTCCCACAGATTGTAGACACAGGGAACATGCAGAGAGTACACACCCTCCCACAAGTGCAGCATCCTCACTCTGCAGTGGGAATGGCCACTCCAGGGCTGGGCATGGGAGATGTGTACACAGCCTAATTCAAGCTTCAGAGTTGGGGCAGCAAAGGGAGTCCAGGCTGAGCAAAGAGCAGAAAGAACCCTGCATGTACGACTTTTCCTGGTGAAAGTATGTGCCTCCAGATAACACAGAAGACACCTGGCAGAGACAACAATGGACAGATACAGCACCCAGTCAGAGGTAAAGTGGCCACAAGCAATTCCCCAGGTGAGAAACATGCAATATGTCACCTACACTCACTAGTGCAGTGGGAAGAGAGAAAAACCCAGACAAGATCAATGGTTCTAGAATAGAAATGCTAATTAATGGAAAAACAAGAGCAGTGCCAGTCACTAAAAATGAACTTTTAAAAATAAAATGTTTACCAAAAACTAGTTTTTTGCTGGAAAAATTATAAACAGGGATTTGGAAGATTCCAACAGGAATATAATTCGTGAAATGAAATTCCACTGAGTTTGTTCTCAGTATGTTGAGAAGTTTACATGTTTCAGGCACTCTTCAAAGGAACTCAATGAGGTTGGTGATGAACAAAGAAACTGAGTCATGGACTGGTTGGAAAGGTCAATGGCAAAGAGCGCTAAACTATGCTGACACTCAAAGTGCTTCTTGTTTGAAATGTTAACTATGAATAATGTCATCCATAGACAAGGAAGGAAGGAAGCAATCAAGGGAGGGAGGGAGAGAGGAAAGAAGAGAGAGAGAGAGAGGAAGGAAAATGAAATACATCCTATCTAATAAAAGAGTAATATGCAAATTGAGTGTATCTCCGCTAGACCCACAAGCCATGCCCACCAGCCAATCAAGAGCAAATATGCAAATAAACTCAACCAAGATGGCTTCAGGCCACAGAGAGCAGGAGAGAGGCTTGGGTTTCCCTAGCAATGGAGGAAGCCAAGTTTTCCACCTGCCCTTGCAGGCTCAGGACACCAGTCAATGTTACAAAGTTTCAATTATAGAAGATAATGATGGCAGCCATAAGGCTGGAGCGAGCAGGAGGCTTGGGTTGCACCCAGAGATGGAGGAAGTTAAGCTTTCCACCTGCACTGGCTGGCCCAGGCCTACTCTTAAGGCTACAAATTTTCAATTTTAAAGGTAAATAAATTCCAACAGAAATGTCTGCTGCCATGGAGCGAGCAGGAGGCTTGGCTCTGCTCCAGGCTACAAATTTTCAATTGTAGAAGGTAAATAAATCCCAGATCCCAGGGCCTCCATTTGGGTCGCCAGGGGGCGTAGCCAGCCTGCAAACCACCACAAGCTCCTCGCCCAGGCCACCCCATGCCCCAAGGGAACCCTAATCCTGATCTGGGACACCCTTCAGAGAAAACCAGCTGGACCCCATGCACCAGGCCTCTATAGTATTTAATAAAATAGTAATATGCAAACTGACCATCACTCCAAAACACAAGATGGCTGCCCTATGTGGTCAAAGATCCTGCCTCCATGTAGACACAAGATGGCCACCACAAGATGGCCAGCAGGGGAGGGCAGTTGGGAGGGACCAGGCCTGCCAGAGAGGCAGTTGTGGGTGATCAGGCCAGCAGGGAGGGCAGTTGTGAGCAATCAAGCCTATAGGGGAGGGCAGTTAGGGGTGACTAGGCCTGCAGGAAAGGGCTGTTGGAGGGGGAGAGGCAGGCCTGCAAAGGAGAGCAAAAAGGCTGGCTGGGGAGCAATTAGGCATCAATCAGGGTGGCAGGGGAATGGTTAAGGGGTGATCAGGCTGGCAGGCAGAAGCAGTGAGGGGCAATCAGGAAGGCAGGCAGGTGAGTAGTTGGGAGCCAGCAGTCCTCGATTGTGAAAGGGATGTCTAACTGCCCGTTTAGACCCAATCCTAAACAGGCAGTCAGACATCCCTCAAGTGGTTCCAGATTGTAGAGGGTACAGACTGGGCTGAGGGACACTCCCCATCCCCCCATGCACTAATTTCGTGCACTGGGCCTCTAGTATGATACCCAGGTAACAGACAGAGAGTTGGCCCAGCTCAGATCGGGACCCTGGTAAAAAAGAATGAATTGGCTTACAGCAGCTGCTCTACATATAAATCTAGCCTAGCACCAAGTGTGCTCAGTGCCTACTCAAGAATGCAAATAATCCTTTCCACTAATATTTACAAGGTAAACTAAGATTGTTGGTAGAGTATTGAATTTGACAGTAAAACAGTAATCAAGTTTTCAGATTAATTTAAATTGGCTAATTAAAATAAGTGAATATTAAAGCAAATTTAATTGTACTGGACAAAAAGCTGACCCTAAAGTATTAACTAAAATTTCTATTGGTAGTTCATCTCATGATAAAATTGCTTAACATGCAATGAACCTAAAGAAGTCATATTTTTGTGCAAAAAAATAAAATTTAAAGTTATTAAGACTGCATTATAAAATTTGCAAAAGCATCCATTAATTAAAACAAAAGGGGGATAGTAGGATAATATCATGTAAGGAAAAATATCCTGTAAGGAAATTACATCTAGAAAAAATTTTTACTTTACAAAAATTAATTTTTGTTTGTAATGCTAACAGTAAGACACCCATGAAAAACACACATGGTGTCAACATAAGCCAAAGGAAAATCATTTGGGTAAAAGTGAAAAGGATCCCAAGTCAATTTTATGGAAAATATTCCTTTTTTAACCTTTGGTCCAGAATATGTTTGTATATTTTCAGAAAACAACTCCAAGACCATGTGGATTCCTGCAACAGAGAGGAATTGACAGATTTGCTCCAACCATGAAGACAAGAGGAGAAACAGTCCAGAGATGGAAAACGCTGACAGTGCCTTGCCATGCTAGCAGTCAGCAGCTGTACGTCACTGCAGGTTGCCTAGGACCAAAACAGATGGGGTCACACCTGCATTCCCACCATGTGTCCACCATCCAGATATCATTGCTGACATGTACACATAAGAAACTGTTTGACATTGAAAAAGGGACTCACAAATGTTGGACATTGAAATTGGGTCTCAAACATTTTGTTGTTGTTATTATTATATGTTTATTTCTAGTCTACAGAAACAAGATTATTTTTAAAGAAAAGAAATGGGGGAAAATAGATAAAGAGGCAAGGAAGCATTGAACAGACTGTATAACTACAGGGGGGAGGCAGAGGAGGTTGAGGGGGAGGGGCTGAAAGAGATCAACTGAAGGACTTGTACGCATGCATATAAGCATAACCAATGGATATAAGACACTGGACGGGGGGCAGGTGTGGGCATGTATGGAGGGGTGAGGGAGGCCAGGGGGAGGTTAATGGGGGAAAAAAGAGGAGACATATTTACTACTATTTGTAATACTTTAAACAATAAAAAAAACACCCTAAAAAAGGAGAAAAAACAACTGGTTGACTTAATTGAATAGTTCAAATCACCAGCCTACTCATCTGAAATGAGGTAGACAATAGAGAGATCTTTTAATTCACAAACTATTTGCTTGCTACCTAAAATAACATTATTTACAATCCACACACTATTGCAAACACACACACGTGCACACTTCAAAATTCACTGCAGTGCACCGTTCTGTGGATTCAAGTACACTATTAACTCTTACATAATGCAATTGTATAACACAGGGACTCACAAAATATTTAAGCAGATGATCACTAACTGCTGTCATGGCATTCTCATCCCTGAGCTTCAGCATTTCACCCTGTGATTACCAGAACACGTGCTGCTCGGACTCACCCGCAGCACTCACCTGTCTGAGGCCATACTTAACATTTAACCCACAAAACACTTGTTTGAGGATGAAGGAAGGACATTAGGGTACAGAGAAACGTCCTTTGCTAGTGAGACCCAGGGATTTAGTTGGTGAAGTCACACAAGCAGTCCATGATCATCCCCAACTGGTTTATTTGAAGATTTTAATTTCAAACTACATTTCAACTGGGGGAAAAAGACTTATTTTTTAAAAGAGCTCAGCTCTAGGCCAATAAATGGAATAATTTTTTGTTTGTTAAGGGACATATATTGTGATCAAAAGAAAACATTACTCATGGTCTCAAGAACAGCCCTTTTCCAGAATTCAAGTTCATCTAAAACATTCTAACAAACTCTCCTAAATTTAAAGGAACAAGAACATGAAAATGTTCTTTATAGCTAATTTGTTAAATTTGGGATAACTTTATGATACAATACAGTTATATTATGCATGCGTTGTATGAAAAATGTGCTGCATGGCTTTATATAAAACTCTTTCATTTTGTGGGCAATATATTTATGATCTCTCCTAAAACTTGAGGCATATGTTGATATTTTAAAAGATTATGAAGGATTATAATTCACCCAAACTTCATTAAAATGACTATTTACAAAATCCCAACATGGAGGAAACAAAGATTAATGGTATGGTCTTTACCCTTAAGAATCATGCAATGTATGGTTTTGACTGGAGGGCTATGATGTCACAATTTAGAGGCAAAAAGGCTTTCTTATTTTAACCATCTCCTCTATCTAGTTTTTACCCCAATCTTGGACCCATTACTAAAGAATAATTGAAACTGACAACTTTTGTTTACAAAGCCCCCAATGCTATCTAATAAAAGGGTGATATGCAGATTGACCATCACTCCAACACACAAGATGGCTGCCCCCATGTGGTCCAAGATCCTGCCCCCATGTGGACACAAAATGGCCACCACAAGAAGGCCAGCAGGGGAAGGCAGTTGGGAGGGAGCAGGTCAGCAAGGGAGGACAGTTGGGGGCAATCAGGCCAGCAGTGGAGGGCAGTTGTGAGGGACTGGAAGGGAGGGCAGTTGGGGGGAATCAAGCCTGCAGGAGAGGGCAGTTAGGGGTGACCAGGCCAGCAGAGGAGGGAAGTTGGGGGCAAACAGGCTAGCAGGGGAGCAGTTAGACAGAGATCAGGCTGTCAGGAGAGTGGTTAGGGGCAACCAGGAAGGCAAGCAGGCGAGCAGTTGGGAGCCAGCAGTCTGGGATGTCTGACTGCCTGTTTAGGCCCGATCCTGGTGGACCTAAATGGGAAGTCAGACATCCCTTGAGGGGTCCCAGAATGGCGAGAGTACAGGTTGGGCTGTGGGACACCCCTCCCCTGGTGCACAGACTTCATGCACCAGGCCTCTAGTCTTATTATAAAAGCCTTTTCACTACTTTAAAGAGTAGGAAATGTTGGATGTGGGCCACTTGATAGGCAGGGTCCCTGAAGCACTAAGTTAATTTGCAGAGGAAAACAAAATTTACAGCAGAGCAGAGGAAAACCTGAGAGCCAAGAGTATCGGCTGGGGTAAGGGAGACTTGTGACTATTAGGGAGCCACCTGGAAAAGTGGGACTTTTTAAACAGGCACTCGCTACACCACAATGCTTAATGATGGATGCTTCCATTCTAGAGTTCAACCACTATCCAGCCTCATAGTAGGTAGCCTTAACCCCATATATGCAGAATCAATAAAGTTGAATCTTAGATGAAGTAGGGCATTTACCTTTGCATCTTGGTCCTCTTACCTACAAATGACCAAACTTCTTTGAGTCTCAGTTTCTTCATCTATAAATGATGATGACAACACAGGTCAGAGAGTATAAGGATTAAATGATATACTGTATATAATGAGCTCAGTTCCCAGAACCTATGGATTTATTAGATTTACAGTATGGGTTAGCTATTGTTACTTATTTTTCTCTTCTCCTGACTTTCTTCTTTCTTCTCTTGTCTCCCAGCTATATTTTTTCTTCCTGCTTATATTATTTCCAGGCAAATTTCTTCCTCTAACATTTTTTCTTTCTACACTTTGGTCCTGTCCCCTGTGGGCCCAGAATGTGATCTATTATAGAGAAATACAGGCCCAGTGCACAAAATTCGTGCACAGGACGGGGGATGAGCCTTAGCCCAGCCTGCACCCTCTACAATCTGGGATCCCTTGAGGGACATCCGACTGCCCCTTTAGGCCTGATCCCAGTAGGATCAGGCCTAAACGGGCAGTGGGACATCCTTCTCATAATCCAGGACTGCTGGCTCCAAACTGCTTGCCTGCCTGCCTCCCTGATTGCCTCTAACCACTTCTTCCTGCCAGCCTGATCACCCCCTAACCGCTACCACGCCAGCCTAATTGATGTCTAACTGCTCCCCTGCCAGCCTGTTTGCCCCCAACTTCCCTCCTCTGCCAGCCTGGTCACACCTAACTGCCTTCCCTTGATTGCCCCCAACTGCCCTCCCTTGCAGGCCTGGTCCCTCCCAACTGCCCTCCCTTGCAGGGCCTGGAACTTCCCTACAGCCCTACCCTGCTGGCCATCTTGTGGTGGCCATCTTGTGTCCACATGGGACAGGATCTTTGACCACATGAGTGCAACCCTCTTGTGTGTTAGAGTGATAGTCAATCTGCATATTTATCTTGTATTAGATAGGATAGAGGCCTGGTGCATGGGTGGGAGCTGGCTGGTTTGCCTTGAAGAGTGTCCCAGACCAGGGTGGGGGTTCCCTTGGGGCCAGGGGCAGCCTGGGCAAGGGGCTTGTGGAGGTTTGCAGGCCAGTCACGCCCTCCCCCAGACACCCAAGTGGAGGCCCTGGTATCTGGGATTAATTTATATCTACAATTGAAACTTTGTAGCCTGGAGCGGAGGCCTAGGCTGGCAACAGCAGGCTGAAAGCTTGGCTTTCTCTGTTTCTAGGGAAACCTAAGCCTCTGTTCTCTCCAGCTCAGTGGCTGCCCCATTTCTGTATCTTTTATAATTGAAACTTTGTAGCATTGAGTGGAGGCCTAGGCCAGCAATGGCAGGTTAAAAGCTTGGCTTCCTCTGTTGCCGGGAAAACCCAAGCCTTCATCCTGCTCTCAGTGGGGACAGCCATCTTGGTTGGGGTTTATTTGCATAATCTGCTCCTGATTGGTTGGTGGGTGTGGCTGTGGTTTTAGCTTGTGGGTATAGCGAAGGTATGGTCAAATTTGCATATTACTCTTTTATTAGATAGGATGCTATATGTGAGCTTGAGAAGAAGGGATATTCTTCTGCTGTTACTTATGTGGTATTTTTCAAACACTACTTAGGTCAAGTTAGATGACATGGCTATGTCTACTCAGGTCAACTTTATCTTTACTGCTTCTCTGCTTGATTTCTCCATCCTTGAAGGAGGGTTTTTAAGACTCAACTGTGACAGGGAATTCACCTCTTTCTCCTTTGTTTTCTGTCATTTTTGTGCCACATATTTTGGTGCTCTGTTCTCAGGTAAAAACAAGATTAGGATCCTTCTTTCTCTTTACAAAGCTGACCCCTTTGTCATTAAGCATCGTCTGTTTACCCAGGTGATTTTCCTTGTTCTGGCATCTGCTTGCCTAAAAATAGCAATTTCAGCTTTCTTCTGAGCATCGTATAGCTTTTCCTTTATGGCTAAGTCTGTGTCTTGAAGCCTTTTCAGCTACTATATAAAGTGCGAGAAATTAAACCCCAACAAAGATGGCTGTGGCCACTGAGAGCAGGAGCGAGGCTTGCGTTTCCCAGACAATGGAGAAAGCCAAGCCAGCTGGTTTACCCTGAAGGGTGTCCCGGGTCAGGGTGAGGGTTCCCTTGGGCCATAGAGCAGCGTGGGCGAGGAGCCTATGGTAGTTTGCAGGCCAGCCACGCCCCCCCCCCCCCCAGCAACCCAAGCAGAGACCCTGAGATCTGGTATTAATTTATTTTCTACAATTGAAACTTTGTTGCCTAGAGCAGAGCCAAGCCTTTTGCTCGCTCTGTGGAGACAGCCATTTCTGTTTGGGTTTATTTAAATTATATAATTGAAACTTCATAGCCTAGATGGGAGTCCTAGCAACTAAGGCTGCAGAAGTTTGGCTTCCTCCATCACCCAGGCAACTCTAGCTTCTGCTCTCTCCAGCTCCGTGGCTGCTGCCATTTCTGTTGGGATATATATTCTATAATTGAAACTTTGTAGCATTGAGTGGAGGCCCAGGCTGGCAAGGACAGGTGGAAAGCTTGGCTTTCTCCATTGTCGGGGAAACCCAAGCCTCGCTCCTGCTCTCGGTGGCCACAGCCATCTTTGTTGGGGTTTATTTTCTCTTGTGGGCATGGCTTGATCTGAGGAATAGTCAATTTGCATATTACTCTTTTATTAGATAGGATTATCTTAATTATATCTATACTAGAGGCTTGTTGCACAAAATTCATGCATGAGGGAAGGGGTGTCTCTTAGCCCTACCTGCGCCCTCTCCAATTTGGGACCCCTTAAGGGATGTCCAACTGCCTGTTTAGGCCCAATCCCACCAGGAATAGGCCTAAATGAGCAATTGGACATCTCTCTCACAATCCAGGACTGCTGGCTCCCAAATGCTCACCTGCCTCTGCTTGATTGCCCCTACTTTGCCTGCCAGCCTGATTACCCCCTAACCACTCCCCTGCCAGCCTGATCGACACTGAACTGCTCCCTGGCCAGCCTGATTGTCCTTAACTGCCCTCCCTTGTTGGCCTGATCACCCCTATCTGCTCTCCCTTGCCAATCTCGTCACACCAAACTGCCCTTCCATGTCAGTCTGGTCACCCCTAACTGTCCTTCCCTGCAGGCCTGGTCCCCAGAAACTGTCCTCGACTGCAGGCTTGGGTGCCACCCAACTGTCCTCCACTGCAGTCCTGGTGTCCCCCAACTGCCCTCCCTTGCTGACCTGGTCCCCTCAACTGTCTTCCCCTGCATGCCTGGGTTCTCCCCCACCTACCCTCCGTTGCTGGCCTGGTCTCCCCCAACTGTCCTCCTCTGCTGACCTGTTCACCCCTAACTACCCACAATTCCCTCCCCTGCAGGCCATCTTATGGTGGCCATCTTATGTCCACATGGGGGCAGTCATCTTTGACTATATGGAGGTGGCTATCTTGTGTCTTGGAGTAACATTCGATTTGCATATTACTCTTTTATTAGATAGGATATGACTATCCTGGAGTGCTTTGGCTTGGTGGGAAGGTGTGGGTGGAGAAGTAGAACAGTTCTAAGAGCTCTTGATTAAGTCTAAGTCTTCTAGTGTCCCTTGGCTGTGACCTTCGCAGGGATTCTTAGCTCACTCTTACTCCATGTAACACAGGAAGACAAGAGGAGCAGTAGAAGAAATGTCTCCTTCTGGGAATGACAGGCTCTAATTAGGGCCTTGTCCTGGTGAGCAGATCTTAGTGATGGAGAACCTTGGACATATTCCATGCAGATTATTCCTCCTCTCTGCTTCAAGAAGCCTGAGAGGACCTTGCTCAGTTCCTCAAGAGATAAAAGCCATGAAAATATGGGGAAGTCCTCTGAGATTGTTTCCTTCAGCAGTTTTGTCCATGTCACTTGTCGACAGCCTCCATAGTTGTCCAGACTATTTCTGTGTTCTTTAACAAGCCCATGGTTCCAGTGGCTTCTGTCCAGATCCTCAGGTCTGGGATAAGTCTATCAGTACTTGTCCCCAGATTTGAGCCTGGCAATTTGCCCTATGGCCTCAGTCCTCTGCTGTGTCCAAGAAAATCCACTGATTTTCTGTTCCTTTGAATTTTTCATGTTGCAATTTCATGAGTGATGCCTTCCTAGGTCAGTGCTGGTTAGAGCTAAAGCCTCAAGTTCCATTTCTGCTCTTAGATCTTTTTCTTTTCTTTTTACATTCCTTACAATTGTCTTTCTTCTCATATATTTCTTCTATTACAACCAAGAAACATATTTCTACCACTATGCAAATGAGTCTTCCTTCACCAATGACTTTTCATTAGGAAATGTGAATATTTTGAGACATCTCAAAATATGAAAAGATGTTGAAGTCAGCAAAGCCATGTAAGAATTATGTTCCTGACAAAGTTCAGGCCATGAGCTTTCTTTTTCTTCCTGGAAGTTCTTAAATCAGCAAATCATTAGAGGCACTGTGAAAAGAGATTGAGGCATCCTAAAAATCTTTTTAAAAACTTATTTATTTATTTAATCTTTATTGTTGAGAATATTATGTCCACCCCTTCCCCCCCCCCCCACCCATTTCTCTCCTTCACCTGTATCCCACCCTATCCCATCCTGCACCAGCCCTTTACCACCTTTTTGTTTGTGTACATTGGTAATACATATATGCATATAAGTTCTTTGGTTAATCTCCTTCCAACCCACCTCCCTCCTTTCCTCTAAGATTTGTCAGTCTGTTCCATGTTTCCATGGATCTGGTTCTATTTTATACATTAATTTATTTTGTTTGTTAGATTCCTTTTTCATTTACTTTGACTTTTAGATGCAATTATTTATAGATATGTATTTATTATCATTTTATTGTTGATAATTTTTATCTTTTTTTTCTTAAAGAAGGTCCATCAACATTTCATTTAACACTGGTTTAGTGGTGATGAACTCCTTTAGTTTTTTCTTGTCTGGGAAACTCTATCTATCCTGCAATTATAAATTATAGCTTTGCTGAGTAATCTTGGTTATAGGTCCTTGCTTTTCATCACTTTTAATACTCTTGCCACTCCCTTCTGGCCTGCAAACTTTCTGTTGAGAAATCAGCTGACAGTCTTCTGGGTGCTCCCATGTAGGTAACTAGCTGCTTTTCTCTTGTTGCTTTTATGATTCTCTGTCTACAACCTTTGGAATTTTAATTATGATGTATTTTGGTGTGGGCCTCTTTGGATTCACCTAATTTGGGACTCTGTTCTTTCTGGATTTGTAAGTCTACTTCTTTCACTACCTAGGATAAGTTTTCTGTCATTATTTCTTTAAAAAGTTTTGAAAATATTGCCCCCTCTCTTCTCCTTCTGGCACACCCATGATTCAAATGTTGGTATGCTTGAAGTTGTCCCAGAGTCTTCTTATACTCTCTTCATATTTTTGGATTATTTTTTTTCTTTTTTCTCCTCTAATAGGGTGTGTTTTGCTTCCTCATATTCCAAATCACTGGTCTGATTCTCACTGTTCTCTACTCTACTGTTAATTCCCTATAAACTATTTTTCATTTCAGTCAGCATATCCTTCATTTCTGACTGGTCCCTTTTCAGGTCTTTGATTTTTCTCACCGACATCCTTAAAATTTTCACTAAGTCCCTTGAAAATCTTATTAAGTTTCTCCAGCATCCTTATAACCATTGTTTAGAATTCTGTATCTAATAATTTGTTTTCTTCCATTTCATTTAGTTCTTTTTATTGTGATTTCTTCTGATCTTTAATTTGTGACATGTTTCTTTATCACTGCATTTTGGCTGCTTCCTTGTGTTTGTTTCTATGTACCAGTATTAGGTAGAGATGCTATATCCTCTGGAATTGGTAGAATGGCCTTGTGTAGTAAGTATCTTGTAGGGCCTAGTAACTCAGCCTCCCCAGTCACCTGAGCTGGGCACTTTAGGTGTGCCCCTATGTGGGCTGTGTGCACAGTCTTGTTGTAGTTGAGCCTTGATTACTGTTGGCATCACTGGGAGGAAATGACCTCCAAGCCAATTGGCTGATGAGGACCAGCTGGGACTACAGTGGAAGTGCTGCTGTGCAGGAGACACCCCTATGCAGCAAGACTTCTTTCAGTGGGGCTTTGATGCTTACCAAGTGTACCCTTTGGGTTGTTGCTGGTTAATGTGGTAGAGTTGTCATCTGGCATGGTTTGAAGCAATTCACTGGGTGCTCCGGCTCTGGGGTCTCCTGGCAGTACAAAGTCAGTCCCTGCTTATGTCCTACCTGGGGCCACCAGGCACAAGGTACAAAGCATTCTGCTGATGGCCATTAATTGTGTTGGGCTCAGAGGTGCCCCAGAGAGACAGCCAAACTGTGAACCAAGGCTAGCTGCTATAGTGCAGTGCCCATGTCCACTTATTCAGAGGTATGGGGCATCCCTAGTACAGCTGCTACTTGTTTGAGAGATTTTAGGAAAGTCTGAAGCCTGAGCCAAGATAGGTCATTCATAAGAAAAAGACATTGCAAACAGATTGTTTTTTTTTTTTTTGCTACAAATTGGGTGGAGCTACCCTGGTGTTCTTGCCCTGATGCCCAGATAATTTAGTTTTCTCCATATGTTCCTGGATCCTTTCAAGCTGGAGCTCAGAGAGAGTGAGTCCAAGTAAGTCCATGTGCTGTCCCTTTAAGAGGAACTGCCTGGGTCTCTGGCAGTCTCAGTGACACTTAACCACAATCCCAGCTGGTTTTTACAGCCCTAAGTTACTGGGACTTCCCTTCTCAGCTCTGGAACCCAGGACTGAGGGCTCTGGTGTGGGTTTTAGACCTTTTGCTCCACACAGGAGACCACCTCACAGAAGATAACCCTCCTAATTAAAAACATGCCACATGTGGAGTCAGACTAACATCTTCTGTGCCTGCCGCCCCTCCAACCCCCCACACACCATTCTCAGAGAGGTTTCTTCTTTAATTCTATAGTTATGGGACTTCCATTCAGGCAGTTCTGAATGATGGTTGTTCTGTACTTAGTTGTAGTTTTGATGTGCTTATACCACATTTACCTACACTTTCAGTGTCCTTCTAATCTTAGCTGGAACAAATAAGACCTCTAAATAATGTTTTAGTTTCATAGCTCTATTTTATTTGAGACAAACAAAATTATGGAGAAAGTCTTCAAAAAGGCACTGGGAGGAAAATAGTCTTTATACCCACACATTCCCATGTGTGGGCCTCTGTGTTCCTACACACAGCACATACTGAGAAAGCATTCGCTGAACAAGAATAAGTGATCCCACTTTACTTTAACTTTTACAGCCACTACAAATATAAATTATGTTCTGTATAACTGGGATTTGCATTTAATTATATTATGTAGCCAGCACACAAGATGTATATGCATGTAAATCTAAAATTATATATGGAGTGAAACTTTACTACAATGGAAATAAATTGAGGGTGGACCTACATACTTTTTCATGTGTGTATACATGCATGTATGTGTGTGGATACATGTGTATGTGTGTAGACATATACACACAGAAGCACACACACACAGAAAGGGGAGAGAGGAATAGCTAACTGAATGCATAAAGAAAACATCCATCTTAGAACAGGTATTGGCTACCAACACGACATATACTCTTGATTATATAACACACATCAACAGAGGTTGTGATGTACTTCATGCAAAACCTAAGCAAAAGGCAACCTGAATCTGTCATCAGTATTCTGACTTTGATAGTTGTGTGTGTTTTTCTATAAAATTAAAACTACCACATAATTTGGAATTTCAACTACCAATGTTGAAATTCAAATGTGTAAATATTATTTATTTAGCTAATATTTTAAAATAAAATATTTAAGGACATATCCCTAATACCATTTATGTATTTTAAAAATAATGGAAGAATTTTATGTATATATTTTAAAACACGTTGTAGAACAAGAAAGAGAATAAAATTAGTGATCTAGCTGAAATTCATTGTCACAAATTTCCTTAGAGAATTTATATCTTTTGTAAAAACTTCCTTTTATGACTATCACAGTTCAAAAGATACATTTTCTTTAGAAGTTTAACAGGATTTAATGTATTTAAGTGTGAAAAGAATGAAAAAAAAATGTGTTAGTTAAACTCAAATAGTTTCACCTTTTCTAAGATGTTTCTATACACCAATGACTCAAAACCTTTACTTACATTTGGAAAATATCTCAGTTTCCAAAAGACCTGTCTCCTGGTTGTGATGAAAGGAATTTGGAGTTAAAAAGACAGCCATATATGTTGCTTCTGCCCAAGGAGACATACTAGCAACATCTTTTTGGCTATGTCTCCTTGGGCTAGAGTAACAAAAGCAAAAATAAACAGATGGGACTCCATCAAACTAAAAAAGCTTTTGCATAGTGAAGGAAACCATCAACAAAATGAAAAGGCAGCCAGTGACTGGAAGAAGATATTTGCAAATGATGTATCTATCTGATAAGGGGTTCATTTCCAAAATATATAAAGAACTCATGCAATTCAACATCAATATAACAGTTGAAAGATAAATAGGGCAGGAGGGGCAGGCAGAGAAAACAGTATGTGCAAATGGCCTGTGGCATGTAATGATCAGGGCAGTGTGAAAAACTACTATGGCTGGAAAACAGTTATAAACAGGACTTATATGTTGTAGATGTCAGTGAAGAATCAGGCTGGTGACATTTGGGATGTCGGTTCTCAGCATGAAACACTGGAAGATCTCTGAGGACAAAGAGAGGGCGAATTGAACAGCTGGACCCAGCATCAAGGGCATGTGATCAATGCAGTTCCACAGAGTCACATTCTCAGTTTGCTGCTCTGCTGTTGCCATATTTTTAATAATTTTTAAGCCTCACAAGTGATGTGGTCAATCCTATCACAGAGTAAGAGTGGGTTAAGGAAGATAATTGCCTACAAAAAAAATAACTGGCAGATTAACATGAACATAAAGGGAAATTATTTAAGAGGAAAAAAAACAAGGGTTGGTAGTAGACAAACATATTTCATAATTCAAATAATAATCAATTGAAATAATAAAAAACAAAGTATGGAAGAGGAAGGAGAATAGAAAGGAAATGCTCAGAACAGCCAGTTTCCAACTGTGGGAATAGCATTCACTTTCCAGGACAAAACACACAGCTCCAATCACGACGCTTCTCTCCTCAAAAATAGTGGACATAATAAATTAAATTAAATTGATACATTTATGAAAAATAAATATCAGATAGTAATAATTGCCACAATAACATTGATCCCTTTCCTCTTCCCTCCTTGCCAGCAGAGGCCTGATTTGGTCCAATGAGACCCCTCCCTTACCTTACAGGACCAGTGAGGAAAACAGGGCAAAGTCACTCCCTCTTTGGCTATGAGTTCAGCAAGGGGCTATGGCTAATGCTGACCAATATGCTGTGATGGCAAGTCTACTGAGGGCTTCTGGGATATTTCCTTATTACTGAAGAAACAAGTCTAGTGTCTCTTCTCCTCGTCCACTTAACCTTGACACATGGCCTTGGAATGAAGGCAGCCATCCCAATATCATAAGAAAAGAGATAAGCTCAGGCTCTCAGGGCAGCAGGACAGTTAAAACCCGCAATCAGCTGCTGAATTACAGAGACTCTGAGCTTCTACTTCTGAATCATAAATTTCCCTTTGTTTAATACCAGGAGATGAACATCCTTGAGGTCAGAGGCTGTGGTATTCATCTTTTTTTGCTCTGAGCATCTAACACAATCTCAGAGCTGTATCTTATTTGATGAAAGATGAGTTAATTTAGGAGCTAGGGATTATATGTAGCTAAAATATCACTAGATAATGTGCAGTACTGACTATTTGTGTGCCATCCCTGCTTTCCCACTATATCCCATTTAACACAGGATCACTATGTTGAATAGAAAGTGGGTATTTTTGTGTCTATGAATTATAAAATCTAGCTTTGGAGTGCTTTTGAGGATACCTAGCCTAATTAAATGAAGTGATATTAAATGTTAATTAACATGTGCTTCTCAAAATTAATCATTCCATAACCAAAATTGTGCTTAGCAAGTGATCACACACATACACACAAAAATGAAGTTCTCTAGAGCTTCAAACAATCTATACAAAAAGGCTTCCATATAGTATTTTTTTTATTAAACAGGGAGACCCTTACCCGTGCCTAAGTTTACTAGTCAGAACAGAGGCAGACACAGGTTGTAGATGCAAAGAAGAGTAGTTTCTTGCAGTCCACATTCTAGAGAGATGCTGAAGGTCCATGACTAAACTTACGGGTACAGAAGGAGAATAAATATTTGAACATGCTGAAATAAAAAATGATCACTTCCACCAGGAAAACTACAGCTAAGTTTACAATGTTAAGTAAAGAGTAGAAAGGGTACAGGAAAAGTAATAATACACCAGGATGTTGCCTTTACTCATTTGAATTCATATGAAATGGATAAAAAAAAACCCACCTAATTAAATTTCAACCCAATTTCTTTTCTCAGCTAATAAAACATGCTAATATAAGTATTAATAATAACTTTGTAGGACTTATAGAAATAAAACAATCTACTTTCTAATTTTTGAGCATGACATTACACAACTGCTTTTTGAGAGAAGTCTGATGAAGGCTTAGAGTGCACAAACACTGTCAGAGAAAAGAGCACGCTGACAATTTCCTAAGCCTTTCTAGCCAGGATGTCTGTAAATTGCAAATCCAAGTTGCAAACTAGGTACTAAGGCAGATTTAGGATAGAGATGCTGAAGATTAAATGAATTAGCATGAGAAGTAACAGTAACTTGTGGAAAATTAAAGTAAAAAATGACTTTCCTAAAGTGATAGAAACATGAGTCTAAAGGACTTTCTAAATGTATAGATAGCTGGGTCTATGTTAACCAAAAGTGGAAGACACAGGTTTTAGATGCATTAGTAATCACACTTACATACAAGTCCCCAAATTTGAAAATAACAACTTTACAAAGTATCAGATTCATTGTATTTTAGTGAAGTAATTTGACTAAGCAGCATCGGATGTGTTAAAAGTTAAGTGTGAAGCCAACTTTCAATTAAGTTCTATCAACAGGCAACGTATAATTTTCATTAGGGTTAAAAACCCAAGGAGATATTCTATATCATTTTAATACTTCTGCTTTGATTCAGAAAAAAAGTTGTCAGGCAGTGGAATAGCAGAATGTAGGAGGTTTCTCACTCAGATTGAATATTCAGAATCAGTTATAAACTCTGTAGCTAATGAACTATCCTAGTCTCTTGGGTCACAGTCCATAAAAAGGCTATAAGAATCTTCACTGAACTTTAATATGCAAAGTCTATTTAAATGGGTTTAAATTAACAAGAAATTGAGCAGCTCATTCAACCAATGTTGACAAATGTGCAGATTCCTCTGAAATTAATAATCATTATTTGTTTAAGTTAAAGTAATAACATGGTTCAAAATTCAGGAGACACACAAAGGTTCTATTAGAAAGTCTTAACATGAAATTCTCAGACTGGCAATTACTGCCTCTCCTGCGAGGCGCACACTGTAGCAGTCTCCTGTATATAAATCTAGGTCTATATTTTCACACACTCATCAAAGATGTACAAGAATTCTCTGTCTCCCTTTTATACAAATAGTTTTATGCTGATGGTACAAAACCAGTAAACACTGCCAGCACATCATGTTTTATAAATGGGAGGTTATCTCACAATTGTGCTTAGAGACTTCTTCAATTCTCTTCAAAGGTGCCTATTATTCTGGAGTTCAGGCAAATGTGAATTATTCAGCCACTGTTCTCTTGGACACTTGGGGATATAACTGCCGAAAAAATTTTAGATATATTGTGCAGATGAAATGGAATTCAGTTAACTACTGTCTTTTAAAGGACATTGAGTTAGTTTTTGTTTTGTTATCACTAATAAGAAGAGAATAAATGTTACTCTGTGTCCTCTCATACCTATTTGGATGTGTTTATAGGAAAATTCTTAGAGTATGTGATACTTTCAGTGTCACCTGCCTATTGCCCTTTGGCTGTGCATACAAACACCTGCCTCTCCCACAATCACACTGGAGAGGGATTCATTGATCACATCTTTGGACAATTTTTCTATTGAATTCTTTACCTTTTCTCACCAACTTACACATTCTCTCTCTCTCTCTCTCTCTCTCTCTCTCTCTCTCTCTATATATATATATATATATATATATATATATACACACACACACACACACACACACACACACACTAGTGGCCCAGTGCACAAAATTCGTGCACTGGGGTGGTGGTGGAAGGGGGTGTGTCCCTTAGCCTGGCCTGCATCCTCTCTAATCTGGGACCCCTGTGGGATCGGGCCTAAACTGGCAGTCGGACAACCCCCTCGCAATCCAGGACTACTGGCTCCTAACTGCTCACCTGCCTGCCTGCTTGATCTCTCCACTCTGCCTGCTGGCCTGTTTGTCCCCAACTGCACTCCCCTGCCAGCCTGATCACCCCCAACTGCCCTCCCCTCCTGGTCTATTCACTCATAACTGCCTCTGCCTCGGCCCCACCACCATGGCTTTGTCCGGAAGGCTTTCTGGAATGTCTCATGATCTAATTAGCATATTACCCTTTTATTAATATAGATAGGATATGACATATTGCCATAACTATAACATATCTACCAATATTATCTATGAGAATACATACTTCATGAGATAGGATAGCATCTAATACATTATATTGTATATGTTGTAAGTAGTAGGAAATACAGTATTTATAGCATTAATATACACCCTGTGACTTCCCTTCCTGATCTGGGAATGGCTCCCAGGTGTTTGAACATTCCCTGGCCCCAAATGTTTTTTTTTTCCCATTCAGTGTAACTTTATTTACTGTTTATTGCACATGATTTGAGGTCTTTAATTTCTAACCACCAAAGATTCAAAGGACTATTTTTTCCACGAATTTAACATTAACATTAGTGAATTCATATATTCATGTGTTTTTATTGTAAACATCTGAATTATTCACATTATCATAGATCCTGAACTCATAAGCATGCACCCAGGTGGGGACCCAGGCTGGGATGGAGCGGCACAGGGGGCAAGCGCCTAGAGGCATGTTGAGGGCAGCCAGGAAGCCAGTGTGGCCATGGGGCCCCCGGAGAGAGGGAGGGAAGGCAAGACTGAGTGAGGGACCCCCTGCCTGGGAGCCAGAGACTGTGACTGGGAAGGCTTCCAGGCGCTCAGGGTCTGGCCAAGGTGTGGCTGTTGCTTTGTTTCTGGCGGACTGAGTTAGAAGTTGGAAACAGCCAAACTGTGACAGCATCTTTCCCTGCAGAGTGGCATGCTCCATAGTCCTCCTCAGGACAGCTGGAGTATCCTCTGTCGTTGTCCCTCCTCCCTTAAGGTCCCCTCTGTGCCAGGCTATGTGCCAGGGTGTGTCCTAGGGTGTCAAGCTCCACCAGGGCACACTTTCTGCTTCCCTATTTTCTCCAACCTGTTAGTGGCCTGTGCTCAGCACTGTAACTACCCCACGTGAACTTTCTAAAATGCAGAACTTACCCTGCCAGTCCCAACACCTTCCGTTTCATTGCCTGCAGGTGAGAGAGTGTACCTTCCTCAGCCCCAACTTGGAGTCCCCGGGAGTTGGTGTTCTTCACCTCTTACCTCTACTCAGCCATCCCAGGCAAGCATGCTGGACCCATCCCTGGGGCCCCCTTCCCAGATCATTACCCAAGGTGCTCCGGGCGCTCATTTGCATGTCCCACAGGACAGGTAAACCCCGTAGCTCAGTCACAGCCTATCAGAGCAACCAACATGCGAGCCTCATGAGGGGATCCCGTGGCATCAAATTCCCCTAACCATCCAGAGGTCACGTAACTGAAAGGAGGGATCTCCCCAGCCCTTAAATACTGTGCAAGTGGAGCTTGCGGCATGCTCACTTCAGCAGCACATATATTAAAGTTGGAACGATACAAAGATGATTAGCATGGCCCTGCAAAAGGATGACACCAATGACATGCAAATTCGTGAAACATTATATATTTTGCACCCAGCTCCTCCACAGCCTCCCATCCCGCCCACTGCAGCCACACCCTCCGCCCCTGATTGGCTGGTAGCGTAGCAAAGGTATGGTCACATTTGCATGTTTCTCTTTTATTATATAGGACTAGAGGCTCAGTGCATAGGTCATAGGGTGGGATCCCCCGCAGGGGAGTGGCTGGGCCCATCGGGTGAGAGGTAGACATAGAGGATGCTATCTCACCCAAATGTGGGGTGGGCTTGATGACCTTCATCTGCCTGACCCCAAACCAGGGAGGGACTGAGCAGGGTGTCTGCCTCTCCGTTTTCCATCTTTCCATCTGTGACACCTGTCACCCTTGCCAGGCCACCCCCAAAGTGAGTTCAGCTCAATCCCTGAATGTAAAAGGGTGCGGGGGCTGGTGGGAAGAGTAGGGCCTCCACTTCAGTACCTCCTGATTTCCAGGGACAAGAAATGGTCAACAGGACCTGATCTCAGGATAGTGGCCGCAGCTGCAGAACACAGATCTGTTTCAATAAAAGCTGGGAATGCAGACTCTCATATTAGCCCCTATTCCAAAAGGTGGCAGTTTATTCACATTGTGGCAAAGGCACCTTCAAGAGTAATGTAAGTGGGTAAAGTCAGGGCCAAGCCGGGCCATTTCCTCATCCAATCTCTCTGAGGCATGTGGACAGAACCAAGTCTCAGCTCTTTGCAAGACACTTATGGTTGTTTTTTTTTTTTAAGCCTAAAGGCAGTAGTCTGTCTCCATTCTTGTTCTTTGGGATTTTTTTCACTGTCGGATAAAGGATACATACATTGAGGCAATCTTATAGAGATACAATATTCCAGTTGCACCCATGTGACGACAGCGCCCCTCAGAGGGAGGGAGCTGACAGATGGGGAGCAGGGAATTCTGAAAACCATAGCGATGACAGAGATGCTAGGCCCTTTCTTCGGGTGTCTGACACCCCACTTTAGGTGGCCTGCAGGCTAGGTGTCTGCTGGACCTTTACCAATGATGTCCTGGCAGGCTGCCATGGACCCTGCTAGGCCCCAGCCACTCCTGGTACAGCTCCTGCACACTGGCGCTAGTCTCCGGGAGCCACACCAGATTGTGAGAAGTATGTCAGACTGCCCATTTAGACTGGATCTTACAGGGATTGGGCCTAAACGGGCAATTGGACATCCCTCAAGGGGACCCAGATTGGAGAGGGTGCAGGCTGGGCTGAGGGACACTCCCCACCCCATGCAGGAATTTCATGTACCGGACCTCTAGTTATTGTATATATATTCATAGTTATTGTATATATATCTATATTTGTATATCTACCTATCTCTCTCTCTCGCTATATATGCATATACACACACACACACACACACACACACATACACACATACACACACAAGTAAAATATGTAGCATATGTTTTATATGTAAACATGTAAGTGTACATAAATAATATATGTATTATATTGTTATTTATTTAGGTATATATTATTTATTTACTTATTTATATATATTTGTCCATAGTACAGTCTTCTATTTTTTTAATTAGCTTAGACAAGATTTTTTTTCTTTCAAAAAACTAGCTCTAAGATTTCTTTTAAGAAATATTAATGTTTTTCTCTTTTCAATTCATTACTTTCCAGTTTTACCTGTTTAATGTTTCCAGCTTTTCATTCCAATTTTAATACATTAGATGCTTAAATTATTATCTCATTTATATCCTTCTTGTATATTACACATACATGTTTAGGCCTCTGAATGACTATGTTTGCTACCTCTATTCCCACAATTTAGATGTTAAGCATATCCACTTTATTAAGGTGCTAGAATGTCTACAATATTTTATTTTAGGCTTTTTTTACAGACTGTATTTTAATATTTTAGTATTAAAGTGACTGAAATATCACATTGTAATATCAATTTAATCTTTCATCTGCTATTAGAGAATGCTTTCTGCTTTACTTGGACTGTTGTGACTGTTGGGACTGTTGGGACTGTCTTTACCAGGTAAGATGTTATCAAGCACTATTACTTTCCAATTGATACTAAAATGAAGGTATATTTGATCTCTTCAGGTTACGGCAGTATAGAAATATTAATTTCATGTATCTATGTAATTATATTATTTAGATTTTCTTTATTTTTGTTTAATTTTAATTAAAGTTCTTTACTAATACTATAATTCTATCTCAATATGAACTATATACTTTGACATTATACTTGTATTAGAGGCCTGGTGCACAAAATTTATGCATGGGGGGTGGGCAAAAGGGTGTCCCTCAGCTCAGCCTGCACCCTCTCCAATCTGGGACCTCTCGGTAGGATCGGGCCTAAATGGGCAGTCAGACACTCTTCACACAACTCAGGACTGCTGGCTCCAAACTGCTCGCCTGCTTGCCTCTGTGATTGCCCCTAACCGCTTCTGCCTGCCAGCCTGATCACCCGTTAACCACTACCCTGTCAGCCTAATTGATGTCTAACTGCTCCCCTGCCAGCCTGTTTTCCCCAACTTTCCTTCTCTGCTGGCCTGGTCAGCCCTAACTGCCCTCCCCTGCAGGCCTGATCACCCACAACTCCCCTCCCTTGCAGGCCTGGAACCTCCCAATGGCCATACCCTGCTGGCCATCTTATGGTGGCCATCTTGTGTCCACATGGGGGCAGGATCTTTGACCACATGGAGGCAGCCCTTTTGCGTGTTGGAGTGACGATCAATCTGTGTATTACTCTTTTATTAGATAGGATAGAGGCCTGGTGCATGGGTGGAGGCCAGCTGATTTGCCCTGAAGGGTGTCCCAAATCAGGGTGGGTATTCCCTTAGGGGGGTGTGGGGTCGTCTGGTTGAGGGGCCTATGGTGGTTTTCAAGCTGGCCATGCCCTCCAGCAACCCAAGTAGAGGCCCTGGGATCTGGGATTAATTTATGTTCTACAATTGAAACTTTGTAGCCTGGAGTGGAGCCAAGCCTTATGCTCACTCCATGGCGACAGCCATTTCTGTTTGAGTTTATTTTAATTCTATAATTGAAACTTTGTAGCCTAGAGTGGATACCTAGGCACTAGGGTTGCAGAAGTTTAGCTTCCACCATCGCCTGGGCATCTGTAGCCTCTGCTCTCTTCAGCTCCGTGGCTGTTGCCATTTCTGTTGGGATAGATTATCTATAATTGAAATTTTGTAGCATTGAGTGGAACCCTAGGCCTGCAAGGGCAGGCGGAAACTTGGCTTTCTCCATTGTCAGGAAAACCCAAGCCTCCCTCCTGCTCTCAGTGGCCACAGCCATCTTGATTGAGATTTATTTGCATAATTTGCTCCTGATTGGCTGATGGGCATGGTTGTGGGTGTGGCTTGATCAGAGGTATGGTCAATTTGCATTTTACTCTTTATTGGATAACATGTCAATTAGTAGTTATTGGCATTAATTCAACATTTGGTGACAGAACAGTCACAAGCCTTGATATCTGTTGCTGACATTTGTTTGGTCTATCTTTGCCCATGTGTTCATTATCATGCTCATTTCAATCTTTGTGAATCACTTTATTATGGAAGTACTTGTTCAAAGGTCAATAATGGGCTTTGTTTTGTGATCAAATATAACCTGTTTTCTTTTAATAGTTACACAACCCACTTTTATTTATTTATATCACAGATGTTTTTCTTGGTTTCAACAGTTCATTTTAATGCATTCTGTTAGTTTCAAGATGCACCTTTTTCATGTTTTCACATCTCTAAAGTTGGGATGCATTATTAAAATCCATGCAGTAATACAGTTATAAGCTTCTTGCAATTACTTTTGGCTAGAAGTAGCTACCACTGCAGTGCTTGCCACATGAGACTCTGAACAGCCAGTGTTTCTGCGGAACTCTGGGGGGAGGGGGTTGGGCATGACTGGGCATTGCAGGCAGCAAACCACTGAGGATCATATGCCCACTGTCTGAAGCTGCCTTTGGATCACTTTACAAAAGGACCCAGAATCGGCCAGCATCCAACAAACCAATGTCATGAGCAACCCTGGTGGAGGAGAAACTCCTGAGGATTTCTGAGACTTAAGATCTATAATAATCTATAATAATAAAAGTGTAATATGCAAATAAACCAAATGACCAAAGAGCAGAACCAAAGGTCAACCATCTGGATGACCTTCTGGATCACCACACTATGACATGCACTGGTGCCAGGCAGCCAAAGTGGGTGCAATGTGATTGCCCAGGTGGCCCCGCCATCATTCCACCATTGCCCTGCAAAGGAGGCCCAGGCAACCTTCTGCATGACGATCCATCAAGGTGCCCTGGCCAGGTGGGCGGGGCCTCCCTCTGCCCTGTGATTAATTACTCCAAAGAGAGAGGCCCAGGCTACCAGGGCAGAGGCACAGCAGTAGGTGGGTGGAGCCAGCTGGTGATCACCCCATTGAGAGAGGCCCAGGCCAGCCACGTGATCACACCCCATGCCTATCTACTGCAGAGGGAGGCAACAGGTGGCAGAGGAGGGACAGCAGTGCTGCACAGATGGCAAGCAATGGCTGCAGCAGGGGCAGAGCCAGCTGCTGGCAGTCAGGGAAAGGAAAGCCCCATAGGCCCTGATCACTGGCCAGGCGTAGGGATAAACCACCCCCCAAGCACAAATTTCGTGCACCGGGCTTCTACTGTAGTAATAATGAGTCTTTCACCTTTCCACATATTCCAGGAATTCTTGCTGCTCTGAGTGTGGTAACTGTTAAGAGGTACATAGATTTTAACATTTTTTGCAAGATCGTCACAATTTTTATCTGCTATGCTATGCAGCCACATTTATCTTTAGTAGTTTTTTATTTCTGTTTTCTACCTTTTATGTTTATTTCCTTATATAAACACTAGAGGCCTGGTGCACGAAATTCATGCACAGGGCAGGGGATGTCCCTTAGCCCAGCCTGCAGCCTCTCCAATCTGGGACCCCTCGAGGTATGTCCAACTGCCCGTCTAGGCCCGATCCCAGTAGGATCAAGCCTAAACGGGCAATCGGACATCCTTCTCACAATCCAGGACCGCTGGCTCCAAACTGCTCACCTGCCTGCCTCCCTGATTGCCCATAACCACTTCTGCCTGCCAGCCTGATCACCCCCTAACTACTACCCTGCCAGCCCAATTGATGTTTAACTGCTCCCCTGCCAGCCTATTTGCCCCCAACTTCCCTCCTCTGCCAGCCTGGTCACCCCTAACTACCCTCCCCTGCCCTCCCTTGCAGGGCCTGGAACCTCCAACGGGCCTCCCCTGCTGGCCATCTTGTAATGGCCATCTTGTTTCCACATGGGGGTACAATCTTTGACCACATGGAGGCAGCCCTCTTGTGTGTTGGAGTGATGGTCAATCTTCAAATTACTCTTTTATTAGATAGGATAGAAGCCTGGTGCATGGGTGGGGGCCAGCTGGTTTGCCCTGAAGAGTGTCCCAGATCAAGGTGGGGGTTCCCTTGGGGTGAGGGGCAGCCTGGGCGAGGGGCCTGTGGAGGTTTGCAGGATGGCCACACCCCCGAGTGACCCAAGCAGAGGCCCTGGGATCTGGGATTAATCTATGTCTCCAATTGAAACTTTGTAGCCTGGAGTGGAGCCTGATATTTTTTGCAGATCTCTCTGTTTATATTACTGAACTGAACTTAAAGTTACAATGTTTTGCAGTGAGATGAACTACTAATAGATATCCTAGTTAATGTTTTAGGAAAAGCTTTTTGTCCAGTACAGTTAGATTTTCTTGAGTATTCACTTATTTCACTTGTCCAATTTAAATTAATCTGAAAACTTGATTACTATTTTCCTGTCAATTTTAATACTCAAGCAGAAATCTTAGTTTACCCAGTAAATACTTGTGGAAAGGAATATTTGCATTTTTGAGTAGGTCCTCAGCATTCCTGGTAATAAACTAAATTTAGATATAGGGCAGCTATTGCTGGCCGAGTCTCTGTCTGCCACCTGGGTCATGGTGTGAGTTGTGCGTGGGAGGCGTAGCAAAATTGCCTAACATCCAAAGAACCTAAAGCAGTAATATTTGTGTGCAAAAATTGAAATTTAGAGTTACCAAGACTGCAAGATAAAATTTCCAAAAGCCCCTATTAACCAAAAAAAGGGGGGGGGGGACAGTGGAGTAATATCATGTAAGGAAAAATATCCTATAAGTAAAATACATGTAGAAAATTCTTACTCCAGAAAAGAAAATTCCATTTGTAAAACCAACTGCAGGACACCCATGAAAAAACACACATGGTGTCAAAATAAGCCAAAGGAAAATCATTTAGGCAAAAATAAAAAGAATCCCAAGTCTATTTTGCAGAGAGGATCCCTTTGTTAACCTTTGGTCAAGAATGTGTTTGTGTGTTTGCAGAGAACAACTCCAAGACCATGTGGGTTCCTGTGACAGTGAGGAACTGACGGGTCTGTTCCAGCCACGAGGATGTCCAGAGATCAGGGACACTGACGACACCTTGCCATGCTAGCAGTCGGCAGCTGTGCGTTGCTGCAGGCAGCCCAGGACCATACCAGAGAGGATGGATCTTGCATTGTCACGATGTGTCCACCATCTGGATACCATTGCTGACATGTACACATGAAGAACTATTTGACATTGAAACTGGGACTCAGAACAGTTGGACATTGAAACTGACACTCAAACTTTTTTTGCTCTTATACGTTTGTTTTCAGTAGGCAGAGGCAAGATATTTTTGAAGAAAGGAAACAGGGGGAAGTGATTGATATAGAGTCAGGGTGGCCTCGAACGGGCTGTCAAGCTACAGGGGGAAGGCTGGAGTGGAAGGAAGGCAGATGCTGGGGGAGATCAATCAAAGGACTTGTATGCATACATATGAGCATAACCAATGAATGAAAGACACTGGGGCGGGGAGGGGGGCAGGTGGGGACATGTGCTGGGGGGTAAGGGAGGCTGGGGGGAGGATATTGGGAGGGGAGGAAAACATATGTACTAATATTAAATATAAGTTATATTGTAAATAAAATTTAAAAAAAGAAATACAAAAAATGTTACAATGTTTTGGCAAACGTATTGACATTATGTTTGGATACATAAAAGGTTTTGAAAGTAAACTTAAAATTTTCAAGCGAGATGTAGAAACTAAAACTTAAAAGTATTTTCCTCGAGCCACCTCCCACTCAGGGTAAGTGGGAGGTAGTGGGAGTAAGGGGGAAAGTCAATATATTTGACCTATTGAACTAAGGTAAGTAATTTGTGTTTTTACATCCCTGACAAAGTTTATATAAACTTATAAAAAAAATGGCAGCTAGTTTGAGATTGAATTGACATGGCCTAGAGCTTGTCATCTCCTATGGACACAAGTCCTTAGGCTAGGCCCCCCTGAACCTCCTGTGACACCATAATACCCTTGCATGACATTATTCTACAATGTATTTATAATTTTTGATATGTGACAACAACATATTGTACAATTATCCCAAAGAAACTTACAAACTAATTCTTTGAATGTTTGGCATCAATTTAAAAAAGGATAGGAAAGGAATTAATACCTTTCAGAAGGAATTAAGGCACTGGGAAGGCACTTGAGCATTCTACATTGGCCCCTCTTGTTCTTTTTGCCAAGAGGGACCCTCTTCTTGCAATCCACCTGCACACAGCTGTTGCCTGAGCTTTCAGTTCAAGCTGTGGTTGAAGCCTCTGGGCGACTGGCACCGTGGATCTGTCTCTCGCCCAAAGGTGTGAGCTGGGCCCTCTCTGGAGAAGAAACCCGAGTCCCCCCCAAGATATGTGATCAGTACCGGGACCCCACCAGCAGGCGAGGGGACCCCAAGGCAGGTGCTGGACATGGAGGCCACAGGGGCATAGACTACAAAGGAGACAGAACTGAAACTCACATCACCCTGTTTGGCCCCGGAGGATGGCTGGTTAGCCAGAGATGGGTAAGATTCCTCAGGGAAGGAACAACCTAAGACAGGCACAGTCGCAGAGGGGCCAACAGGAGAGAACTAAAAGAAAGGGGGCACAGACTCTCACCCACTAACCTTGCAGGGGCCTGAACTCTCACCCCTTCTGAGGGAGGTCTCCTGCCCCCACAGCTGCTTTGCCTCCCACACACAACTCAGACTGGGACCCAGGTGGCAGACAGAGACTCAGCTAGCAACAGCTGCTCTATATCTAAATTCAATCTAGCACCAAGAATGCTCAGGGCCTACTTAAGAATGCAAATAATCCTTTCCATTAATATTTACAGGGTAAACTAAGATTTCACTTGAGTATTAAAATTGAAATTAAAAATAGTAATCAAGTTTTCAGTTTAATTTAAATTGGCCAAGTGAAATAAGTGAATACTCAAGAAAATTTAAGTGTACTGGACAAAAAGCTTTTCCTAAAACATTAACTAAAATATCTATTAGTAGTTCATCTCACTGTAAAATTGCCTAACATCCAAAGAACCTAAAGCAGTCATATTTGTGTGGAAAAATTAAAATCTAAAATTACCAAGACTGCAATCTAAAATTTCCAAAAGCCCCCATTAATCAAAAAAGGGGAGGGGCAGTGGTGTAATATCATGTAAGGAAAAATATCCTGTAAGTAAAATACATCTAGAAAATTCTTACTCCAGAAAAATAACTTCCATTTGTAATGCCAATAGCAGGACACCCATGAAAAACACACATGGTGTCAAAATAAGCCAAAGGAAAATCATTTGGGCAAAAATATAAAGAATCCCAAATCTAATTTGCAGAGAAGATCCTTTTGATAACTTTTGGTCGAGAATGTGTTTGTGTGGTTTCAGAGAACAACTCCAAGACCACGTGGATTCCAGCCACTGTGAGGAACTGATGCATCTATTCCAGCCACAAGGATGGTCCAGAGATGGGGGGCACTGATGACACCTTGCCATGTTAGCAGCTGGCAGCTGTGCATTGCTGCAGGCGGCCCAGGACCAAATCAAAGAGGATGGATCTTTCATTGCCACCATGTGTCCACCATCTGGATACTATTGCTGACATGTACACATAAAGAACTACTTGACATTGAAACTGGGACTCAGAACAGTTGGACATTGAAAATGACACTCAAACATTTTTTGTTCTTATACATTTATTTCTAGTATGTAGATGCAAGATATTTTTGAAGAAGAGTAACAGGGGAGAGTGATTGATATAGAGGCAGGGAGGCATTGAATAGGCTTTCAGGCTACAGGGGGAAGACTGGGGAGGGTGGAGGGTGGGTCCTGTGGAAGATCAACCGAAGGACTTGTATGCATGCATGTGAGCATAACCAGTGGATGCAAGACACTGGAGTGGGGGAGACAGGTGGGGACATGTGCTGGGGGGTAGGGGAGGACAATGGGGAGAAAAAAGGAAAACATATGTACTACTATTAAATCTAAGGTATACTGCAAAAAAATAAAATATATATATTTTTAAAAAGTATTTTCCTCGAATAACAAAGTATTTTGAGAAGGCCACTGGAGCTGTACAAAATGAAATGGAACCCTTGTATATAAAGTACCAGCATGTTTTAGACTCATTACTTGACCAATTCAGTGATAGATTTAATCAATTTAGAAGCCTAGAACAGACCATAAAAATAATTAAGTATCCTGATGTAGTAGTCTACAGTAGTTTAGAATTGAATGGTTTCTGATGGATGCAAATTGATGATTTGGCAATGCAACTTGCAGAATTTCAAGACAGCATCTGGGCTCAGGTGTTTGTGGACTTGAGGTCAAAGCTTGAGAATCTGGAAAGGTGCCCCTTGGAGAATCAAGAGGAGTGCCACTACAAACAGGAAATTTGGAGTTCCTGGAACTGATTACCAGACACTTTTAGCACCCTGAAAAATATAGCAATGGCTTTCCTCACAATTTTTCCCTCTATGTACTTTTGTGAGACCTTTTTCTCAGTGTTAAATAATATCAAAACCAACGAAAGAAACAGATTGACAAATGAAGTTAGTAGCACTTGCTTGGGCTTAAAGTGTACAAAATACCAACCTTCAATTGAAGGTTTAGCCAATGAAATTTTGCCACAAAAAAGTCACTAATCAGCAGGTTAAAGAATTCCCCCTCCCCCTCATTTGTTAGTTCATGGCACCCCACACAAGTTAAATAATATCAAGACCAACAAAAGAAACCGACTGAACAAAGAAGTCACTAAGCAGGTAAGTTAAATAATTCGTTTTTGGTTTATTAAATACATTTATATATTACAATTATACATTTTTTTACTTAAACTATAAATATTGCAAAATTATGTTTTTTTCTCAAAGTGCCACGAGTTATGCTCATTTTTTTTTTTTTGGCGAATTTTGACACACCAAGCTCAACAGATTGCCCATCACTGCCTTAGTGCATCCTCCTGATTTATCTCACTCTATTTGTGGGAGACAAACTGGATTCAGAAATGCCTGACTCAAGCCAATGCCCCATATGACCACTGAAGGTGAAAATCCGGTCTTGCGTCTCAGAAGAGACTGCACACCTTCAAAGGTTAACGCTGATGGGTATGGAGACCTGGAGCGGAGGGGCCTCACTCTCCTCTTCCCTGTGTGCTTGGCAGTCTTCTAACTCACAGTTACTGACTTACTGTGTAATTAGAACTTTGTTTTCTAGTCTCCTTCTGGCCTTTAGTAATTTTCAGAATGAGAAAGAGGAATGCTTGTCCTGTCATTTTTATTAACCCTGCTTTAACCAATGAAGGAATTTAATTTAAAAGTGTACGGTCAAAGGAGGAGAAAATGGCGGCGGAACGGAGGGATTCGATCTGAATCTGCTCACAGGGCAGAGGGAGGGAGCAGCTGAAAGTCGCGCGGGGAGCATTTGTCGGCAACTAGGGGGACAGCTGTGCTCCAGGAGAAGATAGAGGACTGCTGGGTTGGCCTCCCCAGCCTGAGCGGCCCCAGTACTGCTGGGTTCTCTCCCTGAGCCAACTGCGCGAGGAGGCGCGCGGAGGCAGACCACGACATCTTGAAGGGGAAGGGCCTGAAAATATACAGCTACGGTACTGGTACTGGCTGGACCGCTGGGGCTCCCCGAACACCGGCGCCCAGTTGGCGCGGAGGCGTGCAGAGCCCAGGGAGCTCTAAACTCCAGCACGGAAAGGTCAGATTTCCCTGGGGGTACTTTGGGCACGAAACTGAGGGGGCTGGCAGTCTGGGAGATCTGCACCTTGGAACTCAAAGCCTGGAGATCTGCACCTGAAATAAAATCTGTGGCTGTTGGAGCTGGTAAACAGGGCTCTTGGAACTGGTGGCAGAGTTAATCCCTGGAGCACAATCAATTTGGACCTGACAGAGGAGGGAAACCCGGAAGATTTTGGGAGGGTCCTGGCTGCTAAAACAGCAGTCACCATTAGAGAGGCAGTATTGTTTAGTTCAGGATAGAGAGGACCAATAGACCCAGAAGTCAATCTAGAAACACTGCCACCCAGGGGCCAAATCACAAATTGACTCTTGTGTGACAGGGAATTGATTATATTTTCTCTTTGACCTTGGGAATACAGTCTATTTCATCTACACTTTAGTATCTTTTACTCTACCTCAACTTCACCTTTATACCACCACTCTCTTGCTAACCTTTCCCTATTTAGTGCCTTGTTTCCCTTACACTTTTCCCGCTTTAGATTTACCTAATTCTTTCCCTTTACCCCCTGTTAAAATTTCACCCCACTGATATATCTAATCTCCAACCACCTACTCCAAGTGCATATATACCTCTAGCTTCTCTGACTTCACTATCTTAAAGTGTTTTTATCCCTGTCCTGTTGTTGTTGTTTACTTGACTGTTGATTATATTGATTTATTAAGCAGGTTTATGAGATTGATTTGCTTATTCTGTTATTTTGGTTTGTCTTGTAGTGGGGGTTATTTTTATTTTTGGTGTTGTTTCTTGTTTTGTTGTCCTCATCTGCATTGTTTTTGAGATAGATTTTTGCTTCTGTGTTCCCTCGCCTCTCTTGATATTAGTAGTTGTATGTAATTTGTATCAATCTCCAAGTACTTGTTGCAGGTTTTGGTTCAGATTAGGGGCTGTCCTATAGTAATTTTCACCCCACATTTATAATTTACTCCTTTTTTTTCTTGTCCCCCTTTTCCCATTATCATTTTGGCATTCCTGTCTTTCTTTTTGGTGAGTGTGTGTGTGTGGGGGGGTCTCTTTCTTTTAGTGTGAGGGTGGGTGTGTGAGTGTCTGTGTGTGTCTGGGGGAGGTTCTCTTTCTTTTTTCCCACCTATCACCGAATTTGCGTTTCTCTGGCGGTCACCTTTATTTGGAATTACAATTACTTTGACTACATTCTGGTTCAGTGCCTGGTGCGTTGCACCTGGTTGTGTTGTATTTTGTGCCTTTAAATCAACGCAGGAGAGTGAGAACTACATAACCAGATACACAAAGAAGAGAGACCATGGGAAGACAAAGAAACAGCCCACATATGAAAGAAAAGCAAGGCTCACCAGAAAAGGAGGTAAATGAAATGGAAGTTAACAACCTGTCAGAGAAAGAATTCAGAGAAATGGTCATAAGGTGGCTGAAAAGAATGGAAGACAAATTTGATAATATGAGTAAGAACCAAGAGGAAATGAGGAAGACCCAGGAAGAAATGATAAAGAGCCATGAAGAAATGAAGAGGAGCCAAGAAGAAATGAAAAGTGACATTGCTGAAGTAAAGAACTCAATAGAAAGTATTAAGAGTAGACTAGAAGAAGCAGAGGATCGCATCAGTGAGCTAGAAGACCAGGTAGGAAAAAATAACCAAGTAGAGCAGCTTCTAGAAAAAAAAAAGCAGGAGGAGAGCCTAAGGGAACTTTGGGACAACATGAAACAAAACAACATCTGTATAATTGGGCTTCCAGAAGGACAGGAAACTGAGCAAGGAATAGAAAACCTGTTGGAAGAAATAATGACAGAAAACTTTCCTGATATAGAAAAGGAAAAACCCACACAAATCCAAGAAGCTCACAGAGTCCCAAGCAAAATAAACCCCTGAAGACCTAAGCCAAGACACATTATAATTAAATTGGCAAACACCAATGACAAAATAAGAATCTTAAAAGCTGCCAGAGAGAGACAGAAAGTCACCTACAAAGGAACCCCCATCAGACTAACAAGTGATCTCTCAACAGAAACCTATCAGGCCAGAAGGCAGTGGAATGAAATTTACAAAGTCATGCAAAGGAAGGGTCTGAATCCTGGAATACTATACCCAGCAAGGCTCTCAATCAAAATTGAAGGTCAAATCAGGAGCTTCACAGATAAAAAAGGACTAAGGGAATTCGTCACCACCAAACCAGCAATGCAAGAAATGCTAAAGGATCTGCTGTAAAAAGAAATAGGAAGCGAAGAAGGAACACAGGGGTAAAGAACAAAAATGGCAACATATAAGCACCTATCAATAATAACTTTAAATGTAAACGGTTTAAATGCTCCAATCAAAAGACATAGGGTAATAGACTGGATAAGAAAACACAACCCATGTATCTGCTGTCTACAAGAAACCCACCTCTGAAAAAAAGACGCACACAGACTGAGGATGAAAGGTTGGAAAAAAGTTATTCAGGCGAATGGAAATGAAAAAAAAGCTGGGGTAGCCATACTTATATCTGACAAATTAGATCTCAAAGTGAAGGATATAAGAAGAGATAAAGAAGGCCACTTCATAATACTAAAGGGAGCAATCCAACAAGAAGAAATAACTCTGGTAAACATATACGCACCCAATACAGGAGCACCCAAATATATACAAAAACTCCTGGAGGACATCAAGGGAGAGATAGACAGCAATACAATCATAGTAGGAGACTTTAATACCCCACTATCACCATTGGACAGATCCTCTAAACAAAAAATCAGTAAAGAAACGTCAATCCTAAATGACTCACTGGACCAGATGGAATTAACATCTTCAGATCATTTCACCCCAAAGCCACAGAATATACATTCTTTTCAAGTGCCCATGGGTCATTCTCAAAGATAGACCATGTGTTGGGTCATAGGCAAAGTCTCTCCAAATTCAAGAAGATAGAAATCATATCAAGTATATTCTCAGATCACAGTGGCATAAAGCTGGAAATCAACTACAATAAAAACAATCCAAAGAAATCGAACACATGGAGACTAAACAGCATGCTATTAAACTATGACTGGGTTACTAGAGAGATTAAGGAAGAGATAGAAAACATCATGGAAACAAATGACAATGATAGCACAACAATCCAAAATCTATGGGACACAGTGAAAGCAGTTCTGAGAGGGAAGTTCATAGCTCTACAATCCTACTGCAAAAAACTAGGAACAGCGGCAATAAATTATCTAACCCAACAACTCAAAGAGTTAGAAAGAAAGCAACAAGAAAAGCCCAGTGTAAGCAGATGGAAGGAAATAGTAAAGATCAGAGCAGAAATAAATGACATAGAGACCAAAGAAACAATACAGAAGATCAACAAAACCAAGAGCTGGTTCTTTGAAAGGATAAACAAGATTGATGAACCTCTAGCCAGACTCACCAATAAGCAAAGAGAGAGGACCCTAATAAATAAAATCAGAAATGAAAGAGGTGAAATAACAACAGACCCCATTGAAATACAAAGGGTTGTTAAAAAATACTATGAACAACTCTACTCCAACAAACTGGACAACCTGGAGGAAATGGATATGTTTCTAGAAAAATATAATCTCCCAAAACTTAATCAAGAAGAATCTAAACAACTCAATAGACCAATAACTGTGGAAGAAATTGAAGCAGTCATCATAAAGCTTCCAGCAAACAAAAGCCCAGGGCCAGACGGCTTCACGGGGGAGTTTTACCAAACATTCAAGGAAGAACTAAAACCTATACTCCTCAGATTATTCCAGAAAATTCAAGAGGATGGAACACTTCCAAACTCCTTCTATGAAGCTAGCATCACCCTAATACCAAAACCAGATAAAGACGACACAATGAAAGAGAATTACAGGCCAATATCCCTCATGAATATAGATACCAAAATCCTCAATAAAATTCTAGCAAATCGGATCCAGCAGTACATCAGAAAGATCATACACCATGGCCAAGTAGGATTTATCCCAGGAATGCAAGGATGGTACAATATCCGCAAATCAATAAATGTGATACATCACATAAACAAATTGAGAGATAAAAATCACATAGCCATATCAATTGATACAGAAAAAGCATTTGACAAAATCCAACATACTTTCTTAATAAAAACTCTCAATAAAGTAGGGATAGAAGGATCATACCTCAACATAATAAAAGCCATATATGATAAACCCACAGCATACATCATACTCAATGGGCAAAAACTACAACCATTTCCCCTAAGAACAGGAACAAGGCAGGGTTGCCCACTTTCACCACTCCTGTTCAACATAGTACTGGAAGTATTAGCCATTGCAATTAGACAAGAAGAAGAAATAAAAGGCATCCAAAATGGAAAAGAAGAAGTTAAGCTATCCTTATTTGCAGATGACATGATATTGTACATAAAAAACCCGAAAGACTCCATAAAAAAGTTATTAGACTTAATAAATGAGTTCAGCAACATAGCAGGCTACAAAATTAATGCCAAGAAATCTATGGCATTTCTATACACTAATAGTGAACTTACAGAAAGAGAGACTAAAAAAGTAATCCCATTTACCATCACACCAAAAAAAATTAAGATACCTAGGAATAAACTTAACTAAGGAGGTAAAAGATCTATTCATGGAAAACTACAGGACACTGAAAAAAGAGATAGAGGAAGATGTAAACAGGTGGAAGAACATTCCATGTTCATGGATTGGGAGAATCAACATAATTAAAATGTCCATACTACCCAAAGCAATCTATAAATTTAATGCACGCCCCATTAAAATACCAATGGCATATTTCACAGACCTAGAAAGAACTATCCAAAAATTCATGTGGAACAAAAAAAGGCCCCGAATAGCCACAGCAATCCTGAGAAAGAAGCACAAAGTCGGTGGAATTTCCATACCAGATCTCAAGCTGTATTACAAAGCTACTGTTCTCAAAACAGCCTGGTACTGGCACAAGAACAGACACATAGATCAATGGAATAGAATAGAGAACCCGGATATCAACCCAATCCACTATGCTCAATTAATATTTGACAAAGGAGGCATGAACATAAAATGGAGTCAAGACAGTCTCTTCAATAAATAGTGTTGGGAAAATTGGACAGATACATGCAAAAAAATGAAACTAGAGCACCAACTTACACCATACACAAAAATAAACTCAAAATGGATACAGGACTTAAACGTAAGACAGGAAACCATAAAAATATTAGAGGAATCTACAGGAAGAAAAATCTCAGACATATGCCAAAAGAACTTCTTTGATGATACTGCTCCTAGGGCAATGGAAGCTAAAGAGAAAATAAACAAATGGGACTACATCAAAATCAAAAGCTTTTGCTCAGCTAAAGAAACCATCAACAAAACAACAAGAAAACCCACTGTATGGGAGAACATATTTGCAAACGTTATTAGTGATAAAGGTTTAATCTCAAGCATCTACAGGCAACTCACCCAACTCAATAAAAGGAGGACAAATGATCCAATAAAAAAATGGGCAACAGACCTAAATAGAATCTTCACGAAAGAAGACAAAAGGAAGGCCCAGAGACATATGAAAACTTGCTCAAAGTCACTAATTATCCGAGAGATGCAAATCAAAACAACTATGTGGTACCATCTCACACCTGTCAGAATGGCTTACATCAACAAATCAACAAACAACAAGTGCTGGCGAGGATGCGGAGAAAAAGGAACTCTCGTGCACTGCTGGTGGGATTGTAGACTAGTACAGCCACTGTGGAGAACAGTATGGAGTTTCCTCAAAAAACTAAAAATGGAGCTCCCATTCGACACAGTGATCCCACTTCTAGGAATATACCCCAAGAAATTAGAAAGGCGAATTAGAAAGGATATATGTACCCCTATGTTCATAGCAGCACAATTTACCATAGCTAAGATTTGGAAACAGCCGAAGTGCCCATCAGCAGATGAGTGGATTAAAAAACTATGGTACATTTACACAATGGAATACTACGCCGCGGAAAAAAAGAAGGAGCTCCTACCATTTGTAACAACATGGATGGATTTGGAGAGCATTATGCTAATTGAAATTAGCCAGGCAGAGAAAGACAAATATCACATGATCTCACTCATTTGAGGAATACAATCAATGACATAGACTGATGAACAAGAATGGATCCAGAGACTGAGAAAACTCCATCAGAATGTCAAACCTCAGGGTAAGTGACAGGTGGTGGGAGTAAGTGGAAAAGTCAATATATTTGAACTCTTGAACTGAGGTAAGTGATTTGTGTTTTTACATTCCTGACAAAGTTTATATAAAGTTATAAAAAAATGGCAGCTAGTTTGACATTGAATTGACATGACCTAGAGCTTGTCATATCCTATGGAGACCAGTCCTTAGGCTAGGCCCTGCTTAACTTCCCGTGACACCATAATACCCTTACATGATATTATTCTACAATGTCATTATAATATTTGATATTTGACAACAGCATATTATACAATTATCCCAAATAAACTTACAAACTAATTCTTTGAATGCTGGGCAGCAACTTAAAAAAGGATACGAAAGAAATTAATCCCTCTCAGAAGGAATTAAGGCACTGGGAAGGCATCCGAGCATTCTATATTGGCCATTCTTGCCCTTTCTGCCAAGAGGGACCTTCTTCTTACTATCCAAATACACACAGCTGATGCCTGAGTTTTCAGTTCCAGCTCTGGCTGAAGCCTCTGGGCAGCTGGCACCATGGATCTGTATCTCTACCAATGGTATGAGCTGGGCCCTCTCTGGAGAAGAAACCTGGGTCCCCTGAGATATGTGATCAGTACCGGGACCCCGCCAGCAGGTGAGGGGGCCCCAAGGCAGGTACTGGACATGGAGGCCACAGAGGCATAGACTACAAAGGAGACAGAACTGAACCTCACATCACCCTGTTTGGCCCCGGAGGATGGCTGGTTAGCCAGAGACGGGTAAGATTCCTCAGGGAAGGAACAACCTAAGACAGGCACAGTCGCAGAGGGGCCAACAGGAGAGAACTAAAAGGTCAACAGAGGTGGGGCACAGACCCTCATCCACAAACCTTGCAGGGGTTTGAATTCTCACCCCTCCTGAGGGAGGTCTCCTACCCCCACGGCTGCTTCGCCTCCCACGCACAACTCACACTGGGACCCAGGTGGCAGACAGAGACTTGGCCAGCAATAGCTGCTCTATATCTAAATTCAGTCTATTACCAGGAATGCTCAGGACCTACTCAAAATTGCAAATATTCCTTTCCACTAGTATGTACAGGGTAAACTAAGATTTCTGCTTGAGTATTAAAATTGACAGGAAAATAGTAATCAAGTTTTCAGATTAATTTAAATTGGCCAAGTGAAATAAGTGAATACTCAAGAAAATTATAGTGTACTGGACAAAAAGCTTTTCCTAAAACATTAACTAAAAAATCTATTAGTAGTTCATCTCACTGTAGAATTGCCTAACATCCAAAGAACCTAGAGCAGTCATATTTGAGTGCAAAAATTAAAATTTAAAATTACCAAGACTGCAATATAAAATTTCCAAAAGTCCCCATTAATCAAAAAAGGGGAGGGGACAGTGGGGTAATATCATGGGAGGGGACAGTGGGGTAATATCATGTAAGGAAAAAAATATCGAGTAAGTAAAATACATCTAGAAAATTCTTATTCCAGTAAAGTAAATTCCATTTGTAAAACCAATTGCAGGACACCCATGAAAAAACACACATGGTGTCAAAATAAGCCAAAGGAAAATCATTTAGGCAAAAATTAAAAAGAATCCCAAGTCTATTTTGCATAGAGGATCCCTTTGTTAACTTTTGGTCGAGAATGTGTGTGTTTTCAGAGAACAACTCTAAGACCATGTGGGTTCCTGCGACTGTGAGGAACTGATGGATCTGTTCCAGTCACGAGGATGGTCCAGAGATGGGGGGACACTGACGACACCTTGCCATGCTAGCAGTAGGCAGCTGTGCATGTCTGCAGGAAGCCCAGAACCAAACCAGAGAGGATGGATCTTGCATTGCCACGATGTGTCCACCATCTGGATACCATTGCTGACATGTACACATAAAGAATTATTTGACATTGAAACTGGGACTCAGAACAGTTGGACATTGAAACTGAGACTGAAACATTTTTTGTTCTTATACATTTATTTCTAGTATGCAGAAGCAAGATATTTTTGAAGAAAAGAAACAGGGGAGAGTGATTGATATAGAGGCAGGGCGGCCTTGAACAGGCTGTCAAGCTACAGGGGAAGGCTTGGGTGGATGGGAGGCAGATGCTGGGGGAGATCAACTGAAGGACTTGTATGCATGCATATGAGCATAACCAATGAATGAAAGACACTGGGGCGGGGAGGGGGGAAGGTGGGGATATGTGCTGGGGAGTAGGGGAGGCTGGGGGGAGGATAAGGGGGAGGGGGAAAAGAAAACATGTACTACTATTAATTATAAGTTATACTGAAAAAAAATCAATAAAATATATTAAAAATAAAAAAGAAAAATAATAAAATAAAACTTTCTCCATAAAAAAAATAAAAGTGTACGGTCATACATTTTTTAAAAATGTGTCTGGCAGAGTGAAAAACATAAATTAGAACTGAGAAGGGAAGGGGGACTTTCTGGTACCTCTTTAGTTTCCTTTGATGCAGCTGAGCTTACAGTGTGCACGCTGACTCCTGATGCCCAGGGAAACACAGCTGGCATGTTCCAGGCTTCTAGCAAAGCTGCCTGTGCAGGTGGGCTTAGAGGTGGACCTATCATGTTGCAGACCATGGTGAAGTGCACCCATCCGGCTGAGTCAATGGGAAGGAAGAAAAGCCAGTCTGCTCTCCTAGAAATGCATAGGGTGTTCCCGAAGGAGTTTCTGCCCCCAGCTCCCTGGAAGCTCGCAGTCCCTCCTCTGTACTGAATGGGGATCAGCAGGGCATTGGATGACCACTGACTGAGCCCCAGGCACAGTGGCTTCAGGCTCCAGGTGCTGTCTTGGAATGATTCGGCTAGTCAGCCTCCACCATCTGGGTCCCAGACCCCAGGTCCTCACGCCCACTGGGCTGAGCCATCAGATTGTGATGGTGTGGGGTTTAACCGACCCCACACCATCACAGTCTGCTGTAATGACAGCACAGTTCTCCTGTGCTGACTTATGTGATAAACAAACTTCAAGAAAATAAGAACAGCAGCCATCCAATAACATGCACAGTTGTGCTAAAGAAGTAATATAACCCTATGTCTTTAAGAACCTGAGAGGGAAGTAGAAAAGCAGAAATCACTCCTTTTAAAAAAGATTAAGTGTTTGTGGGTTTCATTGCACACAGTACAGAGACAAAAATCTCAAAGTCCTCGTAACTTTGACATGATTTCAGAGAGACAAAGATCTCATTCACAAAAGTTGTGAGGAAGTTGGCTTTTGAAAATAAAATATACATATGAAAATTTCAATGCTGATAATGCTCCTCCATAATTTAAAAATATATAGACTTTATTAAATAAAAGATCATAACAAATGGTAAAAAATTACTAGGTAAAGGATCTCTCTAATGTCACATTATGTAAGTAAAAAGTTGAACAAAAAATAAAAATTGATTTAGGTTAAAAAATATAGATTTAAAACATGAAAATAATGCTGACTCTTATTTAGAGAGAGGGGAAAGGAGAGGGAGAAAGAAATATTGATGTGAGAGTGAAACATTGGTCAGCTGCCTCCTGCATGCCCTCTACCTATTGAACCAGCAGCCTTTCAGTGCATAAAATGACACCCAAACAACTGAGTCACATGGGTCAGAGCAAGATATGCTGACTTTTATATTTTATCAATATATTTATAATAAAAAGAGAAAGTGTCAAAACTGTATGTATAGGCTATAGAATGTATATTTATGCCTGTTAATTTATGATTTGAATAAAAATTGAAATAGCCACTAAATCATAGATGTACACGTGATATCCTTCGACGTCCACTAGGCAAAAAAAACAAACAAATAAAAACAAACACAAACAAACCAAAAAAACACAAAAACAAAAACATTGTTATTCTGAAGAATAAAATACTAAATTGTAACTATTTTACTTATGATTAATTACTGCATTCTACCCATGGTCTTCAGGAGCTCGGCCATTGCTAAGCTTCAGTTTCAGGTCACATCACACAGTTCTCTCTTAAATTTCTCAGTGAAGTTTAATAAAAGACTCCTAAATACCTACATCTCTTTCTGATTAGCTATCTTGGAAAACTAATTAAGTAATCAATAAGCAGAACGAGTATAAGTCAATAGGACCTCTGATAAGCTTGAATGATCTTCAACCTACAACAGCACCGGAGCCCACAATTACGGGAGAAGCTATATCTTAGTTCATTAACCCACTCACGAGGCTATTGAATGTTATCTGGGAATGCTTCTCAAATGTTTATATGGCAGCTTTTGTTACAAAATTTGAACTTGCACAATTTATTTAGTTTTTGTTAATTCTCACCAGAGATGTTTTTTCCCCATTGCTTTTTCAGAGAGAGTAGAAGAGAGGGAGGTGATACAGGAAGAGAGAGCGGGGGAGGGTATTGGTTGGTTGCCTCCCAAGTGCACCCCAAACAGGGGTGGGAAGCGAACCACAACCCAGGTGCTCACATAGTTTTTTTTAAGCAAGGTAAGAAAGAGACTACACATTTTATGCAACTTAGTATAATCTGATTAACAGCTATATATTGTGTCTAAAATTCATTTATTCTTTAATTGAGCTAACATGTATTTTATTTCTTAAACATGCCCAATGCTGTGCTATTACAAAGATAGTAACATCAGAAGTCATTGGATCAGCTGTCACTACTCAGGTGGAAGTTCCGTGGAAGAGATGATGGGTATGGATAATAATTTAACCTATTATTATAAGTGAGCATGTGTCCTGAATGTCCCCTGACCTCAACAGAATGTTGGTAAAAATGAAATCACCATAGTATTAATGTTCAATTTCTCTGCTTAATGGATTCCCACCTGGATGACCATAGGACTTAGGAATGTCCACCTTCAAATCTCCTGACTTATTTCAGAGGTCTGGTTGGCATCCCCTGTGACTTCTCGACCCTCATTTGTTAGCTCTCACTCTAGCATCCCACCAATGCGAACGGCCTCGAGGATAGGGGGTGAGATTCCCTCCGTGGTCCCTCCTGTCCCTGCTCAGCATAGAACTGTGTCCCTGCCCTTCTGTCTGTGTCTCATGTCTCCAATGCTGCTCACCCTCAAGCAGCCAGGCAGGCTGACCAAGATGGTCATAGTGCCAGTGCCCGACTCTCCTTTGCACAGGAATGATGACAACACTGACATTGGCTGATTCTCCTTCCTTCTCTCCTATCTCCCCCATCTGTTTCTTAATTAACCCCCTCAGGAGTCCCACTGCCACTTCCCATCACCTTCCATCTTCTAAAATGCCCCACAGATCCTATCTAATAAAAGGGTAATATGCAAATTAAATATCACTCCATCACAAAGATGGCGGTGCCCATAGCCACAAGATGGCAGCGCCCAGTCCTCTCAAGCCCCTCCAGAGTCCCCCAGTCCCAGCAGGGGGTGGCCACTGAAAGTGGGCAGCATGAGCGGCCTGGCAGAATGCTTGCTTCTTGGCTGCACCCAACTGGGCCACCCCCAGTTACTGGAGTGGACACAGACAGGGCGGGGGGGCAGCCCGCAGCCTCCGCAGCTGAGTGCAGGTCCAGAGAGGAGACATAGCAGGCTTGCCTCCTTTGGAAGCAGTGCGGGCCCCTCCTGCCTCCTGCAGAATCAGAGCAGGACCCTCCCAGCTCCCATGGAAGCTCTGTGGCTCCCGGTGGAAGCAGCATGACTCCCACTGCATGTGCAGTTCCCACGAGCTCCCGAGGAAGCATCAGGAGGCCTACTGAGCGTGATGTGGCACAATGGGCTACTAGTATCTTTATAAAAGTGCAAACTGCTCATCTCATTTCTCTGCCTACAAAGAACCCCTGAGCGGCTTTCCACTGGCCAGTGGGGCAGCCCCAGCTCTAGCTTCCACTGCGGACACTCTTGAGTGTGTTATGAAAAAGGATATGGAACTGACTGGTCTCAAGAAGAAGGTGATGATGGGTCAGGCAGAGCAGAGATGCTCCTCAGTGTGTGAGCTACTCCCTGAGAAATGGAAGGAAAGCACCCTCCACACTACAACCAGGGAGTTATCAGGAGGAAATGACACTTTCTCAATTTCTCTCATACCTTCAATCATGGTATCCTATCTAATAAAAGAGCAATATGCAGATTGACAATCACTCCAACACACAAGATGGCTGCCATCATGTGGTCAAAGATCCTGTCCCCATGTGAACACAAGATGGTCACCACAAGATGGCCAGCAGGGAAGGGCAGTTGGGCGTGATCAAGCCTGCAGGTGAGGGCAGTTAGGGGTGACCAGCCTGGCAAAGAAAGGAAGTTGGGGGCAATTGGGCCTGCTGGGAAGGGCAGTTGTGGGGGACCAGGCTTGCAGGGGCGGGCAGTTAGGGGTGACCAGGCTTGCAGGGGAGGGCAGTTAGGGGCAAACAGGCTTTCAGGGGAGCAGTTCGGCATCAATCAGGCTGGCAGGGGAGTGATTAGGGGATGATCAGGCTGGCAGGCAGAAGCTGTTAGGGGCAATCAGAAAGGCAGGCAGGCAAGCAGTTGGGAGCCAGCAGTCCTGGATTGTGAGAAGGATGTCCGACTGCCCATTTAGGACCGATCCTGGTAGGATAGGGCCTAAACAGGCAGTTCAATATCCCTCGAGGGTTCCCAGATTGGAGAGGGTGCAGGCTGGACTGAAGGATACCGCCCCCCCCCCCCACCTGTCCCGTGCATGAATTTCATGCACCAGGTCTCTAGTACTAAATAAATACCAGTTTCACCATTTTCTAATTTCCATATACATTTACAATTGAGAGTATGAGAGTTTTGATGCTTTGACAAACATGTAAAGGTCACAGAGCCATCAGCATTCTCCCCATGGGTTTCTAAGGTCCTTTGAGTAGTCTCAGCTGGCATGTGTTTTCATGGTCTCGGACTATCGTGCAAAGGAAGGAATACGTGTGCTCTCTCAATTGAGTCCACAGCACTCCCATTGGTTTTCCAACTTCTTCCATGCCTAGAGTCGACCAGAAGCTGCTCATTCACACCCCCCCCCCCCGACTGTGCCCCTGTTTCAGAAAGGCCACAGTGCCAACCACTCTAAGGCTCTCATGCATCAAACCCAGTAAGGACCAGCTGGAGACATTGGGTCCTCCAGTTCTGCAGCTGTGTGCAGGTGCCCAACTGCAGCCTCATTATATGGTTGATGGTTTGATCTGTTTTTAATGCGAGAGAAACTACAAATTACTTTAGATTCGGGAAGAACGAGGAAAGCTTGCAGCACCTTTCATTTCCCTCCATGTTTATTGAGTGGTTACCTCTCATCAAGTAAATGCAAAAGAAGGATTCTGCTGCCCTGGGAAATGTTGGAAAAGGGACACTTTTTGTGACTAAAATGCCAGTTTTGCATGTGGCTTAGGAGACCAGACCCTAGGGAATAATTAACATAAGGCGCCTGGAGCCTTTTCCAGGGAAGGCGAAGATGGGCAGTGAGCTGTATGGGAGCTGTTTGGACCTAGCAAAGCGGTCTCCTGGGATGTGTGCAGGACTGGAAAGCTGTTTACAGACACTCTGGTGGCTTCAGAATCTCCTGGCTTTGAACTCTGTGATCTGAGTTTATCATCAGGGAAGTTTCCATGCCTTGAATAGTTACTACCTCTGTTGGAAACAGATGCTATGTTATGGCTTGGAGAACAGCACACCTTCATGTCATTTGAAAGACTGATGCCCTCACATGAAGTGGAGGCAACGAAAAAGCCAGCATTCCCGAACGTGTGAAATTCAGTCAGGCCCTGCCACTTACACAAGTTATGGTCTTCTACCTCCACTTTTCATTTTTCAGTTCAATACCCAGTTATGTAATCAAATCTACTTTTATCTCCTTCAGCATTGTTACAATAATGCTCAAATGTCCATTTATTATCTTTAACAATTCTTAAATGCCAGTGACATTTTCTAAGCATCTATTTTTGAAAAAGATACAAAAATAAGTTAAAATAAACATAAATAAGAGGAGCAGTCTTCTATGTAACAGAATTGTCGGGGTCTAATGTTTTACTGAATCCAATACATACCAATTCCTCTTTGAAGTGAGTATGAAGAAAGTAGCCTCCAACTAGGCTTTCTCTCCTACAGCTGTTCTGACTCATGACAAAGGAATCCAAAGGAAACTGAGGTTGGAAATGTATCAGGAAAAGCCAAACACCTACACATCTAGTTAGCTCTTAGTACACTGTCTTGATTTTTTCTCCCACTGATGAACCATTAAGTAGGATAACATGGCAGTTTTCTTGTAAAATTAATGTAAATACTACAAAACAAAAATGTATGCCTGGTTAGCATGGTTCAGTGGTTGAGCACAGATCTATGAACTAGCAGGTCATGGCTCATTTCCCGTTCATAGCATATGCCCAGATTGTGAGCCAAATCCCCAGTAGGGATCGTGCAGGAAGCAGCCAATCAATGAGTCTCTCTCATTATTGATGTTTCTATTTCTCTCTCCTTTTCCCTTCTTCTCTGAAATAAATAAAAGTATATGTTTTAAAAAATAAAAACAATTTAATTAAGTGCTAATTTCCAATAGAGGAACTGCAAATAAATGATAAATCCATTTAATACATGTCCATTGCATTGTTAATTGAAAGTGTGCTATTCCTTTTTTTTTTTTTTGCTTATATTTGATCCAAATAAAAAAAGAAAAGCTAGAAATCGCCTCCTTTAACAAACCATATTGGCACATACATAGGAAATTAAAAACCGTCACACTCAGTAGAGAGAGCATAAATTTAAAAATATCTGATGGCAATTTCCTCATATGAATCAAATGTTTTAGAAGCATCTCTGCACTCACCCAGGGATTCCCAACTCTTCCTCAGGAAATCTGAGGTGTGCATTGATCACAGTCTCTACTTTCTTGTAGCGTGAGGACACTAGCACTCATCTGGATTAGTCCTGGTCCTCACTCCCTTTCTTCCAGCATCATTTACCTTAGAGAACTTCCCATTGTGAATGCTCTGTGAGAATTGTGAGATGTACATCTTTTTGAAGAAGCTGCCGCCAGTTTTACAGCCAGGAAGATCTTTCTCAAGGACCCTGAAGCACCTCTCTGACCTATAATAATCCAGGGAGCCAGGCCATCTCCCAGTCTCTAGGGCAGGGATGGGAGGTGAAAGCATGACTCTGCAGGTGCCTTGTTTCACATTACAAAACTACCTCCTGTCACAACAATAAGAGGAAGTTTACTTTTCCTTTGAGTAAAGCCAATTAGCAAGCACAGATGGCAACTGGTCCTCCTCCTTCCTCAGCTGTTAAAGTGCCCCTGCCCTTTGTTAGAGCTGAATTCAGTTCTGGTCTTTGCACCACTGTGATAGCTTGCTTAACTCGGCGCCTGGCAATTTTTGCTTTGAAAGCATAAAAAGGCATGCGTTATTATACTGATTAATGTATGATTTACGATAGCAAAAAGTCTAATAATATTGAATGCTTAAACAAAATATAAGAATTGTGAAGCAACTAAAATATATCAGAGAAAAACATTTCCCTTTTACCAATCTCCACTCACAAGTTTCTAGGCAGGGAAGGGAAGAAATTGTACGATGAAAATATCTTGCCTCTGTTCTCATTCTTGGGACCAGCATATTTCTTTGTTGGCTGATTATGGTTTCAACTACAGCAATAAAATGCAATAGGACAATACTATGCAAATGAAGTGCACATGGAACACAATGTGACATTACACATCTCCACAGAAGCAGAATTCTATGTAATTGATGACTGACTTCTTGCAAATACTTATATGGCAAACCAAGCTGTTGAGAAATGAGGCCCTGTCACAGTGTGAACAGATAACATGTGAAGTAGAGAAAACCAGCACTGATGACATGAGAGATGCATCCAATGAATTAAATATCGTAGGATTAGGAGATACCAAAGCATGATGGTCCTCAGACTTGGCGGCCCGTTGGAGTCCACTGAGAAGGTTAAAAAATAATGATGCCTGGGTATGGCCTGGCTGTTGGAAGTTTTTGAAGCTCCCTGATATTTCTAATGTGCAGAAATATTAGAGAATTACTGCTATAATCAAACTCGGTATCCTGCATATATCCCTTAAAACAGCTCACAACTTCCACATACACACCTGCCTGATTTCAGCCTGTGACTCAGCCTGGGGACTCCATCTGCCCCCAGAGCAAGATTAACCTCCTTTCAGACTAGAGGCCCAGTGCATGAAATTCATGTACTCAGGAGAGTGGTCTTTCAGTCTGGCCTGCACCCTCTCGCAGTCTGGGAGCCCTTGGAGAATTCCAACTGACAGCTTAGGCCTGCTAGCCTAAGCTGGGAGTCAGACATCCTTAGAGCTGCTGAGGCTGTGCTTGCCATATGTGAGCCTGGCTTCTGGTTGAGCAGTGCTCCCCCTGTGGAGGACACTGACCACCAGGGGGCAGCTCCTGCACTGATCATCTCCCCCTGGTGGTCAGTGTGCATCATAGTGACTGGTTGTTTCACCTTTGGGCCGAAACTGGCTCCCCGACATTCCCCAAGGGGTCCCAGATTGCGAGAGGGCACAGGCCAGGCTGAAGGACCTCACCAGTGCATGATCAGGGCCAGGGAGGAACACAGGAGGTTGGCCAGCTGTGGAGGGCCAGTAGGAGGGCTCCAGGGTGTGCCTGGCCCATTAGGGTGTCTCAGTTCTTATCAGCCAGACCCCAGCAGCAAGCTAATTTACCAGGTGGAGCATCTGCCCCCTGGTGGTCAGTGCATGTCATACCAACTGCTTGACCAGTCAACTGTCTGCCCCTTAATCATCAGTGCACATCACAGCAAGCAGTTGAGCAGCCTTAGCATATCATTAACATATTATGCTTTGATTGGTTGAATGGCCAAATGGATGACTGGACACTGCATATTTGGCTTTTATTATATAGTACTAGAGGTCAAGTGCATAAAAATTCATGCACTGGAGGGGGGTCCTTCACCCTGGCCTGCCTCCTCTCACAGGAGCCCTCAGGGGCGGGAGGTGACCCAGTGATCAGGGCAAGGCAATTCCCCCATCAGATCTCTGCTGCTGCCACTACTGGCAGCACAGACTTTGCCAGCTCTAGTTGCCTGAGCCTCAGGCGGTGGTTCTGGGCAGATGGGAAGCTGCCATCTGAGGCTTGCCTGCACCTTGAGCCTGCCTTGGGCAGCAGGAGTGCTGAGGATGGGTCCAGCTGCACCAGGTGTCTGCCACCACCCCACCCCCGCCCCAGCTGAGCTGAAAGAACTGTGGGACTCCAGTGGGGCTGAGAAAACCGGTCACCACCATCTTGTGTGGCTATGGGCACTGCCATATTTGTGGCAGTGTGACGGTCAATTTGCATATTCTCTCTTTATTAGATAGGACTAGAGGCCTGGTGCACTCGTGCATGGAGGAGGTCCCCTAAGCCCAACCTGCACCCTTTCCAATCTAGGACCCTTCAGGAGATGTCTGACATTCGGACATCCCTCCTGTAATTTGGGACCACTGGCTTCTAACCACTCACCTTCCTGCTGGCCTGATCTCCCTAACTGTCCTCCTGTGTCAGCCTGATCCCCTACCTGCTCTACCCTGCCAGCCTGATTGTCCTAACTTCTCTCCCCTGCTGGCCTGATCCCTCTCAGTGCTCTTCTGTGCCAGCCTAATTGCCGCTAACCGCCTCTGCCTTAGCCCGGCCACCATGGCTTTGTCTGAACGGATGTCTGGAAGGTTGTCCAGAAGATGCATATTACCTTTGTATTAGTATAGATTAATTTCAGAGAGAGAGAGAGAGAGAGAGAGAGAGAGAGAGAGAGAGAGAGAGAGAAACATCAATGATGAGAGAGAATCATTGATTAGCTACCTCCTGCAGGTCCCACATTGGGGATCAAGCCCACAACCCAGACATGTTCCCTGACTGGGAATTGAATTCCAGGCCCTTCAGTTGGAGGATCTATCAATTGAGCAACACCAGCCAAGGCTACACTGTCCCTTTCTGCTGAGATGTGTTCTGTCTGCTAGAGCTGAAACACTGACGCTGTCTCACTGGAGCAGAGTGATTTGGAGCAGGTGGAGCCCCTCGAAAGCTGGAGGGGCCTCATTTAACAGCCACACTGTTTCATGGTTGTGCTGCCTCGCAGCTGAGTGGCCACACTGTTGGGCTGTGCCACGGTCAGTGGGAGTTTACACAACTGAGCTGTCTGTACGGATAGCTCCCTCCTCACCACACCCCCAAGCTGGGGGTTCCTCCTAGGGTTGAAGTGACACTGATCACTCTTGGTTGGTAGCCCAATCAGCCACCTTGGAAAGAGAAGTGGGAAATCCTGATTTTACCTGACTCCAATTTCTTAAGTTGGCAACTAATGCGAACTTCAGATGTTTGGAACAAACCAGAGAAGCAGTCAGACCTGATGTCCAGGCCAGTGGGCAGCACTGGGCTCCTCTGCAATGGATTGGTGGTAGAGCCAACCCAGAACCTCCACCTCCCGGTCCTGGCATCAACCTGGGGCACGGGTCACAGCCCCCAGCACCATCCAAGCTGCCATTCAGGGGCACCTGTACTGGGCCAAACCATTGCTGCCATTGGACAGAGCCATTGAGGAATGAGTGGGGGAGCTCCCATCGCGAGCACTCCTCCCCATGGAGATGTCCACTGCCTTGGAGCTGCCACTCCAAATTATGCTGTGGGCTGTGGGGAGAGCCACATGCAGGTGCTGCACTGCCATGGAGGAAGGACCAGAGGAAGGAATGCTGTCATGAGGCACCGCTGTTGGGGTGTATCCACTCAGAGCCTGTGTCACCCAGACCCCAGGCTGGTCGGTTAAGAGGTGGGTCCCTTTGCCTGGGACTGGGGCGGGACCAATGCTTTCGTGGGCAGTTTGTGGGAGTCTGGTGTTTCTTAGGCTTAGCACAGAGTTGTGGGTTGTCACCATGCATTGGGAGGGGGAGTATTGAACAGAGCTCAGCCCAGCTATAAGAGGACTCAAGTGTCTTGGCAAGTGAAGGGGTTGGGGGTGTGCTAGGGTAATTCTGACATCACCCCACTCAATTTTAAATGTAAAGCTGCTTTGGGGCACAGACAGGCCTCGAAGGTCTTGTTTCCTTCTGTCCGCTCACATTCAAGTGCCCAGCACTTTGTAAGTGGACATGGTGCACCTAATGTTTGGTCATCCCTCTGTTCGCATGGTCATTGGTTTTATTTTTTTACTACATTCCTTCTATGTGCAATTATCACACTTCATATGGAGCAGGGCAGACTCAAGTAGTGGACTCAAGTGACCTGGAGGAAGCATGGGGAGAGCAGTCACCGTTGATCACCTCTGGAGCTGCTGTGGTATCCTTTCTTCTTTGTGGAACATCTAGGGAGGGGAAGTGGCCATAATGCCTGAGGCTGGGTTCCAGGAGGCCAGCAGTGCTGTCAGAATCATTCCAGCAGTGCTAGTCCATTGGTGTTGGTCTCTCCTCTTGAGATTGAACCTGCAGAACTACTAAGGAAGCCAGTCCCCGTTCCACCCTCCCTCTGCCATAGATTGATTGGAGTCTGAGGGCCAGAAAGAGGGACCAAGAGGTCTGCCTTCCAGCTGCTTGCCAGTCACACTCACCAGTCATCACTTGCCAGTCATCACTGCCACTGATTGATCAGCTCTCGTTCCCTAGCCTGGTGTTTGTTGGTCTTTCCAGTCGTTTGGGACGTGACAGACCTGGCTTTTTATATATTAGGACTACAGGCCCAGTACACAAAATTTGTGTGTGTGTGTGTGGGGGGGGGGGGTCCTTCAGCCCAGTCTGTACCCTCTCCAATCTGAGACCCCTTGGGGAATGTCTGACTGCCAGTTTAGGCCTGATCCAATCTGGGACCACTGGCTACTAACTCCTCACCTACCTGCCTGCCTGATCACCCCTAACCACTCTGCCTGCTTGGCTGATTGCCCCTAACCACTCTGCCTGTCTGCCTGATCACCCCTAAGTGCCTCTGTCTCAACCCCTACCACTATGGCTTTGTCCAGAAGGAAGTAAGATGTCTGGAAGATGACTGCTCAACCCATTCTAATTAGCATATTACCCTTTTATTAGTATAGATAGATTATATAGGATAGGATAGCTTAAGTTGTTGGGGAACCTTTTTCAGCAGGAGGAGATGCTCTTGGCAGACAAAAATACATAATCCCTGTATCTGGACTGATAGCCAGCCATATGCACTATACTATAAATCCAGTCATTAAAAAATTGAACTGCTTTCTTACATCTTCTACCAAACCACTCCTCAGCCCTCCCCTTAGGTTTTTCCTTTGCAGTTCACCCAGATTAGGTTTTGATTGGTTGGTTTCTATGCCAGTCAGTGTGAAAAGCTCCACCTACTAGGCAGTCAATTGGCTTCTGGCAGTTCACCCAGATTTGGTTCTGATTGGTTGGTTTCTATGCTAGTCAGCATCTCTGGACAGAGCTGATCAGCAGCCTCCCCAGGCTGCTGGCGAGCAGGCTGAACTGCTGACCTCTTGGAGAGAGAAAGAGGCATGGCTGCTGATGAGGCCTGGAGAGAGAGAAGCAAGGGATGATCTGTAGCTGCCATGGAGGACTACATTCCTAACCTCTCGCCTGCCTGCCTGCCTGCCTGGTCATGCCCAACTGCCCTCCTAGCCAGCATCTTTGCATGCACCTGCCTCTCTCTCTAGGCCTTGCTAGTAGCTACAGCTCTCTCTCTGGGCCTCAAAAGCAGTCTCTCTCTCTCTCTCTCTCTCTCTCTCTCTCTCTCTCTCTCTCTCTCTCTCCTCCACTCCCTCCCTCCCTCCCTCCCTCCAAAAGGTCAGCAGTTCAGCCTGCTCACTTGTCCCCACACACCCAACACTGCTGGGCATGTGCAGCCTGGAATTCGGTCATCCCTTTGGTCATTTTGGACGTTATGGATGCTAGCTCTTTTTTTAAGTGTATTTCTTTATTGATTTCAGAGAGAAAAGGAGGAGAGAGAGAAAAGAGAAGAGAAGAGAAGAGAGAGATATCAATGATGAGATAGAATCATTGATCGCCTGCCTCCTGCATGCCCCCTACAGGGGATCAAGCTTGCAACTCAGGCATGTGCCCTTGACTGGACTCGAACCCAGGACCCTTCAGTCTGCAGACTGATGCTCTATCCACTGAGCCAAGCTGGCCAGGGCCCTGGCTCTCTCTCTCTCTGTCTCTCTCTCTCTCTGTCTCTCTCTCTCTCTCTCTCTCTCTCTCTCTATATATATATATATATATATATATACATATATATACATATATATATACACACACACACATATATATACACACACACATATATATATATACCCACATACATACTAGGTGCCCAATGCAAGAAATTCGTGCACTGGGGGTGGGTGATCCCTCAGCGCAACCTGCCCCCTCACATATACTAGGAGCCCTCAGGGGATGTCCTACTGACCGCTCACCCCTGGCCTGCCCAAGGCCTAAAGCCTCTGCCTCCGGCCCAAGCTTTAGGCCTTGGGCACCCAGCCATCGACCTGCTCTGCTCAGCTCCAGCCTTAGCCCCGACCAACTGGAGGCCATGCAGTCACCACTGGGTACCTCAGCTCCAGTCCAGGCCTTAGTCCTGGCTGCCTGCAACTGCCCGGCCTTGGGGGCCACACGCTAGCCACCACCACCTAGACTCCACCCCCAGGAGCTGTGCTCTCGCTGTCGGGTGCCTCAGCTCTGGTCCAGGCCTTAGCCAAGCGGTCGCAGGCAGACGGGACTAAGGCATGGACCAGAGCTGAGGTGCCCGGTAGCGAGCGCACAGATCCTGGGGGTGGAGTCAAGGTGGTGGTGGCAGCCGCTTCAGCTCAGCCCCTGGAGTCCTGAGGTTGCTGCCGCCACCTTGGCTCCACCTCTGGAAGCTGTGTTCTCACCACTGGGAGCCTCAGCTCCAGTCCAGGCCTTAGCCCCATCTGCCTGTAACTGCCTGGCCCCAGGGGCCGTGCTGTTGCTGCTGGTCGCTTCGGCTCTGCCTCCAGAGCCCCTTGGTTGCAGTCCCCACCTTGGCTTCGCCCAGGCCTCAGCCCCGACTGGCTCCACCCAAGTTCCTGATTGGCTGGCAGGCATGGCCAGTGGGCATATCAATTTGCATATTACTCTTTTATTAGATAGATAGACTAGAGACCTGATGCACAAAATTCATGCATTGGGGGCAGGGGATGTCCCTCAGCCCAGCTTGCCCCCTCTCCAATCTGGGACCCCTGGAGGGATATCTGATGGCCTGGGCAGTTGGACATCCTTCTCACAATCCAGGGCTGCTGGCTCCAAACTGCTCACCTGCCTGTCTCCCTGATTGCCCCTAACCACTTCTGCCTACCAGCCTGATCACCCCCTAACCACTACCCTGCCAGACTAATTGATGTTTAAGTGCTCCCCTGCCAGCTTCTTTGGCCCCAACTTCCCTCTCTGCCGGCCTAATCACCCTTTAACTGCCCTCCCCTGCAGGCTTCATCGCCTCCAACTGCCCTTCCTTGCAGGCCTAGTCCCTCCCAACTGCCCTCCCCTGCTGTCCTGATCACCCACAACTGCCCCCCCCCCCCTTGCAGGACCTGGAACCTCCAACGGCCCTCCCCTGCTGGCCATCTTGTGGTGGCCATCTTGTGTCCACATGGGGGCAGGATCTTTGATCACGTGGGGGCAGCCCTCTTGTGTGTTGGAGTGATGGTCAATCTGCAAATTACTCTTTTATTAGATAGGATTACCTGACATCCTTCAGTGACTGGGTAGCCACAGAATTGGGTGAAGTGATAATGGCCTGCATGTCCATCATCACAAGAAGCCTAAGGGCCAATGGCATGCACCTACCCCAGCAAAATCCTTTAGAGCTCTGGGCATTCTCCTGCCCAATCCCATCAGCTACTGCATCCCAATGTGGAAACCACTGAGTCTGCTAGAATTCATGTTCAATTATCAGCAAAATCCTTTATCCACACCCTCTTTTCTAAATATTTCCACCACCCTTTTTCTCTAATTAAGTCCTATCAGGCCAGAGAATAATGCTTCTTTTATAACTATGTGGTGTTTTCTCTGCCATTTTCCCTGAAACAATAGGTTTTTCTTCTCTTGCTGCTTCCAGTCCATTTCCCTCAAGTCTTAAAAAACAAACAAACAAACAAAAACTCCTCTTTTTGATGTAATCAGACACCACCCATGACTCCTCAACAGCTGGTTTATCTATCAATCACTTGGTTAATTCCTCTCCTTCCTGTAGGGTCTTAGTACGTGTCTGTCACTCTCTCCAGTCCTAAATCCCACCCCAGCATGCCTCCCCTTTTTTATTATCCAGATAACATAGTTTGGTCCATCATTATGATATTTTTGGCATATCTGATCAATTCTTTAACCACTCTCCTGCCTCATTCACTCAACATAGCAACAGGTCAATTCAGTACCATCAATTCAGTCATTAACACTGTTGCCAGTTACATTGCCAATGCATATGTGAACCTGGTCACCAGTCACCACCCCATTGCTGCTGCTGTGGCTTCCACTACCCTCACTGCTCATCCTTAGATAGCAGCAGCCTTCTGCTTCTATCCACACAGCACACATAGGTGTCCTTTTGGATAGGACTCAAATTGCTTTACCCTTCAACCCAAAAACCTCCAATAACTTCATTTCTCACTCAACGTTATCTACAACTGCCCCGATGATTCTGTCTGAACCCACATCCTACCAATGTCACTCTCTACTTATTCCTATCAAGCATGCTAATCTCCTTGCTGTTCTGCCAATGCTCTCACTTCAGGGCCTTTGCACTTGGTAGTTCTAGAGATAAGGATCCTCTTCCCCAAAGAGCCATATAGCTCATCCTCTTTAGGCCTCTACCAAATGCCCTCTTTCCATTCACTCACTTACTTAAAATGATAGCTTCCCTCTTCCAGCCTCCCAACCCCTTCCACATTCCACAACATTATATCCATGTAGCACACCAGGTAGTTTATTTTTGTTTATTTATTATCTGTCTCCCACTAGTATGCTTGTCCTTAGGTTACTCCTACACCTTAGCCCTCTAGCTCTCAAATCACAAGATATGTTTTGCAATCTCTGAAATAGATAATATGTAAATAGGTATACTTAATGGTATTTTAAATCTTTGAGCTCTTGTAAAATATTTTTCACTGAAAATGCATTGCAGTATTTATTCTTTGTATGTCAGGCTTAGTCAAAATTCCTAGCTTGTCAGAGTATAAGACAGAACCATGTTTGGAAGCTCATCAACGTGGCTTCCAGCATAATTTACAGTCACGTTTCTCTCCTCCCACTGCTCTTTCCCCAACCTCTGTTTAGCTCTCATCTCCTTGACTATTTCAGTGGAAACAGACACCCAGGCAGGCCTGGTGTTGAATATGCTCCTCACATCAGACATGACACTAATTTTAGGTTTCTAAAGTATTATATCTTTCCCTGAAATTAACATAATTCAAAGTAGATATATTAAGATAATGGGAAAAATACTGGTTAGAAGAAAGAGCATGGCCCTCACCCCATTTTGCCATTACAGGCATGCGAGGGGTTTAGATGAGCTTTCTCCCCTGCCCTCGTTCATTTAATGAATCCCAGGCTCTTTAGTGCAAAGCTCTCTGGATGCCCAGCCTGACTGTGACAAGGTTAAATACTGCTGATGATCTTCCAGTCCTCAGCATTGAAAATCTCTCCACAAGCCTGCCCTACTCTCTCTCCTTCAAGTGGCAAAACATCTGTAAACTAAAAATAATGGAGAGCTACATAACTGGTCCTTAAGCATTTCTAAGTGCTGTATTTAATGATGCAAACATTTCATTATTTATCTGGAAAGACACTGGCTTAACAAAACACCAATGTCATCATTACAAGAGAATAAAAATGAATTTTATGCAGCCTGACATTATACATTTATCAAATGTTGAACCACAGATGACTCTAGAAGCTAAAAAACAATCGTTCAAACAGACCAATTTTCTGCATTACTGCTTGACTTTATCAAAATAGCTAACCTTTTACATAATGGAAATCCAGAACACAACAGTATGACTAAATAAGATACCTCCACACCTGGTAACCTGGGAGGTGAGCTCTCCACGCCGTACACTGAGACTGCTTCTCATCGAGCCTCTTCCTCAGCCACGTTTTATCATAATACAGGGGACACTCTAAAGCGTACTTTGTTGACAATTTCCATTTATTTACTGTTTTACCCATTTCTTTAGCTTTTAAAACAAAATTACAATCTGTATTATAGGATATCCTATTTCAATTGATTTTGTTAATACCTTGCCCTACAATCTTTCCTAAATTGGATAACTGGCCTGAAAGTACGGCTCCATTAACACAGATGACCCACACCTGTCCTTGTCCCATTAGCACATGCACACGCTGCCGGATGTCAGTCACTTCCTAACCATGAGAATTACATGACATCATATGTGCTCCAATCTGCACCTCTGAGATAGCTCTGAATCCCTAAGGTAGGTCACCCCACCCCTGTCTGGGAATGCCAGAATCTGAGTGATGGGAACTGAGACCTGAAAAATCCTCCTATAACATGTTAACTATACCCCCTCAGCGCTAGCAACAGTCCCTGTGGGTGCAAAGTTCTCATCCACACACCTCTTTTCCAACTGGTGATAATGCACCTCATTCCCAGAGACATCCGAGTGTGAAACACAGGTGCTCAGCACTCCAGAGGTTTATAGCTGGAAACAGAGTGAAGTGAAAAATGTCCTAAGTCTACTCTCCCTTCCTTATCTCATTGGATCACAACAGAAAGATTAATGCCTCCCCAATGAATTTTTCTGTACGTAAGAGAGGGAATACAACACTCCTCTTCTAATACATATATACTTACAAATACATACAGGGTGTGGCAGAGGTAGGTTTAAAGTTGTGCCGATGGAAAGTAATGCAGTCATTAAAAAAACAATACAAGCATACACTCTGTTTTTCACACTCACAACTGTAAACCTACACTCGCCAAACATTGATATGTATGAAACCAGGAAACCTCTATCTAACTTTTCCCCAAGAAGCTGCAGCATGAGATCCCCTGGAAAATGCACCAGCACCATTCTGGGTGCTCTGATGCCAAAACTGAAATGTGATATATTTGAGGAGGCATCAAGGTCTTTGAACTATCATGGGCCACTATTTAATAGGTATGGTGTTCATTATACACATGGCACTAAATGCAAAAGCAAAAAGATATTACCAAGTTTCTTATGGTATTTCATTTGAAAACTCCCAGCTCCTGATGCTGGAAACATGCACATTTTGTAGTGTAAACTTGGGAAGTGAACCAGATAATCTGGTGCTGCACAGCTTGGTGTTTCAGGGGAAGTGAGGGGGTAGAGACATCACTGTGCCTGTCACTGTGCTTTTTTAAAAAGCTTTTAATAATATTTCTATGTGGCCCGGCTGGCATGACTCAGTGCTTGAGCATCAACCCATGAACCAGGAAGTCATAGTTCAATTCCCAGTCAGGACACATGTTCAGGTTGTGGGTTCAATCCCCAGTGTAGGGCTTGCAGGAGGCAGCTGATCAATGATTCTCATCATTGATCTTTCTCTCTCTCTCCCTCGCCTTTCCTCTCTGAAAACAGTAAAAATATTTTTCTTAAAAATAATAGAAAGTTCAGCACATTGTTCTCTGCCATAGGAGTAATTCTTATGTATTGACCTCAGAGGTCCCATTAGTGGCTGAGATTCAATGTAAATATTTTATGGTGGGAAGCTCTCAGGAATAAAGGAAGAACTACTGTTTATTCATGAGCGAGACACAAAGCCATAGGAACAGACAGACTCTGTCCTCTCATACCCTATATAATAAGAGTTAATAGGCTGAGTGTCTGGTCGCCCATTCAATCAGAGCATAATATGCTGATAGGCTAAGGCCACTCAAACACAAGCTATGATGTGCACTGACCACCAGGGGTCAGTCAACTGGTCAACCATTGGTTATGACATGCACTGACCACCAGGGGACAGTCAGTCAGTCACTATGATATGCACTGACCACCAGGGGGCAGAGGCTCTGACAAGTAGGTTAGCTTGCTGCTGGGGTCTGGCCGATCTGGACTGAGCAAGACAGGCCAGACATGCTCTGGAGCCCTCCCTCAGCCCTTCCCTGGTTGGCCAACCTCTCGCACCCCTCCCCAGCCCCAATTGTGCACTGATGGGGTCCCTCAGCCTGGTCTGCACCCTATCGCAATCTGGGACCCCTCAAGGATGTTGAAGAGCTGGTTTTGGCCCAATCCCATAGACCAGGCTGAGGGACTCCACTGGAGCACACATTCGTGCACCGGGCCTCTAGTGTACTGATAAACTTTGTGGAGAAGCCACTGCATCGTGAGTCCCTGAGCTGGTAATTGAGGACCTCACTCACCAGCAGAACCATCAGGGCTCAAGCTCTGTGCTCTGCATCCTGATGATGCTCAACTGCTGCACCTGGCAATGAGGAGATTGTAATAACAACACATTATATAGCAATTTAATGAATCCTGATTTTACCAATAAATGGTGCACATACTAGGAACATATTTTTCATATTAAGGGTAGTTTATCATAGCCCTAGCTGACTTGGCTAAGTGGACAGTGCTGGCCTGCAGACTGAAGGGTCCCAGGTTCAATTCTGGTCAAAGAGATATACCTCAGTGGCAGGTTCGATCCTCATCCCTGATCAGGGAATGTGCACAGAGGCAACCCATCTATACATAGTTCTTTCTCACATCAATGTTTCTCTTTCTCTGTCTCTCCCTTCCCTCCCACTCTCTCTAAAAGTCAATGGAAAAATATCCTCCGGTGAGGATTAACAATAACAAAAAAGAGTAGTTTACCATACATGAGTGCTTTAAATATATAAACTCCCCACATCCAGACCTCACTCAACTGTTAGCACTTTACATAAATAGCCATGACCCTGTCTCTCATATAGCTTCAACAAGAGGCTGAAAAATGCCCTGGACTAACAGGTCCAGGACCTAGTCCAAGGCCCTGTGAATGCCATGGTACTTGCCAAAAGGGACTTTGCAGATAATATAAAGCAAAGGATATCAAGATGGGAGATTATCCTGGATTACCCAGATGGACCCCAAATATAATCACAAGGGTTTTACAAGATATAGACAAGAGGTTCACATTCAGTAAAAGACGTAAGGATGGGAACAAGAGACAGGAGTGAAGCCAGGAGGGGCCTTGGAGAAGGAATGCAGGGAACTTGGGAAGCGGAGAAGGCAAGTCAGCAGGTATTGCTCTGGAGCCCCCAGAAACAACAGCCCTTCCAACACTGTGACTTCTGACTTCCAGAATTGTCAGCTAATAAGTCTGTGCTGCTTTAGTCGTTAATAGCAGTGCCCTATTTTAGGAAATACACTTCCTTTTCATTTTCTTTTTTAAAAATGTATTTTTATTGATTTTAGAGTGATAGAAAGAGGAAGAGAGAGAAACATCAATAGTGAGAAAGAATCATTGATTGGCTGCCTTCTACACACCCCAGAAATTGAACCGTGACTTCCTGGTTCATAGGTCTATGTTCAACTACTGAGCTGAGCCAGCCAGTTTTTTCACTTTCTTCATAGCACTTACCTTTACTTGAAATTGCCATATTTATGGATTTTACTTACTAAATTTCTTTCCACATTTGAATATAACTTCCCTATCTGGCAAAGAACTTGTCTTTTAAAAAGAACTTGTCTTTAAAAAAAATAAATGTATTGATTGGAGACAGAAGAAAGGAGGGAGGGAGGAAAGGTGGGAGAGACAGAGAGAGAGAGAGAGAGATGGATTGGATATGCATTGTTTGCTTCCTATATGTGCCCTGACCAGGGATGGAACCCACAACCTTGTTGCATCAGGATGATGCTGTGACCAACTGAGCTCCCTGGCCAGGGCAGCACTTGTTGATCTTGTTGGTGCAGCACTAGGAAAAGTCCTATAGTAAGCGCAAGGTAAATACTGGACCTCAGGCAGAAGAGGTTACAGGTGCAGAAAGACTTGCATGAACATCAAACCTCAACCTTCTAACACCTGTGCACTCTTCTCTGTGGTGTCTACATCATCTTTATTTCTTAGGGAACAAATTAGTAAGGGCAGACTGGTGAGAATAAATGTGTTTTAATACACATTTGGAATTTAGTAATTTCAGCTGCTTTATCGAAAAGTATACATTTCACTGGGGTACAACTATTACATCATTTTATTTTTTCTCTAAGCACATGACACTCTCCCTGTTCCTGAAGGACATCTACAGCAAGTTCTAGTTGAGTGCAATGTAAACTTTAACTATCCTACCTACCTGAACCATCGTCTCTCCCTGTCCACAGGGTCCTCCAGACTTCCTTTTTGTCCCACTGTGGTTTGCTTATAAGGAGTCAGGACTGAGTCCACAGGATGAGTGTAGCAGGTATAGTGTGGGCATCTTTTAATTTACTTTTCAGAAGTATCCTTATTCATGGCCAATACTTTTACTTTTGTTTCTCAGGTTGCTTATCTGCAAAGTGGAAATGACAGCTTTCTTCACAGCACAAATAAAGAGGCTGTGAGATCCCAAAGCAGTGGGTTATAAGAAGACATTTTGTAAAATGCAAAGTGGTAGAGAGTGGTGGAAGCCAAGGTCATGTTTGTGGAGCCACACTGTGGGCACAGAGGTGCCTTTCTAACAGTGCACCTCCTAGGACTCAGTCTCCAAAGCTCATCTTTTTACCAAAACATAGTAAGTTATTGACAAAGAAACAAAACAGCTTATTATCAATGGCCTACTTTTACTTCAGGTTACGAAACATATATTATATAGAGATGGTACAGTAAAGTTGTTATAACATAATTGCCCAGTGATGAAAGAAATGTGGTTTCTTATTGCCATTGAGGGTGGACTCATGAGCTGTGAATGAATGATAATATATGTTTAAAATAAACCTTTTTGCCTTTCAGAGCTCAAGTGCAAAGACTGTGTGAAGGTCACTGACTGCTGGTTGACTCACTTCAATTAGGACATCTGTGAAAACTTGCTAAGATTTTGGCAACACTGTCTAGATGAACTATTCTATCTTCCCAAAGGCCATCCTTGACAAACAAGAGTTCAGTTGAGAAAAGTTAGCCCCGATTTGGGAAATTTTAATTCTTGTATAAGAATTCTAAATATAGTACTGTACAGACTCAGTACATCTGCCACTTCCTAATACAGTTACAAGATGATATATTAGCAAGCGGGACTAGATTTCATACACTGTACAGAACACTCAACAAATAAGTAAGTTTTCAAAAACATGAGAAGTTTAGAGATGACAATGGCAGGATTTTCTTTGACTTGCGTAGCATTTGTCTCTTCCTTTAAAAATGGTTCCTTCTTCTATTCTGCCTTCTATTTCAATGAAGCATAAAGCACTGAGATAGTGCTTCTTATACTTTCCATATAATTCTCCATAAAAATGACTCAAAATAATCCTCCTATATAATAAAAGCCCAGCAACCATAATGACAGAACAACCAGAACTGCCATTTGACCAGTCACTATGAGGTGCACTGACCACCTTTTGATCTCATCCCGCAGCCCACAGGTTCTGATCACCAATGGCGAATGGGAACCAGGTTGGGTGGCGGGGGATGTGGGCAGTGCCAGGCCAAGGCCCCTGTCCACAGACCAGTGAGTGGGCGGGAATGGCTGACCTCTTGGTTCCTATCCCCAGCTGCCAGGCTCCCATAGCCTGATGGGGAACGGGAAACTGGGGTAGATGGCGGCAAGATTGCCCTGATAGCAGGCTATGCCTAGGGACCATACTCCCGCATGATTTGGTGTGCTGGGCCTCTAGTCAATGTATATTAGGCTTAAAAGCCAAAAGTTGATTTATAACTTTCACCACCTTTGTGTATCACACCTCCTGCTGAGTTGCAGCTGATCAATACTGGAGACGAACTTTAGTGGTGTCAGTTACAGGGTTTTGATCCTCTGGACACAGGTGACAGATCCTAGATTGATACCTGACCAGAGCCTGAGCTGTCTGAGCACATCTCTGGATTTTTCCTCTGGGGGTGGAGAATTCAGTGGGGAGTCTTGGAAGACTGTCTCTCATAGCCATCTGGTGAAACTACTGTGGGAAGACATAAGGCAGAGTCTTGGCTAGTCCGAGAAATTCCTTCAGCTGGGTCTCCAAATCTCTCTCCAGTTATATAGGGACCTTTCGGTAAGACAGCAATCATGCCTGTGCTCCTCTGAATTGAATTTGCATTACTTATAACTTTAAAATTCCCTAATGATAAAAAAAAATATCAAGACTAAGGAAACAGTCTCTCATGGTATCAGCATATTATATTAATTTTGGCTGTGCCATTTTAAAAAGAACAGTTTTGAATTGCTTTTGTGTTCAAAAGGAAATTTTAGATACAAAAATTGGTGCTTTCAGTTTAGAGCACAAAATGCTATTCTTTCTTCCTAGCTACTTCTCAGAGTGACTAAGTTTAGTGTCAGGATGCCCTGTGAGATTATGCAAAGTACTTGTCACAGAATATCCCAGATAGTTCACCAGAGAACACGGAATCTCTCTCAGTTATTCTATGTTAATAACACTCCTATTAAATGCAAAGCAAAAAAAAAATAAAGAGAATGTTATTAAAAATTTATGGGAACCATTTTACTCAGACCTGTAAGGTGTTCGATGGCTGATAAACTAAGGCCCACACAGTATTAAGATTCTTAAAAGTTCACATTTCATTTTTATATTTGAACATGTCATTTTTGGCATTTGATCATGGCCCTGGATTTGGGGGTTTCAGATCAGCTTGATGGGAAAAAATCTATTTCATATCAATTAACTAATCAAAAAATGTGTATGAGGTCAGAATGTGAAAGGAAAAATAAGGGGGCATCAGACAAGGGAGACAAAAAGATGTCTCATATGTGGTTCCTTGTCCCTGTTTTCTCATGTCTTCATCAGACTGATGACAAATAAACCAGTATACATGGCAGCAAGAAGGGTGTACTACTACTTCTCATATCCTTCCACTGAACCAAACATCCCCTTTCTCCTTTCACATCATTATATTGCAGTCTGATCTCCAATTAAAAGGCATTTGCTCTTCCTTTGCTAACAAAATCTTACACCTACATCAAATTCAATCTTTCTTGCAGGAACCACATATTTCACATTTCCTGCTGATGGGAAGCAGGCTGCCCTATCATGGGTGTCCTCCAGAGAGATCCTGGTGATAGCCACCTGGCCAATAGATTCACTTTCAGTGGTGAAAGATGCAATTCACCTACGTAAGTGGAATAACTGCTCCCCTGAAAGGAATCAGTCTAGTTCAGTGGTTGGCAAACTCATTAGTCAACAGAGCCAAATATCAACAGTATGATTGAAATTCCTTTTGAGAGCCAAATTTTTTAAACTTAAACTTTTTCTAATGCCACTTCTTCAAAATAGACTTGCCTAGGCCATGATATTTTGTGGAAGAACCACACTCAAGAGGCCAGAGAGCCACAATTTGCCCTCCACTGGTCTAGTTGCAGGAAACCAGTCATTACCTCACCAATAGAGATGTAAATTAAACAAATAAGAAACCTGGTCAAACCTTAATGGCTCTGTTTACTCACAGCTTAGGTGAGACATTGGTAGTTGAAGCAGCTGCCACTTTTAGTCTTATGTTAAGTCTGAACTATTCACATATTGTTTAGGTGACACATTGGTAATTGAAGAAGCTTCCACACTTTTAGTCTTATGTTAATTCTTGCTGGTTGATTTCATTGTTGGAATTTCCTGACCTGAAGGACAGGGATGTATCATTTAGCCCTAATAAAAGGAGATAGCAAAGCCAGAGCTGGTGGTGTCCTCCCCTTAGAGGTGGACTCCCGCCTGGAGCCCCATGATCCCCAAATTGATGTTTTTCCAGTCTCTCTTCATTTGTGTGCGGCCTTCTCCAGATCCTGAACCCTGACATGAGAACCCTGGACAGGCGGGACGTGAAAAGGACTCCCACATCTGGTGCTCGACCTGGGAACATCTGGAGAAAATGATATTTTTCGCCTAAAAGAGCGAAGGAGGAAATACACCGAGAAAAGGTGTGGAAATTTCACTGTACACAAAGCCCACAGACTAACTGCAGAGCCTCGGTCTGTAAGCAGGCTGGAGACGACTCTCTAAACCAGGCTAATGGGGAAGAATGAGATTATAATATAATGTGGTTTCTTGTTCAAATTAAAATCTTAGTTTGTATTTGGAACCTAAAAACTGTAAAGAGAACTGGAACTCCACTGCTGAAACTGCCTCTGTTGCAGAGAATTTCAAAGGTGGCAAAAGAGGGCAGGGCTATCTGCACTCCCACAATGAGATTGCTTAAGGTATTTAAAAATTATAAAAGAACTCACAGGGAAATGAAAATCTTGGCCAAATTGGGTGTTGGTTATTACTTTAGAAAGCAAAAAAGAAAGAAAAAATTTAAGATCTGTCCTTATCTTTTAAGCATGAAAAGAAATTTACCTAGATCTGTGGCTGATGCTTCCCCTGAAGTAAACAGGATGTGGGGGAAGGGAGCCACATGGCAAGCCAATATGGACGCCACCCCCAGAAGGCCATTACAAAAGGTTCTCATCTTTGCCATGTTTTCTTCCAGCTTTAGTGACTTAAAACTTTTACAAAATCTATAAATGCACTGGGGATTTCTTTACACTTGTAAAGGGAAAGGACAGTTTTAAAAAACTAAGATGCATGCAATTGTCCCTATTGAGACATTTTAGAGTTTTTTCAGCTGAACTTAACCTTTTGCTATGTACAGAATAAAAACCCAAGAATTTTTAACCTAAGAAAGATGGCTGATATGAACCAAGAGGAACCAACTCAAGCTAGTTCCAGGAGCAGATTGGCATTTCCATAATAAAGAGTGGGTTTTTTTTAAATGCTAATGAAGGGTGTTAAAAAAGGCTAATTTAAGGCCTTTAAAAAAATCAGTAAATTCTGTTACAGAAGAATTTACCCAAACCAAATGCCTTAAAATAATTAGAATTGGATTTGAAACTCAGAAATTGTTGAAATATAGATGAATAATGCATTAATTTTATAAGATCTAAATAGTCCAGGTAATTGACTTTGTTAATGGAGGAAGAAGGGTAGTGGCCCTTCCCCTAGCACAAAGGTAGACCCATTTCCTGCCAACAGCCATCTTTAAAGAATGTGGTAATTTACATTTGAATAAACCAAAATTGGTTTTCGAGAGCCACTGGCAAATAAAAATCAAAAGTTTAAATTTGCTTCCTCATGAGAAAAACCTAGAGGGCAGAATTGAAGGTATTAATTGATAATGTCTTGTATTTTTCTTAGAAATGTGAAGTATTATTAATTTAAAAACTGATAAATGTTTAACTTTCCACCTTTAAAAGTCCAAACTGCAATTTAAATTGGAATAAATTATATAAAGTAGTAATTAAATGCCTAAAGTATAACTTGTTTGTTGAGAAAATAAAATGTTATGTTTTCTCTGGTAATTAGATATTCAACATATTTTACTTATTGTTCTAAATTAAAAAAAGAGAATTCTATGATCAGTTTAAATTTAATTGATATTCTTTAAGATAATTTAAGTATATAATCTTTAAATCATATGTACAGATATGTATATTTGATCTTTCCAAGTATATTTCAAGACTGTGAGGGTAACTTTTGGACATTTGAAGGTCCCAGAAATATTTTCAAAAGTCTGTTCTCTCTTAAAAGAAATATTTTTAAATTATACTTGAAATAGCATGGAAATTTTTATCAAGTGAAATTAATCAATATATTTTACTTATACATATATTAAATGTTATGAAAAATTTAAATCTAAGACAGACAAAATAAAGTAACATATATATTTTACTTATATACATATATTGAGTGTTGTGGAGGTTTTGCCCCTGGAAGGGGCAAAGTGGAGCAACAACATATTTCTTAATTATAGCCAAATTTGTTAACAGCAGTAGAATTTTAAGAAAGACAAAAAGCCCCAAGCTGCCTGCACTTTTAAGTAGGTTGGTTGTGGGACAGTGTGCTTTGTATATAAAACCTCTAAACTAAGTTTACTAAATAAGTTTCTTTGCTTTTTTAAATTAAAGATACCTACTTAAGTTACTTTATAAAATTAGCTTTTTAAAATATAATCAAGGTCTCATATTATAAGTTACATTGAGAAGTCAATGTTTTTATAGGTAACTGAATTTAAGTAAAATCTAAAAAACAGATTAGAAGCCACCATTTGCTGCCTGAGTTTGGTAGCCATCTACATTCTTAATTGAGCTATAGGCGGGATAACATTTGTACCTTGTGAATCAGATATCTACATTTTCTAAATTCGCTTTCTTTTTTAAATGAAGAATTAAAATTAAGGTTTTCAGCTAAATAAAAAGCCAATATTTTTATAAACAATTCTAATAAAGGCCAAAAACAGCTAGTGAGATTTGTTTGTCTGCAATGTTATTTTGACTATCTTTTAAAGAAGGGATTAGACAGCCACCATGATAAGCACATGGTCACTGATCACGTGGGGGGCTGCCGCCATCTTGGAAATAACAAAGGCCAACCCCCTACTTTGAATAAGCTAATGTCTTTGTAAGCAATTTAAATGAGTCTTCTAAAAAATTTACTGAAGACCTCCCACAGTCTCTCTGTGAATGCAAATAAGCCTAAGGGAATAATCTTTAAAAAAATAAAATTCTAGCTTAATAAAAAGAAATTTGAAAAAAATTTTGAAATCTCTTTCACTGGTATTTACAAGATAAACTGAGGATTGTTATTAAAATATTAAATCTAATCTGTACTAGTGGTCACCATAACTTTAAGAGAAATTGTTTCATATGACAAAGATTTTTAAATGAAACTCTATGAAGCCTGAATATTATTTTCAAAGGAAATAAAGAGAGGTTTCCTTCAAATGTCTTAAGGATTGTAACTGAAAACCAATGCACTATGCCTCAGAAGGTGGAGATAATAAAAGATTGTCTTAAAACTTTAAATGACTTCCAGAAATTATTAGGGGACATTAACTGGTTAAGACATTATCTGAAGATCTCTACAGGAGAAATGACCAATTTATTTAATTTACTTGGAGGTGACTCTAATCTTTCCTCTCCCTGAACTTTAACAAATGAAGCTAGGAAGGAGTTGCTTAGAGTTGAGCAGGCAATCTCCTTAGCCCAAGTAGCATGGGTCCAGCCTGAATTGCCTTTATTGGGACAAATTAACCCTAATGCAAATAGTCCCACTGGAGTCATCTTTCAAAATAAAAAATATCCTACCATTATTGAATGGGTCCACCTAGGGGATCAATCCTCTAGAACTGCAGTTACATATGTAGAAATAATAGCCCAATTAGTATTTCAAATTAGAAAATGCTGTAAACAGCTTAGAGGGGAAGAGCCCCAATATCTCTACCTCCCCTTCACCTGGAAGCAATTAGAAATGTTATTTCAGACTGATATGAATTGACAAATTGTGTTAAGTGTATATTCAGGGGAACTTAGCTGTCACCTATTAAAAGATAAATTACTACAATTTTTATATAATACCTCTATCATTATACCAAAAAATGCTAGACAGGAACCTATTCCTAGAGCTTTAACTGTTTTTAATGATGGGTCATCTAATGGGAAAGCTGTCTATCATACAATAAATTCAGACTGAGTCATAGTCCAGTCATACTTCTGTTCAAAGAATTGAACTTGAAGCTATTAAGGCTGCATTGCAGGACTTCAAGAGCCTCTTAATATTGTCTCTGATTCTTCTTGCGCTGTAAACTTAGTGAATAGAATTGAAACTGCCCGATTGAAATGGCTTAGTGACCAAAGTCTATTTTTATTATTTAAACAAGTTCAGCAAATTGTACAACAGAGACAATATCCTTTTTATATCACTCACATCAGGGCTCATAGTGTCCTGTCTGGTCCTTTAACAAAAGGAAATGCACATGCTGATCAATTGGTTGCTTTATTAAAAGAAGCCCCAGAATCTCATCAGCTTTTACATCAGTCTGCCAAAATGCTGTCTGTACAATTTTCAATCACTCGACAACAGGCAAAACAGATTATTAAAGAATGTCCCACTTGAATTTTACATCTACCTCAAGGTCCTAACACAGGAGTCAACCCTAGAGGTTTAAGAGACCATATCTGGCAAATGGATGTAATGCATTATACTCCCTTTGGACGCCTTGGAGCATTACATGTCTCTGTAGACACTTTTTCAAAAGTCCTATGGGCTACTTCATCTACAGGAGAAATGGCAAAACAGGTTATTAATCATTGCCTAGCTGATTTGCCATTATGGGAGTTCCAAAAATTATTAAAACTGGTAATGGGCCTGCTTATACAAGCTGTCAATTCCAAAAATTTTGTAAAAAGTGGAAAATTCAGCATATTACAGGGATACCTTATAATTCCCAAGGACAGGCCATTATTGGACGAAAGCATCAGGGGTTAAAATCCCAACTTGAAAAACAAAAAAGGGGGATTATGGAGAAATCAACTGTGGATAGGCTGCACCAAGCCTTAATTGCTTTATATTTCTTCACTTGTGAAGCAAATGGGAAGACACCTATGGAGAGATCCATTGGTGTCAGAATATAACAAAAGAAAATGGTCTAGTTAAATGGAAGAATCCCGGTTCTTGGAAGGGATTCCAAAGAATCTTGGTTTATGGAAGGGACCTGATCCATTATTAACCTTTGGCAGAGGGTATGCTTGTATATTTCTAGAGAATTTTCTAAACCCGCATGGATCCCTGCTAAAAATATTAAATTGCAAAAGGGATCCAAAAAGGAAACTAGCCAGAAGAGCAGCAGGAGGACGAGCTGAACAACAAACAGCCCAGAGACCACACAGGGCATGGTAAAGAAGATGGTACAGATGCCTGAGAACATCTTTCTGACCATAATAGCAGTAATCAACTGTATGGTAATATTACCTGGGGCCAAATGGGAAAGTATTTTGGACTTATGTTCCTGACCCTTCATGGGTAAGAACCCTTATGTGGTTTGATCACCTATATACCAAACACCTTGGTTCATCCAGGAGCAACAGGAGTGGGGTAAGAAAGTATAATTACATAGGTGTCACCACCCAGCTTCCCTTTTGTATGACACAAATTAAAACCACTACTCCTTTGTGTGTAAAATTAAAGAAAGGCTTCTGGCTTGCATGGACGCCAAAGGAGGGTAGGCAAAAGCTATAACACATCTACTATCACCACTTGCTCCTAGGAGAGGTGCAGAAACATGTAATTACACCTTGTCTATACAAAAAGAAATTGACAACTAGTTTGAAATTTAATTGCCATGGCTTAAAGCAAAGAATATCCTTACATGATATTATTCTACAATGTCATTATTATTTTTGATATATTTTACAACAGTATATTGTACAATTATTTCAAACATATTTATAAACTAAATCTTTGAATGATTGGCAGAAATTTAAAAAGGACATGAAAGGATTTAATCCCTTCCACTGTGTGGAAGGCTCCTTGGGTAGGCACTTCAGCATTCTATGTTGCCCTTTTGCCATGAAGGGACCTTCTTCTCACAATCCAATTGCTCACAGCTGTTGCCTGAGTTTTCTGTTCATGCTGAGGTTGAAGCCTCTTGGTAGCTGGTACCATGGATCTGTCTTTCGCCCAATGATGTGAACTGTGCCCTCCCTGGAGAAAAAACTCGGTTCCCCAAGATATGTGATCAAGTGCCGGGGTCCCGCCAGCAGGTGAGGTGATCCCAAGGCAGGCACTGGGCATGGAGGCCACGGGAACATAGGCTATCAAAGAGACAGAAATGAACCTCACATCACCCTGCTTGGCCCCGGAGGATGGCTGGTTAGTCAAAAACCGATAAGATTCTTCACGGGAGGGACAACCTAAGACAGGCACAGTTGCAGAGGGGCCATCAGGAGAGAACTTGGGGGCCAACAGAGGTGGAACATAGAAACTCCCCCACCCCAACATTGCAGGGGCTTGAACACTCGCCCCTTCTGAGGGAGGTCTCCTACCCCATGGCTGCTTCGCTTCCCACACACAGCTGCCCAGCCCAGATCAGGACCCAGGTAACAGACAAAGACTTGGCCCAGCTCAGATTGGGACCAAGGCAACAAACAGAAACTTGGCTAATAGCAGCTACCCTATATCTAGCACCAGGGATGCTCAGGGCCTACTCAAGAATGCAAACAATCCTTTCCATTAATATTTACAGGGTAAACTAAGATTGTTGTTAGAGTATTAAATTTGACAGTAAAATAGCAGTCAAGTTTTCAGATTAATTTAATTTGGCTAAAGGAAGTAAGTAAAAATTATAGGAAATTTAATTGTACTGGATAAAAAGCTGTTCCTAAAGTAGTAACTAAAATTTCTATTGGTAGTTCATCTTATGGTAAGATTGCTTAACATGCGATGAACCTATTGTTCTAAAAAATTATAAATTTAAAGTTATCAAAACTCATTATAAAGTTTCCAAAAGCCTCCATTAGTTCACAAAAAGGGGATAGTGGAACAATATCATGTAAGAAAAAATTATTCCTATAAGTACATTAAAAATTTTTACTTTAAAAAATTTTATTCATTTGTAATCCTAACAGTAAGACACCCATGAAAAACACACATGATGTCTAAGTAAGGCAAAGGAAAATTGTTTGGGAAAAATAAATAGGATCCTAAGTCAAAGATTCTTCTATTAATTTTTGGTCGAGAATATGTTTTGTATTTTCAGAAAACAACTTCAAAACCATGTGGATTCCTGAAACAGAGGAATTGACACATCTGCTCCAACCATGAAGACAGGAGGAAAAACAGTCCAGAGATGGAGGACGCTGACAGTGCCTTGCCATGCTGGCAGTCAGCAGCTGTGCATCACTGCAGGTTGCCCAGGACCAAACCAGAGAGGGTCAGACCTCCATTGCCACTATTTGTCTACCATCCAGATACCACTGTGGACATGTACACATAAGGAACTGTTGAACATTGATATTGGGACTTACAACTGTTGAACATTGGTATTGGGACTTAAGAGCTGTTGAACATTGAAACTGGGACTGTGGTCTACAGATGCCAAGAATTTTTAAGAGTGGAAGGATAGGGGTTGGGGGGGAGATGCAGGAAACCAGTCATTACCTCACCAATAGAGATGTAAATTAAACAAACAAGAAACCTGGTCAAACCTTAATGGCTCTGTTTACTCACAGCTTAGGTGAGACATTGGTAGCTGAAGAAGCTGCCATTTTTAGTCTTATATTAAGTCTGAACTATTCAAATATTGTTTAGGTAACACATGGTAATTGAAGAAGCTTCCACACTTTTAGTCTTATGTTAATTCTTGCTGGTTGATTCATTGTTGGGACCTCCTGACCTAAAGGACATGGATGTATCACTTAGTCCTAATAAAAGTAGATAGCAAAGCCAGAGCTGGTGGTATCCTCCCCCTGGAAGTGAACTCCAGCCTGGCCCCCATGATTCCAAAAATTGATGCTTTTCTAGTCTCTTTTCATTTGTGTGCGGCCTTGTCCAGATCCTAAACCCTGACATGGGAACTCTGGACACGCGGGACGTGAAAAGGATTCCCACATCTAGTGAATGCATGTAACTGTAAAGCTCTATACCCCCATCCATGCCTACACCTATTTTACCTACCTGGCCAGTCCTAGAAACCTGTCCCTGCTTGGAAGTGGACTAAGCGAGCTAGGCATCCTGACACCAGAAAATATCAACCTTAGGTAACGAATGACACTAGAATGAGGCTATGTTTGTCAAGACATTTTATGAGTATGATGTAGTGTAGGAGCCTTCATATAGTTTGAAATTCTTGCCTCTTTTATTTCCCAAAATATCCCAATGGATTTTCATGATAATTTATACATGAAACTGTCATTCCGCTTGCTGTGTGGTTCTATCTACAGTAATAAATAAACTACGTACATGGACACTAGTATCCTGGCTCATGTGACAGGGATATTTCTCACTTTGCTGATAAAATCATCTTGTCAGACACATTGTCCATCACAGTAAATTTATCAAGTTAATGGAAGTCTCTCTCAAGTCTCACAGGTAGTGGCCTCCTGTCTGCTCTCCACATAGACATTTTTGCCTTCGATGTCTCTCTTTTGTATACATCCTTTCCCACTAGTAATAGGAAGTCATCATAAACTCTCCTTTTAAGAGGATCCTGGCAATTTATGACAGCTCTACTGAGTTAAGTTAATACCATAAAGTTCACCTGCTTCAAGTGCACAGTTCACGATTAGCACATTTGTACAGCTGTGCAGCCATCATCACAATGGAATTTTACAATACCTTCATCACCCAAAATGGCCTTGTGTTCATTCACAGCCAAGCCCTACTCCCAACCCAGCCTGGGAAGCTCACATCTTCTTTCTGTCTCACCAGTGTTGTCTTTCCTAAACCTTTAGAATAAGTGAGATAATCTGTGTGGTCTCTTCTAGCTGGCTGGGTTCTTTCACTTAGAATATTATTTTAGAAAGTCATTCATTCTATTTATTACTGGGTAGTATTCCATTATTTATGCAAAGAGGTGGAAAGCTATGTCCTCACAAAAACCTGCACACAAATGTCTATAGTGGCTTTATTTCTAACTAGAAGCCTGGTGCACGAAATTTGTGCACTGGGCAGGGGGGCATGTTCCTCATCCCCACCTGCACCCTCTCCAATCTGGGATCCCTATTTAGGCAGTCAGACAATCTAGGACTGTTGGCTCCCAAATGCTCACCTGCCTGCCTCATTGCCTCTAACCACTTCTGCCTGCCAGCCTGATCATCCCCAACTGCCCTCCCTGACAACCAGGTCACCTCCAAATGTCCTCCCTGCATATTCCTTCTTTATTAGATAGGTTTTTTTTTCCTTAGCATACTGGACAGCCCTAACTATTTGGCTCAGCGGATGGAGCATTGGCCTGCAGACTCAAGGGTCCTAGGTTTGATTCCGGTCAAGAGCATATACCTTGGTTGGGGGCATTTACCCAGTGGAGAGTGTGCAGGAGGCACCTGATCAATGTTTCTCTCTCATAGATGTTTCTAACTCTCTATCCATTTCCTTTCCTATCTGTAAAAAATCAATAAATATATATTTTAAAACAAGGAACATTTAAGATTCCTCCATACCTGCCTGGCTGGTGTGACTCAGTAGTTGAGACCCCAGGCTGCCACCACTGGAAGGGTATCACACCCCAGCCAGGATGAGACTCCAGCCCAGGCTGCCATCTCAGCGTGGCCAGAGATTGAGCTGCTGCAGGGGGTGCTCTCCCTGGCCAGGCTGAGACCCCAGCTCAGGCTCCACCTCAGCCTGGCCAGAGATCACACTGCCATGGGAGGTGCTCTCCCCAGCCAGGCTGAGACCCGAGACCAGGCTGCCATTGCTGGCCAGGGATGGCACCACAAGCGGTGTGCGCCCCTGCAAGGCTGAGACCCCAGCCTGGCTGAGGATGGTACTGTGGGGGTGCACGGCTCTACCAGCATGAGACCGTAGCCCCGGCTGCAGCTGCTGGCCAGGGGTCACGCTGGGTGCCTCCTAGCCAGACGCCCAGACTGCAACAGCTGGGAAGGGATCCCTGTGGGGGAGGGCTGCTTCTGAGCTGGACACCCCGGACTGCTGCTGCTGGGTGGACTGGGGGACTTGGGCGGGGCCAAGAGGACTGGGCACCACCATTTGTGGCTATGGGCATCACCATTTTTATATTAGAGTGATGGTTAATTTGCATATCACCCTTTTATTAGATAGGATAATTGAAACTTTGTAGCATTGAGTGGAGGTCTCAGCCGGTAGGAGCAGGCAGAAAGCTTGGCTTACTCTATTGCCGGAGAAACCCAAGCCTCCCTCTTGCTCTCTGTGGCTGCAGCCATCTTGGTTGGGTTTATTTGCATATTTACTCTGATTGGTTGGTGGGCGTGGCTGGTGGACATGGCTGGTGGGGGTAGTGGAGGTGTGGTCAATTTGCACATTACTCTTTTATTAGATAGGATTGCCAAAACTCAGAGGCAAGCAGGATGATGTCTAGTTTGTGTATCCACTCACCTACTAGACATCATCCTGGAATGTCAATCAGACTTAAAAAGAAGTGAGTTACCAAGCCAGGAAAAGACCTGGAGGAGACTAAATGGGTGTTACTAAGTAAGAGAAGCTAACTGAAAAGATTACCTGCTGGATGGTTCCAAGTTCAAGACAAGTGGGAAAGGCAAAAGCATGAGAGCATAAACACGTCCCCTTTGGTCAGGGTGTGGGTGGTGCAGGAGGTGAATCAGCAGAGCGCAGAGATTTTTCTATCATATATATTTTATAATATACCTATTTATTTATTTCTATATCTACATATGTTAAAGCATATTTTTGAATCAAACACTCATAGTTGATGACCATGGTTAAAATAGTAATTAAAACTGTTGGTACATATTGAATATACTGCTGATGTCACTGATATCACTCAATCTTTACTCATCAGTGGGAACTATTCCTTAAACATAATGGCTCTATATTCCTGGCATTAGCAACATGTGGCTTATAATTCCAGCAGAACTCACCAGTAAATATGAGATGGAGACCGAAAGAATAAAAATTCAAAACAACCAGCCCTCATGCAGACCTCAGTTAAGGAAGATATTTTACAAGACACAACCCTTTAGTAGAGAATACAGGAAGCAGTGACCTGGGCTCCATCTGCATTCAGGTCCAGAGATTGGCAGCCAGTTATCAATCACTCCCACTGAGATCTCCATTGAATAATGCAGTGCTCACCAAAGCGTTCAGCCTGTCATGGCATAAGTGACCACCAGGCCATAAATTTCAATCTAATTAGTTTTTAATGTACCTGTATTCACCAATATACTTCTAGTCTCACTACGCAGTGCAGTCTCTCTTTCCCCTACTATGTAATTCATACAGTGTCAAAATAAGAGATCTTGCTTTCAAAAGATCTACAACATTTAGATAAAGGATGAGTATGAAGTCACAGCAATGGCTTGGAAAGCAGCAGGGACAGCAGTTAATTACAGGTAAGCACCAGGTGATTCCACATTACTGCCCACTAGTGGCTGCTTAGTACTCTTTCAGCCTCTGGGGTTATTACGGGCAGTAGTAAGGGTGTGCTCATGACTTTTACCTGTCCTTATTTTAACTACAGATGCTACCAGATAACAGGTAACATCCCAGCCTTTCTTCCCCTCCCTTGGAAACAACAGGCTCTGAGCCATAGAATAACATACATGTTGAAGAAGAGGGACACTCAGTAGGTGTGAGATGGCCAGCACCCATCCAGTTTTTCTCTGTGGAGAAGGTTATATCATGTGGCGGCCAGGGACAAGAGAGATCAACTTGCATGGATGGAGTGAAGGAAACAGGCACATGAGAGGAAGGAGGGGCCCTGAGACAACCTCTGCTCTGCAATGCTACCTCTTAGGGATACTGAGCATCGTGCTAAGCTGTCATCAGTGCAGTTTTCTTAATCTGTAAAGTTCATATTCCTACAGCTCAGTGAACCAAGCACAGAAAGGAAATAAATGACAATCATATAACAAATTACAGAAAGATGCATTTCTTATGTTTCCCTTTTTATTACTATTATTTTATTTTGCTAGATTTCATTTTACTTTCAGCCAAATTACGCCAATTATTCCTAAAAAAAAAAAAAAGCCTGGTATTTGAACCTGTACATTATACATGTGTTTGTAGATTGCTCCCCACCCCCGCCACCAAACAACTCCACAGTACAGCATTGAGTATTATTTTAAAACATTTCATCTCCCCCAGACCAAATCATGTAACATTAGCAGTCAGCCTCCATTCTCCTAAATACCCAGTGCCTGGCACCCACTTATCTACTTTCTCTATGGATTCGCCTGTTCAGAATAGAAGCAGAAAATCAGTGGTTGTGTCCAGCTTCTTTCACTTACTATATTGTGTTCAAGGCCCATCCATATTGCACTATGTGGCACATGTTAGTACTTCATTCCTTTTTTATGTTAAATGTTTATATTTTATGCAGTAGAGCTCAAAGGATTTTGATTTACAACTGCATATTGTGAAGGCATCTCAGGACAAGAATCAAAAGGACCTCCAAACTCATTAATGAGGAGGGAAAATTTTCTCTCTTCTATGAAAGATGAGAAGACAAGACCATGATCAACTTCCTTTAGCAAGACTGTCTGGTGAGATCCCACTGGCCTTTCCTAGAAGATTCCTGCAGGTCTGCTCCCAGGGAATAATGAGACCATCTGATGCTCAGAGCCTCCGAATAAGGCCCCACATGCTGATGAGGGAGCTTAGTGTCCCTCTGCCTCTCAGACCAGTTGTGAGGAGTGACATTTACCTACTGAGTTATAATTTGATTTCATCAGAAGCTCTCAACCTCTGTCTCAGAGACAGTAATGAAAAACAAAGGATCAAAATACCCCTGGCTGGAGGGCTTGCCTGGCTCTCTGCTCCAGCTTTGATGTCCGGAATAATATTATCTCTGCAGATTCCCATTTTGAAGTTAAAGATAAAGGTGATATTGGAAAAATCCTAATATTTTCTGACAGTGCATTTGATAGGAAGAACAGGAATTCTAGTGCCTTTGTTCTCATTCTCTTGGAGCTCCGATGTTTCCTGTTCGTTTAATAACAATACTAGAGACCTGGTGCATGAAATCTGTGCACAGGGTGTGTGTCCCTCAGCCCATCCTGCACTGTCTCCAATCTGGGACCCCTCGTAAGATGTCCAACTGCCCATTAAGGTCAGATCCTGGTGGGATCGGTCCTAAATGGGCAGTTGAACATCCCTCTGACAATCTAGGACTGCTGGCTCCCAAGTGCTTACCTGCTTGCCTTTCTGATTGCCCTTAACTGCTTCTGCCTGCTAGCCTGGTCACCCCATAACTACTCCCCTGCCAGCCTGTTTGCCACCAACATCCCTCCTCTGCTGGCCTGGTCACCCCTAACTGCCTTCCCTTGCAGGCTTGATTGCCCCCAACTGCCCTCCCTTGCAGGCCTGGCACCTTCCAACTGCCCTCCTCTGTAAGCCTGGTCCCCCCAACAGCCCTCCCCTGCAGACCTGATCACCCCTAACTGCCCTTCCCTGCTGGTCTGGTTCCCCCCAACTGCTCTCCCCTGCAAATCTGGGTCCCCCCAACTGCCATTCTCTGCTAGCCTGGTGGCCCCCAACTTCCCACCTCTGCTGGCCTGGTCACCCCTAACTGCCCTCTCCTGCAGGCTGATTGCCCCCAAATGCCCTCCCTTGCAGGCCTGGTCCTTCCCAACTGACTGCTCCTGCTGGCCATCTAGTGGTGGTCATCTTGTGTCTACATGGGAACAGGATCTTTGACCACATGGGGGCAGGGATCTTATGTGTTGGAGTGGTTGTCAATCAGCATATTACTCTTATTAGATAGGATAGAGGCCTGGTGTATGAGTGGGGGCCAGCTGGTTTGCCCTGAAGGGTGTCCTGGATCAGGGTGGGGGTTCCCTTGCGTAATTGCGCGGCTTGGGTGAGGGGCCTGTGGTAGTTTGCTGGCCAGCCACGCACCCCTGTGACCCAAGTGGAGGCTTTGGTCTCTGGGATTTATTTATCTTCTACAATTGAAACTTTGTAGCGTGGAGTGGAGCCAAGCCTCCTGCTTGCTTCATGGCGGCAACCATCTGTTGGGATTTATTTGTCTTCTATAATTGAAACTTTGTAGCCTTAAGCAGAGGCCAAGGCAGGCCAGGGCTGTGGAAAGCTTGGGTTCCTCCATTGCTGAGGGAAACCCTAGCCTCCTGCTCTCTCCAGCTTTGTAGCTGCCCCCATTTTTGTTGGGACTTATTTATCTTCTATAATTGAAACTTTGTAGCATTGAGTGAAGGCTTGGTCCGGCCAGGGTGTATGGAAAGCTTGACTTCCTCTATCACTGGGGGAACCCAAGCCTCCCTCCTGCTCTCTCCATGGCCACAGCCATCTTGATTGGGGTTAATTTGCATACTCACTACTGATTGGCTTATGGGCATGGCTTGTGGAGTGATGGTCAATTTGAATATTACTCTTTTATTAGATAGGATAGAAGCACCACGTAGTCCAGAAGCAACACATTTCCTAGTTTCAAATGTAATAGATCAGTGTCAGCAAACTGCAGCTCATGAGCCACATGTGGCTCTTTGGCCCCTTGAGTGTGGCTTTTCCACAAAATACCACGTCCTGGGGGAATCTATTTTGAAGAAGTGCTGTTAGAAGAAGTTTAAGTTTAAAAAAATTGGCTCTCAAAAGAAATTTCAATCTTTGTACTATTGATATTTGGCTCTGTTGACTAATGAGTTTGCCAACCACTGCACTAGACCAAAGAGGTCTAGAGTCTGAATACCTAAGTGCACCAGGGAGCACACTGAAAGGGACGAAACCAGAAGAGCAAACACACTGGCAACAAGCCAAGAGGTCTATTTAGGGGATTTGGACTGAGCAAGTTGTCTGGTGAAGATGATTTCTGTAGAAATATAATAAGACATGAGGCGTGATCAATGGAGATTGGAATTCGGCTGCCAAGTAACTTGAAAGCTATACTACTGGGGAGCCTAGAAATGTCAGGAAACCATTACAGACTCAGGAAGCAACAAGATCAAAGAAAGTTTAAAAGATAATTGATGAGACTAGAAGGAAAGGATGAGAAAAGGAAGGCTAAGATAGCTGGCAAATCAAGATACGATCAGTCCAGGATCAGGACAGTAGAAAACAGAAAGTGCTGAAGATGAGAACTGCAACTGTTTAGAGATGGAAGGACAGTGTTTGAAGAAGGTGGACAGAAGGCTGACAGAGGTAGAATTCAGACAAGTTCACCAGGGAAAAGGGTGTTTCTATTAAAACCAATTGTAGAGTTGCCTGACCCTTCAACTAACTAATAAAGCCACTGAGGTCCTCAAACATTAGACATCAGGAACTGTACTGGGACAAGTGGCCCATCACACATATACTTTCTCAATGTGCTTTCATAAGTGAAGTCTTGAATCTTTGTTGATTATTCTCCCATCTTTCGGTCTGTTCTCTTTCTCCCTTCTTTGGCCCAGATTCCTCCTTCTGAATTTTCCACATTAAGTCATTCAAGCTGGCTTAGTCAATGTCTACTCACAGATAATGCTCATATTTCATTTCAGCATTTTGGGTTTTCGATGAAAAAGGCTCCCTTAAATGATACGATGCTCAGTATCCCTAAAGAGGTACACTGCAAGACTATCTATGGACTATACTGGGAACTAGATCTTGTAAGGGGCTCTTCCGTCCACCACTATGTCTGGGACCGTGAGGTCTCTGCTTTTCTCTGCACACCTTCCTGACAAGCATCCTCGGGCAGCTCCTTCCTGGTTTCCTGTTCTCCATGATGTCATCTTGCACCCGAGCCATCAGGGACCTTAGCTCTGATCTCCATCCTGCTCTTTCATGACACTCATATCTCAAATGACAAACTTCCTGTGTTTATTGCCTAGTACAAAATCCAGAAAAGATATGGAGATAATTGGATTGGCCAATTTTATTTCATGTCTCTGTCTGACCAGAGTCTGTAAACCATTGGCTAGCCCCATAGGTTGGGGGCCTTTGGGTTAGACCCTTACTTCTGTGCAAGAGATGCAAATAGAGATACGGTGGTTTGCCAAATATCACCATCACTGTGTTAAGAGTTTACGTTGCTGTAATAAACTCCCAGACACCCACTGGCAACACTACACAAATAATCTTAGGTTCAGACTATATCAGACGTCTGACACAGGAATAATCAAACCAAAGTCAAGGTGTATGTGGCTACATTCCTTCCTGGCAGCTCTAAAGGACTATCTATTTCTTAGCTCATTCAGGCTGATGGAATTTAGTTTCATGTGACTAAAGAACTGAGGTCCCTGTTCCCTTCATGGCTATCAGCTGAGGATTGATTCAGTTTTTAGGTGAATCACACTCCTTGCCTCATGGCTCCTTCCTCTAACTCCACAGCCAGTCATAGTAGGTCAACTATGTCTTGTGGTTTCAATCATTCCTCCAAATATCTCTTTCTGACCATAGCCAGAGAAATTGTTTGCTTTAAGTACTCATGTGATTAATTTGGTCCCATGTGGAGAGTCTAGGATCACTTCCCCATCTCAAGGTCTATACCCTTAAACATATGTACAAAGTTCCATTGGGCAACATTCAGTGATTTTTCATATTAACATGTAGACAACTGTAGGATGCCATTATTCTGTCCACCACAACCACCTGGATATCAAAGTGTACAGAGAAAGTTGTTTTCCATTAGAAAGAGAAGGGGAGGCTTCAAAGGAAGGCTTTACAAACATGAAGTTCATGATGGCAGTTTTGTTTATGCCATCTCCCCCCTGCCCCAATCCAGAACCCACTGCTTTCATACATATATATATATATATATATATATATATATATATATAAATTGTTCAGTTTATTAATTACATTGTTCTCCCCTTTTTCCCCCTATAGCTCCCCTCCACCCTGTACCCATCTCACTCTCTGCCCTCACCTCCCCCCTATTGTCCTCTCCCATAGGTGCATGATTATTGTCCAGCCTCTTGCTGCAACTTCCACACCCCTTTTCTCCCTAAGAATTGTCAGTCCATTCACTCTCTATGCCCTTGATTCTGTTATATTCACCAGTTTAACCTGTTAATCAGATTTTTAATTCACTTGATTTTCAGATTCATTTGTTGATAGATGTGTATTTGTTGTTCACAATTTTTATTTTTACCTTTTTCTTCTTTCTCAAAGAATATCTTTCAGCATTTCATATAATATTGGTTTGGTGGTGATGAACTCCTTTAGCTTTTTCTTATCTGCGAAGCACTTTATTTGACCTTCATTCTAAATGATAGCTTTGCTGGGTAGAGTAATCTTGGTTGTAGATTCTTGCTATTCATCACTTTGAATATTTCTTGCCACTCCTGTCTGGCCTGCATCGTTTCTGTTGAGAAATCCACTGACAATCGTATGGGTGCTCCCTTCTAGGTAACTAACTGTTTTTTCTCTTGCTGCTTTTAATATTCTCCCTTTCTCTTTTGCTCTTGGAATTTTAATTATGATGTGTCTTGGTGTGGTCCTCTGGATTCCTATAGTTTGGGGTTCTGTGCACTTCTTAGACTTTTAAGTCAATTTCTTTCACCAGGTGTGGGAAGTTTTCAGTCACTATTTCTTCAAATAGGTTTTCATTATCTTGCTTTCTCTCTTTCTGGCACCCCTATAATTCGGATGTTGGTATGCTTGAGGTTGTCCCAGAGACCCCTTACACTACCTTCAATTTTTTGGATTCTTTTGGCTTCTTGCTTCTCTGGCTGAGTGGATTTTGCCTCTTTGTATTTCAAATCTTTGACTTGGTTCTTGCAGTAGTCTGGACTGCTTTTAGGTCTCTGTATAATATTTTTTATTTCAGTCAGTGTATGCTTAATTTCTAGTTGGTCCTTTCTCAAATCCTTATAGGTCTCATTCATTTCCTCATAGGTCTTGTTCATTTCCTTGAAGGTCTCATTAAGTTCATTGGCCTTTTCTATGAGCCTCTTGAAAAACCTTATAACCGTGGTTTTGAACTCTATGTCCAGTCGTTTTTTTTCCCCCTCCATTTCCTTCACATCTAATTTCTTTCCATGTCTCTGCATGGTGGCTACTTTCCTGAGTTGGTCAATTAGCTTTGTGTGGTAGATGTCCCCTAAGGGACAGTGGCTCAGCCTCCTCAGTTACCTGAGGTCGATACTCTTGGTGCAGCCCTTTACGGATTGCACAGTCTTGTTGAAGTTAAGCTTAGATTATTGTTGTTAGCACTAAGAGGGTTTGACCTCCAGGCCAATTGGCTGTGAGGATCAGCTGTGCTCAAGTTGGATGGGTGGAGTCTCTGGGCTGAGCAGGCAGCCTTGATTTCCGTCAGCTCCGCCCTATGCGGCACTTGGGTCTCTGTGCCTGGTTGTAATGGCTGCATGCATCTCTGAGAGAAAGCTGCTGCCGAGCTCTACCTGCTGCCGGACAATTCAGCCTCTCCCCAAATGAGTCTGCACACCTAAAGTCTCTCCTAGGGTTGTAAAACAATGCAGTCAGGTGGTTTCCCGAACAAGAGAGCAAGTCACGAGTCCTCTCTGCATGCTCACACGCTTCTGCTGTGCCCAAGTTTACGTGCCCTCTCCACAAGCTTGCAGACCTCTGCAGCGTCCGAGTTTCAGCATACTTCCTTACTGTCCAGTTTCACCCCGTATGAGTGTGGGTTCCCCGGACCTCGCCCAGAAGTGGGAAATCAGTGTAGTGGGGGCACCTTTGTCTCCCTCCCAATTTGAGAAAACCAGCCGGGTTTGTAGCCACCCGCCCTATCCGCTTGCGTGCGTGCACAGCTCCAAACCTCTAACTCTGCATGTATCTTCAATGCTGCCCTCTGCCGCTCCTCTGAGTCACAGTGTCCTATCTTTACTTTTATTTGTCGAATTTTCACTCAGCCAGCTTTCCGGTGATTCTGGATGATGTCTGTTCTGTTGTTAAGTTGTAGTTTTGAAATTGTTGTGTGGGGCAGCAAGATAGGTATTTACCTATGCTGCCATCTTGGTTCCTCCTCCAGAACCCATTACTTTCTATCCCTTAAATAAAGCTCCTTCAAAACCTTTTTCAAACTTGAACTCATCCTTTCTTAGGACACGTGCCACACTCATGCGCAAAGGCACCATTTCCCTATATTATTTAAATTGATTCAGTCAGTTTCCCATGAATTCAGCAATGCTTCTGAGGTTTTGTTACAGGAAATCCTGAAGGTATAAGAGCTGAAAGAATAAATAGACACCATGTTGTCACTAAGAAATGCCTTGATTTCATGAGCACTATTTTGTTTTCTTGCCTCATGAAGGAAGTATCACATCTTTGAAGCTTTGGCAGAATGCTAAACCATGGCTCTGTCATGTAATCTATAATAATAAAAACATAATATGCTAATTAGACTGGCCAACCTTCCAGGCAAAGCTGCAGTGGTGGGGGCCAAGGCAGAGGCAGCCACTGTGGCTGCGGGGGCTGAGCCCCTTGCAGGAATTTCATGTATCAGGCCTTTAGTACATGAACAACCAATGACTGGAAAAAAAAGTCTTCATTACCAAAGTGATATATTAATCTTTGATTGACAACCACAGACATTAAAAAGTATATAAATTGCCTTCAGAATAGAATTGCCATTATTTACTACATAATTATTTTATACACATCATATCATTTTCAAAGTATCTTATGAGTTCATGATTACATAAAATTAGTAGAACATCATTATTTCTTAGTATTACAACTGTTTAGTCTTGTAAGTCAATACATTTACTATTATCAATGGGAAGTTTTCTGTCAAAATAGTTCAAAAAATACTAATAATTGTTTTGTGGTTAAGAAGAATAAATTGGAAACTTAGAGATAAATCAGTAGATGAACTCTAGACATTTGAATATCAAATATACACATTTAACACAGAGTCAATATTTAATTAAAATTTGTAAGACCAGAATTTCACACCTTTTTGTGTTTAACAGTAGATCTTCTTTAAAGTAATTTCTTTTTTTAATACAAAAGGGCAGAAATATCGCTTTATTTGAGAAGCTTACATCCAAATTACTTCAACACATTTTAAGAAGTCCTATCAAGCACCCAAGAAGAAAACATATATAGCATCCACAGGAATTAAAAAAATAAAAATGGGTTTAATGACTGCCCCAAATGATACTTCCTAAAAGAAAAAAATGAAATAAAATTTAACATTTCTTCTTTTGAGGCAATGTAAGTGAACTACATACATCATAGGTAAAATTTTCTTACTTTACAAAAAAGGACTATGATCCTGTTTTGATGCATATGAAATACAAAAAAAAACAAAATCCACTCTTCTGATCAAGATGAAGGAAAAAACAACCATTCTTCAACATTTCAATTCTCATGCAGTGAAATCCAATGGTCTGTTGAATCCACCTTTTCAGTTCATGCCCTGCATAATCATCTAGGTGAGTAATTCAGGAGAGATCTATTTTACATCTATAATTTCAGCCTTGGCCGGTGTGGCTCAGCTGAATGACCGTAGTCCCAGGAGCTGTGCTGTCTGTGGTATGAATCCCTGTCGTGGTGCACAATTGAGCTGCAGTATCAGTCCCTGCTATTGGTGCGTGCACGATACCGCCTCTCATTTCTCTCTCGTGCTTCTCTTCTCTTCTCTTCTCTTCTCTTCTCTTCTCTTCTCTTCTCTTCTCTTCTCTTCTCTTCTCTTCTCTTCTCTTCTCTTCTCTTCTCTTCTCTTCTCTTCTTCTCTCCTCTCCTCTCCTCTCCTCTCCTCTTCTTTCTCTCTGAATTTCTCAGATATATTTACGGCATAGGCATTTACACAGCCATCCAACCTTTTTCTTTTGTTGAGTCAAAGGCATAAAATCCCATTACCTTCATCATTTCTATTTCTTCTGTTTTGCCCTCTAAATCTTCCTCTTCTTTGCTCTTTGTCTCTTTCTTTTCCTCATCTCTCCTTTCTTTCGGTCGAGAAGGAGATGTGGATCTATGTCATCTTGAGGATCTGGAGCGTCTTCTCTGCGTGGATCCAGAACGGCTCCTTCTCATTCTCTCTCCCTGGACCAAGACTTTTCCTCACTCCTTTGTTCTCTCTGTGGTGAAGTGGACCCGAACTGCTCATATTCTAGTTCTTTCTGCGGGGAGCAGGAGCGGCTGTGGTTGGGGCTGGGGCTGTGGCTGCAATCCATTTGGAAGGGTTCTCTACCTCACACTGCCTCGGAAACAACTGTGCAACAACTTCCGTGAGGACTGGAAGTCTAAAGTAATTTCTATTTCATGAAAATACAGTTGGAGATATTAAGCTTAGTTCAGTAGTGAGATATTTGTTGTTGAAGAACTAAATAAGGTAAGCATTCAAACTGATTTGACCACAACCCTTAGCTAGAGGCATATTTTATACTTTAACCAACTATGTATAAATGTAGAAAACTGAGGATTATAACAAGATGTGTTCTAAAAAATGAAGAGAAAACCAAGATGGCGGCATATGTAAACACCTAAACTGCTGCCTCATACAACAATTTCAAAACTACAACTAAAAGACAAAACAGACCTCATCCAGAACCATCAGAAATCTGGCTGAGTGGAAATTCTACAACTAGAAGGAAAAAGAAAAGCACACAGAGAATCAGAGGAGCTGCAAAAGACTAGGTACAGAGACATGTGAGTGGAGAGGACGGGTGGCTGAGTGCCTGGCTGGCTTTCTCTATCTGGAAGGAGACAAAAGCTCCAAACTGCACTGAACCGCAGTTCTGGGCAAGAACCTAGGGACCCAGGCTAATACAGGGGGAATTTGGACTGTCAGGTGGAAACTAAGAGGAGCAGCAAAAGACAGAGGTCTGGAGGTGCATGCGTGAGTGAGCGCAGAGAGGATTAACTGCTGAGTGTGCAGATGGCTTTCTCTAGTGGGAGGGAAATAGAAGCTCCAAACTGTGTTGAACTCCAGCTCTAGGCAAGAATCTGGGAATCCAGATTTATTGGGGGAGAAACTGGACTATCTGGCAGTGGGCGAAACTTGAGGGTGGCTTTCTCTCAGAGGTACTTGAAGCAATTACCAAGGTATACTGAGACCCAAGGGCCTCATCGGGCAGGGCTGATGGGAAGTCAAGATTGTCTGCTCAGCCCTGAGACTCTGCCCCATCCAAGCTGAGCACAGAGGCTTTCACAGTTTTTCAAGTCTTGTCTCATAAGGCTGTCTCCAGCACAGTAGTTCTCCCAGCATAGACATAGCTAGTCCTCACAGCCAATTGGCCTGGAGGTCAACTCCTCCCACTGATACCAACAAGAATAAAGACTTAACTACAACAAGGCTGTACACGCAGCCCACAAAGGGGTGCACCAAGAGTGTCCACCTCAGGTAACTGGGGAGTCCAAGCCACTGGCCCATACAGGACACCTGGCACACAAAGCTACTCTACCCACTAAGGGAAGCAGTGAAAATGCAGAGACAAAGAAATAGATCACAGATGAAAGAAATGGAGGAAAACAAACAACTGGATATAGGAGTTCAAAACCACAGTTACAAGGTTTTTCAAGAATTTCCTAGAACAGGCCGATAAATTTAGCAAGACCCTTGAGGATATGAAAAAGCACCAACTGGAAATTAAACATAAACTGACTGAAATAAAAAATATATATATATTATACCAAGGCAAGAGCAGACAAGAGGAACACAAGAATCAAGTCAAAGTTTTGAAATACAGAGAAGCAAAAACACTAAGAATCCAAAAATTTGAAGATAGTGTAAGAAACCTCTGGGACAACTTCAAGCATACCAACATCCGAATTATGGGGGTGCCAGAAAAAGAGAAAGAGCAAGATACTGAAAACCTATTTGAGGAAATAATGACTGAAAACTTCCCTCACCTGGTGAAAGAAATAGACTTACAAGTACACAGAACCCCAAAAGAAAAGGAATCTAAAGAGGACCACACCAAGACACATCATAACTAAAATGCCAAGAACAACGTACAAAAAGAGAATATTAAAAGCAGCAAGAGAAAAACAGTTAATTACCTACAAGAGAGGACCCATACAATTGTCAGCTGATTTCTCAACCGAAATTATGCAGGCCAGATGGGAGTGGCAAGAAACATTCAAAGTGATGAATAGCAAGAATCTACAACCAAGATTACTCTATCCAGCAAAGCTGTCATTCAAAATTGAAGGGCAGATAAAGAGCTTCACAGATTAAAAAAAAAATCTAGAGTTCATCCACACCAAACCAGTACTATATGAAATGCTGAAAGGTATTCTTTTAGAAGAGGAAGAAGAAGAAAAAGGTAAAGATAAAAATCATGAACAACAAATACATATCTATCAACAAGTGAATCTGAAAATCAAGCAAATTAAAAATTTGATGAACAGAATAAACTTGGGAATATAATAGAATCAGGAACATAGAAGGGGGTGGACTGAAAATTCTCAGGGGGAAAGGGGTGTGGAAGGTGAGGGAAGAGATTAGACAAAAATTATACACTTATGGATGAGGACAGTGCGGGTGAGGATGGGAGGGGAACCAGGTGTAGGGGAGCTCTTGGGGGGGGGATGGAAGAGGAACAACTGTAATAATCTGAACAATAAAGATTTATTAAATTAAAAAATAATAAAACAAAAAATGCTATTTTAAAGAGAAAAAAATGTAGAAAACTGAGACAAAGCACTCAAGAAACATTCCTCGTTATTGTGTTCCTAAGTACTCTATTTTCTATGTAATCTCTTGTACTCAAGTTCTATTCTACTCTTTTAAAAATGCTGAATTTAACCTAAAAATCAACTTGATGACCCATTAACAGAAAAGCAATAGGTTGGAAAACTACTGTTCCAGAACATTCTACACAAATTCACCTAAGGATTTAGAACCATTTTTTCTCTTTATCAATTAAAAAATCTATAAAAATATGACAGTATTATTTTATAGAAGGAGGTAAAGCAATTTGTTAAATTATATTTAAATGTATTATTTTTTATTATAAAATAGTTATAAAATTCAATAAACTATACTTTTATTTATAGAAATGCTTAAGAAACAGATTCAGACTTTGTTCAATATTTATTATTTCATGTTACCAGAAAAATAAATTGTAAATATTTTGGTAAACACATTGGAAGGCAGCATGTTTTCAGTTTAGGTTTGTAAATACTCATCTCCTAAGTAAATTGAAAATGTTATTTTGAGTCTCCTGTGTGACTCAGTATAAACATTCTTATGCATATTAAAACCTTGGTTTAAAAAGTTCACTATATTTTTCCACTAATGAAAGAACACAGTTGCTAGAATGAAATGCTAAATCAGCAGACCAAGCTTGAAACACTGAAGTTAACAACTTCTACAAACAGAGAACCTATCAAGAACCTCTAAACTGTAACCAAGATAGTACCCTCAGTGTTGTCATGGAAATTTCTGTCAACAGAAAAGAACTGAGCCAGGCTAGTGTGGCTCAATTAAGAACTGACCTATGAACAAGAGGTCATGGTTCGATTCCCATCAGGCACATGCCCAGGTTTTGGGCTCAGTCCCCAGTAGGCAGCATGCAGGAGGCAGCTGACCAATGATTCTCTTTCATCATTAATGTTTCTATCCCTCTCTCCCTTCCCCTTCCTCTCTGAAACCAATAAAAATATGTTTAAAAAAATAAAACAGAAAAGAACCGATTTTATTACCATAAAAATATCCTAAGTATATTGCTATGAAATACTGTAGAATGATTTTTTAAATATAGATTTGAACTTAGTGAATGATGAGACAAAATTTATTCTGTCAACTTTTATGTATAAAGTATATTGCCAGACAATTAATTTTTAAACATTTACTGATTTTATTTATTAAAGTTGTGAAAAGATAAATGCAATAAAATTTGAAAAAGCAATCTATATAACTTAAAATCCCTAAGACGACTATTTTAATATTATGCTTAAATAAAGCAATAAAACATTTTAAAAATAGAGTTTCCAATCATAAGTGCCTATACAATTAATAAATCCATGTAGAATTAATAAAAAAGGGAGTGTCTGTCCACTCTCTTTCTATGTCCCTGATTCTGTTATATTCACAAGTTTATTCTGTTCATCAAATTTTTAATTCACTTGATTTTCAGATTCACTTGTTGATAGATATATACTTGTTCAAATTTGTTGCCCAAATAATTAAGACTAAAATTATAGAGCCATATTTTCAAATTTCAAAATAGTATGTAGAGAAAACTAAACTATTGTTATATATTGATCAATAGCTGGTTATTGGAAGCAAACATGACTCACAACTTTACTGAGAAAACATAAACAATTCAGATATTTATAGAATTATTTGATTTAAAAAACATTTTAAAAGATAATTTAATTCCATCTCAATAAAATTCAGTAAGCAATTAAAAGCTAAGCAATGGCCTGGCTGGTGTGGCCCAGTGATTGAGAGTCCACCTATGAACCAGGAGGTCATGGTTCCATTCCTGGTGAGGGGATATGCCTGGGTTGCAGATTCAATCCCCAGTAGGGGGCATGCAGGAGGTAGCCAATCAATGATTCTCTCTCATCATTGATGCTTCACTCTCTCCCTCTTCCACTCCTTCTCCCTTCCTTTCTCAGGAAACAATTTACTGTAGTTACACAAAAGTTAGTGGGACTAATAACATTAAACATACGTAAGTATCTTAAGACAGCACAACAGTTAAATAATCAATACATGAGTGATAGAAATGTATGATTCCCCAATTATCATCTGGTGTATTTCTGAAAATGTTTTAACACTTCCCAAATTATAAAAATAACTGAATAGATGGGGAAAGCATCATGATAAACAACAGAGTCACTGGAATATTGATTTACTCTAAGAAAGTCAGGATTGTTAGGGCTTTTATTCACTATAGAAACATCAGTCACATAATTTTTAGGTGCTTGTTTCTATGGGCTTGACGGATGAGCAATGCATTTCAGAGCCCATGTTTTCCTTTTCCGGGTTAGTCACTGGAATAGGCTGCATACAGTGTGACCACAAACCATGGTCACCAGCCATCCGACTAGGTACACTGCTCTTATCATCAAGAAGTGCAGTCATTTTTCCACTCCCTTTTTCTGAGCAGGCTTCAGAGTTGCTGATATTACTTGTGGAGTGGCATTTCTGGACTTGAGAAAAAAGGCCACCAGGACTGGCAGCTTCCACGACTCCCTCTCAGACCCTGCAGACCAGTGTGCAGGTACAGGTATGTGTTCTCCAGACCACCACAGAGCACTAATGGTCCGGGCTAATCCCCAGCCCCACCACCAGCTGATGCAGCTTCCTGAGGGACCACATCCAGTTCCAGCAAAGGGACAGTCAACAGACAGAATCATGAGAAAAAAGAGCTGCCATTGTGCTAAGCCACTGAGCGTTAGGGTGGCTTGTGATACAGGAATAGTAAGTGAAATGCCCTCTACTTTCCTCTTGGGGTCTCACCCTCCCTTCAGGAAATATCTGACCTTCAGCACAAACCTTCCTGTGGCATCTGCAGACGAGCAGCCCAGGTAGAGCATAAACTGAAGTGCAATCCGGGAACACTACCACCAGCCTTTCTGGGAATGTGCAGGAGCCAGTGTTGTTGCCAGCTCTGACCTCTGACTTGCCCAGACTGTGCTCCCTGCATTGGGTGCTGACACAGAAGGCGGAGTGTCTCTCCCACACCCAGACCTTTGGAACACATGGCATTCATCCCTGCTCTCTTGCAGGCACTGGTTTATATTTCACTTTTCTGTTTGTGTCCTGGCTGTTCTGAACACCAATAAATATGACCATTAAAAGTGACCTGAAAAAGACTAACAATGGTTTGATCGTGTTTAAAAATACCCAGTGTGTAGAAGAGGTTAAGCAGGAAAAAACATATTGCTCCATGAATATCAGAATGACTATGAATCTACAATGTTCAGTCAGATCAGTTCAGACATTCTACCTAAAAAATAAAATAAAATATTAAAGCGCCATGAGGACGATGGATTCTGTCTTGAAATTTAATGCTGGTGGAGTCTCTGTCCACGCTGCTTACCTCGTCATGCCCCATTTTGGGGAACAATTAGAGTGATAAAACCTGCCCTACATCCATAAGTGAAAGTTGTTCAAGTAAGTGAGAAAATATATGAAATACTTCTGACGATTCCCCAAGAAGGCAGCTGAGGAGACAAAGAAAATGTAGGCAGGAGCTATAGGAATTGGAGGGGCAGCCAGAGGTCCATGCTAGCCTATGTCAAGAGCATTCACCTTGTACTTGACCTATGAGGTAAAGGTAGGCCCTTCTCTTTGCCCACAGCATAATTGTTAGTAATGAGCTCACAGCATCTGTGTTCTTGTCACTTCTCCCCTTTGGTCCCAAATCTGTCCTCCAGGTCACCACAGAGCACTCCATCCTGCCCCTAGTTCCATTCAGCACACAAATATCTGGTCAGAAAATAAACTAAAATGTGGGCATCAGAAATGAGTACACTTTGAGTCACACATCTGGCTCTCAGGACTATCGAGGGCTAGCAGACACAGACACAGAAGTGAATAAGTTAATGCCCTCAATATGCTGAAACGAAGGATGAGGTCCAGACACAAGGAAAACACAAAAGGGGGTGTGGTTTGCACTGGGGACCTCAGGCATGTTCTCACCAGCAGCTGTTTCTGGAACTGAGTCTTTTTTTTTTAATCTTTATTGTTCAGCTTATTAATTACATTGTTCCACCCCCTTTTTTTTCACCCTATACTTCCCTTCCACCTGGTACCCATCCCACCCTCCGCCCTCACCCCCCTCTACTGTCCTCTCCCGTAGTTGCATGATTTTTGTCCAGTCTCTTGCTGCACTTCCCACACCCCCAAGAGTTGTCAGTCCATTCCCTCTCTATGTCCGGGATGCTGTTACATTCACCAGTTTATCCTGTTCATCAGCTTATTAATTTATTGATTTTTAGATTCATTTGTTGATAGATGTGTATTTGTTGTTCCTAATTTACACTTTTATCTTTTTCTTCTTCCTCTTCTTAAAGAATGTCTTCCAGCATTTCATATAATATTGGTTTAGTGGTGATGAACTCCTTTAGCTTTTTCTTGTCTGCGAAGCACTTTATCTGACCTTCAATTCTGCATGATAGCTTTGCTGGATAGAGTAATCTTGGTTGTAGATTCTTGCTGTTCATCACTTTGAATATTTCTTGCCACTCCCATCTGGCCTGCATCGTGTCTGTTGAGAAATCTGCTGACAATCATATGGGTGCTCCCTTATAGGTAACCATCTGTTTTTCTCTGGCTGCTTTTAATATTCTCTCTTTGTCTTTTACTCTTGGCATTTTAATTATTATGTGTCTTGGTGTGGTCCTCTTAGGGTTCCTATATATTGGGGTTCAGTGCACTTCTTGGACTCCTAAGTCAATTTCTTTCACCAGGTGTGGGAAGTTTTCGGTCACTATTTCTTCAAACAGGTTTTCATTGTCTTGCTCTCTCTCTTTTTCTGGCACCCCTATAATTCTGGATGTTGGTATACCTGAGGTTGTCGCAGAGGCCCCTTACAATATCTTCAATTTTTTGGATTCTTTTGGTTTCTTGCTTTCTCAGCTGAGTGGATTTTACTTCTTTGTTTTTCAAATCTTGAACTTGGTTCTTGGGGTGCTCCAGAGCACTTTTAGGTCTTTGTATAATATTTTTTATCTCAGTCAGTGTATGCTTAATTTCTGGTTGGTCCTTTTTCATATCCTTGAGAGTCTCCTTTATATCCTTAAGGGTCTCCTTCATTTCCTTGTAAGACTCATTCATTTCTTTTGCGGTCTTGCTTAATTCCTTATAGGCCTCGACCTTTTGTTGGAGCCTCTTGAAAAACCCTATAACCATGGTTTTGAATTCCATGTCCAGTCGTTTTTTTCCTTCCATTTCTTTCACATCTGATTTCTTTCCATGTCTTTGCATGGTGGCTGCTTCCCTGAGTTGGTCAATTAGCTTTGTGTGGTAGACTTCCTACTAGGGACAGTGGCTCAGCCTCCCCAGTTACCTGAGGTGGATATGGGCTGCACAGTCCTGCTGAAGTTAAGCTCAGGTTAATCGTTGTTAGCACTTGGAGGGGTTGACCTCCAGGCCAATTGTCTATGAAGTTCAGCTTTGCTCAGGTTGGATGGGTGGAGTCTTCGGGCCAAGCAGACAGTGTTAGCTCCACCCTATGCGGCCCCAGGGACTCTGTGTTGGTGGCAATGGCTGCGAGCACCTCTGAGAGAGAGTCGCTGCCAAGCTCCACCGGCTGCCGGGGAATTCAGACTCTCCCCAAATTAGTCTGCACGCCCAATGTCTCACCCAGGGTTGTAAAACAAAGCAGACTGACGGTTTCCCGAATGAGAGGGCAAGTCACAGAGTGCTCTCTGCATGGTCACGCAGCTGAGCTGTTCTCGCAAGCTGCCTTCTCCACAAGCCGGGAGACCCCTGCAGCACCTGAGCTTCGGCGTGCCCTCCCACTGTCCAGTTTTCACCCCGTATGATAGTGGGTTCCCTGGACTTCGCCCAAAGCTGGAGAATCAGTCCAGTGGGACGTCTTTGTCTCCGGGTTCGAGAAAACTGGCCGGTTTTCAGCCACCCGCCCTCTCCGTGGCTCGCGCTACAAACCTCTCTCCGCGCGAATCTTTCAATGCTGTCCGCCGCCGCTACTCTGAGTCACAGTGTCTTATTTTCACTTTTATTTGTGGAATTTTCACTCGGCCAGCTTTCTGGTGATTCTGGAAGGTGTTTGTTCTTTTGTTAAGTTGTAGTATTAAAATTGCTGAGCATGATGGCAAGATAGGTGTTTTACCTATGCCGCCATCTTGGTTGCCACCTGGAACTGAGTCTTGAAAGACTATGATGGGAACTCATTTGGGAGGAAATATAAAAGAGTGAATTTGTGGGGGGAAATAGACAGTAATAGCTTTCGATTATTTGATTATTTTCGATTATTTGCAAGCTCCCAGTAAAACCTTGGAGAACATCTCTTATATGGTGTTTGCGTAACTTTACATAATCTACAGATCCATCATCACCCAGGATCATTTTTCTGGATGTTTCAGATTGAAGAAGAATGAGGAGGACAGGAACAATATGCCTCTGCCCAGACACGGACAGGACAGACTGTCTTTTCTGAGACACATGAACTGCAGCCAGTTTATCCGAGTGGGAGAGATCCAGTCAATGGCAGAAGGAATTGGTGCTTATGTACAAAACAACACTTATCCAGCTTTGCTACCCTTCCTACCGGGCTGCACTCAGTGTTTCAACTCCATGTCCAGTTAGATATTTATTCCTCTAAATTTTCATTTCTTTTCAATGACTCTAGGCAAATGAAAATAACTTTTTATTTTTTTAATTTTTTCATCCATGACATTCATTATGCCACTTGTTTTAATGATTTGTGAAATCCTGAAAGACCCATCCCCTGTCTACCATGTGCTCATCTAAATCACTGATTTAAAAACAGCAAAAAGAGGCCCTGAGCACACCCACCACCACCACCATGCATGGGGCCACCTCAGCTCCATACTTCAAGTGCCAAATAAGGGATGATCCCCAAATCCATTCCGGAGTCCCTGTTTCTCCTCTAAGTCCCAGGACTGTGCGTCTGGTGACCTTCCAGGACTTTTACACAGATTCCCCAAATGGCATTACACTCAATGTCCCAACACATCTGTCCTCTCAACTTGCTAGACCACCATTCCTATCCAACTTCGCAAAGGCAGTGTCTTCCTAAGAATTTCATCTAGAAATGACCACTCATTAAAATTTCTCTTTTCACAAAATATGGTGGTCCCCAGATAATAAATGAGTTTAAAATACTCTTGAACCTGTATCCTTAGTGAACATTGGTCTCTATTTTGAGTCTTGACTGGGAATATCAAGCCAATGCAAATTCAAGAAACACAGCCATTCAGTTTGAAAGCTATGGGATCAGACAGAAAAGAGAGGCTGCAGGGCAGGGGTTCCTAGTCCTCCAACCACGGCCCACAGACCAGGCATGATGTCCCTTTTGACCTGGGCCTGGAAGAGATATGTCAGTGTTACCATGAGATGCTGATGAAATTAACCACAGAAGATCTGCCTATAGTGGACTTGCAGAACTGTATAGCTGTTCTTGGCATAGCAGTCCCCTTAATCAATCAAGTGGGTCTTCATTTCTTGCCAATGTCATTGCTCTTAAGAATGACCTTTCATCTCCAGACAGAGTCTTTGGTGGCTGGGATTTAAGAAGGGAAGAGCCGTAAAAGCCTGCATGCATTTTCCTCTATAATTCTGATATTCAATCATCTCTGACCCAGTGCTCCATAAAGTGATTCAGGCTAAATGTGGGCTTGGTATCCCACCTGGATGTGTCCCAGCAGTGCCTTTACGGGAAGGGTTGTCTACCCACTTTTTCCCCAAGCAAGTTTTCCTTATATTATAAAGAATCAATTTTGTTGTTGTAAAAACAAACACGCACACACACACACACACACACACACACACACACACACACACCAAACAAGCAAACAAACAAACAAACAAGACCCTCTTTTTAAAATCTCAATTTCCCAAAAGTTTATATGGAGAGTAAAAACCCATTTAATGAACACCTACTATATTCAGACACTATCTCACTTAATCCTCAAAGAATCTTATCAAGTAGAGAGTATTAGATGGTACAGAAGTGGTTAAGGGTTAGCTCAGGGGCAGAAGCCAAGTTCAATGTCTAGGATTACACCTTGTCTGACTGGGTAAATTAAACTCTTTATATTTCAGACCCTAATTGAGAAAATGTGATGCCTGCCATCCCATGTCCTACCTGGAGTTGTCTAAGAATTTTAAAAAGTAGTTTGCTTTAGGCCCTGAGCATAAGAACAGTGAACTGAGACACTAGAAGGTTGAGTTGTTTGGTAAAGTCACACAATGTGTAGCCTGTCCCTTATTCAGGTCATTTTTGTTGTCCAAATCCCATTCTTTTTTTCCACCCGGGTTCTCTGGAGACCCCCTTCTTTAAGGATGTAGATAGGAGGGGCCCATGGAGCAGGTGACTGTCGGCCCTCTGGACCGCAGCACAGCCTTCAGAGGGTTTTGTGTCAGAAACTGTCCTTTAACACAGTCCTCCTCATATCTCGCAGGGAGCCTTCAAGCCCAGCCCTTCCATGTGAGAACATGCCCTGAGTTAATGAACGCTCTTGTGTCTAAAAAAAAACAGATTTTAGCTGGCAAAAAAAAATCATTTTCAGAAATAAAAAATGTCCTGCTCCATGGAAGAACACATGTTCAGAGAAAAAACTGCATCCACACATGCCTGTGAGTCCTCTCCTGCCTAGAGCCCCAGAGCACACTGCAGTCAGGTAAAAACTAGGATGGAAACATGGAGTCTGGAAATAGCTGGCAGGCAGAGCCAGGGAGCCACCACATGTCAGTCACATCCTCATCCCCACTCAGGGCTCATCACCCCTCCCCCTCGTGGCTCTGGCCCAGGGGCCTGTAGCAAATTGGGACAAATTGCTTTACAAGAGTCGATCTATGTTCTTTCAAAACATATAAAATTATTATAAGGATAATAATTTTGTTAAGTGGTATCCTTATTTATGTATCTGGTTGTAAAAGGGGGGAACTTATAATTTAGTCTACAATGAAATTATGGACAATATTGGGTACCATTTACATAAATTGATTTTGAAAATTTTAAATGAAATTTCTGGGAGGAACCCTCCATAAGTGCATTTCAGCACATGCCAACCCATTTCAGATGTGCAATAATTCTATCTAATAAAAGAGTAATATGGAAACTGACCATATCTCTGCTACACCCACAAGCCATGCCCATCAGCCAATCAGGTGTGAGTATGCAAATTAACCCAATAAAGATGGCTGTGGCCACTGAGTGAGCAGGCATGGGTTTCCCCAGTAATGGAAGAAGCCAAGCTTTCTGCACACTCTGGCTGGCCTAGGCCTTTGCTTAAGGCTAAAAAGTTTCAATTATAGGAGATAAATAAATCCCACATATCAGGGCCTCCCAGGTTGGGTCACTGGTGGGCATGGCCGGCCTACAAAACACCACAGGCACCTCGCGCAGGTCGTTTTTTGCCCCAGCAGCAGCCTGTCTACAGAGTTCCTGTGAATTCTTCTCTTTCAGATTCCACGTATAAGAGAGCGATCAGATGCTAGTTTTCTTTTTCTGTCTTGCTCACTTCACTTAGCATGATGTTGTTGCAAACAGCATGAGTCCTTTCTCGTGGCTGGAAAATATTCTTTTATACATATGTGCCAAATCCTCTTTACTCCTTGAGCGGTGGAAGCACAGGTTGTTCCCATAACTGGGTGCAGGGTACATGGGTGCAGACACCTCTCTGAGCTAGTGACTCTTCTTTGGATATATACATAAGTGGAGGGCTGGATCCTATAGGAGTTTTATTTTTAACTTTTTGAGGAACCTCCATATTGTTTCCAATGTGGCTGTACTAATTTACATTCCCACCACAGGGATGAGAGCAGACTCTCATTTAACTGAGACCTGCTTCCATTTTCACACTTCTATAAATACACACGTCTCTGTCTCTACATGTTTAATTAAGGGCTGTGCTGAAACAAAGCAGGTACCAGGGAAAGCTCCTGCAACGTGACCTGGAGCTTGCTGACCCTTCGCGTTTCTCATGGGAAACACTCTTTTAAAGTTGCTCCTTTTAGAACGTTAAGACTGTATTTAATATCAGAGAATTAGGAGCAAAAGGCTTTATAAAAACCACCTGAGAGACTGAAGCCTGAGCCCACTGGAAGGGGGCCTCAGAGGGTCACTTTCTAACAACTCAGGTGGGAGTGGACATGGGGCTGCCTGGCCCTCTGCTTACTCTCATTAAGACATATTTTACCTTGAACTTGCTTTTAGTAAAAGTCTCTTAAAAAGTACATGATTGGTCAACCAGTCACTATGACGTTTTCTATTTGAAAATTCACCTTTCACAGGAAGGAAAACCAGGTATGACTACAGAATTAGATTCTGTGCATGATTTTTTTCAAGCAGTTCACAAGTGTATATTATCGTCCACTTTTTCAAAGCACAATCCACACAGCTATGCTTCTTTCTTAAAATTTCCTGTAATTAATATACTAAGCAAAGTTTTGTCTGTAGCAATATAAAAAAAACCACTATTTCTCTGAGCTAATAGAAAAAGACATTTAAAGCTGGAACTTAACATATCCACACTGAATTTGCATATAAATTAAACTGGAATATGTGTGAAACACACAGACAGGACTCCCTGAAGTTCTGTTCAGTACCAGCTGCTCAAATGCTTCTCTGAGTTTGGGATTCAATAAGAAATTATTTTTTAATTCCAAACCAAGATGTTAGGTGCTATTTAACTGTCATAATATTAACTTTTTTGTGTCCTAGAAAGCCTATTTCCCTAAAACTAAAGCACGTGTGTTTGTGTTTGTGTGTGTGTGTGTGTGTGTGCGTGCATATACTAGAGGTCTGATATACAAATTTGTGCACGGGTGGGGTCCCTCAGCTGAGCCAGTGATTGAGGCCTATGGGACAGGGGTGGGGTGGGGGGGGGAAGCCCTGGTGGGGAGAGACCAGTGGGAGTGCACTTACCTCCTGCATTGAGAGTCTACCCCCTGGTGGTCAGTACACGTCATAATGACTGGTTGACCAGTCATTCTGCTCATTCTGGTCATTCAGTTGCTTAGGCTTTTATATACATAGAGATATCTCTGTGTGTGTGTGTGTATATATATATATATATATATATATATATATACACACACACACTGTTTTTCCTTTTTATATTATCATAGCTGTTTATTGAAGCAATACATTAGACCTTGTAATAAACTACTTTAAAATAAGAGTAACATCAGAAGCCCTGTACTAATGTTTTTATAAAATGTTGGTTTAGTTGCCAAACATTTTTCTTACTATAAAAAAATAGCTTTTTATATTTTCCTGTTATTGCATCATTAATAGATCAACTATGCATATATAAATGAAGAAAAAACTTTGACCTATAAAATAATAATAAATTAATACAGGTATGATTTTTCATATTTTCTCTCTGGGAAACTATTTTTAAGGCTCAGAATCTTCCAAGGGTCCTATAACTGAGGGACAATACATACCCTGAGCAGACTGAGGGAGGAATAATGCTATGTGTGCCTCACTGATGACCAATAGTGTTATTAAGAGGATTGTGATTTACTAATTCAGGAACCTGAAGCACAGAAAGTGCTTCTACTTTGAAACTTCACTTGACAAAGAGCTTTCATGAAATAGGAAATTCACAGAAGGACTGTTTCTACGTGAGAGTCCCTTTTTTACAGTTACAAATGACAGTGATGGAGGACGGCCAGTCCCTCTCCTGTATGTGAATCACTAAAATAACCAGGCAGATGGCTTCTGTTCTCCTGCTGCAGAGAGATCTGTGTGCAGGTGGTAGGGTTCCCCTCCTTTACACATGTTTTATTGCAGGCCTTTGGAAAACAATTTCTAAAATCCCTTTCCAAAATAATTATGGAATAGCATTTAGAATAACTAAAGCTAAAGAGAAGATTTATTTAATAATTTGCTAATAATTAAAGGCTGAACTCTATTGTATATTACACTTTTCCAAGTTTTGGCCAAGAGCTTTATACAAATTAGCTCATTAAGTCATCGCACAGAGTTGTAGAAAGACAGTTCATGCAGACCTAACCCTCTGACCTGCTAAAGAATGCCCAGTTCGTATGCTAACCTTGAGAAAAATGCAGAAATATGCTGGGAACCTTGGTACCAGTTCCACACACCTACAGCGCTTTACATAAATCCTGGACCAGCCAAAAGGGTGTGAGTTTCAAGATGAATGGCAGTTAACATGGAGAGAGATATAGTGGCAGGTTGATGTGGGCATACCTGAGCTACTGAAGGCAGGGGCACCTGCTCCTCTGTGGGGACAAGGGGGGAAGTCTCCCTCGTATACAATCTTACCACTTAATGCATTCTTGTAAACTTCCTAAATTAAAGACACTTGCATGTTTGCTTGCACTCTCTATCTTTCCATAAATTGCCATCACCATAATGACAATCTCGCAAACACCGCACACAGGGACTTTTATGGAGCTATTTTACAGGTGAGGGGTCTGAGGGCCAGACTTCCCAAGTTCCTGCCAGTACTTTTGACAGACTAGATTTGAGGAAGTCAGGAGGGCAAAATTATCAATACCGCAACTGGCACTCATTACCTGAACTGCATCTAGCACAGCAAGGGGTGAACGTGAGAAGGGGTAGTGAATGATTAAAGAAAACAGGCTGGCGCCAGGTGGTCCACTGTTCTCAGATGGAGAGACACTGACTCAGCCTTGAAGCTGCGTCTTTACTTTAGAGTCAGATCCCACAAGGCAAAGCAAGGGCATGGTCAGAATGTTTACAATATTCTCAAATCTACTTAATTGCATGCACCTGAGAACTCTATCAAGCTTTGATAGAACTTGCTGCACCTCCTGCAGCCTATATCACTCAGCCACCTGGGACCACAAGTTTGGACCATAAGGTCAAGCTTACAACAATGGCCTTTGGTTATAATTGTGCCGAGGGCTTTGCCCTCCAAGCTGGGACCTGCACATAGCTTTGCCATGAGAGGCCCATGCCCTCTCATTAGTCTGAGGCTTGAACCTGTGTAAACGCTGTAGCTGATCTCCACAATTACCAGTTTGGAGGACAGCCTCACAGCAGAACTGAGCTATACAGAATTCCAGAAAGCACAGTTTTCTGGAAAATACAAATTTCATATTATTTAACTTGTAAAGAAATATAACTGATCAAAAACAGAACTGTTATATAATTGCATATTTTTATAACTTAACTAAATCACAGACCAGGTAAAAATTTTCATTATTCATTTGTCTCAGTTCTAGTTTAGATAATATAAAACTTTAAATCAGTATGCCTATAATTATGTCAACAAACACTGATCAATAATTTTAAAAAATTTAGTCATCATTGCTAGCAATTCTTCAACAATGAATTAAAATTTTGACTTTCTATTATTCATCTTTCACTTTTTGGATGTAAAATGCATTTTGAGAAGAAAGTACCAAATAAGATACAGTATTTGCCACATGCCTTGGTATGAATCTTGGAAGCTACTAGCTGAGTGATCCTGAGCAAGTTAACTCATTGTACCTCCCTTTCCTCATCTGCAGAATGGGAACAGTAATTACGATGTACTGCCAGGAGGATTCTGTCAGCTAACCCTGTGAAGGGTCTGAACAGAGCCTGGCACATTACGAGCAGTTTTTAGTAACTGAAAAAAGGTTTATCCAGAAACATATTCTGCTTTGATTGCAATATAGTTGCTCTTCAGATGGAATCAGAACATTTCTCAGTGGTTCAATCCAAGAAAGGGCTCAATTCTAGTTATCAAAGTTTGTTTTATGTATTCACTAATAAATTACCAGCCTTGTAAAATCTCATTTGGAAGAGTTTATCCTGCTCTTTATCATGAAAACATCTTAAATTCTGGACAAACACCTTTCTGTTAACTTGGTACTGCAGGGAAAAACCCGAGATACGTGTGGCTCCAGGCAGCCTTGCCACGCTGTCCCCCAGCACCTGGAACAGCAGAGCTGCTACCTATGGCAGGACAGGACAGCTGGTTTAGCCCCACAGAGATGCCTTTTCCCCTGGGACAGCCCAGACACTGTCCCAGGTTGCAGGCGAGCCTCTGATTCTGAACCATGGCTTCTAACAGGAAGCATGATGCCCTCTGCAGGGTGTCTTAAAACTGGTCCATGTGGAATTCAGGGCAATGATTACAGCCCCTGTGAGAGTAGGTGAAGTCCCCCGCTGCCACGATGCTGGTGCCACTTGCCTTCCAACTGCTGTCCCTTTACACCCCATTAGACACCATCGCTGCCTGCTCAAGGTCTCCACTCTGTCGACTATGCTTGGTCAACACCCCCTCTGTTCTTCTCACTGAGCCACCATGATTTTCAGGACATACAGAAAGAAAAGTTCTTCTCTCCTAAAACTTGAGTCTTTCTGCATCAGATGAGCAGAAGCTGGTTGATAGGCCATGGAGCCAACATCACTGGACCCAGGATGCACATGGCATCCCTCATGGAAGGTTCTGAAAACAGATATAGATACCAGAGAACATAATCTTCCTCTCCTGTAACCCTCGGGAAGAAAAAAAATTCATGAACACATACATACAGACACACATGTAAATATCACGTCATGAAAATATTTGCAACAAGAGAGTTTGTCAGGTAACATGAAGATAACATATTTACCAATTTTTCACTCTCTACTTAATGTCAAACTATCTGAGAAAAAAATATCCCTCCATTTTTGATAATATATCATTATTGTTTTATGAAGGAGGAAGGGCAGATGATTCAAAATATTTTCATATTACTAACTGATGTACAAGCAATTTCAGATTAATGTTACAATTAAGGTCTTCCTGCAGGTTTATATTGAAATGGAGATATTCCACTTATATTTTTGGAAGAAAATTTAAGTTTTTTTCTGAGATTATGTTACTTTTTCCTATATTTCCTTAATTTATAAACTCTTGTTTCATATCCTCCAGTGTTTTTTCTACTCATATTCTGAGTTTTTAAATTTCTGATTTTAAATGACCTTCCACATATGCATACACTTATTTAATAATATTTATTTAATGTTACATTTTCTTCTGTTTGGTAGGTGGCATTTGGGAAGTATATCCATCATATAAAATATTATCAATTTTTGTTCATAGTGATGTAGTTTGGATCCTGCCGGTTATTAACTCATTTCAAATTGTTTTGAGATTTTGTGCATCGACAAGGAAATGATTCTATCCAGGAGAGAACAGTTTGATTTTTTTTCTTTGTTATTGGTCAAAATTACCTTCTTCTTTGGTAAAATAAAGCATATTTTAAAAATCAACTATTGGGTAGACAGGAGGTGATGCTCTTTCCTCTCTACATTGCCCTTAATGTCTACAACTTGTTCCCCCACTTCCTTCACTCTCAGCCTATGAGAGATACCTCCATTTTCCTCCTCCCCAAGGGCAGTACCTTCCTAAGAAGTCACTCTGCTTCTCAGTTCCTGTAAGGCCCTTCATATAATTCTCTTATAGCCACAGCTGTGGTCCACCAGGGAAAATGGGGCATTATAGGAGGACTACTCATTAATCTATACTAATAGAAGGGTAATATGCGAATTAGAATGGGAGACCTTCCGGACATCCTTCCGGACAAAGCCATGGTGACAGGCCTAGGCCAAGACAATTAGAGGTGATCAGGCTGGCAGGGAAGGGCAGTAGGGGTGATAAGGCTGGCAGGGGCAGGGGGCAGTTAGGGATGACCAAGCCAGAAGAGGGGCAGGTGGGGATGACCAGGCTGGCAGGCAAAGTGGTTAGGGGTGGTCAGGCAGGCAGGCAGGTGAGCAGTTAGGAGCCAGTGATCCTGGATTGCGAGAGGGATGTCCAACTGCTAAACCAGCAGTCGGACATCCCCTAGGGGTCTCAGATCTGACAGGGTGCAGGCCGGGCTGAGGGACATTCTCAACCATGCACGAATTTCATGTATTAGACCACTAGTAGGTTGTTAAAAGGAAAACACTAAAAAAATAAACAGCAAACTATACATATCAAAGATATTATTTTGTGATAGTTTAAGTGTAACTGTTAGCCTTAGAGAAGAGAAAAGCAACTGAATAAATCCCTATTAAAGGACAGAGACAGGATGAGTGTCTGAGGAGAGAGGAAGGAGGGAAGAAGAAGGATTATTTCTGACTTAAAATTCATATGCTGGGACAGAGTCAGTGATATAGGCACCTAGGTCTAAAGCAGTTAAGTTCCCTTAAACCAGTATGTCTAAATAACTTATCCTGCCTGCATTTCAAACTCTTCTGAATACCTTTATATTGATAAAAATGCCTCACAAAATAAAATTGCTTTATACAATTACATAAAAATAAATGTTGAAGAATGCCAACATTGAATGAAAATCTCCTAAAATGTTCAAAATAGATAAATGAAAAAACTTAAGTAGAACAAAATACATAAGTCTCTAATATTGCTAAAATGTTTCAAATTTAGTAAGTAACAACAAAATTAGGTCAGATGTCCTTTTAGAAAATTGATTTTAAGATGTTGTGAATTTTATAAACCATCACCAAAATGAAAGTCAACCTACAGAAGAGAAGAAAATATTTGCAAATCATATGGCTTAACATCCAAAATATATAAAAAAATTCATAAAATCAAAAGCAAAATAAAACAATCTGATTAAAAATGGTCAGAGTAACTAAAGAGACATTTCCAAACAAGATGTATAGGTGATCAACAAGTACATGAAAAGGTACTAACATAATAACCATCAGGAAAATGCAAATCAAAGCCACAAGGAGATACCCCCTCACACCTAAAATGATCTTGTAAAAAGATCATTGCTATGAGGTGAAGAGAATCCTTGTGCTCCGCTGGTGAGAATGTAAGTGGGGTGTAACCATTAAAAACTAGAAGCATCATATAATCCAGAGCACACTCCTGGGTATTTATCCTGATGAAATAAAAAGAAGATCTCATTCAGAGACTGCAACCCATGTTCACTGCAGTGTTCTTCACAAGAGCCAATATACAGAAGCAACCTAGGTGTCTATCAGCAGATGAATGGAAAAGAAGGTGTGGTGAACACATTCGAGAAAGAAGAAAATCCTGCCATATGTGATAACATGAATCAATGCTGAGGGCATTACACCAAGTGAACCAAGTCACACAGAGAAAGAAAAATACTGTATGATCTCACTTTTAAATGGAATCTAAGAAATGGAACTCACAGAAACAGAAACTAGGATGGTGGTTACTGGAGCTGGGGGATAGAAGAAAGGAGAGATGTTGGTCAAAGGATACAAATTTCCAGTTAAGTGTATAGCATAGTGATTATCCTATCTAATAAAAGAGCAATATGCAAATTTGACCATACCTTCACCACACCCACAAGCCACGCCCACCAGCCAATCAGGAGCAGATTATGCAAATAAACCCCAACCAAGATGGCAGCCACCACTGAGAGCAGGAGGAAGGCTTGGGTTTCCCTGGCAACAGAGGAAGCCAAGCTTTCCACCTGCCAGTTGCCTGCTTAAGCCTCCACTCAATGTTACAAAGTTTCAATTATAAAAGATACAGAAATGGCAGCAGCCACTGAGCTGGAGAAAACAGAGGCTTGAGTTTCCCTGGAAACAAAGGAAGCCAAGCTTTCAACTTGCCATTGCTGGCCTAGGCCTCCACTCTAGGCTACAAAATTTCAAACAGAAATGGCTGCCGCCATGGAGCAAGTAGAAGGCTTGGCTCTGCTCCAGGCTACAAAGGTTGAATTGTAGAACATAGATTAATCCCAGATACCAGGGCCTCCACCTGGGTTGCTGGAGGATGTGGCCAGCCTGCAAACCTCCACAGACCCCTCACCCAGGCCACCCCTCGTCCCAAGGGAACCCCCACCCTGATCTGAGACACCCTTCAGAGCAAACCAGCTGGCCCCCACCCATGAACCAGGCCTCTATCCTATCTAATAAAAGAGTAATTTGTAAATTGACCATCACTCCAACACACAAGAGGGCTGGTCCCATGTGGTCAAAGATCCTGCCTCAATGTAGACACAAGATGGCCACCACAAGATGGCCAGCAGAGGAGGGCCGTTGGGAAGTTCCAGGCCATGCAAGGGAGGGCATTTGTGGGCAATCAAGCCAGCAGAGGAGGGCAGTTGGGAGGTACCAGGCCTGCAAGGGAGGGCAGTTGGGGGCAATGAAACCTGCAGGGGAGGGCAGTTAGGGGTGACCAGGCCAGCAGAGGAGGGAAGTTGGGGGCAAACAGGCTGGCAGGGGAGCAGTTTGACATCAATTAGGCTGGCAGGGTAGTGGTTAGTGGGTGATCAGGAAGGCAGGCAGGTGAGCAGTTTGGAGCCAGCAGTCCTGAATTGTGAGAAGGATGTCCGACTGCCCGTTTAGGCCCTACCAGGATTGGGCCTAAACCAGCAGTTGGATATCCCTCGAGGGGTCCCAGATTGGAGAAGGTTCAGGCTGGGCTAAGGGACATCCCCCACCCCCCATGCATGAATTTCATGCACAGGCCTCTAGTCTATATATATAAAAGCCAAGCAAGCCTAATGACCAGGATGACCAGAATAACTGGTGGCTATGATGCACACTATGGCTGGTCAAACAGCCCTATGGGGGCACAGCTGGCCAGCCAACCTCCTATGGCCCCTCTGCCTATATAGCCTGTCACTGATGACCCCCCCAACCCCAATTGGGGGCAGAGTTGGCCAATCATCTGCGTCCTCTACCCCTGGCCAGCCCCTGCCCCAATTGGCCACCCCATCAGAGGCAGGGCTGGCTGACCCCCCAAGGGCCCCTATCCCCCACCAGGCTAGGCCCTGACTGGCCCCAATCAGGGATGGGGCCAGCTGGACAACCTCCCATGGCCCCTCTCCCTGGCTGGCTGGGCCTGATCGGCCCTAATTGGGGCGGGCCAGCTGGACCTAACCCTTGCACGAATTCATGCACTGGACCTCTAGTAGTGAATAATGCTGAGAATTATATATACAAAAGTTGCTAAGAAAATAAGTCTGAAATGTTCTCAACTACAAAAAAGAAATGATAATCATGTGAGGTGATGCAGGCATAGCTAATGTACTGTTGGAATCATCTTGCAACATTAGTATGAAATCAATGAGACAAACACCATAAACTTACACAATATTACATGTCAATAAAATTGGGAAAAATAAAAAAAATAATCTTACAATTCAATAAAAAAGAGATTAATGTCTTACCGGAATAAATTGGCACAAAAAGAGAAAATTTACAAACTAAAAAAAACGTTGTTGAAAATTTTTGGAAAATTGACAGGAAGAAAAAGACATTCCAATGAAAGAAATGTGCTCCCTTTTTCCAGATAAGGAAATGGAAGCATCAGAGGTTAAATACCTTGCCCTCAGTTATCTACCTAGATCAGTTAGGGAAGAGATAGATATATCTGCTCAAGCTATCAATCAATCCCTCTTATCCTTACAGTGCAAGTCTTCAGTCCTCACACTACAGTGGATGTGGCCATCAGATACCCAGGCCAAGGGACCCAGGAGTATATCAATGCATTTCTCTTGAAGATATGAGACAGAAGCATGTCATTCTGTCACATAAAATAGGGACAATGAGGTAAGTTATATTTGATAGTGCTCTTAGTAGGAAAAATACATTTTCCCCAGGGGGATCAAAAGGCACATGGACAAATGCCAAAGCTAAGAACTGGCCAAGCAAAAAGGACTAATTAGCTGTGGTAGACACTTGAGAGGGCATGAGCAATTTAACAGTGGAGTTTTTCCAAAATCCCTAATGCACTGAAAATTAGGGGAGTTATCTAGCTCTCCTTTATGTTATTGCTGTCTGTAATTTGTCCCATGAAGAGGTACAAAAATAAATAGGTAAAAGGCTGCCAAAAGAAAGCAGGAAAGAAATGCAATGTAATCAGAAGTGCAGCAGAATATGCCAGACACATGAGACTGGGAGCCAACTTCCCATCATTGGCACAATGGTGCCCAAGAAAAGTCTCGGTCAACATCTGAAGCACAAAAGTAAAGGAGTCTCTCTCCAGCAGGTCCCAGAAGTGCCTAAACCATTGAGGTTAGCGTAGCCTAAGGAGACCACAATATGCCCACCTGGGAAGATGGCACTCATTAACACAAGGGAGCACCCACCAGAGGGATGATGGAAGAATCAATGGGCGTGTAAGGCAGGAGGGTGACTAAGACCAGGGAAGCTCAGTGTTTGAGTTTGAGTGGCTGGGAGTCTGGAAAAGGCATCATGGAATGTGGAAGCAGGGCTATTTTTCTTTTCTGCCGTCTCAAATTGTGAAGCTCCAGCATTAGTTAGATTGAACTTCAACTCTTACTCTACTCCCTTCCTGCATAAAGGAAGGGAAGCAGAGGGAGGCAAGGGCAGGAGCTCGTAGCTGCTGGGTTTGGAACTAGTGGTAGCTGCCTTACCCCTGTGACCCTGTCCTGGGAAACCCACAGGACCTGCAGTCACCTGCCACCATCACCTGCCAGTCACCCGCCACCATCACCTGCCACCACATCCATAGGCTTCTTCAGCAATGAAAAGCCTTTTTCTTTCTCTGTTTACAAAAATATGTCAGAAATAAAATCCAAATATGGACAGAAATTGCTTATAACCTAACGTGTCACGGGATTTCCATATACATAAAAATTAACATCACAGAAAACTTTTAATGGGTGTATTTTTATGCTATACTAGAGGCCCTGTGCATGAAAATTCATGCCCTGGAAGAGGGTCTCTCAGCCTGGCCTGCCCATTCTCACAGTCGGGAGCCCTCAGGGGTGGGAGGCAACCTGACAGTCAGGAGAAGACAATGCCCCCATCACACCTCTGCTGCTGCCATTGCCAGCAGTGCAAGGTTCAGCTGGCCTTAGTTTACCTGAGCCTCAGGCGGCTCTGGGTAGCTGGGAAGCTACCATCCGAAGCTTGCCTATGCCTCTGGCAGCCCTGGGTGGCTTGGCAGCCATCATCCAAGGTTTGCCTGCGCCTTGGGCCAGCCTGGGCAGCTGAGGGGCTGAGAAAACTGGGGGACTCCGGAGGCAGGCTCATGGAGTGGCCAGCACCATCTTCTGGCTGTGGGCACTGCCATCTTTGAGGGTATGATGGTCAATTAGCATATTCCCTCTTTATTAAATAGGATGGTTTTCAACTAGTCTCTTCCTGAAAGGATTTAAAGAATTTCAATCTTATAAGCAATAACTGTATAAAATGCCTTTGTTAAACATCATTTTTATTAATTTGTATGACTATCTTTTTAGAGTACATTCTTGGATGTGTATATATACATAGTAAATATACACTGAGTGACCAGACTATTATGATCTCTGAATGCATAATAATCTGGCCACTCCGTGTTTATCCTATATAATAAAAGGCTAATATGCAAATTGCCCCATCAACCAGGAGTTTGACCAGCAGGCAGGCTGGCCAACTGCCCATGTCCCCTCCTGCTAGACCCTACTCATGCACTAATTCATGCACCGGGTCTCTAATACACACACATACACACACACACACACACACACACACACACACACACACACATACTGAGTGACCAGATTATTATGCATTCAGAGATCATAATAATCAGGCCACTCAGTGTATATTCATATACATATATATATATTTAATGTGGATGAATATATACACTGTGTATATATATTCTACACTCTACACATGTTACTAAGCCATAATCTAGAAGTATATCAACTTATATGCCCATTAGGATTTTATTCAAATGCCTATTTTCACACTCAGAAAAACACTGAATACTGTCAACTAAAAAAAAAGCCTTCAAATGGACAGGGTAAAATGACTTTTCATTATTACTTTTTACATTTTTTAGATTATCAGCAAATCTGAATATATTTGCATGTTCTGTTGGTTGTATTCACTGTTCATATCTCATTTACGTTGAAAGTGATGTGCACAGTCATTTTTTCATTCAACTTGTAAAGGTTATTTTACAGCAGACGATTTTGAAGTTGTATGTAGCCAAATGTATCTTTTCTCTTTTTGTCTTGGGCATCATTACTAAAAACCCCTCCGTATGCTCTGTCACTGGCATTGAGTGTGAGTAGTCCTATTTTTTCAGCTTTTACCTTCAAATCCCCCCTGTGCCTGGCAATCTCTGTGAACACAGAATGAAGGGCTGATCAGAGTTATTTTCCCCCAAATGACTAGGCGGTTTTATTAAGGCCTCTTTGGGAGTATGTGCACTGGAACTATAGCACCTGAAATGTCACCTCTGTCCTGCGGTAAATGTATATTCCCAGGTATATCTGACACGTCTTCCTCAGTTCCCTCGCAGGAGGAGGGACTTGCTGATCCTGGGTCTGGCAGTCTCCTGGCGGGAATCTGCGTAGGATGGAAAGATGGTGCTGGTAGCTTGACAGGCTTCATCCCTTTGCAATACCTTGGGACAGGCTTACAGACACAGGCAAGCAACATGAGCATGGAGGACATGAACAAAACTATACGCCATGCGCTTACTTAGGAGCGCACAGCCATGGAAGCTGAAAACCAAATCTTTATAAATGTGCTTCCCTCCTCCTGCACTGCCGCCTTAGCTGTTCTTCCCTTGGGGCAGCCTCTCCTGGCCTCACACAGCCTGTCCCCACTGACCCACATGAGGGTGCCCTGCAGCCTCTTCCTAGCTGGACGCCAGGAAACCTATGCTGGATTCACCTTTGCCACCAGCCTGATTTCTGCTCCAGTCAACCTGATGATTAAAAGTTCTCCTCTTATCTTTTCCCAAATCTGGACGACCCTCCTTTGTCTTACCCAGCAGACCCTTACTCTCCAGTCTTTGCTCAAGCATCCCTTTGTACACAAAGCCTTCCTTGAGATTCCCAGGAAGAAATCCTGTGCTTATTCGATGTGCTAGCTATGTTCCTATGTCCTCACGCTCGCCTCCCAGAGCTGTGAGAGCCCAGGGCCACTGTCTGTTTAGGTATCACTGGCGCTGGCATCTGACAGAATGCTAATCACCGAGGCTCAACCTGTATGGCTGCAGCAGGGCCCTTAACAATGGAACCAAGAGCATGGGCTTTGGAATCACGGGGGGTGAGGTTGAAGTCCTCCCTCTCCTCCCCTATTTAATGGTGTTTGACCAATGACATCCTTTCACCCCATGAAGTTCCGTTTCCTCATCTGTAAAATGCAGACAATGAGAAGAAATATGTGAGAATACTATTGGGATGCAGGGAGATAAGGTAGTCATTGAGCACAGTGTCTGGTATAAGGTGTGCTCACTCTTGGCAGCTGGGAGCAGCAAGCAGTAATAAGCAGTATTAGTGTCCTTAGCAGAACCTGTACTAGGATGAAGCTGGGGAACAGCGCCCTCCTTTCTTCAGGATTGGCAAGACATGTTCTACATTGCAGGAAATTGACTAGTGTAATAAAATTAAAGAAATGCAAGTTTTACTCATAAATGGTATTTTGTTTATTATTTTCTCATCCAAGTGAAATGAATGGGTTCTGGCATTTTCACAAATTGTTCTAGCACATTCAATAATGTTGCGGAGTTGTTAATCTCTCTTCATGTATACATTATCTTGTGAATTTTATATTTAATTAGCTTATTGAACAAAATGTAAAGTTCTCTTAATTAAATTATAAACTACTGAACAATTTTGTAAATTATTCCATGTATATTTTTAAAAATTAGAAGTTTGAAGCAATTTTGAAACCATTATGTAGTCTGTTGGCCCTGACAGATTAACAAGAAACCCTGTACCTATGGGTGCTATTCCTTTACATTCTGTTTAGCTAAATAGAAATTATGTCATTTATTTGCTACTTACGGCCTACCCACTTCTCAATTTAATTTGGGGTAGAAAACAAAAAGGGATAATCAATATCATTGTAGAAACTGTCTAATTTATGACACGCTCAAGTGCTCAGATTTTAATTCTGGAGACAGTTTTATATCCTTGTCACTTACAGGATTTTCTTGTCAAGTGGAGAGAGCCACTGCTGTTTGCTCTCCATCTCTGGTGCTCCAGACTCGGCAGCCACTACAAGAGGATGGGCCTCGGTGCCACATAACTGACGTTGTCCATAAAATCGGACGGGAACACAGCAGGGTTCTTTCTCAATAGAGCTTATCTTCTTCAAAGTGCCTTTCTTGCAAGCATGAGTATTAAAATTCTTTTAGAGAACAGACTGGAGGGGGATGGAGTTCACAGAATGGCATACACATCCCTATATGTCTGTGTATGTGTGTATGTGTATGTGTATGTATTTTTCTGTGTGTATATGTATATTTGTATATATGTGTGTATGTGTGTGTCTGTGTATAGATGCATGCATTTCTGTGAGCATGTGTATCTGTGTGCATGTGTGTGTGAGCATGCATGTGTACAATGATGTTGTGATGAGCCACTGATATTTACTGCAAACAATGGTGCTGTGCCCTTCCTCCTCCCTAGCAGGCAATACAGGTGCTTCCTCTATCCAAGCTTGGAGACTCTCCTCTAAATACCGATATTCTTACCATTTCTGTTGCACACAAACATTGCGGGATTTTGTCAGTTCACGGTTCAATGTTAGACATATTCTTCAGCCTCATGCTCACTGACATCTACTCAGCTCACACTCACGCTCATGTGGAGAGCCCTCACTGCTGGCCTCTGTCCCTTCTTTGTAGGTGACAGTGCCCCATGAAGCACCAGGGCCTGGACCAGGTCTCTGCCTACAGATCTCTATTCTCCACTCAAACCATATTCTCCATGCACTGAACATGCAATGGCCAGCACAGAGCAGCTCCATGTCCATGTTTGATAAACAGATGCTCAAATGTCACAGAGGACAGTAAGAATAATTTAAAAAGTCAAAGAGAGAAGATTGTTTATAAACCACTATTATAACAATGATGAAACTAATTTCTGAGACTCAATGTCTGATGCCGAATGGCCCATCACAATTATAAGCATAAATAATTCTTGTTAACTTTACCTCATCCCTTCCCAGTAACAGGAGAGTCAGGAGACATGGTTGGTTGAGGAAAATTCCACCACAGTGTGTGATATTTTCTGATGAAAACCCCAAAACACAAAAAATGTAAATGAATTTAAAAATGGTAATGTGGAATCCATTTCACAACTTTTGCCTCGCAAGTCCTGGTTGAATGATCCTTTTCTGGTTATGCTGGCAGGGGAATATTGGCTGCATTCCCTCTCAAAACTCTGCCTGATGCTGAGCCAGCGAGAATCACATACGAGGTGCTTAGAACCATAGCACTGAGAAGAGTGGCTTTCAAAGACTTTTGACCACATTTTCAAGAAATACATTTTACTTAAGGCTCAATATAGACGGATATTATCTATATATACTAATAGATAACTGAATCAAGTTTCATGCCCATGTGAGTTAATCTACTTTGCAAACTTCTTTAACCTCTACAAACATGCATGGATTATCTGGCTTTCTTAGCAGACTCCTAAACAATAATTTCTCTTAAATTTATTTATTTTTTAATATATTTTTATTTATTTCAGATAGGAAAAGAGAGGGATAGAGAGCTAGAAACATCAATGAAGAGAGAGAGAATCCTTAATCGGCTGTCCCTGAATTCCTCTTACTGAGAACAGAACCTGCAAACCCAACAATGACCTCCTGGTTCATATGGTAATGCTCAACCACTGAGCCATACCAGCCAGGCTCTCCTAAATTCAAAAATTTAAATTGTGTGATGAGTTGAAATAATAGTTGCTTTATTTTTAACGAGTAAGAATAGATTGAAATAATAAGGACACATGACAGTGTGAATAACATGTCTGGGTCCCCAAAAAGCATCCAAACAAGAATGGGAGCTCTATTTTGAACAAATGTGAGATGTATGAAGATACAAAGACAGATTGCTTACCTAACGTCAACAGGTCTGACCTATGCAAGGAGGCAGGCCCACTAACCCTGGCTGTTGGCATCACCAGTCTATTTCTGTTTGCTGCTCCCTAGAGTGATCATCACCTCTGCTCCTGATAAATTCACTAAAATCCCTTATTATTTCTCCTTCCTCACTCATTCTTCCAAAAGCCTATCAGAGCTGCTGGCGTCAGGCACCAGGGATGATGAGGACTCAATAGGAAAAAGAGAGACGTGGTTTCTGTCCTCATGAAGGAGTCATTCTAAAGAATCAACCAGCAGCCACATAAGTAAGAACTCACAGCCTAAACGGTGGTAAGCGCTGCGAGGACACAGACCAAGTACTGGGGGAGAGGAAAGGGGGCTGGAGGAAGACGTCCAAGGTTGCAAGCAAGAGAGACACTGTGATTGGGGCAGTGAAGTCTGAGACATCAGGAGGAGAAGAAAGCAGGCATGAAAAGAGCTAAGGGCCGAACTTCCACGCAGAGTCTGAGCAGAAATACACCTCCTGGAGCGACTGAGAGACACTGGGGCTGAGGCATCGTTGGCAAGAAGGAACACGACAAGGCTGGAGAGATAAGAGGACCCGCTTCAGACAGGGCCCTGGGACCCCACAGGGAACCCGGATTTTGTCCTGGGTGTAATGACAAGCGGATGAAGCACTCATCCAGCTTGTGACACTGACTTAGCTCTGAAAGACCTCCTCCAAGCGCCACGCAGAGAATGCATCAGACTACGTGTCCACAGGAAGGGCCAGGAAGAGACCATGCAGACCATCCAGGCCAGAGTGATGTGACTTGGCTTCATGGTGGCAGTGAAGGTGGGAAAAAGTGGGAAAACTCAGGACCCACTTGTAAGAAAACTGCAGGACTTGTTTCATCTAGTCAGGAGGGAAAGGCAAGGAGAAGAATAAGGAAAACATCCAATCGCCGGGCTGAAGCAGCCAGGTCGACAGTGATGCCATTAAGTGAGACAGGATGCCTGGGGATGGCAGGATGGTCTGTGGCCCCAGGGCCAGGTAAGAGGTGCAGGTGCACAATCCACGTGCTCCCTACTCCCTGGCATCCTCTCTCTGTAGCATCACTCAGCTCTCTCTTGCTTCTCTAATCACGAATATTCCAAACTCTGACAGCTGTTTGTGTCCACATTACCCCGCCTCCTTGAATGATTGGTACCAAAAAGTCAAGCGCTTTACCTGACCACAACTTCATTCTGGGTCATCACTGCTAAGCTAGCTGAGAGAACTGGAGAGAAAAGAGCCTACAACATCCTCCCAACATGACCCATTGACCAATAATAAATCCTAGGCATTCAAAGATAGACAGTGAGGGAGGAAGGGAAGGTTGAGGAGGAGAGAGAGAACTCCTCCACTTTACCTGTCCCCTATCTTCCCCTGTCAGGCTTGCATATGTGTTTTCTCAGTGAAGATGGCTCTACAGGGGATGTGGCTATAGTGAATCCTCCTCTGATACCCACTGGGCTCCGTTTCCAGGGACTTACTAGAACTGGTGTATATCAAAGCCAGACCCTCAGATCTCAACCAGACCTTGGTCTTTTCGTAGCATTCCTCCCTGACCCCTTCACCCTGCTCGTTCCATTAGAAGCTTGGTAGTTCCAGTGGCATATGAACCCCCAAGGACCTCCTGTCCATCAGGACAGATTACTATTGGCCCGCATGATTTCATCCTTCCTTTGTATGGGTATTACTGAGCCCATAAAATAATGTTATCCATGTTTCCAAGAGACAAATGGACACATGCTCTCCTTTCCTACCTCCCAGGGAGAAATAAAAGAAATTGCTCTGCCTCCACCACCCAGATTCAAGCATCACTGTCTTAAGGAAATCCCCTAGGACCTTCTGATCAACAGGAGAGACCCATGCCCAGGGCTCCGGGCAGCACTATATTAACTTCTGTGACAGCGCTCAGCACTCTGCCCTTTAATACAGGGTCAATTTTATGTGTGTGTTCTACATCCCTGGCTAAAATATGGGTGTTGTTAATTATGAGTTGTTAAATAAAATTAGTTAATGTATTAATAGAACACAGATTATAATAGTCATAATGTGCCTAAGCCCAAAAATTAATAGCTAAAATAAATTATAATGATACAAAAATAAATATTTAAGGTCATGTATAAAACACAGCCACTGTTAGGTTTGAGTTGCACTCCAGTAACCTGTATCCAAGAACATGAAATATGCTCTGGCCAATGTGGATTAGTACATTGAGCATCACCCCATGCACCAAAAGATCACTTGCTGGATTCCCTGTCAGGACACACACCTGGGTCATGGGTTTGGTCCATGGGTTGCGAGGCAACCTCTCACATCCATGTTTCTCTCTCCTTTCCTTACTCTCTCTAAAATCAGTGAAAATATAAAAAGAAAAGAATGTATGGAACATGAAGGGTTACATGTTTCTCACTTTGGATTAGATTTCTCTTTGTGTCCTGGTATGACTGGGGGAAACACATTTCTATCTAATAATAACAGGTAAGATGTACTCAGCATCACTATGGAAATTTTGATACTTTGCTTAGTAGAAGATACTTGCTTGTATTGCCTTTTTAAATTTTAAAAAAAGCCTCTTTGAGTACCATCTTTGTTCCTTTTGTGTTGCCAAAGCCAGGGTATAAAAAGAAAACAACTTGCAGATGATCTCAGTGCTAGTCATCAATACAGCAAATATCTAAACAGAAGGTTTCCTCAGGGCGAATGCTCACTGCCCAGTCACCGACTCTTCCCCACCACACCCCAACAGTTACCTGCTCTCCTGTGAGGAACTCCTGAGGAACAACTACTTGTCTCTCTAAGAACATGAAAGTAATTTCTTACAGTTCTGTTTCTTTTTGTGCATATTATGTATATACTCCACCTTCTAGTTCCCTTCAAGATTAACTTATTCTTTAAGTGTTGTTTATGGTGGTCCCAAAATCTCCCAAGAGAATTAATTAATGAATAGCCTCTATTGCTTTGTGATATGCAAAGTATAAATTTTTTCCTAGATTAATAGCTGAATCAAAACTAAGGTGGCTAATGAACCTCAAAGCCTTATTTATGCCAAGACACGAGTAATTATTATTCTTATATAGTCAACCTTCAGCAAGAGAAATGCATTTTCCCTCACCTGGGAGTGTTGGGATGGTGTTTCTATAATTGGTTCAAAAGGAAACATTCAAATGCCAAATAATATACATATATTAGAATATTTTTAAGTGACTCATAATTTAGTGGGGTTTGAGATAATCCAGTTTAGATTAATAGAAGTAAATTCATTTGAGAAAATTTGTATAAAGTAAAGGAAATGGAAAACTTGAGCTATATTTCTAATGTGTTCCTAATCACTTATGTACAAGTTTATTTAATTTTTCCAGACTTTGGTTTACAGAAATTGGTCTTGTTTGGTTAAATTACAAGAACCTCACTGCAAAAGGAATTGAGATGATTAGCTAGTTTCGTCACTTAGGAAATGGATAGGGACTCTCTGGAAATTGCTTCACGTAGCTATTATGTGTGCATAGGAAGTAAGCGCTTATGTAAAAATCAGGAATGCATTTAGAAATGGGTTACATTTTTTCTTATTTTTATTATCATTCACCACAATCTTCAAGTTAGTGTTATAAGATAATGAGCTCTCTGCCCAGCATTTCTGGAAGGAGCAACATTTCGCAATGGTTGGTGTTACCGAGAGAATATATGCTTTCCAGTTGTGGATCTATTGGGGGCAAAATCTGCCATATTTCACCAGGCCCAGGGACACTGGCTTCTGATTCACAGTGAAATATGCATGTTATATCAAGCAAAATCTCTAGTAGTACTTACAAATGACAAAACAAATGATTCAATATATAAATATGGGACAAACATGTCTTAGATAACTTATGATTGCATAATTATTCATAACAGTAGCATCATTAACCTCTTAAAGTAGTAACAACCTTTAAAAAAGATGAGTAATGGATACATTATCTATACTAATAAATGGTAATATGCTAATTAGACTTCTGGACAAAGGCGCTGAGGATGGGCTGCGAGGGACAAGGAGGGCAGGCAGCCGAGGCAGCCAGCAGTGGGGTGATGGAGGCGGCACCTTCCCCTGATCGGCCAGGTTGCCTCCTGGAATAGGACATCTCCTGAGGGATCCTGGACTGTGAGAAGAGGTAGGCCGGGCTGAGGCCCCCACACCCCAGTGCACAAATTTTCATGCAGTGGGCCTCTAATCATAATTAGCTACCTTGTTAGGAAGACTAGGAGGACCATATGAAAATCCTGCTCTGAGAGTCTAAACTTTCCACAGTACCATCGTCAAACATTCAGTTAGGTGACTAGGTTAGGAGTAGCAAGATATCTAAAAATCCAGTTACTGTTGTTATAGCCCAAATAAAGGACCCTGTTTTCTTTAGTTTCACACCGTCTAGTCATAGTCCTTGCCTATCTCGTTCTCTTGTGATCATTATGTTTTTAGGAGAATTGGGTTAGCACCCATCTTTTTTTCCTTGTCCTTTTCCTTAACTCATAAATTCTACCATCTGTGTTAGACACAGTTAAAATTATTAATACTTACTCTAAAATATCATAATTGCTTTTATTTCATTGTTCACTTATGCAGTGCTGCACTATGCATTCTTATCCATCTCCCTGGAAAATATATGCTTACTATCCTCACTTGAAGAAAAATAAACAGAAGTGGCATTCATCTTTAAGTTACACTTGTCATAAAGTGTGAGTGAAAATTAACTAGTGGATCCTTATATTGAAAAACAAACCAGAAAGCCCTAGCCTTGTGATGGCGAACCTATGACACGCGTGTCAACACTGACACGCATAGCAATTTTCGATGACACATGGCCACATGCGGTCGCATACAGAGAAGTATGGGGCCTCATGCTGAGAAGGATGTTTCATCCTTCGATACTGCATGGCCAGGTGCAGTACCCGAGGATGAAACATTTGCTGTAGTGTAGTGTAGACACACTCTGCTGGAGGTCTGTAGGCCAAAACAACAGAACTCCAGCACAGAACATCTAGTTCTGGGAGTTCTGGTTAGGCCATTAGAGGATCTTTGACCTCACTTCCGGCCAGTGGAGCAAGGAGCAGCAGAATGACCCAGGAAAGCTTCTCTGGGAGCCCTGTGATCACCATTACCAGCAACCACATAACCACAGCAACAAACATCAAATCTACTGTTCTGGGGTGTCGTGGATTTCTAACTGACCATCATTACTGAGATAAGTGAGGGGGAGGCTGGGAGAGGCGAGGGCCTGTGTTATGGGTGTCATTTCCCACCATTAGAAATAGCGGCAGCCATCTTAATTTATACAAGGAAAGCCATTTTGCAGCATAGTGCAGACTCCATTTCACCACTATTACTGTTGTGCATCCTTATTAGCCCCTATTTCTGCTTATTAACCTTGCCCTTTCCTAAAAGACAGTTACGTGTGCCATCTTGGGTCAGTTAGGCTAGTTAACCCCTAATTGCCTGCAGGGCTAATAGGCTATCTATAATTCTATCTTCCATCACTGCCCCCCTGATGAAGAACCCAAATAATAATAATAATAATAATAATAATAATAATAATAATAATAATAAAAACAAGGTTAAGTAAAGGAAGTGGTAGTAGCAGTAGCCAACCTTTCAAGAAACATGGACTGAGATGTATGGTATTATAGAAAAAAATGGCAGATCATTTTGTGTTCTATGTACTGAAACAGTAGTAAGCAGGACGCGGAATATAAATAGACATTTTGAAACTAATCACTCCCAGCTCTTGAAAAAAAGTGAGGATGAAAGGAAGGAATACATTTCCAGGCAGCTACACCTTTATAAGAGCCAATCTAATTCCATCCTTAAATTTATAAAAGGCTCAAACAAATTTAACATCTGCAAGTTTGAGCATTACTCACTCCATAGCTCAGCATGGAAAAGCACTCAGTGAGGGAGAATTTCTTAAAGAAACTCTTCTAAGATGTGCACCAGTTCTATTTCACGATATGCAGAATAAAGATGCAATTATTAAGAGAATATCTGAGTTACCACTCAGTAGAAATATCATAAAAGACTGAATAATAAGACTGAACACAAACGTATAACATCAATTAAAGAGAGACATAAGTAATTGTAAATATTTTTCTATCTCTCTTGATGAAGCTACTGATGTCACATCACATGCTCAGCTGGCCATTATTGGTCCATATTCTGATAGTGTCACAATGAGAGAAGAGTTGATAAAGTTAGTATTAGTGCAAAGGGGACATCAGGAAGCGAAATATGTAAGGTTGTTATACAAATATTCTGTGACCTAAGCATTGATATCTCTACAGTTGTGTCAGTGACGCCAGATGGGGCACCAAACATGGTGAGGGAAAAAGTCGGATTTGTCAAATTGTTTATGGAAGCTATTGAACATTCGATTGTGCCTTTTCATTGTATTATCCATCAGGAGGTTTTAGGCGCCAAGCCAGGATTCACTGACTTAAAAGACTTAATGTCAGTTATTACAAAAATAGTTAATTTAATAGCTGCTTGCCCCCTTCAGAAGCAAGAATTTTCTGCACTCATTAATGGAGGTTGGTTCCACCTACAGTGAACTGCTGATGTACAATAATGTAAGATGGCTGAGCCTAAGCAAAGTTATTGAGTGCTTTGTGGAGTGCTTTGAAGAAAGTAAGGTCTTTCTTGAGGATAAAGATCTGGGAAACTTTTCTCAGCTCAATGATGATAAGTGGGTCAACACCCTGATATTTTTTACAGATCTCTCTCTCTGTTCATATTAATGAACTGAACTTAAAGTTACAAGGTTTTGGCAAATGTATTGTTGTTATGTTTGGATACATAAAAGCTTTTTAAAGTAAACTTAAAATTTTCAAGCGAGATGCAGAAACTAAAAATTAAAAGTATTTTCCTCGAATAACAAAGTATTTTGAGAAGGTCACTGGAGCTGTACAAAATGAAATGGAACCCTTGTATATAAAGTACCAGCATGTTTTAGACTCATTACTTGACCAGTTCAGTGATAAATTTAATCAATATAGAAGCCTAGAACAGACCATAAAAATAATTAAGTATCCTGTCTACAGTAGTTTGGAATTAAATGGTTTCCAATGGATGCAAATTGATGATTTGGAGATGCAACTTGCAGAATTTCAAGACAACATCTGGGCTCAGGTGTTTGTCGACTTGAGGTCAAAGCTTGAGAATCTGGAAAGGTGCTGCTTGGAGAATCAAGAGGAGTGGCACTACGAACAGGAGATTTGGAGTTCCTGGAACTGATTACCAGACAGTTTTAGCACCCTGAAAAATATAGCAATGGCTTTACTCACAATTTTTCCCTCTGTTCTTTTGTGAGACCTTATTCTCAGCATTAAATAATATCAAAACCAACTAAAGAAGCAGAGTGACAGATGAAGTTAGTAGTGCTTGCTTGGGCTTGAGGGTGCAAAATACCAACCTTCAATTGAAGATTTAGCCAATGAAATTCAGCAACAAAAAAGTCACTGATAGGCAAGTTAAAGAATTCCCCTCCCTCTCACTTATCTTAGTTCACGACACCCCACACAAATATCAAGACCAATAAAAGAAACGGACTGACAGATAAACAAAGAAGTCACTAAACAGATAAGTTAAATAATTAGTTTTTGGTTTATTCAATACAGTTATATATTATAATTATATATTTTTGTTAAACTATAAATATCATGAAATTATGGTATTTTCTCGAAGTAACACAGCACCCAAGTTATGCTAGTGTTTTTGGCGAATTTTGACACACGAAGCTCAAAGGTTGCCCATCACTGCCAGAGCCAGTTTGGCTCAGTGGATAGAGCATTGGCCTGCAGGCCAAAAGCTCCCCGATTCAATTCTGGTCAAGGTCATGTACCTTAGTTGCAGCCTCCTATTTACCCCTCCTTCCCCCAATCCTTTTCATGGCTCCTGTAAGAGGCAACCAGTCAATGTGTTTCTCTCAAATCAATGTTCTTCTCTGTCTTTCTCTCTCTCTTGCACTCTCCCTAAAAAGCAATGGAAAAATATCCTAGAGTGAGGATTAACAACAACACCCCCCACCCCGAAAATCCAACTCAATACTTTTCTTGCCTACGCTTCTTTATTTTGGTTCACTGTGATAAACCCCAATCTGTCATCACATTATCCAAGGGTCTGCCCTAATTTCCTAGGTTCCAGGATAATTGAAAATATTACTGAATGGTGATGCGGCTATGCGAGATCCGTTAGTCTGTTGGAAGTGTTTAAAAGGATGACTTTCATTTGATATTGTGGCTACTACATCATCGCTGCTTTTGTTTCCTGCTCATCCATTCATTCAATTTATTCATTTGACAGTTAGCACCAACCATACACTGGCCACAAGGCTACAGAGTCAAACAAAATCTATGTTCCGTGAGGTTCAGACATCTTGTAGTAGGTACAGAACAACAATGAACTGGGTGTTGGGTGGCCTTCCCAGGAGCTGTGCACTGCGGGAGCCCACCTGAGTCAGACAGTGACTTAGGGTCACTCTCTATATGGGTGGAACGCCACTGGCATCCAACCTGGACCGTCATGAAGGTTTCCCCTCATGTCTCTCCCTCATGTGTTTCCAAAAACAATTCTTTGTGATGAAAGTACTACTCTGTTTCACAACACATTAGGCAAGTATTCTGCACTTTCTAGCTGAAAGAAAGCTATGTTATACAAATGTGGGTCTGTCCCAATTAACTGACAGCATTTCTCCTGTAATCAGTCCATAAAATAACAATGCCTCTGACACTCAAAGGCACCTCAGGCTTGATGACACCGAGGAAGCTCTCATTCCGCAGGATGTTTCTTGGGCAATATTTCTACGGAAACAGCCTACCTAGCCTTGACCACCTTCTCCTTAATGACACAGAGTTCCGTGTCCCTCTTAGTCTCTATAGACACTGAAGCACTACCACCATCTCTGCTGTCAACATGGAAAGTGGTTTACATAAAGTGTCCTTGACTAGTCTATCTACTCACAAAAAGAGCTGTGGCTTGCCCATCCTTTCACAAATCCTCCTATCTAATAAAATAATAATATGCAAATTGACCATACCTTTACTACACCCACCAGCCATGCCCCCAGCCAATCCAGTGTGATATGCAAATTAACCCCCAACCAAGATGGCTGTGGCCACAGGGAGCAGGAGGAAGGCTTGGTTTTCTCCTGTGATGAAAGAAGCCAAGCTTTCCGCAAACTCTGGCAGGCTCAGGCCTCCACTCACTGCTACAAAGTTTCAATATAGAATATACATAATCCCAATAGAAATGGTGGCAGCCACAGAGCTGGAGAGAGGAGGAGGCTAGCAGCCCTGGTCTGCTTTGGCCTCTGCTTAAGGCTACAAAGTTTCAGTTATAGAAGGCAAATATCCCAAGAGAGAAATGGCTGTGGCCATGGAGCGAGCAGGAGGCTTGGCTTCACTCCAGGCTACAAAGTTTCAGTTGTAGAACATAAATAAATTCCAGATACCAGGGCCTCCACTTTGGTTGCTGGGGATGTGGCTGGCCTGCAAACCACCATAAGCCCCTTGCCCAGGCTGACTCATGCCCCTAGGCAACCCCCGCCCTGATCTGGGACACTCTTCAGGCAAACCAGCTGGCCCCCACCCATGCACCAGGCCTCTATCCTATCTAATAAAAGAATTATATGCAGATTGACCATCACTCCAACACACAAGAGGGCTAGTCCCATGTGGTCAAAGATCCTGCCCCCATGTGGACACAAGATGGCCACCACAAGATGGCCAGCAGGGGAGGGCAGTTGGGGAGTTCCAGGCCTGCAAGGGAGGGCAGTTGTGGGCCATCAGGTCAGCAGGGGAGGGCAGTTGGAAGGGACCAGGCCTGCAAGGGAGGGCAGTTGGGGGCAATCAAGCCTGTAGGGGAGGGCAGTTAGGAGTGACCAGGCCAGCAAAGGAGGGAAGTTGGGGGCAAATGGGCCTGCAGGGAAGGGCATTTGTGGGGGTACCCAGGCCTCCAGGGGAGAGTAGTTGGGGGGGAAGGCCTGCAGGGGAGGGCAGTTAGGGGCAAACATGCCGGCAAAGGAGCAGTTAGGCATCAATCAGGCTGGCAGGCGAGTGGTTAGGGGGTGTTCTGGCTGGCAGGCAGAAGTGGTTAGGGGAAATCAGGAAGCCAGACAGGTGAGCAGTTGGAAGCCAGCAGTCCTGGATTGAAAGAGGAATGTCTGCCCGTTTAGGCCAGATTCCACTGGGCAGCAGACATCCCTCGAGGGGTCCCAGATTGGAGAGGGTGCAGGTTGGGCTGAGAGATACCCCCTGTCCCCCATGAATGAATTGTGTGCACCGGACCTCTAGTAAGATAAAATGATCCAAAATCTCTCTTCTAAAGAATCTATCTCCCCCCGCCCCCGAAAACATGTTAATACAATTGCTTGGAGATTTGGGGCAAAGATGAGAACTAATTTATAGAACCCCACTAGTTTTATCCCCAATTATTTTATAGTCTGAGAGTCAGAACTTCTCAAAGATAGGCATGTTTATGAAAGACCAGAGCGAGACAAACTATTTTCAAGATGTTCTACTGCAAAACTGTCCCATGGATGTTCTTTTTAAGTGGATCTGAGAGTTTCTATTGTTTGTGGACCAAGATGTACAAGTCTGAAAAAATATGTATACCTATGATTGAGATAGATGGCTTAAATAATGTAAGTTCTCAACTTTAATTCATAATTATTACCTTCTCCCTATAGGGATGATGATGATCTAGCTTTAAGTGTTATATGTACTCAAGTTCTTTAATAATTTGCATAATTTATCATCCTCTTTTGATACCTATTTTGTTTAAAATACCATGACATGTAACTTGAAGTAAATATAACCTATTCTCAATGTGTTTAATATTTTGTGTATTTGAAACACTTTGAGATGTTTTCAAAATTGATTTTAACTTGAATTTCTCAAGCAATTTTATTTTTGAAATTATAATAGTCTATTTTTTTCTGGTAGAAATTATCGAACTTAAATGGCAGAGCAGTTTCTAAAAACTAAACCTCCACAATAAACTAAAATGCAGAACTGAAATGCTGAACTCACCCACAGGGAGCAGGGCTCACTGAGCAGCTCACCACAGGGCCTCTGCTGAGCTCAGGGGCCAGGGGGCGCTGCTGAGCAGGCTCCGCTGAGACCTGGAACCACTACACCCCTTTGTGTTTTATTACAGATGCTAATAATGCATGGTGCTCCTTTCTCTCCCTCCCCCTCCCCCTCCCCCCACCTTCCTCTCTCTCCCTCCCCTCCCCCTTTTCCTCTCCCTCTCTCACAGCTGGTTAGTTTTGCTCAGGACCAGGACACAGTAATGAGAACACTCTACAGCCTGTAGTCAGAAGGGGATGCTGCCTGCACAGATTAGCCACCAGAAGGATGATATGAGTTTAATGCTCAATCACTTGGTTCATACCTGCAAGTCCACTTTGCTAGCCTCAGGCCACGTGTAGCTATTTAAACATAAGTAAATTAAAATGGAATTAATCACAAATTCAGGTCTTCGGTCCCAGGAGTCACATTAACTGTTCAGTAGACACATGTGGCCACAGAAAATTCTATTGGTTAACACTGGTTTATGCTTATTTCCCCACAGCCACAGCCCATGGGCACCGTGAGGGCACCAATTCCTCAGGACTGTTTGATGCCCCCACTCTCCTGCCCAGAGAGAGTCCTGGCAGGCTCCCTGCCACCTGTCCCTGACCTCTGCCCCTCAGCCCCTCTCCAGCTATGATGCCTCCTCATGCCCCCTCCACCCGCTGTCCTCACCTTCCCTTGCAGTTTATTCTCACATTTGTCCTATTACTCCATTTATTAGGAACTTTATAATTCTTTTCAATTCTGCTAGGATTTTAATGAATACTTGCCTTCATAGTCTGGTTACACAGAACTACAGGGATAAAACCAAGGTCCATTCCCCCCATAAGCAAAATAACTTTCAGTGCATAACTCAGCAAAACGTTTGCTTTTTCAGCAACGAGTATATGGAAACACCTGCAGAGATTCCAGAAATGAACTAGCCAAGGATCGACTTGGGGCTCTGTGTCCCTGCAAATGCCCTGGAACCCGGCTAGTCCCACCAGAACAGCAGGGAGCTGGGCACCATGAGCCAGGCAGAGAAGGCAGAGGGCCAGTCCTCAGAAGCATGGCCAACACGCTGCACGGACAGGAACAGTCGCGGCCTTCCCATGTGTCTCTGAGGCTCTCAAATGTGATGTACATTTACTGTGCGTATATGTCACCACGTGGGAGAATATTGACGTTTTCTCATACCAGCAGCTTGAGATCGTTTCTCCCAGGGTGCACACACAGTGAGGAGAACGGAGACCTAAGCTGTCATTTATACCTTTCTGTGCCAGCGGTTTATTTCTTTGTTTCACATGCACATATTCATTACTGAAGTGGATACTTTAAAAATGTTCTTTATTATGTCAGAGTATGTCAAAAAATGTAAAATAGAACTCCCATTTGACCCAGTTATCCCACTTCTAGGAATATATCCTAAGAAATCAGAAAACCAATCAGAAAGAATATGTGCACCCCTATGTTCATAGCAGCCCAATTTACAATAGGTTAGATCTAGAAACAGCCTAAGTGTTCATCAGCAGATGATGCATAAAAAAAAAAAAATACTGGTACATTTACACAATGGAATACTACATAGCAGTAAAAAAGAAAGAACTCTTACCATTTGCAATAGCATGGATGGATCTGGAGAGTATTTTGCTAAGTGAAACAAGGCAGACAAAGACAAGAATCACATGACCTCACTCATAAGTAGAATCTAATGAACAAATAAACTGATTATCAAAAACAGACCCAGAGACAGAGAAGCACAAACAAGCTGTTGAACCTCAGAGGAAAGCAGGGGAGGGTGGGTGAAAAGAGGTGAACAAATGAACTTGTATACATATATGCATAATCTGTGGACACAGGCAATGGGGTGGTGAGGGCATGGAGAGAGGGAGGGACGGGAGAGGCTGGAAGAGGTTAATGGGGTAAAAAGGAGGACCTATGTAATGCTTTGAACAATAAAGATTAAAATAATAGTAATACAAGGGAAGTAAATAAATACAATGTTCTTTAAAGAGCCTTTGTGCTGTTTTCTTGTACTTTGGGGACAGATGAGTTAATGTGGATAGAGTGACCCAGAAATGGCAGAACTCAAGTGAAAACCTCAGAGGTTGGGAGTCGAGAATAGGTTGCCTTGGACATGACGGATACACTTGCCCATTGCCTGTAAGCCAGGAGAGATGGAGCTAAGTCAGCAGGAAGGAGAGACAGAGCCGGAGAGAAAAACAGAGAAAATAAATGAAGAAATGTGGTACAGGGTTTTTTTTTTTTTTTCTGTATATAATTCAACTTTCAGCTTATCTATACTTAATATATTAATTATCTTAAATGAGTAGCATTTTTAATGTAAGATCATTTACATTATTCAGAATCAAAAAATAATGTGCAAATATTTTCTTTATAACAAAGCATCTATGTTAGTGCTGATGGCCATTCAGATAAAATGTTTATTCCTCAAATGGTCAGGGCAGCTTTAGCATTTTAATGTCCAAAAGTCATTATGAACGTGACATTTCTTCAAAAAGTTTTTCCAGTGACACTAATAACATTGTACTTGGAATCATATTTTGGTTTTACTCTGAATTTTTGAATCATGGATCAGATCAATTGTTGCCTTTTCAACTTCTGTGATGCAGGGCCACTGTTCCCCTGTCCCCCACCAATCCGGTGTGGACACCAAAATAAACATTGATGACTAATTCAATTATGCTAATGAACTAAAATTAATTTAATTATTAATGGAAAAGAACATGACACAAGAAGACAAGCTAAAATATTTATCAACTCAATCGTACAAATGACTGTGTGGCTTGGCTATGATGTTGGTCGGCGCCGCTCTGTTTCCACTGCCTGGCAGACCCCTCACCGACTCTGTTGGAATGCAGCGTGCTGAGAGGCACCGGTTCAATTCTAGTATTTGTTCTGTCCTGGAAAGAGCGCTAATATGCAATTTAAAAAAATGCCTCAAATAATTCTTGCCGTGTGTGTGTGTGTGTGTGTGTGTGTACGCACGTGTGCACGCGCACCTACTCACAGGTGGATGTTTATATTATGGCTGTTATGGTAAGTAATATTAATTACTCTTTCGCTATATTTGAAAATTTTAACACAGCTAAAAATCAAAATTAATTGTTATTGCCTATTTTGGAAAGCTTTTAAAAATAGTTTTGGTGGGATTTTTGTTAAGTGTGTGATTGCATTTGTCAACATGGTATTGCCTGTACTTAGTTTGCATAAAAGTGATAAAGCACAAAGACACATTTTCCATAAATGCATCCAACTACTAGAAACAAAATTTGACCATAAAAACATACCCATAGTTCTACTGCCTATTTCATGTATATGAAATGATAACATATTTTTCATATGCAACTTATTCATTTTCATTATTCAGAGTTGATATAATGCCATGTGATTATCATGCCTTCTCTTTTTCACTCAAGGGTGAAAACTGTAACATGACTGAATCTAGCATATTCTGAAAATAATTCGCCTTAAGTATTGTTACATATTGGTAACAATGATGGATCACACCATAGCAAATTAAATTAGTCAAAGACAAAGCAAATAGAAGTAGTATTAACAATTTAAAAATAAAAATAGGGAAACTTTACAATAACACAATTTTTAAAATTAAAACTGTTGAACATATTTTTCATTGAATTTTCAATGATATTAGTGAAAAGTCCATGCTTATATTTATAAGGAAATTAGTCTTAAGCTAACGTGATATTGCTAAATATCCCACACATAACTCTCCATAGTAGCTGTGTGTTAACTTTGAACATTCTCATACAATTTCTTAGGATAGATCGAAATATGAATATGTAATTACTATAATTCTTAAAGTGTAATGAATGGGAAATATAAAATTCACGCTAGAGGTTTATCCTAAAAGTGACAAATATGAATTTATGAAAGTTTATTTTAATATGTATTTTGTGCCACTGTTTTTAAGTGATTACTTTTATGAAATACACACACACAATCATAATTTCTTTTTAAGGAAAAATGTGACCTATTTCTTCCAAAATAAAATAAATTTGAGAAAAACAGGGATCCTTTAAATAAAATATGATTCATATTTTCAAAATAACCATCAATTTAAACATAAAATAACTTGTTATTGCATGCAGAAATCTATTTTCACAACAATAAGGCAGTTGCCAATTATATCTCTGCTAGAGGCTAGGTGCACGAAATTCATGCACTCAATGGAGGGGGGTTCCTTCAGCCTGGCCTTCTGCCTCTTGCAGCCTGGAAGCCCTTGGGGGATGTCCAACTGATGGTTTAAGCCTGCTCCTGGACCGAAGTCATCTGACATCCTTCAAGCTGCTGTGGAGGCGGGAGAGGCTCCCAGCTGTGAGCCTGGCTTCTGGTGCAATGACCACCAGGGGCAGCTCCTGTATTGAGCATCTGCCCCTTGGTGGTCAGTGTGCATCATAGTGACCAGTTGTTCTGCTGTTTGTTCAATTTGCATATTAGCATTTTATTATATAGGATTCTGAGAACAAACCATAAAATAAGGACAGGGAAAAAAAGGTAATTCCTGAGGTGCTCTGTAAAGAGCAATTTCTAGAGGTTAAAAGAAATCTACTTTGTTTGGTAAACTGAAATAAATGAGAACTCAATATCATTACTTAGTTACTACTGCAATGTCACTTCTCTTACATACAAAATCTCTTGTGAACCTCGTCATGATACAAATGGCCAAAAATCGTTTCAAAATCTGAAAAGACAGAAGAAGACCCTGTTTGTGAGATGACAAATCTTTTCCAAGCACATATCTGTACCTTCATATGGCCTATTTCTGGAAACTAAAATGATGACTTGTTTTGAATGGGAACATGCCTGTGTGTGCAGTTCTCACATCTCCTGCACCTCCTTCTGCCACCTGCCCACCTGCAGCTCCGCACATTGCTATGGAAACTGGAAACCTTGTCCCCTGAAGCCTTGAACTACGTCATCACCCCTGATGTAATGCAATCCCATTGCCTGTCTGGAGACCCAACACATGTTCTCATTCTCAATTCAGCAGCCTGTGTGCTGCTCACTGCATGGCCCTGTGACGAATTCCCTATAAGCAGATCTGGAACAGGACATCTGCTTCCCCAGCACGGAGGGGCTGGGTGGAGCACATCAACATCTGTCCTCGAAAGGCCGAAGACAACAGAGACAACGAAAGCTACAGTATCTTCAGGGTGGGAGAGGAGGCCAGCCCTGAGTCTCTCCTGTGAACACACCATGTGCAAGAGATTAAACTTACGTTTATTCATCAGGAAATACCAATTTGTGGAAAATATAATTTGTATTCAAATTTTTACCGAGTTATTCACCTCTGTGCTATAACTCCTCATGTAAATTAAATCTGCAATTTGTACTTAGAATCGAATTTATAGCCCCAGGAGGTTTTCTGGGACAGGCTTCATGGTACTGAAGAGCACAGAACCTTCAGGGTATGAAATCACCTGATGGAGACAATCATTTCATAACATGCACCTCTCTCAAAAGAGTGGGCTATACACACTAAATATACACATTTCACACGTCCACGATACCCCCGGAAGCTGGTTTTGTTTGTTTTTAGTAAAACATGGAATCTGGAAAGTAAGCATCTGAGGTGCAGCCCTGCTTGCTGCTGTGAACTGGACTTCCCTTCTCTGAAATTCAGTTTCCTCACTGAGGCAGTGAGCGATGTGTTTAGAAGACAGCTGGCAAAAGACAAGTCCCAAATATGTTTTGATAATATTCTCATTTGATTATACTGTCCCCATACTTTGTTTTTCCCCTTGAATTCTTCAGCTCCAAGAATTCTAAATATGCTTCCACAGGCTTCTGACTCCTGCAAACACTCGCACACGGCCGTAAAAAAAATAACCACAGTCCTGGTGTCTGCCCACAAAGCCTGTTCCTGAATGTCATGGAGTTCACCCCCGCCCGTCGGCATGTAATTCTGGATCAAGGTGCTGGCAGTTACTGGATTAGCCCCACAGCCATATCCAAACTCAGAAGAGAGAGCTTCTTGTTGCTTTGAGTAGGGAAACGATGCCGGCTAATCACTGACAATTGTAATCTCATCACCAGGCGTTGAAAACATGCTGGGAGAAGTTGGCACTGGGTCTAATTACATCACTATTCAGGAGCTTGATGGAGAAGATGGCCGTCCTGCCGTCAGTTGTGCGCTCAATAGACCATTTAGACCCTGGTCCAAGCTGTGGCCAGGAAGCCAGTCATTGTGAATTTCAAAGCAAGGTGAGTTGGTAGAGAATTGTAGGGAATTGACTCAGGGGCTCCGGGAACTCTCCACTCTCTGGGGATCTTCAGGAGCCCAAGCGGTGAGGATGGACAGTGTGGTGTGGAGTGAGAGGCCAGGCAGCCCCTGAGACAAGCACAGTTGTAAATCTGTGCTGCCACCTGCAGCAGCAGATCCACCATCTGTAAAATGGGGATAATACGGGTCAACCTTTGAGGGATCCTGTGGACCCCACACAGTGACCAAGGTAGGTGCTGGGAATGGCATGGATGCTCCTTGGTGAGTGTGGACTGGGGAGATGCAGCAAGGCAAAAAGCAACTTCAGAGCAGCACACACAAGAGCAGATTCCTCCCTGCAGCTATGTCAGTGACGTGGAGTGACATGTCCTTGTCCAGGGGCGGAATCATGCCCTGAATGACCAGGTGCACGTGTCTCTCTTACCAGCAGGATCAGTATAGTCTCCTTTTTAAAAAAATGTATATTGTTGAAAGTATTATAGGTGTCCCCTTGCCCCCCATATCCCTCTCCTTCCCAACACCCTTCATGCCCCCTGGCCCAAGCTTGTCTGTGTCCATGGGTTATAAATATAAGTTCTTCGGTTAATCCCTCCCCCACTTCCCTCTGAGATCTCTTAGTCTGTTCCATGCTTCCATGTCTCTGGATCTATTTTGTCTGTCTAATTTACTCATTCGATTCCACATATGAGTGAGATCATCTTTCTCTGACTGGCTTATTTCGCTCAGCATAATGCTCCTTTTAAGTGTGTGAGAATAAAATGGCCAGCAAATGATGAAGTACACTCTCAGTTGCCCATGAGCTTAAGGCTTGGATTCTGCCAATGACCAGCTTATATGAACAGTTTATATGAACCGTTCCCTTTTCCTGCCCTGATAGTGGGCAAGGTGAGTGAGCTTTTCTCCTTGGACCCTTGTGACTGCAGGAGTTTTGTTTACGTCGAGGTCGCCTTCTTGTGGGCTTTGGAGGCTAATGAGATCCACTTCCTGTTATTGAGCCATTGATGGAAAAGGGAAGCAGCCCCATGGTCCCTGCTCCAAGGAAGCCTGGCAGATGTCAGGATGCTGCTGAAAAAAAAAACATTCTGAGAAGTCTGCAAAGTGCTGAGTCACGTGGGTGATGCGCCAAAATGCCACATCAAGACTTAAAGGCTCTTAACTGTCAATGTGGAGATGCTGAGAAGATAATGAGATTTGAAAATTTATATATGCATAAATTTGTCTTCTTAATTGTTTATATTAAATATTCATGCACGTGGGGGTTTGGGGGTGTTGTCTCTCAGTCCCGACTGCATCCTCTCCAATCTGAGACCCCTGTGGGATCGGGCATAAACTGACACTTGGACAACACCCTCTCAATCAGCTTCTAACCACTTACCTACCTGACTGCTTTATCACCCCTAACCACTCTGCTTGCTGGCCTGATTGCCCCAACTGGTCCCCTCTGCCAGCCTGCTCAGCTCCACCTGCCCCCACCACCAGCCTGATCACCTTCAATTGCCCTCCCCTCCTGGCCTGATCACCCCCAACTGCCTTCCCCTTCTGGCCTTATCACCCCTAATAGCCTCTGCCTTGGCTCGCCACCATGGTGATCTGGGAACCCTGGCACCCTCAGCAAAGCGTGGCAGTGGCAGGTCTTTCCCCCGGCCTCCACATAGCATGGGGAACGGGCACTGCAGGCCTGCTGGGACTGCCAGGGCAGCAGTCAGCCCTGTCATGGGTGCCGGGCTAGGGGGAATGTAGGAACCCCTACATTCCGCACACAGCAGTGTCTCTGCATACTCCAGAGGCCAGCAGCCAACCCTTTTGTGGGTGCTGGGCTGGGGGCATGGACCCAAACTACCACTTGGATTCAGAGCTCGCGACCCAGCACCTGGGCCTGATGACTCACAGTCCTGCCTTGCGCTCATTACCCAAGGTGCCCTGGGCACTCATTTGCATGGCCCACGTGACAGGTAAACCCTGCAGCTCAGTTGCAGCCTATCAGAGCAACCAACATGTGAGTCTCGTGAGGGGATCCCATGGCATCAAATTCCCCCATGGTCACTGCAAAAGGACACGACTCAGTCACCGTAACTGAAAAGGAGGGATTTTATTGGCCCTTTAATACTGTGTAGGCATAGCAAGTAGTATGCTTGCTTCAGCAGCATATATACTAAAATTGGACCAACAGAGGCATTCCAAATTTTGCACCCAGCTCTCTTGCAATAGGCCTTCCTTCCCCTGGCTGCCCAGCATCCCATCCCACATGCCTTGGCCACGCCCTCCACTCCTTGATTGGCTGGTAGTGTAGCAAAGGTACAGTCACATTTGCATGTTTCTCTTTTATTATATAGGATACATATGCATACAGGAATTATGCATATGTACACATTCATGTACGTATATATGTACATCATATACACACAGCCACACAGTCACACAGACACACAGAAGACACACAGCCACACAGCTACATAGTCACACAGACACACAGACACACGGACACACACCTACACAGCTACACAGCCACACAGTCACACAGAAGACACACAGCCACACTCCCACACAGCTACATAGCCACACAGACACACAGCCACATAGCCACATACCTACACAGCTACACAGCCACACAGAAGACACACAGCCACATACTCACACAGCTACATAGCCACACAGACACATAGCCACATTGCCACACAGCCACATACCTACACAACTACACAGCTACACAGCCACACAGAAGACACACAGCCACATACCCACATAGCTACATAGCCACAGACACATAGCCACACAGCCACACACCTACACAACTACACAGCCACACAGACACACAGAAGACACACAGTTACACAGCCACACACCCACACAGACACACAGCCACACACCCACATACTCACACACCTACACAGCTACACAACCACAGACACACAGCCACACAGACACACAGACATACAGCCAGACGGCCACACACCCACACAGACACACAGCCACAAAGAGGTGGGCAGCAGGGTGCTAAGCATCACCCCAAATGCTGGATCTACTCTGATGTTTTGAGCTGCCTGATGGGATTGCAGGACCAGTGGCCATCCCATAGCAGCTGTACAGGTCAAAGTGTAATACACAGAATTCCAGGGGCCCCCTAAACCCTGGAGCTGAGTCTTAGGCTGTGGTCACAGTATGGCAGGGCGCTGATATGCTGTGAGCCTCCCAGGTAACTGAGTGAAGAGACAGATGCCATCTTTGGCTGAAAACACTGCATGGGGAGGGTTGTCCAAGGAGTTACGGGCAGGTCCCCATTTTCCTGATGACAAAGGCAGCATCCTGAGGTCGGCAAGCAAAGCCAGTATTGGAGACCAGATCCATCTGGTTGGAGGGACATGCTTCTTTCACTACCTGACAGAAAGCAGAGGCCTGTGCAGATGGAGCCTGGGCCACGAGTGGCAATGAAGGAGACTCCCCCGTGCCAGCTCTGTGCTGCTGGCAGGGGTAAGTGAGCTCTGAAATCTGCACGCTAATTGTGGGACATCAGGAAATGTCAAAAAGGATCCAGTGACTGGAAGCATGTCTCAGAGTGCCAGATCTTAGAGGGTAGGTGGGGAAAGGAGGGTGAGTGAGAGGTAATCAACCAAAGACCTTGCACGCATACAGGCATGACTCATGGACACAGACAGTGGGGTGGTGAGGGCCTGGGGCGGGGGGGGGGGGGCAAAGGACAGGGGTGGAGGGCAGGGGTGGGCTGGATAGGGTCAATGGGGGAAAGATGGGATATATGTAACACTTTCAACAATAAACATTAAAAACAAACAAACAAAAGACATTTCTTGACAAAGACATAATCTCCAAATAATATCATGTATGCACAGCTTTTGGGGGAGGAGGTAATATAATCGCAATATTTCTAAAATTTCCATTTATTATTTTTATGTGTGTGCACAAAGCACAGCCAGAGTCTCCAATCTGAAATCAAAGCAGAACACTGCATAAGTCTCAAAGGAGTGGGAGCTTCCTGCAGCTAATACAATCTTGATCTAGATTCACTAGGAGCTAACAGGATTTGGTGGCTAAAATCTTCCATCCCCATAATATGCTAACAAATTAAATGCATTGGTAAACTTTTTAAACAGTGAATTGGAACTTGTTCTAGATCAGTTTCCTCAGAAGCATACAATCCGCATGGGTTTGCTTGCGTGGAGCCCCTGACATCGGCACAGCTGCTAGAACATAAATGCCGTCACTGCCCGCCAGGCCTTCCTCCCAGGTTCATCCACATCATCTCCACCAGTTTAGGTCAACACCCTCTCAAAGGCTGCTCCAAGATCCTCCTCATCCCTGACCTTGCCCCAGAGCACCCACCGATACCCAAAAGCCCTAACTTGAAACACTCCATTCTTATTGTTCTCTAATTGAACTTTTACGCCATTTATTCAACTCTTAATCACGCGTGCCCACTGAATGAGATTTCCAGTGTCTGACGTATGTAGTCCTGATGAAATAATTACTTTTTCTAATATGAAAAGTGCCCTCTTAAAGTGAGTAGCTATTGAGTGAGTCAAAAGCACACTCCTAGCTACTCCAAGCTCACCTGGTTTTAGGTATCGTCAGCAAGGCCAGAGTCACATCCAGGCCACCCACACACTCATGCCACACGTTTCACCCTGTACCACCCAGCATTGCAAACTCCTTACCAGAGGCACTGTAACCCATTCATGGAATATTTCCCAAGGCACTCAGCCTAGTCTACACCCTCGACAGCCTGAACTGTGTTCCCCCTGATTTGCATGTTCAAGGTCTAGGCTTGGAGATGGGCCCTTGGATAGGTACTTGGGGTAAATGAGGTCATATGTGTTGGCTCTGATCCAAGGGAAGATGGTGACACCAGCGACGTGCATGCAGAGGAAAGGCCACGTAAGATCTCGGTAGGAAGCAACTGCTGGGGTGGTAGGGGGTGAGGGGAGCAAGGACAGGCCTCTGCATATCCTGCCAACACCTTAACCTTGGACTGCTGGCCTTCAAACCATGAGAAATTAAATGTCTGCTGTCCCAGGCAGCAGCATGCAGCATGCAGCATGGTCTTATGGCAGGCCTCACAGACATGTCCTATGCATCATGCAATTGGCAAATTAGTTAGAATTTATCATTTTCTATTTATTTCTCCTCTCAGACCACACTACTTAAGACAGATTCACATGCACAAATGCCTTGCAGTCATAGGTTTTTCATTCGTTCTTTTTATTGCCAACTTAATGTCTTAGAAAAGCAATGCTATTTCTGTCATCCACTCCTGCCCCCAAAAGATGCACTGAATTCAGGTTATTTGTCCAACACTTCGTTGGACATCAAAGAATATTGAAAAGTCAACCCTCCAGGTCACAGCGCAATAGCATCTCCTTACACTAGAGGCCCGTTGAATGAAAATTCATGCAATAGGCTTTCCTTTCCCTGGCTGTCAGGACCAGTTTTCCTCTGGAACCTGGAACCCAGGCATTTCCTCTGGCTGATGCCTTCCGTTTTTGCTTTGGCTGGCTGGAGGCTTCACTCCAGCCAGAGCCTTCAGTCTACTCTGCTCTGGCTGGAGTGCCACGCTGCCACCACCTCGTCTCCACCCCCGAGGGCAGGCGCTCACCACCACCACTACCACAGCTTTGTCTCCTTCCCCAGGGCCAAGCACTCCTGCTTCTTGGCCCTGACCCCTGCTCTTGATTGGCTGGTAGCACAGCCAATCAGGAGCCAAGGTATGGTCACAATTGCATGTTACTCTTTTATTAGATAGGATATGCGCAAATACAAAAACTTTAGGTTATAAACCCCCCCCCCCCAATTTAAATGTAAACAGATCAGTGCTCAATCCTGAAAAGGACAGGGCTTCAAGCAAAGGCTTCCAGCCCTGTGATCTCCCTCATCCTGTTCATTTCACCCTGAGGCACTTAGGCTGGCTGGAGCCACAGTGACCGGCAGTCAGTCCCTGTCTGTTGAGGTTATCTGTAACCTGGAAGACATTCTGAAGCATCAACATGCACCCTGTCAGTCAGAGAAGATGCCCAACATCAAAGAAAGGCTGCTGTGGACTGAACCTTCCCCCCACCACAACCAGCCCCACACCACTCCCCCCCAACACACACACACAGAAAGCTCTTACGACACACAGAGTGGTAAAGGCACATTTTCAATAAATACTTATTGGATAAACTTTATTTTTAAAACATTTTAAAAATATATTTTACTGATTTTTTACAAAGAGGAAGGGAGAGGAATAGAAACATCAATGAGAGAGCAACATCGATCAGCTGCCTCCTGTACACCCCCTACTGGAGATGTGCCTGCAACCAAAGTACATGCCCTTGACTGGAATCGAACCTGGGACCTTTCAGTCGATGCTCTATCCACTGAGCCAAACCGGTTTTGGCTTATTGGATAAATTTTAACACTGCTAAGCCAACTGACCAGATTTTGGAATCACATTTTAGCAAAAAAAAAAAAAAAAAAAAAATGAACTTCATTGGAAGTCAGTTTAAATTCTTAATAAAAAGTGAAAGCTAAAACTGTGACAATCAGAGGGCATTTTAGAAATGTGTCTTGGCTAATTTCTAGTAAGGAATGAGACGTCAAAAAGAATTTGAAACATGGCACACACTGTGGCTTCTGAGCCCTCTGCCACCAGCACGTGTGATGATGACCCAGCTCTCGAAACAAGGCTAGTGCTGCTGTCCGTGTAAAAGACAAGCTGGGTTTCCAAGGTCAAGTAAAAAAAAAAAGGAAACTATTTAAAGAATAATCTAAATCAACTACATGCTGAAATGATCATTTAAGAGACTGGATTACATAAAACATTATGAAAATAGATTTCACCTGCTTCGTTTTAGTTTTTGATATGAATTAAAGTTGCATATGGTGGCTTGCCTTGTCCCTCCTGAGACATGATTATCCCTTGTCTCCAGGCTATATATGCTCATACCAGTCACCTGTCTGATCACTTCCCATAGTCCCTAGCAGGGGTCCTAATCACCAGGTCACCTGCCACAACACCATAGCGCTTGTGTCCAAGTCACTGTTACTTGATTCATAATGGCCCCAGAGTCATTCACATAATGTCAATGGTAGTATATTACTATGACTGTTCTGTTTTATTATTGGTTATTGCTACTCTCTCACTGTGCCTAACTTACAAATTAAACTTTACCATAGGTATGTATGTATAGGAAAAAGCATGGTATTTGGGTACTGTCCATGGTTTCAGGCATCCACTGGGGGTCTTGGAACATATATCCCAGGGATAAGAGGGGACTAGTGTACATTGTTGTCCACATTAAAAAAAAGAAAAGAAAAAAGTATAGAGACCTTGAACTCATGCTATATGTTTTTACAGTATATAAGGGTTTCTAATACAATATTTTATTTGTAATTTTGAGTAATTTCAATATATTCTGAAACAAAATTTATTCTTTCAAACCATGGACTCTATATTACATCATCAAATGCACGTGATACAAAGTCACACAGTCATATTACTCACTTCTCTTTCCTGACCATCTCTTTTTTCCTCAAAACCTATCATTCCTATTTATCTCCTGATTTCCTATGGGAGCCACCTCTACATCTCCTTGGCCCTTTCACTATCCCTGCCACACACAGCCTCCATCTCTTCTCAAATTCTACTTTGGACACATTGTAAGGAGAATACTGTCAAACCTCCCAACCTCAGGACCTTTGCACGCCACTGGAGAGGAGAGGCATCACAGTCATGAGTTTTCAAGTGCCTTTAAGCGATCTCCTCTCAACAGCTGGCAAACCGCCATGCACCACCATTTCTCACAGGCACCTTTCTTCCCCCAAGTAGAGTCAGTTCCTGAGAGAGGTCCAGTGTCTTGTCTCCTTTCCTATCATTTTATATCTCCTAAAACACAGATTCCCAACATAATAGATGAATAAAGAAATTCTCACAATTGTACAACTATGTTCAGCTCAAAAAGACTGAGAGACTCTGAGGAGGACAGGAATGGGCCCTCTGGCAGCAGGAAGGAAAGCGCTGTGTCTCCGGAAGACCTGCCTGAGATAGGCAGGGCTGAGTATCTCCCCTTCTCCATTTCTGAACCAAGGCAGTGTGTGTGTGTGTGTGTGGGGGGGGGTTAATCATTCGGGGCCTGGTGAATGTAGGCTGCCCAATCTTTATTGAAAAATAGTCCTTTCTCAAGTTCCCAGGAAACTATTCAATAATGAAATATGTTTTCATGCATCTCAAGTAGCCATTCGAAGCAGCACCCTAAAATAATATCGTGTACTTACGTGTGTTTCCTTTGATTAAAGAGCAGATAAAGTGAGCTGGGAAAATAAACATCCAAGTGTGGGCCATGGAGAAATCTGAAGTGGAGGTGAGGCCATGTGGGGAGACAGAGAGACACCTCTGAACGACCCAGATATGAGGGAATTGGCTGTTCACTTTCCTCTTGCGAAAGACTAATTTTCCACATCAACAGCAAACACTTCCCGAGTGAAGATTACATTCTGTGCGTGCGTGGTGAGTAAATATTTGCAGTGCTTCCCGAGCCTCTGCACAGCCTCTGTGGGCAGGGACCCATCTGTCTCCCCAGCCACGGCGCACCCATGGCCCCTGCAAACGTCCCTGTGCTGGCCCCTCCCGGGAATATGTGAAAACCTGCCAAAATCCAGTCATTTTAAATAACAGATTAAGAGTAAATATAGAGCAGCTGTTTTATATAAAGAGAAACAAAACAAACATGAGGTCAATCCAGACAGTACTGTCACTTGTCCCTCGAACTTCTGTGCAGCTTTGAGTAAATTACATCTCTCTCTCAGTCTCGGTTTCTTCGGAAATATAAATAGTGGTAATGGCACCAAGGCATAGGGAAGTGCAAATGGAAGTGCAGCCACATGGCACATCAGGTGACCTTGGTCCTTTGCTTTCTTCTCGCCAGGTTTTACAGGCAATAGCCTTGCCCTCCTCCAGCCGATTACCACCCTCCAAATGGCCCCGGATCTGTGATCATCAAGCATGTGGCCACCAGTGTGCACAAATGTTTTCCCCAAATACATGGATGTGTATGAAAGCAATTAATGTCCACTGTCCAAAGTTATACCAAATAGTCCACTGTGTAATTCTAAGAAAAGAGGATATTAACAAACCAGTAAAATGTAATTTTATGAAATTGATTTTTAAAACTTTACTTTTATTGATTTCAGAGAGAAAGGGAGAGGGAGAGAGAGAAACCTCAATGATGAGAGAAAATCATTGACAATTTGCCTCCTGCATGCTCCCTTTTGGGGATGGAGCTCACACTCCAGGCATGTCCCCTTGACAAGAAGGGAACCGTGACAACCACTAAACCACACCAGCTGGACATGAAATGGATTTATGCAAATAAAATATCTAGTGTTTCTTTAGAACGCGGGTGCTTAGTGATGGCCATGGTGCCTGTCAGCGAACAGGACAGGTTCCCATGCTCCTTCTGCACTTTTGCTCCTTCTGCACTTACACCTGCCCATGGAGTCATTCTGAAAGCCTCAGCCCCACTGTGGTCTCCAAGGAGAGACAGGCTAGAGGACGTTTATCCTAACCAGCAACTCTGCTTCCCCCCTACCCTCTCTAACCAGCAACTCGGCTTCTCCCTCTGCTCTCTCTGTGGCCAGGAGTGCTTAGAAGAAACTGTATCAACACCTCACCCTTTCCAGCATTCAGTCCCAGAAAAACAGCAAGATAATGTAAACATAAAGAAACAAATGCTTTACATTTATGGCAGCATTGAAAAAATACAAAATCTATTTTCCAGAAAGTTCATTTGCTATTTAACAGAAGTCTAACAAAACAGATGAGCAACAACAAAAAGTAAATTCCCCGATATTTTCTTCAAAAGAAAAAAGCTATGTGAATAAGCAAAACTACTAAAATTGGCAATAATTGGGCAGATATATGTATTCTGTAGGAAAATTTAATAATGAAAAGGAGAATGGTGAAAAATACACTATTTATATCATAGTTGACCTGCTAAACGTGTAGCTAGCTTGGTTAGATTCAGAAATTAGCTATTACTTAAATTTATATCACAGTTACTGTTCTCAAATCATGGTGGTGGGAAGTCACTGTCCTCCTTGTCATTAATGTGAATGGTCATGTTGCCATTGTCAGTTCCTGAAGAGAAATATATTACATTTTTTACATTACACTGAATTATTAAAAAATGCAATTTTAAAAAGATTTGTGCAAGTCAGTATAAGTAGCAAATAATAATAATAAATAAGGAAACAATAACAATAATATTAAGATTAGTGAAGATTTTTTAAAATTAGTTTTTTATTGCTTTCCAGAGCCTGCCAAAGTAGCTTAAACATAAAATTCATTAATAACTTGTTTTTTTATGCACAAAATATGATTTTCTCAATGGCAGCGTGATAAAAGAAGTGAAGATATAACTGTGCATTTTTTAAAGTCACAGCCAACACCATTTAAAAAGGAAAATGTTTATAAGTCAGAGAGGAGAATAAATTAAATTGTAATTGAAATATTTTCTTCAATTTCCTGTTGATCAGGCAAACAATCCTAACTATCCACTTCTCTTCTGCTCCCCACGCCAAGTTTTGTTTGTTTGGATGCACAAGCGTACTTAGTTACTTACGCTGCCAGTAAGCAGTGAGCAAGCGAGACCCCACTGCCCCGAGTAGAAGGCTTTCTGGACTGCAGCTGCCTCAAAAAATGGTCATTTTAGTTAAAAAAAGATAGCTACATGGCATATAATCCTTTCAACTAGGACGATATACATATTTTTGGTCTATCAAATGTATGTGCATTACCTTTCAATTCCATTATTTTTATATTTAAAGGCACCATTTGTTTGCATAAATTATAATACTTTTAACCACTCACCTTTCATAAAAATCAGAGAAAACAAACCATCTTTTAAAAAAATGCAGTTTATGCTGAGACCGATTTGGCTCAGTGAATAGAGCGTTGGACTGCGGACTGAAGGGTTCCGGGTTCGATTCCAGCAATGGCATGTACCTTGGCTGCGGGCACATCCCCAGTAGGGGGCGTGCAAGAGGCAGCTGATCGATGTCTCTCTCTCATCAATGTTTCTGACTTTCTATCCCTCTCCCTTCCGCTCTGTAAAAAATCAATAACATATATTTTTTAAAAAATGCAGTTTATCTTTTGTAAACATGAGTGTCTTTGTAAGTGTGTGTTTCAAACTTCCCCCCTTTGTGTATAAAAGCAGTTCAGCTTCATGCCTACCAGGATGAAAATCAGCGTGCTGGTTGCTTGCATATAGCCACGTAAGGATATATATAAGAAATAACTAAATGTTTACTTTTATTGATGAACATATCTTCATTTAAAAATTACTGAACAGACAGGACTTGGTAGAGGATTTCCTTTCTCTGCAATGCTAAGATTGGGGCAGATACTGTGAAATTAATTCAGTAATCCAGGATTTTTTTTACGTGCCAATTTTGGCATGCCATAAAAGTTCCTGGAACATATTTATACTTCCAGAACATTTAACCAGTTTCTTTAAGTTTCTGATGATTTCTTTATCAAAATTCAGATAATACAATACTTGAGGTCAGGTAGTGGTCCACCAGCCAATTTAATTTACATTTTCTTTCCTTCGTCTCCCGCCTTCACTTCCCAAGTCCTTTTTCCCTGCAAAATATATTTATTTTCTCTCTTTCTGGAAGCATTGGAAATTATTCATGATTAAGTTATCCAGGATCACTGGGTGGATTGCTTGCTGAATGAAAGAACAAGGTTGTTTCTCATGACAAGCCAGTAGGCGGTGCTAACTACAGGGGGCTGCACGCAGAGATTTTAAACCAAAGAATTCACAGAATAGGTGGCCAGTATCAAGAGCTATAGAACTACCAATATGATTCACGGAGGAGTAAATTTCAAAGATTGGAGTGTAACAGACAGCAATGTAACATAGCATATTCTATAATGCCTGATGAATGTTCAATGGAAACTGAAGATGGCCACAGGTTCTTAGTATGATTTTTACTTACAGATTTCAAAGTACAAGCATATATGTGTTCTCACGGTAAAGACCTATGAACACCTCTCTCCCCCAGTGGTTTTTATTTCATAGCTCAACTCTGCCCCAGCTGGGAGACACTCCCCACCCAGTCCTGAACAGCAGCACCCAGCCTCAGTGGTGATTCTGGTTTGACTACTCAAGTTATTTCTTTCCCACCCAGTCTCTCTGTTCAAAAAATTAAAGGATCTACAGGGCATGCAACCTGTGAAAAAAAATATTGTACACATATATTATCTTGCATTTTTAAATAAATGAGCATCTCTACTTACACACATTATGAGAAAAATGATTTAGAAAACTAGAATGTTGCAAGTGGTTTTTAAATGCTTTTGTGAATTGTTTAAACCAGATGAAAGACCCCATTTTAATAGTGTGCTCAAGGCACAGCACATATGCACAACAATCACCACTAGAAGCTGGTTCACCTAGGATCCAAGTCACAGCCTAGCTCTCCATTCTCCGCATGGAGGGTGGGAGGCCACAGCCAAGACATGAACTGTCTCCTTGCTACAAATGCAACAGGGCTTTCTTCCCAGAGAAAGCTGAGTGACACACAAACACAGTTCACACCGTGACTTCTAAATACCTTTGAGGAGACAGTGCATGGTGAATAAAGAGATATCTAGCACTCTGGATATTACAATAAACTTCAATCTTCTACAGAGAAATGGCTATTTGCATTCCTAACCCGATTAGCACCAGGTGTAAAGAAATACAGGCATAAAACTTTACATTCCACAAACTTAAGTTATAGACGTAGAAAAATATTGGCTTGAAAAAGCCATCATGAGTTATTAACCCCTTTGTTATGGGCCCTTCCAAGTGTTGGAATTAGTGTTTAAGTCTATAGATAACAGAAGAAAACTAAGTCTGAGAGATAAATTGTTTCATTTGCTTTCTTTAGTTTTAAAAAAGAAGACAAATTACATACATATGATAAATTTAAGCTGGACTTTTTGAAAAAGAAAATAAAGGCTTCAAAAGCAAGTCTTTTAGATACCAGCCACCCTCCAAATTTTAAGATTTCAAGTACATACGGCAGAGTTATTTGGACAGCAAGCTTTCCAGCAGATTCTGTCACTGAGTTTAGTACCGAAAAGGCTTTTATTACCAACTGGTTCATCTCCCAAAAGTCTTATACTAGAAACGTATAACAGAACAGTCATGAACTACCACAAACTCCACAGAACACACTCAACACTGAGCATTGCTACCAACACAATCAACATCATCACCAACCCCTACCTGTCCTGCCTGGTTCTCAAAGGAAAGCCTTTGGCACCATTATCAGGTGGCTATAAAGAGTCAACAATGTTTCTTTACACCTCAAGTAATGGGGAATTTTGTACATTAGGGGAGTGGTCTCATTAATACAAACTGTTTTATCCTCAACATGATACCCAATTGCGCATCTTAGAAAGTAACTGTGTCCCCATTCCCTGGAAGACACCACCAAGTCCTTAATACCCCAGAGGCACACCAGAGAAAGAAAAAAACAACCGCTCTGAGCCAGCAACACCCTTCTGAACAGTAACCTGCAATCAGGCTGGGAAAGATCTACTGCCTTGTTTACTCCTGGCAAAGAGGAGGAGCTGGACTTGAGCAGGCGCCTGGGTTGGTGCCATCCTCTCTGGACCTGGAAAGATCCCCAGCGCCTGGCCCTGTGGCCAGCTGCCAGCCCCTTGGGAGGAAGGTGCCTGGATGCTCCCTCCCCACTTCCTGGTAGTTCCAGGGGTCGCCCGCCGGCCTTCACAGCGCCCTGGGCCCTAGCCCCGGTGGAACTTACAGGCCCGGAGTGCTGAGTCCCAGCCGCCGCCCTCTGCCGCCCACAGCGCCGAAGCCCGTCAGCTGCTGTGAAGACCTGGGCTCAGCCAAGGAGGGACTGTGTTTTGCGCGTATCCAGAAAGGATCGGAGGCAGGGGACTTTCCCCAGCGCAGGGCTGGGATGTCCCCACCGCGGGCTCGCGCAGACACACACACACACACACACACACACACACACACACACACACACACACACACACGTCCTCGCAGGGATCAGCGCTGCCGTTGCAAACCCGGGAAACACCTCCAAAGGGACCAAGTACCTGCTCTCTGCGAGCTGCTCAGCTGTTCACTTCATCCTCCGTTGACAAGGAAACCAAACCGCACTTCATTTTTTTCCCAGAAAAACCTTCCAATGCCATCATTTGAAAATTGATATAAGGGGAACGGCGGGGCAGGAAGAAGGAGTAATATTGATATAGATATCAGAATATCTATCATAAAATTATCTCGGGTTTTAAAAAAGCCAAGTGTGCAAAAGTCATGGTTAATTTAAAGGAGGGAAAAAAAGTATTTTGCTTAAAAATAATCCCAATCACTAGCTGCAATAAAAGTTTCACGTTATCAATGGGTATCAAAAACAGGGGAGAAACGAATTTGTTCTCACCGGCTCCAAAAAGGGCACCAAGAAAATGGAAAATGAATGCCTTTGCTCAGTGGTTTGTACCAATATCTCAAAACCACAAACTTGTAAACACTGCTTAAAATTCCACCTATCCAAAAATCTTATCAGAAAAAGAGTAGGGGGAAAAAGAGGTAGAAACATGCTTTTAAAATATTTTTACAAAGGAAAAAAAAAGACACTACACTTCACATCGCTTTTTCCATAAAACCAGTTGCACATCTCGCAGGAGTCGCTCCGCAGTATGGTCCCCCTGACTTGGGACCTGCCGCGTCCCCGGAACCATCGCCTGCTAGAAAAACTTGGGTTCAGGAAAAGGCTCGAAACCATGTCCTCCAGCGTTCCCAAATACAAACAATAATCAAAGAAGTGGGGGGAAAAAGAAGAAAAAAAACCCCAAAAAACAAAAAAGGACAAAAAAAGAATAGGACAAGAATGCCACCGAGAGGGTACTCACCGAGCGGGAGTAAAATGTTGGAATAAAAATGAGATTTGGCATAAAATACAGTATGGCGGTGGGAGAAGGAATGAAGCGCGTTTTTCTCTGGATCTCGACCTCGGATACTGACACGTGACAGGAGCCAGGCGGCCTCGCAGGCTGGAGGGCCGGGCTGCTGGGGCGCCACGGAGCCGCGCGGGGCCGGGAGGCTGGCTGGGCGCTGCGCGCAGACGAGCAGGGGCCCCGCGGGGCCGAGCACACGCGCGTGCACACGCGGGCGGGCAGGAGGGCAGCGCCGGGAGCGGAGCCGCGCGGGCCGCCCGAAGCGCAGCCGCCTCCACGCCGTCACTGTCGCCCCCGTTGGCGCCGCCGCCTGGATGCGGAGCGCGTGTGCGGACCACGCGGTGCCGTGGTCACGCCTGAGAGGCGGATACAACTTGCTGCTCCCCGAGAACTTGCGCTGCTGCCACTTCCTCTGGGGTGCAACCCTGCGCCGTCTCAAGGTAGTTACCTGCAGAGAGCGCCCAGCCAGCCGGCTCTCCCGAAGTTTCTCCCTCTGTCTCCCAAGTCCCTTCCCTCCCAGGCTGCCGCGGCCGCTCCCTCCCCTAGATCTGCGCTTCCCCCTCTGAGCTCTGGGAACCTGGCTCCGGGGACACTGGGGCGGTGCCGCGGGCAAAGCCACCCTCGATCTCGGTCACCATCCGAATATCCGAGTGCAGGGCATCGCGCCGCGCGCCTCAGAGAGGAACGTCTGCAGGTGGAGAGACACAGCCGTCTCTCCTGTGGGACCGTGTCCCACGTCCCTCTCCGCGGGCTTCATAGCCAGGGGTGGGGCGTGAATTCATTCCAGCGTGGACCGGGCATTGTTTGGTCTGCGCGCGCGCGCCGGCCTCCAGGCTTCTGGAAGGATCCATGGCCGGGGCTCCTGCCTGACTCCTGCGCAAGTTGTGGGCTGGGGCAGGAAGTCAAGGGCCAGGGGGCAGGAAACCAGCTAGACCTTTGTGTGAGTCCACAGATGGAGAGGGGAGCGAGCAGTTGGCGGCAGGGAGGGGGAGAAGGGCGCCAGGAGTGGGCGCAGCCCAGGTGGGAGGTGACGGCTTCTCCACCTGGCGTCTGGCAGAGGATGCCTGTCGCCTGAACAAAGATTCCATCAGCCAGTCTATGGAAGCCTTGGGATGCTTCCACTGCCTGTTCAAGAACCCTCTTTCTGGCGCCGAAGCACATCCATTTTTCTTCTTTTTTGTGCAGTACCCACAGCAGGACCATCTTTCCGCACCTCCAAGCTGCTTTGTCAGGGGTGTGTGGCATTAATTGGCATCCCTGTGTTTGAGAACTAGACATTAGCACAGCTCCACAGTCCCCAGATTGCTGTCTCCATGTTCCCAAGGTTGACATTTAAGACGAAATGTCTCCCAGAGATGACCTACTCTGGGCAATGGTGAAAATTATGTATGCAGCCGCTATAGAGAGCTTCAACAGCACATAGGTTTCTCAAACATTCCGGTCAAAATCCATTGACCCAATAACAATGGCAATCCTCAATTTAAACAAAAGAGATTTAAAATAAACATTAAACTATCATTAAATATTTATTTTGGTGGGTTGCCTGCCTTACAACTTCGTATTCATACATTATGAGGATTGCTGATGAGAAATACCATCTGAGAAAATGATTCGATACCTTTGAAGCCTCATTGAATTCTATCCTGAAGCCACTGGATTTTAACTGCATAACAGATCAAATGTGCCTTTCACTCTAAAACACCCTGGGCTGCTTCTTTTTGTATCCACATGTCTTTTTCTTCTCTGAGTCATGAGGTAATTTTTCTATCATGAAACCTTAGTTTGTTAAATTTTCCCAATTTTTTTTCATGTAAAAAAACATCTGATTCCAATCATTGTAAGGAGAAAATAATGCTAGTGTATATTTTTCTCATCAGTTATCTCACCGCAGGATTCACATGTGAGCCACTTCACCTCAAAAATGGGTTTTGCACCTTTGAGTTAGGCTTATTTCAGAAGAACTTGAAAAACAAGCTGTTTAGAATTACTCTGCAGAGGTGGCTGGCAGCCAGCTCAAGGACTGGCAGGCTTTTATTATTCAATAAAACGGCTCCCCTTTATATTAAATGCAGTTCTGCTGAGGAAAGGAAAGCAGGACATCAGTGTCCTCCCTGCAGGTTCCCAGTTCCCATCTCCTTACATAACCACAACGCAGTGCTCATCATGTTGGAGTAATTTGTTTCCAACATGCAAGACTCCTCCCGTATGCTGTGGCTGCAAACCCAGAGTAAGCAGTTAGTTCAGGGAACCAGTATGGACTGAGCACAACTCTCATCTCCTTGCATCTGCTCCATAGCAGTGTGTCCTATTCATTTTACAGATTAGGAAAATAAAGTCCAAATTTTTAAAAAATCTGCCAAGGATTCCATTGGTAGTACTTGGTAGAGGTGGATTGGACCCAGATTTTATCTGGTTTGACAGTTAGAATAAAATATCTCAAAAAATACATAAAGGATGCATAGTATTTTCAAATATTGCTATTGATGTCAGTGAACAAATGCTCAATACTCTAAAGTAAGTAGATATAAAATAAGTTGGTGGGAATCAATTTAGCTATATTGACCACAAATAACAGTAGCAATATACATATTTTCACTCACCTTTTTTTTTAAATTTCATGGAACACAGGAGAAGAAAATAAATCTTCAAAAGCTGAGATAAAGGGGTTCATTTTTTTTTTCATTAGCAAAAATGTGCACCACATACTTGGTGGCCACATGCTTCTGGCCACATCCCCAGGAGTTAACCATGGAGACTTTTTAAAACCAGTTTGCTCTCCATTCTGAGTTCACCTTGGAGAGTTCATAATGGAGAAGTATAGTGGATTTAAGTTAAGGCAAGTTAGTAACACCAGTTGAGGAAGTATCTATTTTGAAATCTATGATACATAATCTCCATGTTTTTCCATTAGAAGATATTGAGGATACATGAATTACTTGTACATATAAATAGATATTTTGCATATGAATATATACTTAGAAATCATGTCACAATAGCATAGGTCCAATGTATGCTTTTACAATCAATGGCATATCATTTTCTCTTGTTTTGCTTGGCAATTTTTTCGCAACTTAGTGATTTTAATTTTATTTTTCATTATATGTTCTGCCCCTTGCTAGAAACATACAGTACTTATAATTCTCTTTTTTTAATTTGGTGGGTTTCCTTTTTCCAATATTTATATTGGAGGGACTGCAAATATCAAAACTCATCAAATAATTTTTACAAATTTTCAAAGTGATTAGAAGATTGAAAATAAATATTAACAATATGACATAAAATTAGTAAAATCAGGAAAGTAGAACTCTCAGATGTGCTGCGTAATTTATTTTTTTTTATATTTCTTACTTTAATCTATGTATTTTATGGCATCCACAAAATTCAGATATATGAAGCAAAATAGACATCTAAATTTCTTATGATTTAGGTACACTCATACAAAGTTAATATATATGTATATTACTAAGAAAATAAATGTAAAGCAAATTAGTATGTTTACTAGTATTCTTACTTTGAATGTTTTGTGGGGCTTCTTTTTTTTTGGCATTAAGTAGATTGAATGTGGTTTTATTATAAAAATGACTTTTGGCAAAGGTGAGAGAGCGTGTACAGCCAGGAGCCCTCACGGTTTCCCAGGAACACACTTGGCCCAGGCAGGAGGAGCCGCGTATTCTGCGCTATTTGCAGTTTTTCACTGATGACGGGCCTGTCAAGCATCTGTTCTAAAGAGAATGTCAAATATGTCGGTTTACAAATTTAGAAGCTGCAAATGTATCTAGGGTGTCTCTTCAGATTTGAAGAGTTAAATATAAAAATGCGGCAATCCTAGAGTCAGAAATAGGCCCTTGAAAAAGCACCAAGGATTAAAAATAGCAAGTTATTTTTAAAACACTTTATTATATATTAATATAATATAAGCATATAAGAGCCTGAAGTGAACAAAAAAGACAGGAGGTTTATGCAAAACAAAACAAAAAAAGCTAAAAATACTGGTGAGAAGAATCATACAGGAGACTATGTGCCATTGGATAACTTCGTACTGTGTCTTAGATGCTTGACAAAGGACACGTACTGTCATAAAATCCTCATAATCAGAACCACTTCTGCAGGGCTCCGCCTAGGGAGCTGGGCCTGAAAGCAGGTGAACAGCAAAGGGCTTCATGGCCAGCCAGTGAGAGCGATAAGGCCATGTAACGAACAGGAAGAGGAACTTCAGTGCCCAGGTGTGGTCATTTCAGCTAAGAAACCTGCAGCGACCACGTCTGGAGAGGAGGAAAACTGAAAACTCGGGGTGGGGGTGGGGGTGGGGATGAACAGAAAGAAAGAGAGGAAGTCAAGATAGGAATGAGGGAAGACCAAAAATGGTCAGAGGAAGCATATGTGGCGGTGGGGGAGCAGGGAGGGCAGGGAGGGGGGCGGTGGATGGCGGAGGATGTGGGAGCTGGGAAATCTAAAAAAAAAAAAAAAATGTATGGATTTTATTTTATTTTATTGAAACATAAGACAACTATGACACTGGGCAGATTTGGGTCATACTGATGAGTCCTACAAGACAGGACAAAATGTACTTTAAAAAAAATATTGCAGACCTTACAGTGTATGTCTTCAGTGAAACTAAATGTACCTGGACATTCCTTGCTGAGTTCACACACCTACTCTGGAAGAAGGACAGTTTCCCAAAGAGAACACCAGAAAGAGATCTCACTGGTGTTTCAAAAACAAGAGGTATCTTTATCCTGCTGACTCAGACTGGTAGCAGCAGGCAGTGTGCTTTAACTAAAAAAGAAATTTTGCCTAAGAAGAATCTGAAAGATATTCCAGAGAAAACCAACATTTGATTGCCCACACCTCAGGATCTTAGACACAGAGGTATAACCAGCTTCTTTACATGAGTGGTGTGGATATTGAGTTAGGATTATGATTCTCTTGTTGAGATTTTATCTGTTTACTTATTTTAATTTTAAAAGTCTGGTATTTAGAGGCAAGGACTTTTTTTTTCTTTTAACTGAGGGTTATTCATTTGTTTTGTTTAAAGGTTATAGCAATCAAGAAATGAATGGATGCCATGAGTTGGTGATTTGCAAATGTTGGGTTCCTACAGATGAGAAGCACTTCTAAGGCCATGTAATCTAGTATGCTTTGTAGTTCTTATCGATGTGAAGTTTATATTTTGAAAACAAAATTTATTTTTCTAGCAATAAAATTGAGTTTTCAAAAGCCAGATAATATAGGAGAATGGTTTTACACTGACAAAGCATGCGGCAATGCACTTTGCAAGCCTTTTACTATTGGTTTGAACACTTAAATAATATTTGCTTAGTAGTCTTTTATACTAAGATGTGTGGATAGACATTTGGTTAAAAATTATGCTAGGAAACAGTGAAGTCGACTGTGGGAGGTAGATCTGTAGTTCCCAGGTTCCCTTTAGGGGCTCAGGAAACAATGAATAGGTTGCTTTCTTTTACATACTCTAAATTTCCTCTAATAGTTTCTACTTTCTCTTTTTTTCTCTGTATTTCAGAACTCAGACCTCTGACATCATCCTACACACATTCAGGGGATAGGATATATTCATACATTAATTCTTGAATTTGAACTTTTATGAAGCTAATAGAAATATTTTGTAGTAGTAAATGTGTGATTAGACATTTGGTAAAAGCGATTTTAGGAAATAGTTATATCAGTGATATGACTTGGTATATCACTACTTTAAGATCATATATATATATCTGTATCTCTCCTGGATGTCTCCCCTCAGCAAAGAGAGGGGTCAACCTTGTTAAGATCTGAAGAGATCAGAGCCCTTGGTGGGTTCGCTTCTGGGTAGTGAATTATTTGTTATTTTATTCATCTAAAGCTCCAAAGAAAACCAGGGCAAAGATCAAACATAGGCATCCCAACTAAAAATATAATGAACAACTGGAAGGCCACTGGGCAAAATATGACTATTTCATGCTACCAACATATAAATACACAAACACCCCACCTAACAAGCCATTCATTGCAACTAGTCACATGCCTTTGCAGGAGACCAGTTTCAGATGCATTTATCTTTACAAATTATATAAAACTAAATTTAGGGCTTGATGGCCACATAACTAGAAAAAGAGTTTATTACCATTTGATATATATCTCCTTTTTGCCTGTTTTCAGAAAGAATTGGCAACTGTTTTTAAAAATTAAACAGCATGTTTTATTAGTATTCCTTCAATCAACTGTGTTTAAAGCTCAGGAGATAACAAAAATGTGTGAATTCCAGAAAAAATGTGAATCTTTAAACTGTATACTTGTTTTTGTTACAAACAAAGGTAATCTGCAATTTTTCTCTTGCCATTTGTGCAACAGAAAGTGTAACATGTTTTAAGATTTATATTAATAAATCAATAAATATTCTTTAAACCTAATTTTAAAAATCTATCATCAGAATATTATAGTATACTGAATGATAGCTTAAAAAGAAAAAAGAAAGGTTGAACATTAAAATGTAAATGCCTGACTCAAAAGTACATTGCTTTCTGGAGAGGAGGGATTTTGTAGATAAAATTTTGCCAAAAAGTTGTGTATCTGCTAATTTGCTAAACCTGGCGGGAATAGACAAAAGCTCTATTCATATTATTGAGTAGAATTACCAATAAAACTCAGATCTCTTCCACTTTTATTAGAATATTGAAACATCATACATCATAATTTTACCCTGATTTGAATGTTATGTATAATTGAAACAAAAAATGTAGAGGCTGTGGTAATGAATTGATTAGTACAACATTCAAGTAGATAAGTGTAAAACATATCCAATTTCCTCCTTTATATCCTACTAGAGGCCCAGTGCATGAAATTCATGCATGGGGGAGGGGACCCCTCAGTCCAGCCTGTACCTTCTCCAATCCAGGACCCTGCAGGGCACGTCCAACTGCTGGTTTAGGGGTTGGGTCTAAATCGGCAGTCAGACATCTCTCTCATAATCCTGGACTGCTGGTTCTTAATCGCTCACCTGCCTGCCTGCCTGGTCGCCCCAACTGCCTCCTCCCTGCCAGTCTGGTCACTCCTTACTGCCTGCCCCTGCCAGCCTGGTTGACCCCAATTCCTCCTCCCTCCCCCGCCAGCCTGGTTGCCCCACAGAGCGTGCTGTTCAGTCATTTGGTCATCCCTCACTAACCCTTTTACCAGCCTGGTTGTAGGCAGCCATCTTGTGAGGGTATAGTGGTTAATTTGCATATTCTTTATTAATATAGGATAAGTTATATAAAATTTAAATGGATTCTAACAATACTCATTTGTTATCATGAAATAAATGTATCCTATTAAAAATACTACTTTGGTACCTAAAATATTTACAAATTATTCATCAATGAGCAGAATCTTTTTTTAGCTTATTCAACCCAGGCTGGGGCTGTACAATGGGTACCACCTGATGGGAAAATCTGAGTTTTGAAACCTGTTATTTGACTCAGGAAATGTTCCTGAAGAAATGTGGGCTTCAGTCCTTTCTTCAGGAGACACTCCAACATGCATCAGAGGAGACATCCAGAAACTCAGAAGTGGATATTTTATCCAAATATCAAACTTAACTAAAAGAAAGTCAACATATATCATATTTAAAGATTCTCAGTATTTTAAGGTAAGACTGAAAATGTAAACTGCACATTTGTCTATTAATCCTATTTTATTCTTTTTAAAAAATATTTTAAAAACAATTTTAATAATATAAAATTTCCTAAAAATTTGCAGAAATTCAGGCACCTGTCATAAGTTAATTTTCTTAACAGGCTCACCAGGAAGGATAAACATTATTTTATTGCTGAGATCTCAAAAAAAAGTTGGTTTCTTATGTCTTTGTAATGGTTATCTTGTAATAACTGCAGAATGATTTTCAAAAGCATATTTTCTGTTGTCTTCCTGTACAGGTTAAGGACCTAGCCTGAAAGCATGCCTCTGCAACCATTGCTGCTGAGCTCTCTCTGCACTCGAACCACCAGCTTAGGCCTTTGAGAATCTGCAGGGAAGGACAGTGAGTGTGCAGGAGACATCTTGCACATCCTTAAATATGAGATTTTCCAGGAAGTTTTTCCCAAGTCCTGGGTCAACATCAGGTCCTGGGTGAGTTCTTAGACAAGTGCCTGAAGTGCTGGCAAAGGGTGTTGTGTTGCTGAGTGACAAAATACACATGCTTTCCAAGGCTGTGGGAACAATGATCTCGGGGCAGATGTGTCTATTGCTGTCACCTGGAGCCAGGCCACTTCACAAAGGGGCTGGAGGAAGACCAGGTACCAATAATAGACATACCTTGATTTTTGCTTTGAAAAAAGCACTGGGTGATTTGGCTGTGCCTTCCATGAAGACCCAGAATTCTGCCAAGAGGAACAACAACAACAAAAAAGAATGAAAGAGCAACAAAGGCCTGAATATTTTAAAGGTCAATTATTTAAATGAGGAGCCAAAATAGAAAAAAGCCCTGATTGTCAAGAGAACACCTATGGTCTCACCGGCCAGGAGGTCCAGCTAAAGGCGTCCCTGGAAGGGTCCAGGCCCTGCGTGCATGGAATGAGATGACTGTTGTCACCCTTCCAGCCTGTCTCAGGGAGCTCTTCAACACTCCGTAATTCTTTGCAGCAGCAACCCATGCTGCATCTCCTTCAGAAGTGAGACAAGACAGTGTCACTCTCTGAAATGCCAGGGAACAATTGTTTTCTTAGGCATTGGTACCATCATCTCTTTACTCTTACTTTTTACTAATCCCTGTCTTTCCTCTCTCAGGGAAGGGAGCTTTATATGATGTGCAGCTCTCCCTAAGCTGTGCCTGTGCTGGGAAGAGGAAGGCAGAGAAAGCCAGTCACCTCATCCTGGGCTACAGCGGACTGAACCTTCTGTTGGGAGAGATTACTAAGCGTGTTTGGGGACATATTGTTCCAGTAACACAGTATACAAGTGCAATCCTCAGTAGTAATAACCTCAGTTTCTCAGTTATCTATCTTCTCAGAGTCCTGAGAGTCATTGGCATAGATTTTGGGGGTTGAGGCTCTTTAAATGGAGTTCCCTAGAGGAAGCAACTAAAGGGTGACCAGGGTGAGGATTAGTGTCTAGAGTTAAGACCAGAGGGAGCCAAAGGAGCAAAGGGGGCAGAGCCCAGAGAGGGTTCAAGCTGGAGAGGATGGATATGCCAGTCACTTTTTTACATGTGATTAAAATGTGATTACCATATCTCTTTGATTATAAGAAGCTGATTTTTACGTGAATATACTTTAACTGGCTTTTACTTCACAACAGATGCTTATACTTAATATAGAGGTGGGGTTTCCCCACACTTGAGAAGCTTTTACTAAAATCACACTGCATCTTTGATAGTATCCTGGTATTTAAAAATATATTTTATTGGTACCCACAGTTTTCATTCACGATTTGTAGATATTACTGTAAAGACAGACTATTTGTTTTCCTTCATGTTAACTCAGTTTATATAAAGAGTGGGAGGAGGTAATATATTTAGGAATTTAAGGGGCATTAATAATCTATTCAGGCCCCCAGGGGTGGTGTGTGAGGGTGGATGCTGAGGCTAGGAGGGGTTCACCTATTTCTTAATGTTCCCTTATCCTGTTATGCAAATATATAGGAGCACTACAAAGAGGATATGTAGATAGCTGCTATTTGTACTGGTAATATCGCCTACAGCTCTAGTGTGGACAAGTGATGAAGAATAATAATGATAAGGAAGCATTTTCAGCAGGTTCAGGAAGAACTGGCCATAAGGAAGACACTGCTGAGCTGCTTCTGAAAGCTGTGGACTCGTCCCTTGTGATGTGCTTTGTCAGGCAGAACTAATTATCTGTGGATGGTAAGAGAAAATACGGTGAAAAACAGCAGTCATTTCCCATGGCAGGAGTATCCATTTAAAGCCCAGCCACTCTGGCAGCAGGAGGCTACACCAGCACCAAGCCTGCAGGGCCTGGCGACTGCCTTGGACAGGGATGGGGCAGGCCGTGAAAATCACTTCTGATGCATCTTAGAAAACTAAATTTTATTTCAACTGCTTGACATGATCCTATTAGAATAAGAAGGGAATTATTCCAAGCACCCAAACTACAGCTTTCTAACCAGAAAATTAGCATAGCCTGACATAGTTCGAAGATGGCATAACCTATGTCTGTAAACGTCATACTTTGCAGTTTTGACAGGAGAGCAAATGTTAAAAATTTTAAAAAATATATCTTTGTCCATGCTGAAACCAGTTTGGCACAGTGGATAGAGCACCGGCCTGTGGACTGAAAGGTCCCAGGTTCGATTCCGGTCAAGGGCATGTACCTTGGTTGCTGGCACATCCCCAGTAGGGAGTGTGCAGGAGGCAGCTGATCGATGTTTCTCTCTCATGGATGTTTCTGACTTTCTATCCCTCTCCCTTCCTCTCTGTAAAAAATCAATAAAATATATTAAAAATATATATCTTTGCCTATATACTCAGTAACCAAATTAATATTTAAGGATCTTAATGACCATTTGTTCAAAACGTAAAGAAATAGTACTTAAGAAAAGTTACATATTCTAGCCAAATTTTCAGAATCTCTAGCAAAAAAAAAAAAAGTTATTTTTTTAAATCTAAATTTAGTACCTAACAGCAAAGAATGATTTACAGTTTTGTTGCCAATTCCCTCTCACCTTGCCCTGCTTCAACTTCCCAGTTTTGCAGGGCCAGGCATTTTCTAAAGACATCATCAGGATTCAGCAATTCCCACACAACTTTTCTGCTTTGTTCAGACCAGTTTCATCACCCTGGTGTCAAGGTGGCTGCTCCTGCTCCAGGCATCACATCTGCCTTCCAGTAAGGAGGAAGCAGAGAAAGTCCCCAAAGGTAAGGTCCCCAATGAGTAACTAGCATTTTAAGAAAATGCAGGTTTTAATAACTGAATAAGGGGAGAATAGGTATTACTAAGGTAACCAAAAGTGTTTGTAAATATACAATTTCATCTATCTAGAGAAAAAAAGAGAACAGGATTTTGTGACTTTTAGAATTTTTAACTAGGTCCATGGTGTAGAAAACAGGAACTGCTATTGTTTCACTACATTTGTTTATTCAGTAAAAAATAATAGTCTGAAAGTTGCAGACAGTTTGGGGAAAGAAAATTGTTTAAAAGTTCAGCAAAATTGCTGAAAGTGGTTTTTTTTAGTCAAACATGAAATAAGAAAGGTGAACAAAAGAGGATACCTGAACTTTCTCAACTTACTAATTCTGTGGTTATATTAATTTTCCATCACCAATAGTAACCAGAAGTTAACAATGAATGAAAACTGTGGTCAACTTGTTTATTTACAGAGGTTAACACATAGTTAACTGTTAGGAAAATTTAAGGTATTTTTCTGTCAGTTTAAACCAGGGGAAGAGTCCTGCGTTTTGTGTTGTGTTGTGTTGTAAGCATTTCTTTGTTCCTGTTGAGCTGAGCTCCTGAGGAGGCCGGGCTGCTGCAGCCACTGCTGGGCCTCTTTCCTTGCTCTGCCTCTGTTCAGACAGCAGCCTGGGCTCTGAGTTTAGAAAGATGCCAAGAGTCCAGATGCAACCTGCAAGCAACAACCTAAAACCAACTTAAATCCTGGATTCTTCCTGATTGAGTTTCGGAAGTATCAAAAACCTGAATAGGCCAGTAACTACTGATGAAATTGAAGCAGTCATAAAAAAAACTTCCAGCAAACAAAAGCGCTGGATCAGACAGCATCACAGGGGAGTTTTACCAAACATTCAAGGAACTGAAACCTGTCCTTCTCAGACCATTCAAAAAATTCAAGAGGAAGGAACACTTCCAAGCTCATTCTATGAAGCCAGTATCACCCTAATCCCAAAGGCATTACAAAGAAAGAAAATTACAGGCCAATATCCCTGATGAACATATATGCTAAAATCCTCAACAAAATCCTAGCAAATCAGATCCATCAATATATTAAAGAGATCATACACCATGACCAAGTAGGATTTATCCCAGGGATGTAAGGCTGGTACAATATGCACAAATCAATAAATGTGATACATCACATAAACATATTGAAATACATAAATCTCATTGTTTTAAAATGGATATATGTAAATATTAAGGAAAGATTGAACTTATTCTTTTCAAACAAAGATGATATGACATTAAGAAGGTATAGTTGTTAGAATATAACTATCAGTTGTCAACATATTTAAGGTAAAATATCTGGATATAAAGATAATTTTAAAACTTTGCTGTTTTATGAAGAAATAATAAAACTATCTTACAAAAATTCTTTTTAATCAAACTGTTAAATCTTGAAGTTGAACATGGAAAAATAAGTTTTCTAAATCATTTGTTATACATTATGGCTATGTAGTAATGTTAAAATTTCTATATTTTAAGAGGCTAATATTTATAATATACTGGTGGCCCATTGCACGAAATTCATGCACCTGGTGTGGGAGATGTCCCTCAGCCTGCCCTGCACCCTCTCCAATCTGGGACCCCTTGGGGGATGTCCAACTGCCAGTTTAGGCCCAATCTCTGGCAGTCAGACATCCCAATCACAATCTGGGACTACTGGCTCCTAACTGCTCACCTGCCTGCTTGCCTAATTGCCCCTAATTACTTTGCCTGCTATCCTGCTCACCCCCAACTGCCCCCCATGCTGACCTTCTCGCCCCCAACTCCTTCCCCATCCCCCCTGCCATCCTGCTCACCACAAGTGGCTCCTATCGGCTGGCCTGATTACCCACAACTGTCCTCTCCTCCTGACCTGATTACTCCTAACTGCCTCTGCCTCAGCCCTGCCACCATGGCTTTGTCCGGAAGGACCTCATGAAGGTCTCCCAATCTAATTAGCATATTATCTTTTTATTAGTATAGATGATATCTTCCATAATATTTGCACTATGATGCTGATAATTGATCTGACAAATAAATATTGGTAAAATCAAGGGCATAAATTATGCTGACACCTTTTCAAAGATGCCTTGTGCTCACACTTGGGCCATAAAGACATTCTAAAACAGTAATTACAGAACAGCGATTCTGTGGTCCTTTAAATATGGACTGTTGTAATGCTGTAGTTAGGTTCTGGCTTTTGGATGTTTGCAGTGCAGAGAAGCTAGGACCACTTTCACACACACACACACACACACACACACACACACACACACAAAGAATTTTAGGGTGAGGGAACTGCATCCACTTAAGAACACCTTGGCAAGAGAATGTAGACTATTCTCTTTGTATGCGAAAAAGGGTCCTGACCAACTCAAGGTGAATCAAGTCACATGGATGGAGTAGTTGCTAGGACAGAGCCAGGCAGAAAGGGGGAAGTTCCATGTGATTAGGGAAGAGTCTAGTGGGGAAGGAAATGGCCTACCTGAGGGGAAGAAAATATTTAATTTTATTTCCTTTGATTTAAAAGAGCATGTTGCAGGAATGGAGTCCCTGTGGTTTTGAAAAGGGAATGCTGTGTAGCAGACTGTATCGCCTTCTGGGGGGACAGAATTCTTTAAGAAGTGAACTTTAAAGATCCTCATGCTGACATTCTGGAACTTGGGAGTTGAGAGGCACTGAGGACTGGTTGAGGCATCCCAACTGTGTCACTGTCATGAGGGACCAAATCGGCCTGGCTTGGGGGTGTGCACTCAGCCCAGGCACCCCTGTGTTTCCTGTCCTAAGAAGCTTTACTCCCTAGCTTTCTCATCCAAAAAAAAAAAAAAAATAGCCAGTTTGGGCACTGGCCGGGTAGTTCAGTTGCTTGGAATGTTGCCCCCATATGCCAAGGTTGCAGGTTCAGTCCCAGTCAGGGCACATACAAGAAGCAACCAATGAGAGCATACATAATTTGAACCACACAAATCAATGTTTTCCTCTCCCTGTCTCTCTCAAAACAATAAATTAAAAAATTCAAAATATGGCCATTCTTAAAGATCCAAACTCATTAATATTCTATTTGAATCCTTCCTGCTGACCTTACTAGCAAAAGCAAGTCCTCTTGCTGAGCCCACAACGCATCTGGCTGACCACATGGGGTTGGGTGGAATTCACCCACCGCACTGCTGATGGAGACCATGCCAGGTGGAGCTAGGGAGGTGAGGCCACAGTGGGGTGGACTTGACAGTCTCCGAGGAACTCAAACACCAGGGTTTGACAATTGAGGAGGAGGATGTGGGGCATAGAAGAGACTGGAATGACGGCAGTGACTCGGGACTTGGCTGGGTGAATGCCTATTTTCAATGGCAGTGAGAAGTGTAAACAATTTTGGGAGGCATTCTGTTTTAGGATGCCTAGTTTGAGCTATTGTGGAATTTAATTATTTATCTTCATCATGCAGGTGGAGTTTCCAGTTATGGTTAAAGGTCAGGAGTAGCTTGGGAGCCAGCAGAAACAGGTGGTTGAGTAAGACATGAAAATGGACAACATTCCTTAAATGACATGTAGAATTGGAAGTGCAGGGATTGTGGGGAAAACAAAACAAAACAGAAAAACTAATGTTTTAGGGTGGGCAGAGAAGCTGAAGCAGTGATGGGACCAGAAGCATCCAGGGCCTGTGAGTGAAGGGAGTCACATTGTTTCTAAGGAGACCAGTCCACATATAGCACCCACAACACCTAAGACTGTTCTCTGGTAAAGGCAACCAGGACTCTTTGGAGAAGTGGCTGATTTTAGGGCTTGGGCAGGGCATACACAGGATATAAGAGCATCTTACAGGGCTAGAAGGTAAGGAAGTGAGAAAAGGAAAAGGAAACAAACAGTCAAACCCCAAACACTCCATCACACATGGTCAGGTTAACTCAATGGCACTCAAAATCAACTAAAAGAGCTCCCAATGTCCAAAAATGGAAACATTTGAGCAAGAAAATAACATGATTTGATAATAGCCCAGGCATAAAAATCTGCAAGTCCACACTGATATAATTAAGTGATTGAATCGATAACTAACTGAATGTGAATGGACAACTATCCTATGGATTAATTCCAAATAATTTCTGTAGACACACTGTGCTCAAGGAGGGACAGAGTATCCCCCCACAAGCTGCACGTGCTGTCTTCCTTCGAAAGAGTGCAGTAGGAAAGGGCAGTGGCGAAAACCTACAAACAGACTCAGCCCAGAGGTCAAGGTTCACAGGGACAGTGGTGAGTCTTGTTGATAGTGTGCAAACTTGTTCGGGCATAGGGTGTTGTCTTCCCCATAGTCTAAGCATTAGAAACACCTCTGGGAGTCATTCTGTAATGTAGCAGACCAGGACTCCCCAGGGCTGTCAAAGTCATCAAAAGCAAGAACAGTCCCTAAGAAAGAAAGGGTAAAGGGTGTTGGCACATTTGAAATGATGTGAAGAATACCTGACAGCAGTAAGTGTCCAAAAATGTAAACCCCTGTTCCTATCTCCTCCCAGATGTCTACATGCCTCTTCTGATGATTAAAACTTAACGAAAAGAAGCCCCACTGTGGAGGTAGTCTTTGCATATTTGAAGATTTAGGGCTGAAGTCTTCCAAAGCATCTATCTTAGCTTGAAATCACTGTAACCCTCTCTAAGCACATCCTTATTTATTATTTTCACATCTCAACTATAGAATAATTCAGGAAAATTGGAAAATAAGATTTCACCTGTAAGACACCTGAGATGGTCCTGGATAGAACAATTTCATGTAACCTGCAAGTAGAGATAACTCGGGGCAATAAGAACATTCGTAGCCCCAGGACTGTCCTGCCCAGGACACACTGTACGCAGCAGAGATAAACTCCTAACCTTATAAAGAGTGATCCTTCCTGGATTTCCTGGATGAAATCTCTTTAGCTACAATCTCTCCCTTAAGATCACCCTTCCCTCTAAGAAGTGATTATTGCAGGAGAATAAACACGGACTGAGGTCAGCTATAGATCTTATATAGTACTTGTCCAGAGCAGAGATCTTAGAAGCTTGTGATGTGGAAACCATGGGAGCAGGCAAAATCTGACTTGAGTATCCATTCAGCCTGTATTTCCCTTCTTAATGCTTTTGCACATCAATTGCTTTATATGCATTTTGAGGGACTATTTAAGTAATCAAAGCCTCTCTTTGAATCTGGAGACTCATTTACTTTTCCTCAGTTGGCCCTCATATTCTACCCAGGTTCCTGGTCAATAGCAACATTCTCTCTCTTTGATCACTTTCCTTAATACAGTTTATTTTGTTATTGTGTGACTTGCTTAGCCAGGCCAGACTTAATAGGAGAATTCTATGAATAGCATTATAACTGAATGGTATGGTTGTCAAGGTAGGAGTTTGGAGCCATTAGTCATTAGATAAGAGTGATAATTTCATGTATGTGTTGAAAATTTTCAATTCCACATCACAATACAAAGTGGCTTCTAGGTAGGTTTGTAAGAGTGCCTATGAAAATTATATTGTATCTGTATATTCTCTCTTTTACTTATATACATTCCTCTCTTATATATGCAGTATGTGTAAATTTGCTTATTTGAAGATTTAAGGCTGAACCTTTGAAAACATTTAACTTCATACCTATGTAATTACATAGATATGCAAAATATGTAAAACTATATACATAATTTCTGCTTGCTAAACAGATTTCTTGAAAGAATTCAAGGTAATTGTTTGAAACCAAAAGCAATAGGATTTGGATCTTAACATTTTTAGAATCATACAGAGAAATGGTGAATTTGGGGGGGAGATTTGCTGTAAGAGGTATAGATAATTTGGGCAATCTGTGGTGATATTTCCCTCATTTGCAATTATAAATCAATTAGAGGCTCAATGCACAAAATTTGTGCAAGAGTAGGCCTTCCTTCCCCTGGTTGCCCACACCAGCTTCCCTTTGCCACCTGAGACCGGGGCTTCCCTAGCAGCTCCAGCTTCATCTGGAAAGTCATTCAAAAGGACATCTGGAAGGATGTCCAGTTTAATTAGCATATTATGTTTTTATTACTATAGATTATTATAGATGTAAATAGACACAGCAGTTTATGATGGACAAAATTTGAAACTTCACGCAATTCAGCCCATTGAAACTAAGCGCTAAGCATAAAGTTCCTGACACATCCATTAGAATTCCTCAAGTTTAGAACCAGTGCCCGAGAGCCAGGTCATCCAGGCACAAAACCACTTGTGTAAATTGGAAGGTGAAGAGTTAATGGCTGTAATGAAAAGATTGGAATGAGTACAGTGGCTTAAATATGATGAAAGGTCACTTCCCTCTCATCTAAATGTGTGCACATCAGTGTGGTGGGCATGTCTGCCTCACACGATTATGGAGACCTAGGTTGTCTTTCTTAGTTTGTCATCCATTCATCACCACTGGCTTAGTTTTCTGGGTCACAGAGGTAAGAAAAGTGGCAGGAAGCCATCAGACCAAGCAACTTCCTTTAAGCAACTGAGACAGAAATCACACACTTCCTGGTGCTCATGACCCTTGCTGAGACCTGACACCCAGTCCTAATGTCAACATTGAACTTGCCTTTTAGATAAAAAGCTGACTTGTGGCTTCAGCTTCAAAATCAAAGACAATGAAAATAACAATATTTGTCCCATGTTGTTTGGGAAAATTAAATAGAATAAAATCATCTCTCCTCATCAGAACATGTATGTAGTGGCTGAGCATGAGGCATCTCCCTTTCTCAGCATGATTTGGCCTGCCTGGCGATCCGGGTTCAATAGCAGATCCAAGATCTGGGGTATTTGCTGGAGACACAGACACTCGAAGTCCCCTTGAGCCCAAAGAGTGCAGTGCCAGTGAGTTAAAAGTGACACACACAAGGGCTCACGGAGCAGTGGAAACATTTTCTGGTTCTTAGAAAATTATTCTACCTTTTGCAGAACCTGGCTTTAATCTCTAATTGAAAAGAAATATGTTATATTATTTCATCTAATGATTTTGGATTAGACAATAGTTCCTGATTCCTGTAGCTCATGATCTCTTGGAGGCAAAAAGCCCTAGAAAACATTACCTGTTCATCAGATGATTGCCTGACAGTTCCCTCCGATACTACCTAGGTGCTCCCAGGTTTATTACAAAGTATTTCTTGGTATATATACTGCATCTTCTATATCTAGTCATCTATTGGTGGACACTTGGTTTTTATATCATTGTATTCAAATGAAATGCTCTCTTTTTTCCTTTGGATTTTAGCCTTACCTTCTACGTATTTCATATGATCCCATTTGTCTCAATGTGACCTATGGCAATGAACTCGCTGCAAATGTAACAGACAAATCTTCCCTCTTGATTCTGAAAAAAGCTGCAAAAGCCTCCTTGTCAATGTTGGTTGTCTTGTGAGTACTATGGAAGATGTCACAGCCATGGTTGTTCCGTAAATCCCCCAGGAGGTCACGATCAACACTATGAGATCATGGTGAACAGAGGGGCCAGTTATTACTGGTCAGAGTTTATAAAGACCAAATACATAATAAAGAACTTGAAAACAATCCCTGAGTAGTAACTAGGAATCTTCCTGCTGCATGAAATGAAGGTGTTTTCAGTTAACTGGTATTATTGGCAAAATAAAATTAAAACCAGAATCTTCTCCATAGAGGTAGCAGAGAAAAAAATAACAACACACTTTTGGATTAAGTAAGCATCAAATCTGAAAATCATAAGTAATCTGCTAAGAGATTACAAAGACAGAAAGAATCCTCACCCTTTTTTATAGCCAAACAGATACATATATCCATGCATGTTCTCAGGATGAGCACTGGTTGGTCCACAACAGGCTTGGATGGCTCCCTTATCATGCCTAGTTCACCCTAGCTTTGCCTGATAATCGAGGTGATTATGTTCACTAACTGTTTTATCCAGAGTAAAAATAAACTTCTCACATCTTTTTTTTCCCAATAATTTTTTCAATTACAATAGACATCAATATTGGTTTTATGTGCACAACATAGTGATTACACATTTATATATATATATCTTATGAACTGACTAGAGGGTCAATGCATGATATTGTGTGGCTCCGCCCGTCCACATACACCCTGACTGCCCACCCACTGCTCCTCCATGCTCACACCTTGCCCACCCACCCAGTGCCCCACCTTTCCACATCCTGCTCCACTGTGCTCATGCCCCACACACCCACCATGCACCTCATGGTGACCAATAGTTTGGTCATTTTGGTTGTCACACCTCATGCCTTTTATTATTATGATTCCCCCCAGAAAGTCTAGTACCCACCTGGCACCATATACTAGTATGGTTATTACAATATTATTGATTACTAGAGGCCCAATGCATGAAATTCATGCACAGGAGGGTATATCCTTCAGCCCAGCCTGCACCCTCTCCAATCTGGGACCCCTTGAGGGATATCCAAATGCCCATCCTAAATGCCTGTCATACATCCCTTTCACAATCCAGGACTGCTGGCTCATCTGCCTGCCTTCCTGATTGCCTCTAACTGCTTCTGCCTGCAAGCCTGATCACCCCCTAACCACTCCCCTGCCAGCCTGATTGCCCCTAAATGCCCTACCCTACAGGCCTGGTCACCCCCAACTTCCCTCCTTTGCCAGCCTGGTCATCCCTAACTGCCCTCCCCTACAGGCTTGATTGCCCCCAACTGACCTCCCTGCTGACCTGATTGCCTACAACTGCCCTCCCCTGCTGGCCATCTTGTGGTGGACATCTTGTGTCCACATGGGTGCAGCCATCTTGTGTATTGGAATGATGCTCAATTTGCATATTTCTCTTTTATTAGATAGGATTTTCCCTGTGCTGTACTTAACATACCCTTGAGTATTCTGTAACTATAAATTTTCACTTCTCAATCCCTTTACTTTCCCACCCATTCCTCCCCCAACCCCATCCCATCTGGCAACCATCAATCTGTTCTCTGTATCTATGAGTCTATTTATTTTGTATTTACTTATTTTTTTTTAGATTCCACAAATAAGTGAAATCATATGGTGTTTGTGTTTCTCTATCTGACTTATTGTACTTAGCATAATACCTTCTAGGTTCAACCATGTTGTCACAAATGGTAAGATTTCACTCTTTTTTATAGCCAGGTAGTATTCCTTTGTGTGTGTGTGTGTGTGTGTGTGTGTGTGTGTGTGTGTGTATTATATCTTCTTTATCCAGTCATCTATTGGTGGACACTTTGATTTTTATTTGTTTTCATATCTTGGTTATTTTAAGCAACACTGCAATGAACATGGAATGCTTACATTTTTTTAAAATTAGTATTTTGAATTTATTTGGATAAATACCCAGAAGTGGAATTACTGGGTCATAAGACAGTTCCATATTTTAAAGAACCTCTATACTATTTCTTGCAGTGGCTACACGAATCTAGATTCCCAATAACAGTGCAGAAAGGCTCCTTTTTTCCACATTCTCCTCCAACACTTGCTTTTTGCTGATTTAGTGATGATCGTCAAATGTCTCATATCCTTATGTCAGGAGTTAGTTTTGCATTGGAACCAGGTGCCTGCCAGAGTTAGCATCTCTCCCCTCCACCCCCGCCCCCACTCCCAGAGACTGGGATGTGGGTGCTGTCTCCTTTGATGTCTGCAGTTCAAAGAGATGGCCCCTAGGTCCTTGAGAAAGACTCTGGAGAAAAGGTAAACCTGAGAAAAGGCCAATCTAGTTTCAGAAAAATTAATATATATTTTGAAGATGAGAAAAGGTATTTACAAAATCTTTAAATTAAACACAATAAGAAAAAAAGGGGGATAGAAGTCTTTTCAACAAGGAGAATCAAGCTTCTCATTTTTACTTTATATTTATCCTTACCAGGGTCATGTGTTGATTTCTTTCAGAATCACCTTGCTGGTCACATGAGTTCAAGCATCATGAATGCCATCACTTTTCTCTTGGGTTTTCCTCATTTCCCCATTTATTTCCTACTTAATATTGTACTGGTATGCATGACTTAGAACACTAGTAGCTTTGCTTTTAATAAGCTGCTGGTTTCTGGACAACATGACTACTTTGTCTGAACCATTCTTCTTAAATTTAGCAAAAGTATCTATTTTTTCTGTATTTTTTTATGTATTGTTATATGTTATGGTTATACTAAGGCCCAGTCTGCAATATTCTTCTAGTTAATATTTTAAGACTGATAAAAACTTAGCTTCTCCTTAGAAGACCTGAAGCCTACAGAAGCAAAATATTGAACTTATAAGTGGTAGAAATAAGAAGTTAATGTTAAAAATTCAACTATTAGTTTTAAAAAATAATTATGCCCTGATAAAATAACACACCTTGAAAATTCCTCTTTGTGCTGCTCACCTCAAGGTCAATTTTTGCCCCATTCCTCGGTAGTAAGTGAAGTTTGGGGAAGATTGTTGAACAAGTGTAATAGGAGGTAAGTGGCCTGCTTTAAAATTCCACTTCTTGAAAGTGGATTGTTGTTGTATGGGAGGAAAAATAATTTTCCATCTACTCTTCCTGGTTTTTGGTGGAGGGCACTCTCCTCCCCCAACTCCCCATGTAATTAAAGGAAAAACAAATAGAAGTTTAATTACCTGTGTACCTCCCATATACTGGGAAACACCCAGGAAAATGGAGTAACTTCTTGAAATGGCCCACCTTAAATACTATTTCTAGCTAGAGGCGAAATAAGATGTTGTGGGTAGGGGAGTCAGTTGTAAGAGGCTATCAGGAAAAGCATAGAACAAGGATTAGGTTGTTATACAGATTCAAATCTTTGCTTTATCTCTTGACAAGAGTTTCTAGAGATTCAGTCATTCTTCTATTCCTGTTACAAGAGATGGAGACAACCTTACAAATAGAGATTTAACTGATAAATATAAATGTCTCTTAACAAGGGTTAACTTCTATTCATTTTCAGAGTATCTCCTGTGTCTACTGTTCTGTTTTTCTTCTTTTTTTTTCTTTATTGTTCAGTTTATTAATTGCATTGTTCCCCTTTTTTCCCCCCTGTAGTTCCCCTCCACCTGGTACCCATCCCACCCTCCACCCTCACCTGCCTCCACTGTCTTCTCCCATAGTTGCATGATTTTTGTCCAGTCTCTTGCTGCACTTCCCACACCCCCTATCTCCCCAAGACTTGTCAGTCCATTCCCTCTCTATGTCCGTGATTCTGTTACATTCACCAGTTTATCCCGCTCATCAGCTTATTAATTCACTTGATTTTTAGATTCATTTGTTGATAGATGTGTATTTGTTGTTCCTAACTTACACTTTTATCTTTTTCTTCTTCCTCTTCTTAAAGAATATCTTTCAGCATTTCATATAATACTGGTCTGGTGGTGATGAACTCCCTTAGCTTCTTCTTATCTACAAATCACTTCATCTGACCTTCAATTCTGCATGATAGCTTTTCTGGATAGAGTAATCTTGGTTGTAGATTCTTGCTGTTCATCACTTTGAATATTTCTTGCCACTCCAGTCTGGCCTGCATCGTTTCTGTTGAGAAATCTGCTGACAATCGTATGGGTGCTCCCTTATAGGTAACTAACTGTTTTTCTCTTGCTGCTTTTAATATTCTCTCTTTGTCTTTTGCTCTTGGCATTTTAATTATGATGTGCCTTGGTGTGGTCCTCTTAGGGTTCCTATATGTTGGGGTTTGGTGCGCTTCTTGGACCCCTAAGTCTATTTCTTTCACCAGGTGTGGGAAGTTTTCAGTCACTATTTCTTCAAATAGGTTTTCATTGTCTTGGTCTCTCGCTTTTTCTGGCACCCCTATAATTCGGATGTTGGTATGCTTGAGGTTGTCCCAGAGGCCCCTTACACTGTCTTCATTTTTTTTATTCTTTTGGTTTCTTGCTTTTCCAGCTGAGTGGATTTTCCCTCTTTGTATTTCAAATCTTTAACTTGGTTCTTGGGGTGCTCCAGAGCACTTTTAGATCTTTGTATAATATTTTTTATTTCAGTCAGTGTATGCTTAATTTCTGGTTGGTCCTTTTTCATATCCTTGAGAGTCTGCTTTATATCCTTGAGGGTCTCGTTCATTTTCTTGTAGGACTCATTCATTTTCATGTTGGTCTTGATCATTTCCATGTTGGTCTTGATCATTTCCTTGCAGGTCTCGTTCATATCCTTGAGGGTCTCGTTCATTTCCTTTTCGGTCTTGCTTATTTCCTTATAGGTCTCGACCTTTTGTAGGAGCCTATTGAGAAGCCCTATAACCATGGTTTTTAATTCCATGTCCAGTCGTTTTTTGCCCTCCATTTCTTTCACATCTGATTTCTTTCCATGTCACTGCATGGTGGCTGCTTCCCTGAGTTGGTCAATTAGGTTTGTGTGGTAGACTTCCGACGAGGGACAGTGGCTCAGCCTCCCCAGTTACCTGAGGTGGATATGGGTTGCACAGTCTTGCTGAAGTTAAGCTCAGGTTAATTGTTGTTAGCACTTGGAGGGGTTGACCTCCAGGCCAATTGTCTGTGAAGTTCAGCTGTGCTCAGGTTGGATGGGCGGAGTCTCTGGGCCAAGCAGACAGCATTAGCTCCACCCTATGCAGCCCCAGGGACTCTGTGCCAGGGGCAATGGCTGCCAGTACCTCTGAGAGAGAGCCGCTGCCAAGCTCCACCGGCTGCCGGGGAATTCAGACTCTCCCCAAATGAGTCTGCACACCCAATGTCTCACCCAGGATCGTAAAACAAAGCAGTGTGACGGTTTCCCGAATGAGAGAGCAAGTCCCAAGTGCTCTCTACGTGGTCACACAGCTACGCTGTTCCAAAGTTCATGTGCAAGCTCGCCTTCTCCAGAAGCCGGCAGACCCCAGCAGCACTGGAGCTTCGGTGTGCCCTCTCACTGTCCAGTTTTTACCCCGTATGATAGTGGGTTCCCTGGACTTCCCCCAGAGCTGGAGAATCAGTCCAGTTGGACATCTTTGTCTCCCTATTCCAGAAAACTGGCCAGTTTTCAGCCACCTGCCCTATCCGCTGGCGCATGCACTCCAAACCTCTCTCCGCATGTATCTTAAACGCTGTCCTCAGCCGCTCCTCCGAGTCACAGTGTCTTATCTTCACTTTCATTTGTGGAATTTTCACTCGGCCAGCTTTCTGGTGATTCTGGAAGGTGTTTGTTCTTTCGTTAAGTTGTAATTTTAAAATTGCTGTGTATGATGGCAAGATAGGTGTTTTACCTATGCCGTCGTCTTGGTTCTCCCCTACCAACCATCTACTGTTCTTTAAAAAAAAAAAAGCCAGCTCAAGATAATCTTTATGCCAGGAGGCATATTTTGGGCATCAGATTCTTCTTCCCTTTAACTTACTGGTCAAAGTATCTGCACCCTGGTGGTCAGTGCACATCATAGCGAGAGGTTGAGCAGCCTTAGTATATCATTAGCATATTATGCTTTGAATGGTTATTTAGTTGTTCTGCTGTTTGGTGTATTTGCATATTACCATTTTATTATATAGTATGTAGTAAACTAATTGTGTTCTTTAAATCCCAAGGAATGGACCAATCTCAGAAACCCTTTCAAAAAGACCCTATGCATTTATAGGTAACAAATATGTCCTAATGTTGAATTAAGCAGAGGCCACATGATTGGAGAATCTTATGAATTTTCTCCAGCATGTCTATTAAAATTTTAAAAATACCACAGAAAGAGTTCTCTAGGCATTTTTTAAAATGAAATGTGAGTCTGTTTTGAACAATTGGAGGATACCTTTTATTTTTTTGGTGCTCTGATTTATACAAAAATTGTTTGAGTGTTGTTCTGTATCATATTCTATGGAATGTAATTGACAATTTGGATAACTATCTCACTTTCAGAACTGTTTATGTCTAAAGGAAATTATAGCCCATAAAAATGATCTCTTCTAAACAAACATATGGTGTAGAATAGAAAAAAAATAAGACTGTGCTTTTTACTTGACTTAACTTTATTTCTTTGCTTACATTTTAGGTATTAGGTAAATCAAATGAAATACTGTTATTGGTCTTATTTAGATAGTTCCATTGCTGTTAGCTAAACTCTACATATTATTCAGTGACTTGCATTTTTAGGGACTGGCCAAATGAGACTTACATTTGATAAAACACATTAAATATTATATTTTGATCGAATTAAAACTAATTGCATAATTTCAATTACCAAGAACACATTCTGAAGCATTCTGTGCATTTGTCTTTATTGTTGTAAACTCCAGTTTTCTGTAAGCAAACTAGTGATGTAGCAAGAAGTGTTTACCAAGAGTTTATATCATTAAGTAGTTGAGGGAGTTTAACAAATTATTTTTAATTTAATTCTTTTCAAACTGTCACTTAATATGTAACCTTAATATTTTGTCATTTTGTAAATTAATCAGCTTGATTGCCAGCCTGTAAAATCACTTATCCTTAATCTAACTTGCATTAAATTCTTCTGTTGTAGAACTAATCACACATTTTTGCCCTTGTGTGTGAAGGCAGGAATTATATAATATTCTTCATTGTAGAGTGCCAACCATGTAGTAGCTGCTCAGCAAATATTTGCTAAATAATAAGCGATCATGTAATCAATTTTTTGATTGTTTATTTTGAAAGGAATTGCAGTCTTAAAAAAACACACACACACAAAATCTGATGCACTGTGATCCTCCAGAAACTGACAGTCTGATAAAAGCTTCAAATCTTTTAAACTTGATTTTCCCTGAGATATCCTAAAATATTTTCTCTTTTCATTTCTATGTGTTCTGCTGCTCAGGCTGCACATCAGTGTGTGGAGTGGATCAGAGGCAGGGAGGCCGCAGTGGAGGGAGAGGCGTGTGGTCCCTGCAGTGGCTCCTTTTCCTTGGAGCTCCTCTGGAAGAAGGAAGAAGACCCCCATTGAATCTTGCGTCCTGATGTTTGTCTTCTGCATAGTTTCATGCTCTTTGCAGTAACCATTGGGATGCTTATCCTGACTTCATCACCCTACATTTTTCTCAACCCTTAGGAAGCTGCTTTCTGACTCATTCTTTAGGATTTTTGTTCTCTCCAAAAGCACCAATATCTTATTGTTTGCCAAATCCAGAGATATTTATCAGTCTTCATCTGGCTTTGCCTCTCTGCCAAACCTCTGCTGATTTAACTTCTCTATTCTAATGCTTACCATAACTACAGTCAGAGTTTAAAAATCCAAGCTCCTATTCATTTCTTAACCCATCTGGTTATAAAGGAAATACAAACCAAAATATGTTCTATTATTGTACTTTCATCTGCTGTAATTTACTAACATTTCCAATTAAACAATTTGCAACTCAAGTCTAGTTTTTTCTACTTTTCTATTGATGCTGATTATTCAACATTAATTATCTCTCTTGACAGATATATAAAATTTGAATTTTAAGATATTTTTGGAAAAATATGCCTAAAATATTTTAATGCTGTCAGAAATTTTCTAGTCAGTTTTAGTATTATTTCCAGGAATAAAATTATTGACAGATTTAAGACACATTAAGAAAGGAAAACTATAAGTAAAAAGTGTTGTTAAAGATTGGTATGTATGAAAGTAAAAGCAGCACAAAATATTTTTGAAAATATTTAATTGAGCAGGTACAGGGCAATTAGTTCAGTAATGTGGAGGAAACCAGGTTATGAACAGAGAGAATACACAAATCAGGACTTTTGGTGGAGCAGACATGACCAAGTTTTAGACAATGGGGAGGAAAGGAAGAACAGGAGATTGGAATCAATAGAGAAAGACCCTACCGGTCAGATACTGGACTGGCTGGGTATATCAACACTGGAGTCACCAGTGTTGATTGGAGCTGAAGACTGAGAGCTAAATAAAACATCTTCAGTAAGTGAGAGAAATGAGCTACTGAAAGAAGTAATGCTTAATGCATGGATAGAGAGGCTTGCAAATGAGGTCAAAAAGAAGCACATAATGTGGTTTGTATGATTGGCAAGGGGATAGTCTATGGGCAGTTTATTTTGCTCCATCAGGGACCAATAAGCCTGCTTGGAGGAATGGAGAAAGTGCATCTTGCTGGGTGACTCAAGGGTCAATCTCATCTGCTTCAAGAGTGACTCTTTGTAATGTATTTGGGGAGGGCAGAAGAATCATATCTGTCACAAATCTTCCATTTGCATCTACTTTCCCATGTCCCAAACTTATCAGTATCTCCCCAAGTCTCCCTGAGGGTTCTTACATCTTCATTTCTGCTGACCTACCCGAAACACTGATCAATGCACATTTGCCCTGACAATAGTTGTGCAGCAGAGTGAGCCTAACTCTGTGGCAGAAGGAAATTATATTCTCCAATTCCCATTGCAATGTTCTAAAAGAAGGAATGTATGCAAGTCTTTACTGAAGGCTTGGTGTGTGTGTGTGTGTGTGTGTGTGTGTGTGTGTGTGTGTGTGTGAGTGTTACTGTCCTCAAGTTAGAGTTGACTAACAATGGGCACCGCCCCTAAAGGGTTCTTTAACTAAAGAACCAGTTAAAGATATATGGTTCTTTATTGGACTGAGGGGACTGGACACTGCCATCTTGTGGCTATGGGTGCCTCCATCTTTTGCGATGGTGTGATGGTCAGTTTGCATACTCCCTATTTATTAGATAGGATATTAACAATTTAAATAAATTGAATTATATGCAAAGATAAAAAATTCAGAAATTTGTAGAGTGTAAATTCTCCAAAAGAACAATGTAAAAATTCAATGCAATTCCAACTAAATTTTCCACATATTATTCTAATGGAACTTGACAAGCTGATTCTTATATTGAAACAATTAAAGAGCCAGGATAAATAAGACAATTTTGAAGAACAAGCTGTGACACTTCACATTATATGAAAGTTTGATAGTAACCTCTAGAAATGATGGAAGTGTGATACTGTCACATGGACTAAAATAGTAAAGATGAAAATCCTATCAAAATGATAATATATGAGACATATTAGAAATGAAAAATTTGTTTTTAATAATTGAAGGTAGAAAACAAAGTTAGATATAAAAACAGGCAAAAGAGAGAGGGGGGGAATAATGCAAAAATATATAATATTTTAAATGGTGCTGAGGGTTATGAGAAAAAATAAATCAGAATAAGGGATGAAAGAGTGACCAGAAGAAGGAGCCTCTGGGATAGCTTCTCTGAGCCTTGAGCCCAGAGGATAGTTGAATATGTCAGTATCTCTAGGACATCAAGGGAGGACCTGAGGGAGAAGTGTTTGTGACCAGCTCAAGGGCCAGCAGGGAAATGGCAGAATGAGACAAAGTCTTAGAAAATGAGATCAGAATTGGATGGGAAGTTGGGAGAGGGGTGTGCTGATCATATAAAGCCTTGAAGGAACTGGAAGAACGTTGGATCTATTCTGACTGAGGAGGAAACCTCTTGGTGGCTTGAAGGAAATCTGTCTTTTTGTGTTATATCAACATATTCTGATGGAATCAGATGACTCACTTCCTTGTAGGAAAGCATAGGTAGAAAACATATAACGTGATTGAGATGAAAGGGTTTAGAGAAAGCAAAAGAGATAACCTTTTGGGTTTATCTTACAGTGAAGAATGGTTTTACTCATGGAACCTAAATACCTGAAGCCTCTAAGGTAAAGTGCCTGAGCATGGGGCAGATGGAATTGCCAATGTCCCTGCTGCTCCTCTTTCTCAAGTTTTCCCTGGGTCACCAACCCATCTAGGTTTGATGCATTATTTCCTTGAGTATATAAATGCATTCAGTTCCATCAAAGAATGTCTTGCCCTCAGAGTACTGTTTCATAGGAAGACTCTTCTTTGGACCACTGTGAGCTCATGTCACCTCTTTCTCTCCAGCAGTTATACTAGTTTCCTTAAAAATAATGGTATAGCCCTGGCCAATGTGACTCAGTTGGTTGCCATTGTCCTGTGCACTGAAGGTTGCTGGTCTGGGCACATGCCTGAGTTGTGGGCTTGATCCCCAGTAGGGGGCAGCTGATCATTGTTTCACTCTCACATAGATGTTTCTCTGTTTCCTTATTTCTCTCTCTCTAAAACAGAAAATCAATTAAAAAAACTTTTAAAAAATAATAATAGTAGAGCAATTACTTCAAAAATTTTTAAAAGGCCATGTTTTGGCAATAAACAGAGTCTAATCACAAGCTTTATTAAGCAACTTCTCAAAATGTAAATGGGCAGGAATTGAAAGTTATCTGACTGATAATCTTCATTAAGTGTGGAATATAACTAATATTTAAGCATAAATTAAATATTGCAATATTGAATTTTTAAGGATGTTATCTAGTCAAGAAAATGTTGTTAATGAGAATAGGTTTGATAATTTTAAATTTCTTTTTTCCTGCTTATATACAATTTAAATTTAGTTTCTCCCTGAAATTCCTGAGTTTAAGAAAATGTTTAAATGTTGGAATGAAAGATCATAAAGATACAATGAATTTGCACAGATCACACAATATGGAGAAAGATTTTACTTTTTAATCTGGGTCAAAGAAATAACTCTCTATTTCCAGATATATTTTACTTGTTTGTTTGAATTTTCTCCACTCCTTAAAAAAATAGTCACTCTAAAAATAGTGTTGTTTTTTATGCTCATTCTTACAAAGCCTTTCATTTTCAAAGATAATTTCACAATTCCTTTAAACAAAAGGTTACTATCTGAGTAAGACACTCTTGAAAATGACCTCAATCAAAACCAGTGTTCATTTTCAATGAGATTATCAGTTACAATTAGAGAAATACATCAAAATAATTAATCAAGTTTGAATACTTTTTTCCTACACTGTTAGTGTTCACACAACTTATAGGTGATTGGTGTGTTAATACAGTCTTTAAAGAATAATTTATAGAACATTATTAGGATTTATTATATGATAATATGTAGTTTATATTTTAAGATCACATATTCACATTTATAAGTTTTTCAAAAAATGGTCTTAATATAATATACTAGAGGCCTGGTGCCTGAAATTCATGCAAGGGGCTCAGCCCTCACAGCCACAGAGGTTTGCCTCAGCCCTTGCAGTGCCAGCTTTATCTGGAAGGTCATTCAGCTGTCCAGTCTAATTAGTATTTATGCTTTTATTATTATAAATAGACATCAAATTTTTAGGGACAAAATCAGACTTAAAAGAAAAGGTGCTGTTTCTCACCCTCAGAACTGAGAGTGATCTGCTCTTAGAAGTTTCAGAGGGCTGGAAAAACTGCCCTTATTTCCACCGATCCTGAGGCATTAAAGATGCACTTGCAAAAATTAAATATAATTTTTAGTGAAGCATAGAAGTTAGAAAAATAATTTAAAATGAATATACTTTAATATAAATTGAATAATGGCGAACAAGTGTGAAAAAGTCAGCATTTGACTTATCCCCTCTGACCATCCCTCTCCATCTTCATTGTCTTGGGAATTGCCACTTTCCCTTTTATAACCACTTGGGTTCCAGACCTGGGGATGGCCCTTCATTCACACTATTCAGCCAACCATCACAAAACCCAGTTGACTGCTATTCAGGAGATATTTGGGTACTTAGAATCCCACCCCTTCTCACCATCTCCTGTCTGGTGCCAGGCCAAACCTCCCCAAATCTTGCCTAGATTACTGTAGTCAGCTCCCAGCTGGTGCCCCTGCTATTCCTTTTATTCCCCCTTCTAGAATCTACTGCAGCAGAGTGAGCCTTGTAACACAGAAGTCAGATAATCTTACTTCTCTGCTCAAAATAACTCAATGAACTAATTTCCTCAGAAACACACACACACACACACACACACACACACACACACACACACACACACAAAACAAGCTATTTAAAATGGTCTCAGAAGGCCCTTCAGGCACTGGCCCACCTCCCAACCATCTACCCAAAGGCTCTCCCTGGCAGACTTCCTGGAGGAACCCCCTCCAACCTCCTAAACAAACGAACAAACAAACAAAACACCAGATGCTTTTTTTCCTGTGCTGTCTCTATATTCAGTTCTTTCCCACTCTTAGCCTTTCCTCTTCTCTCGGTCTGGTCCTTGAGTCCTCATCTGTCCATTTCACAGGGCTCCAGAGAGAAGAAAGGGCAGCCTCTCCTGTATCCTGTTGCAGTAAGGCATGCAAGGCCCCACTGTTACCTTTATTTGGACTGGATTGCTGAGACACCTGGGCCCTCAGCTCCTAACAACTGGAAAGGGAAATTCTTATAACGTGGGACATGAGTATTTGGGTGATTAGATGCCTGTCTATTTCACATTCCTGCTGATGCTCTCAACATACCTGGTTTGTCTGTCTTCTTTGGCTTAGAACTCAAGAGGATTATGTATACTGACTTCTTCAAAACTGCAACGTTTGCTGCACTGGATTGGATCCTGAGAAATAAATAAGAATGAAATTTGGGGATAAAATAACACTGAGATATCATGGTTTTGTTGGGCTGGGCATGGAAGGCTCAGACTTTGGCCTTTGGCAGTGCCTTATTGTGCATCGGGCTAGTCTGTGCTGCCCTGTAGCTATGACTTTCAACTGTCAGGCCCCACAAACACTCTTCTGCCATGCGTGATCTGCACTTTCCTCCCATGTCAGCGGAGGGCAGCCTTAACCTCAGGCAAGGGTTTTAAAATCTTGTCTGAACTTTCAGCCTCAACCACTGCTGTGTGCTGGAACTTCCTGGAGGCAGTGTGAGAATGTAGGAGATGACAGTAACAGGACACCAAAGCTGGACACCCCCAGCTTTGACACACAAAGCTGAGCAAAGGGAGTCTCTAACCTAAAGGCAAAAGCCCATCACCTGTTATCAGCTTTGCCATTGAAACCTATGCTGAAGTTTTTCTTCATCTGCCTCATCCTTGTTATCTTCTTTTTAAATTGATTCTACATTGTCAGGTAAGAAAAGGTTGATATGCAGTTATCTCCTCAGAATCCTAGCATGCACCTCTCCCAGGTCTGATGTTCCCCTCCCCAATCTCTCTGCTCCCTATTTTCTCTCCCCTCTACACATACCCCCACTGTGGGCACTACTGTTCCTTCCATACACCTCATGCTTTGTGTATTTGTTCAAATTGATTCATATGTGAACATTCTCTTTTATGATCTATGCTCTTAGATAAATTGCTCATTTTTTAAAAGTTTGCATTTATTGATTATAAACTTTTAAAATTTTTATGTTTTCAAGAGACAGAAGGGACAGAGAGACAGATAGAACCATCAATTTGTAGTTCTACTTATTTATGCATTCACTGGTTGCTTCTTATATGTGCCCTGATCGGGGGATCGAACCTGCAACTTCAGAGCATGGGGATGATACTTTAATTAACCAATTGAACTACCAAGGCTGAAAAATTGCTCAATTTTAAAGCTCGTTACAGAAGGATGCTCTTTTTCTCTCTGACTTGGCCCAAGTGCTCCCAAGTCAGAATTCATAGCTGCCATGAGCTCCCAGGTCTCCTTAGGACATAAATGCATTATGCTTGGGGAGTTCTTAGCTGTGATCCTGCTGCATTAGACAGCTCACAGAACAACAAAGAGCAGACAGCATGACACACAGAACTTAGTTCCTCACAGTTTTGGAGACTGAAATCAGGTGACAGCATCTGGGTGGCTGATGGCTCCATGCTCACTGTGGCTTCCCATGGCAAAGAGGAAGCACTCCCTCCCTCTCTGGCTCCCTCTCTCCCTCTTCTGCTAAGATCACTGTCCTATGGGAATACAACCCAACTTTTATGTCCACAGTGAACCACAAACCTCCTGAGGACCCCATCTGCAGATACAGTCATATTGGGGGTGTGGCTTCAACATGTGAATATACAGGAACATAATCTGGTCTATAGCACTAGGCTTTCCTGGAAATCCTAATATAAAAAAGCCAGGGCCTGTCACAACCAAAACAACTGGGTGGACTACTGAACACAGGCTGTGTGGGGCGACAAGGCTGGCAGTGGGAGGCAGTTGGGAGCAACCAGGCTGGCACGGGAGGACAGTTAGGGGAGACCAGGTTGGCAGAAGGGGGCAATTAGGGGAGACTAGGCCAATGGAGGGGCAGTTATGGGTGATCAGGCCAATGGGGGTCAGTTAGGGGTGATCAGGCCAGCAGGCAGAGGTGGTTAGGGGCGATCAGGCAGGCAGGCAGGTGAGCAGTTAAGAGACAGTGGTCCTGGATTGTGAGATGGATGTCTGACTGCTGGCAGTTGGACATCCCTTGAGGAGTCCCGGATTAGAGAGGGTGCAGGCTAGGCTGAGGGCCACCCCCCATGCATGAATTTTGTGCACTGGACCTTTAGTTATGAGATAAATTTCATGAGGACATGGGTGGCCTCATTGAACTTTTGACTCCAAGGCCACCAGCACACATCTCTTGCTGTATGATTAGGGACATTGCTTTTCTAATTACAATTATATATGTTAAAGCTTTCACACAGCCTCTGTCCCAGCTCTTTCTCTGTGAGCTGTCAGTTTACATGTGTAAGAAGTATATCAGCACTTACTGTTTAGAAGTTACATGTTTCATACCTGCCCAGAAGAAACCTCATCAAAGTTAAAAATAGCCAAATAGAACTGAAACAAAACAGAAATATTAAGTCACTTACACAAGGCCAAGAAGAGCATTTAAAGGGAGTCTGGAACTAAGGAAAAGGTGTGGAACTGCATTCAATTGTGCAGGAGGAAGTGAGTCACAGAGTAATGGAGAGCTCTCAGTGAAACCTGGTCCCTGAGAGGTCCGGGGACACTTCAGCAGCCTTGAGACTGCCTGCTTTGATTGGCATTCACATTTCCTGGGTGCTGTTAAAGGATGTTGTAGGTATCTTTACATTTCTTTATCATAACAGAAGTCTATATTATATCCATAGGACCAGTTAAAATGAAAGTAAAGCTTAAATGAAAAGATTGACATAAGTAGAAAAAGTTTTGTTATACAGACTGTTGGTTGATATTACAAAGCCACAATTTTCAACCTTTTTCATTGCATGGCACACATAAACTAATTACTAAAATTCTGAGGCACACCATAAAGTATATTTTTTGCCAATCTGACAAAAAAATAGGTGTGATTTCAAATCATTCATACCAGATGGCTATTGTGTTCATTTTTTTTTTAATGTGACAAGCTAAGGGGAGAAAGGTCAGTGTCCCTGACAAAATAGTCAGGGATTGCATGTTTAAAAAGTTCTTGTGGCACATTGGTTGAAAATCACTGTTAGAGTAATGAAGAATGTATTGCTTTAGAAAGAAAAGAAGAAAGGTAATGTATTCTCACATGGAGAGCACTGATGTTTCCTAACCACACCTGGAACATGATTTCAAGTAATTTACATTGATTTCCTTAAACATTGACTTTGAAAAATTATCTAATGTCTGTGCATATTCTCCTGTGAGCATTCAGTGCTATGAGAGACATGGGACTCATGATGCTTTCTAATATATTTAGATATTTAAAACCATGCTAGATAAAAGTTTATGAAATCTGATATAAAAACATATTGGTAATTCTTTTATTTTATCAAATAAAGAAAAATTTGTCAATATTTTAATGGTATTTACTTTTTTGTATCATCTCTTTTGATGAGAGTCCAATAATTATTCTAATTACTTGATTTATTTTAGTAACCTCACTTGTGAGTAGTATTAGAGGCACAGTGCACAAATTCCTGCATGGGTGGGGCCTAGCCAGCATGGGCCCAATTGGGAACTGATCTGGGGCAGGCCAGATAGGGAGAGGGGCTGCAGATGATTGGCCAGTGGGCCCCATCCCCGATTGGGGTGGCGGGGACCAATTGGGGGTCAACGGCTGGGGGAGGGGCTGTGGTAGGTTGGCAGGCCAGGCACACCCTCAGTTGGTGTGGGGAGGTGATCAGGGGTGGGCCTGGCCATGGGAAGGGGCTGTTGATGGTGGGCTCACTGGCCCAACCACCAAATAGGATAGGGGCCAGTGGATCTGGGGAGGGGCCATGGGTGATTGGCCAGCTGGCCCTGCCCCTGATCAGGGTGGGGTGGCTGATCTGGAGTATGGTCAAGAAAGATGAGGGACTATAGGAGGTTGGCAAGCCTGCCTCGCTCCCTATTGGGATGGGGGGTAATCAGGGGCAGGGCTGGCTAGGGGGAAAAGCTGTGAGTGGGTTGGCTGGCCACCCCACCCTCCACTAGAATGGGAGAGGCCAATCAGGGGCAGGGCCATCTGGGGGAAAGGGCCAGTGGGTCTAACCCCTGATTGACTGGACAGTTTGATGGCTGCAGTGGGCATCATAGCAACTGGTCGTTATGTTTGTTACTGTCATTATGGAGTTCTGATTGCTGGCTTTTTATATGTAGACTAGAGGCCTGGTGCACAAAATTCGTGAATGGCAGGGGTGTGGTGTGCCTCAGCCCAGCTGGCATCCTCTCCAATCCAGGGCCTGATCCTGATGTGCCTAAATGGGCAGTTGGACATCCCTCTCACAATCCAGGACTGTTGGCTCCCAACTGCTTGCCTGCCTGCCTTCCTGACTTCCCCTAATTGCTTCTGCCTGCCAACCTGATCACCCCCTAACCACTCCCCTGCCAGCCTGATTGATGCCCAACTGCTACCCTGCCAGCCTGTTTGCTCCTAACTTCCCTCCCCTGCAGGCCTGGTTATCTCTAACTCCCCTCCTCTGCTGGCTTGATTGCCCCAACTGCTCTTCCTTGCAGGCCTGGTCCCTCCCAACTGCCCTCCCCTGCTGGACATCTTGTGGTGGTCACCTTGTGTCCACATGGGGGAAGGATCTTTGACCACATGGGGCAGCCATCTTGTGTGTCAGAGTGACGGTCAATCTGCATATTACTCTTTTATTAGATAGAATAGAGGCCTGGTATATGGGAGGGGGCCAGCTGGTTTGCCCTGAAGGGTGTCCCAAATCTGGGTGGGGGTTCCCTTGGGGTGTAGTGTGGCTCGGACAAGGGGCCTGTATTGGTTTGCAGGCCATCCATGCCCCTGGTGACCCAAGTGGAGGCCCTGGTATCTGGGATTTATTTATCTTCTACAATTGAAACTTTGTAACCCAGAGCAGAGGCCAAGACAGGCCAGAGCTGCAGAAGCTTGACTTCTTCCATCACCAGGGGAAACCCTAGCCTACTGCTCTCTCCAGCTCTGTGGCTGGGATTTATATATCTTCTATAATTGAAACTTTGTAGCATTGAGTGGAGGCCTGGGCCAGCCAGGATGTGTGGAAAGCTTGGCTTCCTCCATCACTGGGGAAATCCAAGCCTCCCTCCTGCTCTCAGTGGCCAGTCATCTTGGTTGGGATTAATTTGTATACTCGCTTCTAATTGGCTGGTGGGCATGGTTGGCGAGTATAGCAGAGTGATGGTTTATTTGCATATTACTCTTTTATTAGATAGGATAGCTAATATATATTAATATATGAGATGTAGTATCCTCATTTCCCCCACATTTTTTCTGTTCTGACAGCCATTATCTAAAGTGACATTATGTTTTATCTGATCATTGGAAGGGCTTCCCATTATTCTTACTACTTTGCCCCTGTTTTTATTCCATTCTGTCTGCTTCCTCACTGTTGGTAGAGTAATCTTGCTAAAGCACCAATGATCACGTTAATCCTCTGATTCAAACCACCAGTGGGTTCTCTTTCCTAATAGCCTACTTATCTTCTAAGTTATTTATGAACCTTTTTCTCCTCTTTGAGGTCTTGCTTGTCCTCCTGGTCACTGGCAGGAGGGTTTTAGTGTTTGTCCTAACCGCTTGGCTTGCTGTTTGAAACCCATTTCCTCTAAGTTCCTCCAGCTCAGGGTTTGCTTATTTCTGTTGTCTTGCCACCTTACCCCTGAGTTTGAATAGCTCTGCTTTATAAATTTATTTTATAAATTTTATAAATTTATAAATTTTATAAATTTATAAATTTACTAGAGGCCAAGTGCATGAATTTGTGCACCATTGAGGTTCCTAGGCCTGGCCTGTGGGAACTGGCTGAAATCAGCTCTCTGATATCGCCGTAGAGGCCATGGGTTGCGAGAGGGTGTAGACCATGCCAAAGGACCCCACCGGTGCATGATTGGGGCCAGGGAGAGACATGGGAGGTTGGCCAGCCAGGGAGGGATCGCAGGGGTGCTCCGGGCCATGTCCAGCTCATCTCGCTCAGCCCTGATTGGCTGACTGTCTGCCCTCTGGTGTTCAGTGCATGTCATAGTGTCTGGTTGACCAGTCACCTGTCTGTCCCCTGGTGGTCACTGCACGTCATAGTGAGTGGTTGAGCGGCCTTAGCATATCATTAGCATATTATGTTTTAATTGGTAGCCCACTGGTCGACTGTACACTTAGCATATTAGGCTTTTATTAGATAGGATTTTTGTATTATTTTGTATGTTCATAACTATATTACAGGCATAGTTTTAATTTACTGTGCAAAGACATTTTTCTGATGTTCTTTTTGTCATCAGCTGTTCCTGTTCCCTTTCTCCTCTGTCACAGAATAGCTTAGACTTACCCTTGGTTTCTTTGCCATGGTTGCTTTCCTGTCTATGAGATGTGTTCTTCCTGGACTTAGACACTTATATTGAGAAGAGACTAAAGCTTAGTTGTAGGTAGTAAGAATTTTCTGTGATGCAGTGTGTTTGTGTTGGGGGAGGTGTGTAAAAGAAAGATGGGGGGAGGACAGATCTTTGGTTCTCTGGTCTCCAGGCACAGAAGGTGGAAGCTGCAGGTGTCTCCCAGTGCAATCTTCTTCATGAGGCCTCATCTACCAGATTCTCTCTGCAAACCTGACTCGTCTGCTGGGCTTGGGAAAGTTCTCACAGCAAGTGCTCATAGAGAATATCACTGTTCTATGCCAGGAGGCTTTGCTTTTGGTGCTTGCCTCTTTCCTCAGACACCATTCTCTACCAGGAGCCCTGGGACCTCCTACATTTTGTGACATGTCTTTTTGATCTTGATTGCTACTATAGCCCCTGAGTATAGATATCTCTTAATGTCATTGAATATGGCATTTGGGCATTTCATCCTTACACTTCTCATCAATGTTGAGTTATTTCTGAGAAGGTAAGTGGGGGATACCACATTTTCTCTTCTATATTCAAATATGATGAATTTACTGTATCAAAATAGTAATCCTAAATGGATTAGATTTGATAGAAAGAACATTTTGGGGATAGGAGACTTTGTATTCTATCTATGTCTGCATTGTTTGGCATTGCTATGTTGCTGATGTTGAAAGCATTTTAGGTGCTGACTGAGCCAAGATAGGTAGTGAGGACAATGTGGGTAGGGCAGACATCAGGAATCAATTTATTTTAAGGATGTTACTCAAGTGTGATTTAGTATTTTTTCATTTTATCAATTTTAAGAATAAATATTTTAAAGAATAAATATTATTTTTGTAATAATGCATTTTATTTTTATTTTTGGTTTGTTTGTTTAAAAGATCTTCAAGCATTTAAGATACTCAGTCCTAGAATCTGAGTTCCCTTTTTCAGACAGACTTTCTTTATTATAAACTTCCTTTTTAAAATTAAATTTATTGGAGTCACATTGGTTAATAAGATTGTATGGGTTTTAAGTACACAGTCCTTTGATACATCATCTGTATATTTCACCCAGTCAAATCTTCCATCATCATATAATTGACCTTCTCTACTCTTTACTACCCTCAACCCCTTCTCTCTGGTAACCACCATATTGATGTCTGTGACTATGAGTTTCTGTTTGTTTTTCTCATTTGTTGCTTGCATTTTATACCCCACATGTGAGTGAAATCATATGGTTCCTAACTTTTTATGACTGGCTTATTTCGTTTAGCATGATATTCTTAATATCTATTCAAATTTGAAAATATTTATTCACAAATATATATGCGCCCTTATGTACATGGAAGCATTCATCACAGTGGCCAAGACATGGAAACAACCAGTGTCCTGCAGTAGAGGAATGGAAAAAGAAGATCTGGTACATAAATACAATGGAATACTACTCAGCCATAGGAAAACATGAAATTACTGCCATTTGCCACAACATGGATGGATATTGAGTATGGACTTTCAAAAAAGCATTTTTTGGCACATGTTGTCTATGTCTCTTTCTGAGCTTTTAGAGGAATATGTATTTTTCCCCTGCTATGTTAAGATACATAAAATCCCTCTATCATTCTTTGGTTTAATAATTATTTGCTTAACTGATAAGAAATGATATTTTTATGTTCAAAGGATCTGTAACACATGTGTCTCTTCTGTGGAGTGTCTTGATTTTATTGTGGGCAGTATAGCTTCTTGGTTAACAAGACATCCCTGAAATCAGACATTCTTGATTCTATATTCAGAAGCCCCCACATTCTGTTGACCTTATGGATGGTTTTAACTACTCTTTCTTTCCTTATCTATAGAATGATGATAATAATAATAATGCCTTTTTTATAGGATTATCTATGGTATTCTTAACATGTAAATATTAAACACCTGGTTAAAATACATTTTCCACATTCACATTACATGAAACTTACTTGCTATTGGCACATTAGTAATGCTTCATTCAGAAGTGATTCAAAGTTCAGCTAATCACAGAAAATATAATCAAGGCTGCAGCAGAGATGGGCTGCTATAACCATGCTTTATTCCTTCCTCCTGAGATGCTGGGGCCCTGTCCACCCAAGCACTTCATCCCAGCGCCCTCTGGACCATAGACTCCCGGTGATGCCAGTCTCACATGGAGTCTTCCCCAGAACAAAACACTTGTATTTTCTGGATGTGAACAAGGTAAATAAAAACGATGGAATAGATGAGTCTCTAACAAAAAAGATATTTCTCTTTTCATGATCACACATTGATTTCCAACATTTAAGCATAAATCATGAATCTCATTTGAAAAAGCAAACCAAGTTCAGTGTTAGGGTATGTTAAGAAGTTTACTTACAAATAATTTCTTCCTATTGCTAGTCATAAAGGATGAGTACCTATATTCTATAAATAATATGCATATTCATTTGATAAAACTTTATAAACATGTTTAAGACATATATAGGTTAGCACATATGACATATATAAACATTTTCTGTTATGACAGGTATTTATGCTCTTTAAATATTATTTCCATCAAATTTAAATGGAAACATGTAATGTGTAAAACCAGCATAACATATCTACAAGCTTGAAATAAGGTCACAGCTTATTATATTTAAAATGTTTAATTGAAGTGTAATATATGTACAGGAAGTACACATAGCATAAGAGCACAGCTTGATGATTTTAAAACTGTCTTCTATGTAAGTAATACACAACAGACTGAGAAACAGAATTTTATTAGCAGACCAGGAACGCCCACTGTGTCTCTTCCTACATATTGACTGCTAACCCGTAGATTAGTACTAACTCTTTTGGAACTATACATATTAAGATTCATTACAGTATGCATTAGTTCATGCTTAGCTTCATTCCTTAAACATTATACTTGTGAAGAGCAATCATATTTTGCATATAATTATGCACTTTCATTGCTGTATATTATTGCATGATGTCAATACCCTGTATTTGTTTACCTGGTCAGCTGCTGATACACATTTGGGTAGTTTCTCTTTACTAGTATTATGAATTGTTTTGGTATGAATGATTTAGCTTAAGTCTTTCGCCAGCATATGCACTGATATTTCTGTAGACGAGGAATGAAATGGTTAACCAGAAGGTGAGTTCACATCAGCTTCAGGAGGCACTACTAAGTTTCCCATGTGGACAGGACAACATGAGGAGCACTCCACTCTGTCCCTGTGCCCCCTGGATTGAGAATAGGTAGCAGGATTTCATAAATGTTCTAACATCTTTGAACTTCAAAATGAAAAGTGAGTTTTTTTCTCTCTTTTTCCCCCCTGGAGTCTATGCAAAACTTCCCCCTTTTCTCCAAGAGCAGAAATACATAACAAGGGGCTTCTGGGAGAGGAAGCCCTGGAGACAAACCCCAGTCTCACAGGATTTTTCCCAAAACAGCAGGTGCACAATTGCCTTGCATTATTGTAACTAACATGCACCTTCAGCTGTTCTTCCTTGAACAAAGGAATTATGCTCAAAGGTGACCTTGTATAGTCAGGTGGATGTGGACACATCTGGCAACTTTTAATTGGCACCTTTATAGCAGCTCTGCCAGCCAGCCACCAGATGACAGTGTAAATATCTCATGTGCTGGGGTCTTTCCAGCCTGTGTTTCCAGCCCACATTGTCTCATTCAGCAAATATCCATATTGAGTACCCAGCATATATCCATGGAGTGTGCCAGGTAGGCATAGTTTATTAATTTCAAAATTAAAAAAGTAATATGGTCAACACTACACATGCACATCACTTAATTTAAATATATATATATATATATATATTATTGATTTTTTACAGAGAGGAAGGAAGAAGGATAGAGAGTTAGAAACATTGATGAGAGAGAAACATCAATCAGCTGCCTCCTGCACACCCCGTACCGCAACCAAGGTACATGCACTTGACTGGAATCGAACCTGGACCTTTCAGTCGGCAGGCAGACACTCCCATCCACTGAGCCAAACCAGACAGGGTATTACTTAAATTTTTTGATGAACAAATTCTGTTTCAAATTTCTCCAGAAACATATTGCTGTTATTTTATGCCAGTGCAAGTGTTGGCTCTAAAATAAAGTTCCTAGGAGTTATATCTATCCTGTTTTATTTAAAACTAGAGGCCCAGTGCACGAATTCATGCATGTCTGGTGTCTCTAGGCCTGGCTGGTGATCAGGGCTGATTGGGGTTATGTTGCCCAGTCTCAATTTGGACTGGGAGGATTGGGGACAACCAACCAGGGGGAGGAACAGAGGGAGGGTCTGTGGGAGGTTGGCCAGTCAGTACCATGGGAAGTTGGCAGGCCATGTAAGTTGGCTGAAAGAGCACACTGACCACAAGGGGAAAGCTCCTGCATTTATACATTAGAATAGATTCTAAAAGAGGTTCTACTGGTGTGTTTCTGTGGTTCAGCATCGACCTATGAACCAATAGATCACCAGTTTGATTTCAGATCAGGGCACATACCTGGGTTTCCTGCTCAATCCCAGTAGGGGGCATGTAGGAGGCAGAAACTGGATGTTTCTCTCACCTATGTTTCTGTCTCTCTCTCCCTAATCCCTTCCTTTCTCTCTGAAAAAAATAATAAAAAAATAAAAATGCTAAAAGAGAACAAATTGCGGATACTGCCATGTGCTAATACAATTATAAGAATTATTTATATTGGGGCTAAGGGTATGCTTGTTCTGACTAGGTACATGTTCTAGTTTGGCAATTCCCCTCTCACCTTCCAAAGAAGCTATAGTCTTACTTTTGCATCAGAATCAGCAAGATTTTCGGTTTTCTTTTTTTACTTCAACTGTAAGTTCATTCTGCAATAAAAGCTATTACCCTCTTTCCCTCCCAACACCTTCCCTACCATGTCCAGGATATCGAGTAATTGTGTTTGGGTTTAAAAGGACTTTCTTGCAGCATCTGAGAAAGAGCTATGTTTCTAGTAAGATGATGGATATTTCCTGGGTTTGGTGTTGACAGCATCATAAAAACCCTATGTGAGAGAGAAATCCATAGTGCATTCTCACCTGTGCCAGCTAATGTGGAAGGGTTCTGTATTCTGTGCCACATAATGGCAGACAATTCCTTTAACTGAAGAAAAGTCACATTTGAGTTGCATGAGGCACTGTGATGCACAAAACAGAAGCCCAATGACAAAAAGCCTGGGGTTCCAGGGCTGGAGAGAGGGTCCAGTAGCTGAGCAAAATAAAGTTGCACAGGCAGACAGCATGGCCACATGGCAGCATAGGTGATGGGGGTTCATTTATGATTCACAATATCCTGCTATATATGCAGGGATGATTGAGTATACTCACTCATTTTATAGCAAACTTTTTGTTGAAATAAATCATACATGTATGTGTCAACACACACACTCCCAAACACATAAAATCTATGAAGCTCTATAAAACAATTCTTCTCTTCCAGTCACTAGCAGCCCATCACCTGCATAGCTTAGAGCACAATAGATTGGTTTTGCTTCTTTTCTAATGTAAAAAATTGCATTATATAATAGGGATTCCTGACTGACTAAATAGGCTTAACCTATTTGTGAAATTCATTTGAATACTTTGTATTTTCAAGTTATTCATTTTTATTGCAGTATATATGAATACACATGAATATATGTATATATGTATATATCTATATCTATATCTATATCTATATCTATATCTATATCTATATCTATATCTATATCTATATACATATATTTATATATGAAGTTGTTTTCCAATTGGAGCCATTACCAAGAATGCTTCTATGAACATTCTTTCTCATATTTTTGATAAATGTTTCAACACCTTTATTTTCAGTACAGGTTCAAGAATGGAGTTGTTGGTCACAGAGATTCTATTTTATGTCATGGGATAGGGATCAAGATTAATTGTTTTCTTTAAAATTACCAAGACTGCAATATAAAATTTCCAAAAGTCCCCATTAATCAAAAAAGGGGAGGGGACAGTGGGGTAATATCATGTAAGGGGAAAAAATATCGAGTAAGTAAAATACATCTAGAAAATTCTTACTCCAGTAAAGTAAATTCCATTTGTAAAAACAATTGCAGGACACCCATAAAAAACACACATGGTGTCAAAATAAGCCAAAGGAAAATCATTTAGGCAAAAATTAAAAAGAATCCCAAGTCTATTTTGCATAGAGGATCCCTTTGTTAACTTTTGGTCGAGAATGTGTTTGTGTGTTTTCAGAGAACAACTCCAAGACCATGTGGGTTCCTGCGACGGTGAGGAACTGATGGATCTGTTCCAGTCACGAGGATGGTCCAGAGATGGGGGACACTGATGACACCTTGCCATGCTAGCAGTCGGCAGCTGTGCATGTCTGCAGGCAGCCCAGGACCAAACCAGAGAGGATGGATCTTGCATTGACACGATGTGTCCACCATCTGGATACCATTGCTGACTTATACACATAAAGAATTATTTGACACTGAAACTGGGACTCAGAACAGTTGGACATTGAAACTGAGACTGAAACATTTTTTGTTCTTATACATTTATTTCTAGTATGCAGAGGCAAGATATTTTTGAAGAAAAGAAACAGGGGAGAGGGATTGATATAGAGGCAGGATGGCCTTGAACAGGCTGTCAAGCTACAGGGGGAGGCTTGGATGGATGGGAGGCAGATGCGGGGGGAGATCAACTGAAGGACTTGTATGCATGCATATGAACATAACCAATGAATGAAAGACACTGGGGCGGGGAGGGGGGAAGCTGGGGATATGCGCTGGGGGGTGGGGGAGGCTGGGGGGAGGATAAGGGGGAAGGGGAAAGGAAAACATGTACTACTATTATACTGCAAAAAATCAATTAAAAATTTAAAAAAAAGATTAATTGTTTTCTATGTGGGTACACAATTGATTTAGCACCATTAATGAAAAGCTCAGGCCTTTTAGGGTCTAAATTAAAGGCCATAATTGTGCGAATCTGTATCACAGTTTTGTTTTTGTTATTTCTTATGCAGCTATGTTATTTTGCTTTTTGTTGACCCATGGTTTTCATGGTCCTTATGCTTGATATGTTGGTAGATGTTAATGCAATTTCTCAAATGCTAAGAGCACTGGCAATATTGTATTTCAAACCCACCAAACCTTAAACTTCCCCATTTGGTAAATAAATTTTATAGGGTGCGTAGGTAATCACTTTTAAACTATAGTCTTCTCTCCAAAAATGCCCATTGGTTAAAAATTATAGTCTTTTCATAAGACTGGGTTGGCTTCTCCCAAGAACGTCATCCAAGTGGGTAGGTTTTCCATGGTGACATAAAATGGCCTGAGTGCTTGGTCGGGATGTTGTTTATTTCCCAGAGGAAAATAGGTCACTTCAGCTCACAAATTCTGTGGAAGACCAGTTTTAGAACAATTTTTTTCTTATAATTTTTTTCTCAGAAAACACCTGTAAATGCTAAAAATCAAACTCCTGGGTACAACTGTTCTCCTAGATCTTAAAATTGAAGACAGGTTTTTTGTGTTTTTTTTTTTTTCCTGTTAAGTTCATTCTAACTTTAGTCCTTAACCAAGTCATATAAAGAGAATTTAAAATTTTTTAATTCTTTTTCTCACCCTGGCCACATGACTGAGTTGAATCATCACCAAAAAGGTTGCGGGATCAACCTCAGTTGGGAAATATATGAGAGACAACCAATCCATCTTTATCTCTCTCTTGCTCTATTTTCCTTTCCCTCTCTCTTTCCTTTCCTTTCTCCCTTCCTTTCTCTCTAAAAGTCAATGAAAATATATCCTCCAGAGATGATTTAAAAACATTCTTTTCTCTTCTTTTTCTTATTTTTAAAGAGTGGCTACAAAATTCAGCATTCAAATCTATCTGAATGATATGGAATGATTTTGGATTATCCATGTTGGAAATTTTCTACTTTTTTAGCAAAAGTTGAATTTATCAGCCTGGATCTGAATGTTCAAAAAACAACCAAAAATTCATATGAGGAAAATAATTATTAATAGGTAAATATTTTGTTTAATTCACTTTTATTTCAGAAGTCTATTATTATGATTATTATAATGCTATTTAAAATAAATGAAAAGAGTGGGGGGAAATGTGAGTGTGTAACACTTCATTATTCCCACAAGTTATTGCTAAGAGGTCTTCCATAACTAAGGAGGACTTTTGAAACTGTGAAAATATTATTTTGATGTATTGGAAAACATTTGTTCATATTTTCACTAATTTCAAAAGTCTATTCTATGGAGTAGTGATTGGATCCTAGATAGGTATTCTCTCCCTATAAAAAATAAAAAAAAACATTATATTTTTGAAAGACATTCAAAACTTCTCTGAATTTTCTGATGATAAAGTCACTTTAAATGATTTTAAAATACCCAACCTGGTGGTATGTTTATTTTCTTAAAGCAGAATTCTCAATCTGCATGTTATTAGCATGATTTTTACAATTGAAGTTGTGCAAACACACAGTGAATCACCCTGTAATCTTCACACATCTCCCTGTGCCTTGAGTCCAGAGCCATCTGGACACCATGGCAGCATCCTATTCATGGCATACAAACGCCGGGATCCTGCTGATGCATAAACAGTAATTAAACACACAAGCTAACCGTGCCTGCCAGATCGGCAACAACTATCCTTTGAGTGGCTTAGAGTTTCCAGGCCAATGAGCTGATTGAGAAATTGGCTGGTGATTAAAGATTAATGATTTATGGTGGCAAGCGAGGTTCATTTGCTGCTTACTGAAATATATTTTACAGAATCTTTATGATTTTTCTAGAACACAGTTTTATAGGTATTTATTCTTAAGGAAAGATCTCAATTTCAAACATGAAGTGCCATCATATAAGATAGAAGGTATTTTAACATTTAATGATCACTGAGCATGCCTCTTTTCCTATGTACTCTCTTTGATAAGCAATTTTACCTTTTCTGCTTTTAAAGATAATTTTTACATTTTGAATATTGGAGAGAAGAGCTATTTAGCTTTTTTGTGTGTAATTCTTCTCTGACTGGTCATAGCCCATGCTTAAAGCAAGAGGGGCATGATGAATGAAAGCAAGAAGTCATGGAGGCATTCAAAAAAAGCCTTACTCTACCTTTGGTGAATTAGCGTTTTCCTTTTTTAAGGATCTTTAGATGTTTCAGAATTTGTTGATACCAAGAGAAAGCAGGTATTGGGGAGCATTATTCGGCTCAGTGTAAAAATAAGCCAGTAGATACTGCTGAGATTTGGCAGGTATATATGTGTGTGTGTGTTTGTGTATCTGTGTGTGTGTGTCTCTGTGTGTGTGTGTGTGTGTGTGTGTGTGTAGGCTCATAACATGCTTCAGCTTAGTGTTGATCCCTAAGTGCTACAGTCTTAGAAATTTTGGGACCTGCTAATTCACTGCTACGAACATAATGCAGAATTCACTCTATAAATGCAATAAAGGGTAACTGAGAATATGACTGATCCCTCAAAGCCTTAATCCTATATAATAAAAGCCTAATATGTTAAATGTTCAGTCATCTGGCCATCTGTTCAACCAATCAAAGTGTGATATGCTAAGGTCCCTCAACTGCTCACTATCATGTGCACTGACCACCACGGGGCAGATGCTCCAACTGGTAAGTTAGCTTGCTGCTAGGGTCCAGTTGATAGGGACTGAGTGAGATGGTCCAGACACACCCTGAAGCCCTCTTATGGTTCCCCAAGTGGCGAACCTCCTGCATCCCTCCCTGGCCCCGATTTTGCATCAGTTGGGTCCCTCACCCTAGCCTGTGCCCTCTCACAATCCAGAACCCTTCAGGGGATGTTGAAGAGCTGGTTTCAGCCTGATCTTGCAGACCAGGCTGAGGGGCCCCACTGGTGCATGATTTTTTGCACTGGGCCTATAAATACTGAACTAAAGTAATTTATAAAGCTATTAAAATTATTTCTGCCATAAAATAAATTCCATAGCACACTCTTGTATATGACTCTGAGCTCTGAGTCAGCAAAGGCACTGGTAGTGAAGGATGAGGACTGCTGGGGCATGGGATCAATGCCTGCTGGGCAGGAGGCACTTTCCCTCCACCAGAACAGGCTGGGGGTCTTATCTGACTATTTCCCTGACCTAGGGCCTTTCCCTCCTGAGAAATCTATTGTTGTTTTGGCTGGGGAGCTTAAGCTTTATCAGTCATTTCTCCTGCCACATTTTTCTGAAAACATTCACCATCAGTTTGCATTTGGTACCTTATGGGAATGTCTGTGCATGTTCCTGGATTTCACTTGGATTGCATTTTCATCAAGAGACAGGTGTTTGCTATGAGTATCCTCAACACACAAGTTAGAAATTATTAAATTCTCTCAGGTTTTACCTCTACATTGATGCTCCAGCCTCCAAGACCCTTGCTGACAAGCAGAAAGAATTGCCCTGGTTTCTCTACTCAGCCGGGATGAAAGCAAACACAGCTTAGAAGCAACCCACAGGAAAATTAGAGTGCCTGCCACTTATTGAACCAAGATTCTGTTTTCTCAACAATATCTATAACCTTCTGGAATGCCATTGTTTTAACTATTGTTTCTGCTCCAACTCTGTTAGGTGGATTATTTTTCTGAGCCCAGTTTCTCAGAAGGAGGGCTTCCCTGGAGACACCACACAAGAGTCAGCCAGTCAATCAAAGATGAGCAAGAAGACCAGGCATTGTCTAAGCAACTCACTCCCAGCCCCGCTCCCTCTGGCAGACCTAGACCTCAATGGTTACTGTCCAATTGTTAAAAGCAGAAATCCTAAGCCTCTGAATCACAGGATCACTGTGTAATCTGAAACAGTGGTTTAAAGTGAATTCCGGGGCGGGGGAGGGGGGGGTACATATAAATCAGGCCGTGAGAAAGCTGAAGAGCAGGGACAGTACATGGTGAAACCAGGCACACTTTCTAGTCTAACTGATCAGTCTCCTTTACATTATGTATCAATTAAATAAAAAAGAGTGATTATTACCTGTAGTCTAGATGAACAACTGCCTAAAAAATCCTGCTATAAACTGAAAAATGAACTTTGCCAGTCCAGGATCATGTTAATAATCAGTATAAATAAGATTCAAGAAATAAAAGAGGGGGAACTATTTTCTTCTTGGAGGGACTGTTGGTAAAATATAATAACAGCCTTACAAGTTTCATGTGCTTTGGACCCAAAATTTATTTTCTAGATTTTTTTTCTAAAAAAATCACAGATACTATTAAATATTTGACTAAAAATATGATATCTTTGTTATATAAAAGAAAATGGGAGACATCATAAATACCAAGCAATAGATAGTCATTCAAATGATGTTTTTAAAACATACTTAAAATATGTGGGAAATAACAATTATAACTATAAGAATAGCTTACCAAATATACTTCATGGTTTTGTTTTTGTTGAGTATAGGGGACAGGGAGAAGATTTCAAATATTAAATGTTAGTAATTGCCACCACTGTTTATTAAAGGTGGGTCCTTAGAAGGGTCTTTTAAACTTTTTATTTATTTGCCCTGGCTGGGTAGCTCAGTTGGTGATAGCGTCATCCTCCTACATCAAGGTTACAGGTTTGATCATCCCCAGTAATGGTACATTCCAAGAATCCATCAATGAATGCATAAATAAGTGGAAGAATAAATACCACTCTCTCGAATCAATATATTAAAATTTTTAAAAATTTCCTTTTGCAGACTTGTGTATAAGGCTGTGCATAGAATATGCTGAGTGAATGAGAAAATGAGACTCCTTGAAAGAGTGTCTACACTGAGTGTGTGTGTGTGTGGAGGAAAGCAGGGGGGCAGGGAATCTCCCATTGTTACCATAAGAAGACAGCTTAAGACTGATGGCATTTTCATGGCTGGAAGAGAAAAGAAGGAGAAAGTGAAGTGGAATGAAGCCTGCTTAATAAGAAACATGACTGAGAGGTTGCAGGTAGGGTCTCCAGTCCTGGCCGAGGCTGTGCATTGGGCTTGATTTCTTAGTTGTAGCAAAATGTGGGACCTAGTAGTGAGATGCCATGTTTTACAGACCAGTCCACTAAGCTATGGACATTGTGAACACTGGCCCATTCCTGGGTCACTTATTGTCTTTATGGTTTGTTACATTAAAATAAATATACATCTTTAGATTTCCTTAAACTTTTTCATTATTTTTATCTTTAAAACATAGCCAAAGGAAAAAAAAGCTAATTGATCACAGTTAGTCAATGCTTAGTGGACATACTACAGAGTTCAACTCTCTCCCTGTCTTAGCTTTCCATTTATGAATAAAATGTGCTCATTATTCTTGTAGTACTTTGTGCACTTGGAGATGGATCACAGAATAGAAATCTTAAAAATAGATGCTAAATAAATCATGTTTTCTATTATTTCTGACACACAAAAAATCTTATTCAAATGTACAACGTCTGCCCTAGCTGCTTTGGCTCTGTGGATAGAGCATTGCCCTGTGTACTGAAAGGTCCCAGATTTGATTCTGGCCAATGACACATACCTGGGTTTCAGGTTCAATCCCTGACCCCCGGTTCGGGTGTGTGCAGGTGTCTTTCTCACATTGATGTTTATCTCTCTGTCTCTCCCCTTCCCTTCTACTCTCAATGGGAAAAAAATGTCCTTAGTTGAGGATTAACAACAACAACAAAATAATAAGCAAATCCTATATAATAAAAGGCTAATATGCAAATTAACCTAATGGGAGAATGACTGGTAGCTATGATATGCACTGATCACCAGGGGGCAGAAGCTCAATGCAGAATCTGCCCCCTGGTGGTCAGTGCATTCCCACAGGGGGGTGCCCCTCAGTTGGAAGCTGAGTTCATGGCTGGTGAGTGAGTGCAGTGGCAGTAGCAGGAACCTCTCTCCTCTACGGTAGGGTTAAGGACTCCTCAGGGGATGTCCAATTTAGGGAGATCCCCCTAGGGTTCCTGGACTGAGAGAGGGCACAGGCCAGGCTGAGGGACCCCCCCCCCACACACACACACCCAGTACAGAAATTTTTGTGCACTGGACCTCTAGTTATAAATAAAGCTGAACATCCACATGCAGGTTTTTTAAGTCAACATGGGTTTCAACACCTTCGGGTAAATACCAAGGAGTACTATTGCTTGATCCTATGGTAAGAATATGTTCAGTTTTGAGGAAAACTGCCCAACTGTCTTTCAAAATGGCTGTACCATTTTTCATTCCCACGTACAATGAATGAGAGTTCCTGTGGCTCCCCATCCTCGTAAGCATTTGGTGTTGGTGTTCTGGATTTTAGCCATTAATTAGATGTGTAGTGGTGCCTCATTATTGTTATCTCATTGTTTTGGTTTGCTTTTCCCTGATAACATATGGTATGCAGTGACTTTTCACTCACTTATTTGCCATTTGACTATCTTTCTTGGTGAGGTGCCTGGTAAGGTCTTTGGGTCATTTTGTAACCAGTTGTTTCTTTACCATTGAGTTTTAAGTGTTTTTGAATATTTTAAATAACAGTTTTTACATATGCTTTTGCAATATTCTCTCCCAGTCTGTGGCTTATCTTTTCACTCTTTGGGCATTGTCTTTTGCTAAGCAGGAGTGTTTAATTTCAATGAAGTCAAGTTTATTTATTATTTTCTTTTATGGATGTTGCATTTGGTATTTTATCTACAAAGTCAGTACCTCAGTGGTCTGCAAACCTTGGATCGCGAGCCATATGTGGCTCTTTGGCCCCTTGACTATGGCTCTTTCACAAAATAACACAGCTTGGGTGAGTCTATTTTGAAGAAGTGGCATTAGAAGAAGTTTAAATTTAAAAAATTTGGCTTTCAAAAAATGTCAATAGTTGTACTGTTGATATTTGCTCTGATGACTAATGAGTTTGCTGACCACTGCCCTAGGTTTTTTTCTTGTGTTGTCTTCTGGGAGTTTTATATGTTTGTGTTTTATATTTTGGTCCACTATCCATTTTAAGTTATTTTTTTGTGTGACAGGTATAGGTCTGTATTTAGATTAATTTTTTACATGAGGATGGCTGTCTAATTGTCCTCAGCACCATTTGTTGAAAACAATATCTTTGTTCCATTAAATTTCCTTTGCTCCTTTTTCAAAGATCAGGTGGCCATATTTATGTGGGAGTATTTCTAGGCTCTCTACTATATTGCATTGGTCCGTTTTTATCAATCCTTGGCTATTGCAATGACTAAAGCTTCATAGCAAGTCTTGAAATTCCCTTGCTCTGAATTCTTCTCTGTCTAAAATTAACATGACTTACTCCTGCCTTATGTTGATTAGCAGTATACTTTTCTCCATCCATTTACTTTTAACCTATGTAAGTTTCTATTATTTAAAGTGGGCTTCTTAGAAGCAACATACAGTTTGGTCTTTTTTGATCCACTTTGACAGTCTTTGAAATTCAATTGATATATTTAAACTCTTGAAGTTCAAAGTGATTACTGTTATGTGTGGATTGATATCTACCATTTTTTACAGTTTTTTGATTATTTTATTAAATAAGCTTAGACAGTGTATATCTTCCAAAAATGTGATTATTTTCCTAAGTTATTGTATTGACTGACATTAAATTGTTCTTAATATATTCTTATTGTTACAGGGCAGTAGGGAACTAGGAAAATTCAAGGACAAGTGGAATAGGGACACTGAGACAGGAAAAGTTAAAACAAAGCCAGTGTGGACACTTTGCATCCAGCTTGTAGATAATAAGCCATTATCTTCCCCAGCTAAGGACACTTAAGAGCGAATGGTTAAAAGCTTCCCTAATGAGAGAATGCTGGAAAAAAGGGGGAAAGGCAAGGGGAAAAAGGACAGTTTTACTCTCTAATCAGAAAAGCCAGCAGTCTCAAGGCTTTGCAAGATAAAATTGCCAGGTGCTTCTTATTAATTTTGGGGAGGCCACAACAAAATGAAAAGGTACCTTGAGAATTAATATGCACCCAAATATTCAGCAAAGGAAATGTGAAACTGATAAACAGGAAAGTATATAACACCCCGACTCCCAACCGACTTGCCCTTCAGATTAGCTAAGAGCCCATCTGTGCTACCTAAGCCAGATGTGTAGGTCTGCTTGCTTTGTCTCTTTAATAAAAGGGTGCATGCTCTAACTGCTTTAATAAATTGGCTTTTCAAGTTCTCTGGTATAAATTAATTTAGATGAGAAGAAAAGGATTGAATCGAGGTTGGAGACAGTCCTCTCCCACTTGCTCAAGGGGCTGTCCAGTAACACCACTCTGGTGTCAGTGGGAGGTGCCTCTAATATTATTATCCATCTCATTTCTGTGGAATCTGTGGAGGTACTCCTTTATCATTCCTAATTCTGTCTATTTATCCTTTATCTCTCTATTTTTCCTTTATCCATCTGATTACAAAGCTCTTTCACTGTGTAATTTCTTTTCTGACAAAGCATTCTTTAGACATGTATTATTTAATTTTTAAACATTTCAGATTTTTTCTAAATATTTTCTGAAAAAGTATTATGTTTTTTAAAATTTGTAGCATAATGCCCTTATGCTCAGAGAACATACTTTGGATGGTTTCAACCATTTACATTTATTGATATTTATTTTATGCTCAGAATATGTACTACTTTGAGAATGTTACAAATAATTTGAAAATGATGATGAAGATTTTGCTTTTAGATTTCTAAATGTCATTAGGATAACTTGATTGGTTTTGCTATTGCATATTCTACTGTTACAGAAGACCAGAGAAAAACCAGACAACACTTAGAGAAATGGAGTTCCACTTTATTATTATTACACCGTGAGCTCAGAGAAAAATGTCTTTCAAATTCTGGACAACAACATGGAGGAAGTTGTCCCTTTTTATGTTTTCTTCTGTCCTTTTTCTCCCAAATATGGGGTTTTCCAGTCCACTTTGCAAGTTCTTAAAGAGCCCTATGTGCTGGGGCTTTGAGACCTCAACCAAAGGCCTAGCCTGGCACCATCACTGATAATTTCATCTGGGAAAGGTTTATGGCCTCTCTGGAATGGGAGTAAACAGGTCTTGCAGGACCAGACAATTAAAGGGGAAGTGACTATATTCAGATTGCTAGTTTCCCAAAATGTCTCTTTTTCCCCATCACCACAGCATGTTACTCACCAGCATTATTGTTTGTGTACCTATCAGCTCTTGAATGCTCTATTTTATCATTGTTCTTTTACTCTTACATTTTTATTTCAGTTTTAATAATTTTCATTGAACTTCCTTTCAGTTCACTAATTCTTTCCTCAATTCTGTCATGTGTCATACTTTAATCAAAGATATTCTTAATTAATTACTTGGTGTTTTTATTTTTTTAGCCTTTCCTTTAACAGTTAAACTGTTAAACTCTTTATGAAAGTTTCCATCTCTCTGCTCCAATTTCCCATTGTCCATGTATGTTTTCTCACCCTGGACCTTATATAACTTCACATGTTAATCATGGTTATATCAGAGTCTCTATCTAATATAATCAACATTATAATTTCTCTGGGTTTGCTTTTTGTTGTTTGTTTTATTTGGTCCATTGTTATTTCCTCCTGCCATAGGTTATACTCATGTGTTTTGCTTTAGTGAATGTCACATATTTGTTGATGGGATATCAGGCACTACAAGTACAAGAATAGTAGAGACTGAGGTCAATAATATCTATATCTAGAAATAGCATACTGTCCTCCTTTCTGTCCTTAGTGGAGAGGGTCAACATTGTGTCAATCAGTCTGAGTGGCTATGCCTTTGTTTTGCTGCTGTAAGCACCAACCAGAGGCCTCTAGGCTTCTCATTTGCATGCTGCTATTATCTCTTATGGAAGGCAAGACTGGAGTCCCTTGCACTTTGCAGTGCTTTGCAACTTTGCCTCACAGTTAGCATTTTCTCAGCATTCTCACTCTTCCCACTATGGTGGCAGAATTCTGCTTCTTATCAGTGCAGGAGCCTGGATCCAAGCCAATTTTCCCCTCCCCTCTCATGCAGTATATATCATGGTAGGATTTCTCAGTGTGTTTTAATCAGTGTGGAGAGGGGTGGACACAAGCAGATTTTCTGCCTGTCCCCTCATAGGTCTTTGAACCACATTTGAGTCAACAAAGACAAAATGATAAACCTTTTAAATTCACTTATGATTTAATTTAGTGAAAGATCAATTTCTGGGTTTAAAATCATTTGATGCAAATTCCTAGTGCCAGGGCTCCATCACTTAAATGATCCTCAATTTTTAAAACGGTGTGCTTATTAAAGTACTTGTTTCCTCAGAAAGCTTATAGAGTCTAATTTTTATAAACAATTAGTGCAATGAAGAGGAACACAATCAGACAACAATGCCACATTTGCAAGCACTGGTCTAATGAAAAATGTCACAATATTTCATTGATGAAAAATTCAGGAGGTATTACAGTCTGTTTTATAAATACAAATTAAATTTATAGTGCCAATGAATAAATGAAACTCCCAGTTGATAAGCAATTATCCTAAGGGATGAAATCCACTGTGACATGTGCCAGTTGGCAAGGGGTCCCTCAGCTGGCAGTGCCTGGTGGTGCGACAGCCTGAATGCATAGCCTTGCTGAGTGCTTGTGGTTCTCGGACAGTGAAGGGGCCCAGTGGACAGCATGGCTGACACACGTTTATGAGAGTGCTGGGAAGGGCTTGTGCTCGGTCTATTTTGTATCCACTCTGTGAGAACACAATGACAAATGAAGATTCATTTTATTAAAACACATTTATGTCTAGAAACCCTTGTGTGTTGACTTTTCCAAATTTCATGGACATGTTCATATGCTGTTAAAATGTGAACATTGCTAGAAAAAATAGTATTGGCTCTTTTGTACTCAGAAATTGCAGGCTAAACTCATGCTGAAATTTCAAGAGCAAATGCTCATTTTGTTGAGGTTAAATACATTTGAGTTGGTAAACTGAAGAGAGGGGTGATCCTATAAAGCAAGCATGTCAAACTCGCAGCCGGCAGGCAGCATGCCTTGTTTAAGGCCAGGGAAGAGGAGCAGGAGGAAGAGTTTAAGAAACTAGTTAAGTCTCACCCAGGGGTTGGACTCTACCCATAGAATGCACTTTCATATTATGGAAGCAGTTTCCAAAAGAATTTGGAGATTCCACAGAGGAAAGGACGAGAGCACTGGTTTTGTTCATTTTGAGCAAAGCTGACAATTTCCAACCGCTATTTAATTAGGACTGGCTATTTATTTCTTTAAATTATCCAGATTGTTAATTTATCAAATGAACCAAAAGCATCCATTCCACTTCTTGATTGTCCAGCCCATTGCTCACATACCTGGTTAGAAATCCTGAATTAGCCATTGTACAATGATTTCTTATAAATTAGAAAGTAGAATTTCTTATTAGATTGGACAGATATTCTTGAGTTCAGAGTCTAATAATAATGATAATTATGCTATTTGTCTTCCTGGCCCTGAGCTGGGACCTCTGTGGCTTTTCCTCTAATCCTCCAGTATATCCAGAGGTAGACTATTAAACTAATTAAAGATGGACTGAGACTCCAAAATGGGAAGTGACATATACTAAGTTGTGTAATTAGTAGATGGAGAACAGATAGGACAACAGGTTTTCTCTTCTCAAACCCAAATCCAGAGTCAAAATAACACAGACTTGGCAATTTTTCCTCATGTTGCTTCTTGATAGATGTGGTTATTGACTCAGAGGACGAAGTGGCTAATTTAGCTAGAAATTCAATATTATTTGAAAATTCTGATGACATGTAAATTAATGCTTTGCAAATCCTTTGTTATAGACAACATGAAATATGATCATTGTATATTCTGAACTATAGTTTCTGAATTTTTACCTTTCCAATCATACTTCAGGAGTTTTGGGGACACTGCCTGCTTTACGGAAGTTTTCCAATTAGCATGATTGCCACTGTGCTTTGAAGTAAATGCAAGTAAATGACTGAGAAATGCAGAGTACAGAATGAATTTTCCCTCTAGCTGCTTGGTGCTGAGTAAAAGGATTACAGTTAGCAGGCAGGACACCCTAGTTGGCCCCATAGGACTACAACATGTTAAAGAAAATCAAGGACTACAATGAATCGAACATCTGCATAATTTTAGCTACTAGACAAAGAAGCAGACTGAAGTGTCTTTGTTTGTGAATACAGAAAGCATACAGAATCCTGCCTCAAATGAGACAACATGGGCCTTTATCAAAAGTGGGAACCTCACTTCTGTGATCTGTTCCCTTGCAATCGCTTAACGTAAGACAAAAAGTTGACCTTGTATCTCAGGTGAGTTTGCCTTTACTTTTTAATAAAACATGAGCACTGTGTGCCATTTTCGCTGATTTTTCCCCAACATGTGAGAAAATGCAAGAGGATAAACTGGAATGTAAAACTACCCAAAGTTTAATTAAAATGCTTCCAGAGGAGAACTTGATTAATATTCAACTTCCCTCCTCTGGTAGATTCCTAGCATAGTGAAACCTTTCAACCAAAATGAAAGAACACATCATCCCCAAACCTATGATTATTATGTGTTTGAAACACACCATTTTGTCACATCACATGGCAAGTGATTGTTTGGGTCATAAAGTTACACTAAAACCATATGCCTAAATATAATTGCAAACTAACTAACTGATTTACCCCACCAAGGATAAAGTTGACCATTGTCAGCCTAAAAGGAAATGCAGATCTGTGCATAAGAAAGAGCATACGTCTACTAAAGTAGACCTTAATCAAAATAAATTAAAGACCCCAATTATCTCTGCAATTCTCTCTCCTCACCATGTTAACTCCCCATGTGACTTACAGGGTCTCCCATTCTCTCACCCTCACACTGCCATTACCATCATGAGTCTGCATTAGCCTGGAATTTGTTTAGCATATCGGATGTTATCAGATGTTGTGCTAGTGGACAGGATGCAAATAGAGGCTTGGAAATGAATTTGTTTATTTCTGCTTGCCTTTTGTCCTCTCCCCGTCCATTCTCCCCCGTCCATTCTCCCCCGCCCCCTCCCCCCAAAGAACATGCCTGAGCTAGTCTGTTGAGGATGAAAGATATGTGGACAGAACCAAATTGTCCCAGTTTCCAGTTGAGGGAATCATTTAAACAATGGCAGTTTTTTAAGGAGACCAGGCAAGGTTATCCAAGCTACTAGCAGACCAACTGATGACCATAGAAGCTGGAGAGGGAGCAGCCAAGGTCAGCCCAGTCCAAATTAGCTGAATTTTGTCAACTCATGAACCAAAATATACAGGTTTATTGTTTTATGCCATTGATGCATTTGACTCTGTTGTTCCACATCATTATGGCAATAGATAAATGATACTCCTGACTAATGCAGTAAGAGGCAAAATATAACACATCTGCTGGCCCTGAATCTACATGTGCATTCTTGTTGTGTATGAACTCACTACAAAGACTGAGTTTGTGAACACATAAGTGTTGCTCTTGGAAAATACAGGATAAGATTCCTGCAGGGCCCTGGTCACATTTCTGTCAATTAGTCAATGCATTTCTGCTTGCATTGAATTAATGGCCAACAGCACTTATTACACTATTTATAATAAAAATATAATGAGAATCTCATGAAACAAAGAAAATAGAGTTTTGATGTAATCTGAATTAAAACAACCTATAGTAGGGATACTACTGAGTAATCAAGAAATGTAGGTAAAATAGTTTACTTCAGATTGATCTGTATAATAAAATAAGTACTTAATATTTTTCTATGGTGAATCTGTCATATTCTTCTTAGAATGGAAATACCACCTCTTGTGAAATTCAATTAAAAGCTAGTTTACTATATGTCTGGTAAGAGGTACCAATATAGCAGGTGCCTGAGACTAACTCTGTGTTAAGCAAAAAAGTATATTTATTGCAAGTGGTTATAAATCAGTCCTGTTCTTGCTTGAAATTTAATCAAACTGACCTATAAGAAAACTGGATTCATCAGTTTCTCATTGCTTTTTTATATTTAGCCACTCTTCTAAGTTTAGTTAAAGATGTTTGCCCCTATCAAAACTATTACTGACCTAAAATATGTAGAAATCAGGGCACACATGAAATGAAGCATATGAACTATGTTTTAAAATATGAGGGTCGCATGACTAACTGAAACTGTTTCTCTACCTCTATAAGGATTGCTTTCAGCAATATTTTCATATGATATGTTTCTGTGAGAGGGACACAAAACTGCTATTAACTCACATTGCAATTTTGAAAACAAACTTACATTTTGAAAACAGAACTTTAAAGGTTCTGCTTCTTTGAAAGTTAATATGTACTTTTTTTGAATACATAACTTTTAAACAAATAAATAAATCAAAGTCAGAATATTTTGAAATGTGAAAAACATGTATAATTCCAATGCAGTGTCCATTAGTAAAGTTTTATTGGACTATGTCTACATTCATTGACCTGCATTTAGTTTTTGTGCTAAAATGACAGGAATATCTGAGACAAATCTTATATAGCTCTCAAAGCGAAAAATTTTTACTAGCTGGCTTTTCATGGAAAACTGTGTTGACTCCTGTTACACATTATAATGTATGCAAATAATATAACAAAACCAGGCTTTTATTTTACTGCATGAGCTTCCCCTTAATCCTTTGAGAAATGCAAAATCAATGGGGAGTGTGTATGGCTAGAGATGGAGGGGTGAGCAGCAAGCAGGTGGATGGAAAGTGGGAAGAAGTTCGTACTGATTCAAATCTTCTTCTTTAGAAAGCATGATTAATTTACAGAATAGGAATTTGTGTAAAAGAAAGGAGGAAATGAGAGGGAGGGAGGATGGGAGGGATGAAGGGAAATACCACATGAGAATAGCATATTTGACTATTAATGTGTTCAAGTAATACAGGTTAAGTTCTCTGTGATTACATCACTTGATAGAAGAAAATTTCAATGATGGAGTTCTCATCATAATCAGTGCCAGACTCCTAAACTGTAGTTCACACAAGAGATAATTTGTTCATTAACTCTGGAGATGAAATTCATAGATACAGCCTTAAAAATATCATGTGTAGCTGTTAGTTACTTCAAAGGTAATTTTCTCCTGTGAAAATCCTAGTGGTGGGATATCTATTTAGTAAGGACAAACCACTAAATCTGGAAAAGAAAAATAAGGTGAATCATCAATTTGTCAGGAACAGATAACTAAAGTCTATTTTACTTACCTCCAAGACATAGAGCTTCTTTATCAATAATTTCTCTGAGCTAAAAAATAAATAAATAAAAATGGGTGTTTTGCAGGAGCTATAGGTTTTCCTGCTTTCAGTGTAAACCCAACTTTCGCAGATGATAATGAAGGAGGCAGAGGTGTGTGGAAGGAGAGTAGTGGCTGAATTATTCATAAAGGTTAACTGGAAGGGACTCGGTACCTTGGAAGACATTGATGAAATATGGATAATTTTCTTTATGACTTCTGATCAGTGCTTTGATGAATGGATTCTGCAATCATCAGATTAAACCCATTTCTTACCAGAATGAGTACCCACATTTGTCACAAGAATGACTCATTCTTCTTACTCCTTGTGAATAGCTTTGGCTACATTAGACTTGAAGTTTACTTTGGGACAAGCATACCTGGAAAACAGATAAAGAATGAGTATCATAAAGCAAGAAGAAAAGGATACACTGTGGAAGTTGTCAGCCTTTATATTAGGAATCATCTTAGGAATAATAAACATTCACTCCACTCATTCTTATTTAACAAGGTAAAGCAACAGAGAAAGAAAGTGCAGGGAGGGCATCCTGGCACCTGCAGGCTCAGGCATCTGGTGGACCACAAGCAGGCTGATTTTCCACTGAGCCAAAAGGGTCAGGGCAAGCAGGCTGATTTTCATAGGGTAGTAGACCTTCAAGTTTCACACCATAGTTAGTGCTCATATGTGTTTTACTGTTATTGCCTCCCCTTTGCCAAATAATAAAGTTGATGATTTTAGTGGATTTCCTAATAACATCTACATTTAACTTTAACTTGTATTTTGACACAGCTTCATTTATTCTGAAATCTAATCAGCCTGTGTAATTGTTAAACATTTAAATTGAGTAATTCCTAATTTGTTCTTAAAATGTTTTATTAATTTAGTCTGAGGTGAAACTGACCAACCATATGATGTATGGCTCTTTCATGTATCCAGCTATATTATCAACATTCTGAAATCTTATTACAATTTTTGTTGAAGAGTTTGTTAGCACATATGAAATAATTTAAAGAATGAAAATATTAAATAAAAAATGTTGATGTCCAAGTCTTCCAATTTGTATAAATTATAATAATTTTACCTTTTATGAACTCTCATGAGATATACTTTTAGTATCATTATTTAAGGCAAAGTTAGGTACTATTGTAAATGTTTCTGAATTACTTATGTGTATGCCTATGATGCTTCCATAGTAATAGGCATCATCTAGGGACCAGGAGTACATACCATAGGATTTTGTGTGCAAGTCACCCTTACTTTATTCAGTGATGCCACATCCACATAGCTGTATTACAGTATATTGTTATAGCTGCTCTATTTTATTGTTATCATTGTAATATCTTTCTTTGCCTAATTTATAAATTAAACTTTATCATAGGCATGTATGTATAAGAAATAACATATTTATCGTTTTCAATTTTACCTGTATTTTCAGGCATCCACTGGGGGGTATGGAATGTAGTCCCCATGGATAAGGGAAACTAGTTTATTAATTTAAAAATTAAACTATGTTTTACTTATAAATTCATTTATATGATTTTTAAATTCACTTTTCATGTTATCTGCTTATTTCCCAAGATCTGTATTTTTCCCTCACTTTTCCTTTTTAAATTATTCATTATTTTGCATAATGCTTTTGCTACTAGCATTTTTTAAAGAGGATAAAAGGTTTCTTGCCATTTTCAAGCATGTAAAATACTGCAGTCATCACAGGACAATGTCCTGCATTTTCTAGGCAGACATGTAATGAGAATACAAGGTTCGCAGAGTTCATGGCAATAGCACAGCACTAGGGGGTGGGACTTAACATGATTGCTCCCCAGTTCCTGATGCAAAATAATTAGAACTTCAGTCTCAGTGAAGTAAGAATGGGTGTTTCCTTCTGGCTGAGCCTTGTACATACATGTGCGTGAGGAGAAATCCTTAAGTGGATTGGGTAAAAATAATGAATAAAATGATGTAATGAATGACTAGACAGAAACAGCAAATACAGTTTATGAGGGCTGCATACCAAAATTTATAGCAATGCAATTCTTATGTGTCAATGTGAGAAATAATTTTAAATATTAAAAGATGGAATAAGACAGCAGGTTAATGTTACAAACCATAACGTTTTTATATTTGCATTCAGGCCCCCTTATCATCATGGATAGGTTCCAAGACCCCCAGTGGATGCCTGAAACTGGATAGTACCAACGCTATATATACCGGGTTTTTTTTCACATATGTGCATACCTATCATACATTTGATTTATCAGGACAAAGGGATGATTCATGTCCGGGGTGTAGCCCACCCTGGTCCCTCCACACATTAGGGGCAATGCGGAAGTGCTGGGACCGCAGCCTCAAAGAGGGTAAAGGCTCCTCTGGACATGATGTGGTGGAGAATGACACAGAGGATGAGTTCTTCAACTGGCTTCTAGACAGTGGACCAGGTCTCATTGGGCATTTACAGTATCTTAAGAGTTTGGTAAAATAGAGGTCAAATGAGGAAAGTCTCCTTTAACTCCAAATCAGAAGCAAAATGATTACACTTACTCTTTGTCTTCTGGTTTATCTGAGGTTCCAAACAAGTGTGTATGTGATGAGGGTACTAAGCCACTGAAAAAACTGGCCCAGAAACACTCAGCACTTGGAGAATAATTAGACTCCCATTCAGCACCAAGCGCTCTGGGATGATGCAGAGGCCAAGGCAGCCTGGAAATGAAAAAGAATGAAAAGAACAAATCATTGTATCAAGGTAAAGTGGAAGGAGTAGAAACATGATCTCAAAGTCTCTACTTAATTTTTAATTATATCATAATAGAGGGCTGGTGGGGTCCTTTGCACCAGTGCAAGATGGGGCCCAGGGAGGGGCTGTGCAGTACCAATCGGAGGGACCACAGCATCAAGCTAACCTACAGGTCAGAGTGTCTGCCTCCTGGTGGTCAGTGCTAGTCATAGCGACTGGTCAAACTGTGGAACAAATAGTCAGACACTTAGCATATTAGGCTTTTATATATAGGGTGTATTATACAATTTCTATGAATTATGTTTTAAAATATTCATACATTTAAAAAACAGCTTTTCTATTGAGAAAAGGCAAAATGGTCAGTATTAAACTGGATCATTGGTTTTGTCTGCAGTCTCTAAAATGAAGTGTAATTATTGTGTTTTACAGTTTTGAACTTAGAGTTTGTGAACAGTGCAGACCTATTTGAGCTGCAGTCAGATCCAGGATGGAGTGGGTTACTGGGCAGCATTAACCATCTGTTCTCTAGATTCATACCTGCACGTTTCTATGCTGATCTGTGTCCTGGGTGCTCACCTCTTTGTTCAGGAATGTTTGATTATCTTCTACCCTAGCTCCAGGGAACAGGAGGCAGAGTTAGGAGCCTGTGGAATGGACAGGAAAGGGAATGAGGGGTTTCTTCACCACCCACTTTTTGCAGGCTCTGAGGTGGTTGAACTCTGTGGCCTGAGGACATCTCCAGCTAGAAGACACACTTTCAAGATCTTAATGATCCCAGGGTCCTGAGGACACTTCCTCCTCTTACTCCTGCAGGCCAAGGAGGTGAGATTTTACTACTCAGTGGATTAATAATCTGGAGCCAGCATGTTTGTTGGGTTCTGTCACTTTGCTTTGAAAGGACAAAGGACTATCCTCCATCTTGAGGGGCTGGTCAGCCTATTTCCTCTTTCCCCCTGCTGGGAGAGGCCACAGGGGTGCCAGGAATGTCCTGACTCCCCCAGCCACTGCCTGAGCAGACCAATGCTTGCCCAGGGACATAGCTTAGGTCCTAATAAGGCATAACCAAAGTACTGGTCACTCCCTGATCCTTGTGCTGTGAGACCCCCCCTGAAAAACCCTGACCTAATAAGGCTATCTCTGTAACCCACGTCACTTCCCTGGGACCACCCAAATGACCAACCCTTTATAACCTATTGTTCTTGCTGGGCTCTCTCTCTCGCCTTGCTGCTGTGCCAGATGAAGGTTGAGTGCAAACCCAGGTTTGAATAAAGGTTCTATGCTATTGCAGCCGATTTGGGCTCCCTGGTGCTTTTGGGAGATCATGAAATCTGGGAATAACATTTGGGGGCTAGCCGGGATCCCCAAGACCCACGAGGGACCCCGACCCAGAGATCCTGATTGACCACGGTAGGTGTTTGTCTGTCTGTGTTTTCTGTTCTGTGCGAGCTTGTGTCTGAATCTGTAGCCCGAAATGGTCTAGGTGGACGTGCTGGCAAGGCCTCGGGCGGGAGGATTCAAAGGACGCTTTGTTCCTCCATCTGGAGGGATGTAAATGTCCCTCAAGAAGGCAGTGGCTTCCCCTCAAACCTCTGGGACGAACCGGGTCGCTCCCGGTGGGTGGCGTACAGCCATCGTCCAGTTTTCGGTTTTGCTTCAGTGGGGTTGCAGCAGGTTCTGTGTATTGTCTTCTGGACTGTGGAACTCCTTTGTGGGGTTTGCAGCAGGTTCTGTGTATTGTCTTCAGGATTGTGGGACCCTGGTGTGGGGTTCGCAGCAGCGGTCAGGTTCTGTGTATTTTCTGTCTGGTTTATGTTCTGTGTTTTGTTTTCATTTTGTCACTGTTTTATTCCTTTGCTGTAACGGTCAGAATGGGCCAGGGTCCATCTGGACCCTCCACCCCATTACAGTGTTTCCTTAAGAATTTTCAGGAATTTCGGAAGCGCACGCGCGGATGACTATGGAGCTTGGGTTGATGATTTTGCTTTACAGAAATTTTGTGAATTGGAGTGGCCCACATTCAGGGTTGGGTGGCCCTCCACTGGGATGTTGGACCTAAATGTTGCTTGTGAGGTCCGCCGTGTTGTTCATGGCAATCTGGGCCCCCCGGACCAAATTCCTTAAATTGATGTCTGGATTCACATTGTCACTGACAAACCTCGGTGGTTACAAGCCTGCCCTCGAAGGGAAAATTGGGAAAGAGACAGAAAATCCTGTTGGCCCAAGGGAACTCGGGATGGTCGCCCCAGCCTCAGGGTCCACCCATCTTGGAGGCACCGGAGGAAGACCCCCCCCCCCCAGCCAGGTGGCCGCCTCCCTATGCACCTCCCTCCCTTTCAGGACCACCCCCTGACCAGGACCCTCTCCTCAGCTCAACTGGAGATTTCTCCAGACCTCTGTCCCCAAATAGCCCTTTCAGTCCACCCCACACCAGGGCTGGGACAGAGAATAGGGACGGATCCCAGGAGGCTAGTTCCGGGAATCTTAAACTTTTTATCCTCTAGCTTGGCCTGAATGGGATTTCAACTCGGCAGAAGGTAAGGGGAGGCTCTGGGTCTACTGCTAGGCTGTAATGGGGAGTCTTTAGATGGCTGCTAGGAAGCTGACTAATTTGGCTAAAAAAAATCTAGGAAATTTAATTTCTGGATAAAGACTTGGAGGCGTGGGTGGTGCCGGCGGCCGGCAGGGGAAAGGGAGCCGGGGCCAGACAAGCGGCTTGGCGCGGGCGCAGCCTCCAAGTCCCATTTGCGGCAGGCCCAGCCCTGCCACCGCCGCCCGAGAGGCTCCTCTGTGCAGCCACCGGGGCTTGGGGAGCAGGAGCGCAGGAACCCTTAGCAGGGAGGCCAGGACCCGGCCCAGGATCTAGACGGTGTGGGGGAAGGGAGCCACGTGGCGATCCAACAGGGATGCCACTCCCCAGAGGGTGTCTGGGATCTCATCTTTGCCATTTTTTTTAAAAGAATTTATCCAAAGTAAATGCCTTAAAATAATTGGAATTGGATTTAAAACTCAGAAATTGTTGAAATATGGATAAATAATGTATTAATTGTAACGATCTAGTGGCCCAGGTAACTGGCTACCCCCTTTGTTAATAGAGGAAGAAGCATAGTCCAGGCTGGCTACTGAATGCCCCCAGGCAGAGGGAATAAAGGCCTTTTTGAAAAGTCAAGAGACAGCCTGGGCTTGTTAACCAAATGATTAATAATCTGAGTATTGCTTCCTCATGACAAAAACCTAGAGGACAAAATTGAAGCTATTAATTGATAATGTCTTGTGTTTTTCTTAGAAACAAAGTAATATTAATCTAAGAATAGCTAAACGTTTGACTTTTCAGCTTTAGAAGTTCAAAATACAAATTAAATTTTAAAAAATTATATAAATATGATAATTAAATACTAAAAATATAACTTATTTTTTAAAATATGTTATGTTTTCTCTGATAATTAGACTTGTGTTGGTCTATATTTCTTATATATAGCCAAATTTTGAACAGCAGAATCTTAAATAAGAACCAATAAGTAAGATACCTAAACTGTACTAAATAAGTTTGTTTATTTTTTAATTAAAGATACCTACTTAAGTTACTTTATAAATTAGCTTGTTAAATTATAGTCAAGGTTTTCAGCTAAATGAAAATTCCAATGCTGATTACGGAAATGCCTGGAAAAAAAGATAGTTCCATTACAGAGATGATTCAAGCTTGTCAGAATGTGGGATCAGGACAGTTCCTAAAGCAAGTTTTGTGAACCTGTGCCACAGGGAATTTTAGGATTAATCTTAAGGAGGAGTGGAGACACCCTTAAGTGAACTAACTGTTTTGCCTGGAGGCATTGATTCAGATTATGAAGGAGAAATTCAAGCTAAACTAGAATGTAATCTTGTTATGTAAATTACTCCAGGACAAAGGTTTGCTCAGATACTACTTGTACCTTATGTTTAGCAAGGTGAGGCTAAAATGAGGAAAAGAGGAATGCAAGTATTTGGAAACTCAGACATGTATTGGATACATGAAATTAGCAAAACCCATGCTATGATTAATTTAAAAATAGAGGGAAAGCAATTTAGGGGTCTGGTGAACACTGGAGCAGATATTAGTGTTATCAGCAAAGAATTCTGGCCTCCCAGTTAGTCCACAGTAGATGCTATGGGCTTAGGGGGATGGGAGTTCCTCATGACACACAATGGCAGTGCCACTTTGTTAAGGTGGCAAGATGAGGAAGGACTGATGGGATGGTTTCAGCCTTCCATCATCTCTGGAATTTTAGTCAACTTCATGGAACTGGGGATGTCTTAGAGGGTTTATAAGGGTGTATTATTACCAGCAAAGGACAGCAGGTAATGACCCAAATGGGATATCAGACTGGTCAAGGCTCGGGAAACAATGATCAGGGAATTAAGGAGCCCATCCTAGCCAAAGGAAGCCCATGGGAAGAGGAATCTTTGGCCACGTGTTCCCAATTAGAAGAGAAGCTCCCCAAATGGGGCTTAAGAATTGCTCCAGAAAAGACACAGAAAGGAACGCCTTTCCAATATCTAGGAACCATAATTGCAAACCAATGCGTTAGGCCTCAGAAGGTGGAGATAAGATTGTCTTAAAAACTTTAAATGACTTTCAGAAATTATTAGGGGACATTAACTGGCTGAGATCTTATCCGAAGATCTGGTGGAGAAATGATAACTTTATTTAATTCACTTAGAGGTGACTCTGATCTTTCCTCTTCCCGAACATTAACAGGTGAAGCTAGGAATAAGTTGCTAAGAATTGAGGAGGCAGTTTCCTCAGCCCAAGTAGCACGAGTATGGCCCAAATTACCTTTATTAGGACAAATAAACCCTACTGCAAACAGTCTCTGGGGCATGGTAAAGAAGGCTAGTACAGAAGGCTGAGTGAATTTGTGAGGAAACCAGAACCCCAAGAATGCCTAAGAACGTCTTTCTTGCCAGGCTAGCCGTAATCAGCTGTAGGATGATATTAGGTAATATTACCTGGGACAAAATGGGAAAGTATTTTGGACTTATATTCCAAAACCTTCATGAGTAAGAACCCTTATATGGGCTAATCACCTTATACCAAACACCTTGGTTCATCCAGGAGCAACAGGGGTGGAGCAAGAAAGCACAATTACATAGGTGTCACCACCCAGCTTCCCTTTTGTATTGACACAAATCCAGACCACTACTCCTTTGTGTGCAAAATTAAAGAAAGGCTTCTGGCTTGCATGGACACGAAAGGTGGGTAGGCAAAAGTTAAAACTATCACTACTTGCTCCTAGAAGAGGTGCAGAAACATGTAATTAGACCTTGTCTATACAAAAAAAAAAAAATTTGACAGCCAGTTTGAAATTAAATTGCCATGGCTTAAAGCAAAGAATATAAACTAAATCTTTGAATGATTGGCAGCAATTTAAAAGGGACATGAAAAGATTTACTCCCTTCCACTGCGTGAAAGGCCTTCTTGGATAGACAACGAGCATTCTATGTTGGCCTTTTTGCCAAGGAGGATTCCTCCTTTCACAATCCAATTGCCCACAGCTGTTGCCTGAGTTTTCTGTACATGCTGAGGTTGAAGCCTCGTGGTGGCTGGTACCATGGATCTGTCTGTGCCCCAATGGTGTGAGGTGGGCCCTCCCTGGAGAGGAAACCTGAGTTCCCCAAGATATGTGATCAAGTGCCAGAGCCCCGCCAGCAGGCAAGGGGATCCCAAGGCAGGTACTGGGCGTGGAGGCCATGTGGGCATAGGCTACCAAGGAGATGGAACTGAACCTCACATCACCCTGCTTGGCCCCGGAGGATGGCTGGTTAGCCAGAGATGGGTAAGATTCCTCATGGGAGGGACAACCTAAGACAGGCACAGTCGCAGAGGGGCCATCAGGAGAGAACATGGGGGCCAACAGAGGTGGGCATATTACCTCACCCCCCCAGCATTGCAGGGGCTTGAACACTCGCCCCTTCTGAGGGAGGTCTCCTGCCCCATGGCTACTTCACTTCCCCCACCCAGCTCAGATCGGGACCCAGGTAATAGACAAAGACTTGGACCAGCTCAGATCAGAACCAAGGCATCAAGCAGAAACTTGGCTAACAGCAGCTAGCACCAAGGATGCTCAGGGCCTACTCAAGAATGCAAAACAATCCTTGCCATTAATAATTACAGGGTAAACTAAGATTGTTGTTAGAATATTAAATCTGACAGTAAAATAGCAGTCAAGTTTTCAGATTAATTTAATTTAGCTAAGGTAGGAAATGTACAGCAGGAGAAGGACACCTTTTCTGGATGGGTAGAGGCATGCCCAACCAAGCATAAAAATGTTCAGGCGGTGGCCAAGAAGCTGCTAGAAGACATCCTACCCAGGTATGGATTTCCTGCTATGATAGGGTCAGACAACGGGCCAGCTTTTATTTCTTAGGTAACGCAGGCAGTAGCCAAGGCTATAGGAGCAGATTAGAAATTGCATTGTGCTTATAGGCCCCAAAGTTCAGGACAGGTAGAGAGAAAAAGTAAAACTCTAAAAAAGACCCTTACCAAATTAACCATGGAGACTGGTGGGGACTGGGTAGCTCTCCTTCCATATGCCCCTTACAGGATAAGGAACTCTCCCTACACCATGGTTTCTTAAATCATATTACGGAATTTGTCTCTTAAGAAGGCTCCAGAGGACGCACAAGGACATTTGGCCATGCCTCCATGATGAGGCTGGCCTAACCCCTCGCCTCGTCAATGCAGACTGGGGGCAGAATTGGGTTTTTGTCAAGAGGCACCGCCGGGAGACCCTTGAGCCGTGGTGGAAGGGCCCCTACATCTTGGTGCTGACTACACCCACCGCTCTCAAGGTAGACAGTGTCGCAACCTGGGTCCACCACACCCATGTCTGCCCAGCTGATCCCTCTGCAGTCTGGAAGGACTTCATTACACAATGGAGCCACAACCCGCTCAAACTCAACTTACGGCTCATTTGACCCACCTAATGTCTGTAACTTTGTTGACTGTTTGCTGTCACCTACACTGCCAGGAGTCCACCCTTTTTTCTGGCAATAGTCATGGCCTGCCTCTGTATTCATGCAGCAAGGAGGCCTATGTGCAGCCCCAGGGGAGGAATGTTATTTTTATGTTGACCATTCAGGAGTAAAACGGAAGGCGAGGTAGAAATGCACCCCGGCTCATGATTGAGCTGTAAGTTCCAAGACAAGGGGGGAATGAAAGGACAAAGGACTATCCTCCATCGTGAGGGGCTGGTCAGCCTATCTCCCCTTTCCTCCTGCTGGGAGTGGCCACAGTGGTGCCAGGAATGTCCTGACTCCCCCAGCCACTGCCTGAGCAGACCAATGCTTGTCCAGGGACATAGCTTAGGTCCTAATAAGGCATAACCAAAGTACTGGTCACTCCCTGATCCTTGTACTGTGAGACCCCTGCTGAAAAACCCTGACCTAATAAGGCTATCTCTGTAACCCATGTCACTTCCCTGGGACCACCCAAATGACCAACCCTTTATAACCTATTGTTCTTGCTGGGCTCTCTCTCTCGCCTTGCTGCTGTGCCAGATGAAGGTTGAGTGCAAACCCAGGTTTGAATAAAGGTTCTATGCTATTGCAGCCGATTTGGGCTCCCTGGTGGTTTTGGGGGATCATGAAATCTGGGCATAACAGCTTTTCTCTCTAGTCACTTGGAATTCCATCACAATGTCCTTCTGTTTTCCTGAGGAGTTCTGATCTGGGTGCGGACTGAGTGATATGAATGAACTGAGTGAGGAAAAAAGTCATAAAATATTATAGCGCTGAAATCACTGACAAAGGCCTTATGACTCATATGGGGTCACACCTCTATTTTTAAGGTGTTCTATCTAAGGTACTAAATTGGTTTAGAATGAATCAACTTTTAAATAACAAAACAAAAAGAGAAACAAAAGAACAGGGGGGAAAAAGAAAGGAAGCTAAAAAAACTAGAACAGACAAAACAATTTTTAATAAGGAAAATAAAGTTGGAGGACTCACACCATCCAATTTCAAGAGTTGCTATAAAGCTATAGTTATAAAGATTGTGTAGTATTGATGGAAGAATTGACACATTGAAACAGAAATAGAATCTGGAAATAAAGCCATATTTATGGGGTCAATTTATTTTCTATCAAACTTCAAAAGCAATTCTATGAAGAAAGGATAGTGTTCTAACAAATCATGTTGGACTAATGAGATATCTTTATGTAAACTTATAAACCTCATTCTATATCCTATATCATCATATTAAATAATTAACAATAATTCTAAAACTATAAAATTTCCAAAAAAATAAATGTGTATTCTTGGATTAAGGAAAGATTACTTAGTTATAGTACCAAAATCAAATTTATTTTAAAAAGTGGGAAAAGTTGACTTCATAAAAATTAATAACTTTTGTTTTGCAAAAGACTCTGTTAAGAAAATGAAAAGATTAAGACATCAGACTAGGAAAAATACTTATAAAACCTTATTCTCATTCTACCCATGGCTTAAAGATTCCTTCTGGTATTTGCTTTGTTGGAATAAAGACCCAAAGTCCACACATTTAATTTTTTTGTTCATTTTACACAGTATTTCACTGCTGACCCTTTGTTACTAGTTTCCAGTAAGTGTTGGGAGAAGCCAGCTGACTTAGACTGTAGCATAGTCTCCATGCTGGATTTGGTTAATGGTTCATTGTAGTATCATTTTAGTCAATCATTTATCACAGCTGGTGGATCCAAAACAACAGAGTGAGACCTGAGGTCTAATAGACTCAGGTTGGTTTCTTAGATTTGCTCTCTTTAGATTTTTATATTTAAGCCAATCTTTTGCTAGGATTCGTAGGTGCTGTGGCCCCCTGCACAGTGCAGGTGAGGTGATCTGTGGGGTGACCCAACTCTTGCTATCCCTGCAGAGTTATCTCTGTCTCCAAGAGCTCTGCAGTCACCTGTGTCTAGCCTGTTAGAAGTTCTACAGAATACACTTATCTTCTGCTTTCCTTATATTGCTGGCTTTAGGCACAGTGTGCTTGTTTGTCTGTTTTGTTTTGTTAAATTAGTCCCCACTTATTTTTCTTTCTTAGGATTCTAAACTTTTGTTCTATCATCTCTTTACGGACATATTTGACTGGATAGGTTTGTGTCATCAAAAAATACATTCAAGACTGTGCTTTGGAAGAAAACATATTTTATTGTGTATTTTTTATTCATCCTATTTAAATGTTTATAGACTATGCATTGTTCTCTCTTTATTTATAGGCAAATATAAAAATATATTTGTTGCTCTCAGAGACAGTGATACACATTTTAAAAGAAAAGCACCGATGCAGGAAAAAACAGAGGTCAGATCGCCCAGAAGCCCCAGGTCTTCCTCACCCTGGAATTCACCTTGCCTGGGCCTGTCTCCAGATCACAGGTTTGATCTTCCTATCACAATGCACGTGCACCCACCTCTTAGTCATTCACTTATGCAATGAGTAACTCTTAGCTCTTACCATACTTCAGAGGTATGGACCCAAATTATGCACCACAACAAATAATAGGTAGAACCAGACTGCCAATTTCTAAAGAGAAATAGAGATATCATGTAGACATGTGTATTTACAGGAACATGGCCAGCACAACAACCCTTTAGCAGGTCTACATTCGAAGCCAAATTATACACAGAAGTTTGCTGAAGCAGGACTCGAAAGTCTTATGATCCAGGTATTTCTTGGCGTGGGTCTCTGAGAGGACTGTGTGTGCCAGGAACCTGGTGTGATGGAGTCACTGGCAGGGAAGCCATGGATATTGGGCAGGCTTCAAGGGGCCTTTGCCAACGCGTGGGTCCACAGCTTACTTTGTATGTTTTTTCCACTGCTGCCTAAACCTCTGAAAGAAAAATATTGATTTCAGATTAACCCTGGACACTTTCTATATTTTAATGTGAGTTTTCTTATTTCTCGAGGGATATGTTTTGTAGACCTACATTTTAAATTCCAATTTTATATCCAATCTTTTGCATAGCTCCTATTAGGTCCTGCATACTGTCTAGTATTTATTGTGAATTATTAAGTGATTTATTCCATGCACTATAATCTGACTTTATGTATCTATAAAACACTTGAAATTTTATCCCCAAACAAAAGTAAACATGAAATTATTTTAAAATACTTTGCATACTTTATTTATCATGATTGATAGCCATGATATTAATATACATACAAATACGTGACATAGCTTATTTTTTTTAATAATGGGAAATGTGAAATAAATGTGTATAAAATATCGTATCATTTACTATGAAATATTATAAGCATCAAATTAATAAGTACTTAATAAGTATCCTAGATTTTATTAAAACCATAATCTCAACAAATAAGAAAAAAGTGTTATTAAGAGAAATGATCGTATCAATTAGCTTTTTGTTTCCAAAAATATAAGAAAAATAACAATGATGTGTGGAGTAGAAGGCAAAGATGAGGGTGATACCTTGGCCTTGTGGCAGTACTGTTTAAGCAAAAATGTTACTTGTCAAAATAGGAAAAAAAACAGACGTGTTGTTTATGAGTTTCTGCTCCTTAGAAGGTTTTAATGTATGCGTGCTATCACGAGGAGACAATATCCATATTAAAGAACAATCTGCAGGTTTTATGATATCATCAGCTTTATTCTCCAACTTGATCTTGGTTTCTGTAATGAAATTCCTTCGTGGATTATGGCTCGGATGTACCCGAGGGAGCCCCACACCTCTGGTGGGTGTGGGCCCCTCGGCCTTTTTGCTTGGGATCAGTGCAGAGCCAGGCCTCCCGCTGCCCTTTCACTGTTTCCCCAAGTCCAGAGTCCAGATTTAGGAGAGGAGCTGTTAACTACTCTTTGCCATGAGCAAAAAAGCCTTTTCTGAGGACAAAAATTAAGAAATAAAATCAAGTCTCTGTGATTTGAACATTTCAGAGACAAGAGAATTCTAGAAAGTGCGAAGTAGATGATCTGCAAATTATACTGGAAACAAAGGCCAAGAAATTTTAATTATCAGAAAAAGACAAGCAGTGACAAAGGTCGGAAGGTGAGAAGACCCTTCAGGTTAAAGAACAGAATTTTGTCTAAAAGCAAGAGACAATATTCAGGATTCATAGGGCATCATTAGAAAACGATATAAAAACTCATCATCCACTATCGGTTGGAAATCAGTGTCCACAATTTCAAAAATACATCCTTGAATGTGACTAAGAACCTGGCCCCTGCATTTGGTAACGGTTCATTGTAGCATGTGTATGTTTTGTAGGGGAAAATAGGCACAGAGGGATCAAAGGAATGAATTTCCTTCTTTATTAGATCACGGAGGAGTGTGCATATCTGCACTGAAACCGAGTTTGCAAAAACAAATTGCTTTTATTCTGAAAACCCATGATATCCCCTTTTATAGATAGCATGGCTCACATGGAGCATCCAGTCAACTTCAATGTAGCAGAGATTTAATAATTTTTTAAAAATCGAGCCTCTAGCAACTGTTGATAGTAATTTTATTGTAATTCTGGGTCCCAGTGTTCTTCCAGAGCTGGAGGTGTATCAGGCTGTTCACAAAACAGGACGAGGCCCAGGAACCACAGGAAGGAGACAGAGCACACTGGCTGTGATAGGCGTCCAGCCCCAGGTTCCATTCTGTGTTGTTCAGGCAGCTGAGGGGCATACATGGATGAGATTAATGAAGGGGCTTTAAGACAGAAGACTGTCATTATACATAAATCTTTGGGTTTAATGTTTTCCAGAATGAAAAGAAAAAGAAAAAAAGACAATGAGGTATTATTTCTAGACTCAGACTTTGAACATATTTGTTCAAACAATATTTTAAATGATATTTTAAGTTTTCCTTTCTTTCCTAGTATTGATCATATACATTGTGTCATCTTATTTTCACTCAGTGATTAAGTCATTGATTTTGCAAGCATGTATTTGCTCATCTATTTAGGTTAAGGGATAGGAATAAGAGGTCTCTATTAATCAAGGTCCTGACACAGGGTAGTTTACCTTGGAGATAGATGATCAAAGTGTGTGTGTATATGTGTGTGTGTGTGTGTGTCCTTGTTACATGTTCTGAGCGTGGGGAGAAAAGTATTGCACTAAGGACAAGGATGACCCTGAAAAACGATCTTTAAAAATGAACTAGCAGCCAACTCCAGCCATGACTCTATTACACACAATGTATCTTTAGACATTATCTCAACCATTAAAATTTATTGCATACTCGCCTTTTAGGTCCAGACGAAGAAAGGAATAGAGACCATTTTTCATTCCAAGAATCAATTCTCTGGCTTTTAGCAATTTTAGACAAAAGATTGGCAAAGTTCCTCCATGCTTTCAGTGATATTTCCCAGTAGGTCAGAGCGTTCCTCACAGGTGCCATTCTCCGGGTGAGGAGTAAGTTCTCACTGGTCATTGAGAAATAAGTTGCCCATTGTCCCTTTCACATTCTGTTTTCTCATCTAGAGTGTGTTTCTCTTGAATTCTTGGTGCTTTAGTAAATCCCTGTTAGGAGATGGAGGGGAGCCTCACTTCAAGCAGGAAATGGGAGGTGGCCCAACCTTTCTGCATAGTTTCAGGGAGGTGCTTAAAATAGGCCATTGATGCTTTGTTCATGAAAGAACAGAAAAGGAAAACTAAGGTGGACATCAGAAAAGAGCAATACAGGAGAAATAGCTGGAGGGACTGAGTTAGGAGAAAGATTAAAATAACTGGGATAAGCATAGTTCACTGCACAAGGAGAGGGAAGAGGTGGCAGCTGCCTGCAAATGCAGACTGGGACTGGATAATACAAAGCAAATTTAAGTTCAATATTAGTAAGTGTTTAAAAGTGAAGTGTATTAGTTTGAGGAAAAGAGAAACAAACCATTGTTTTTTCCAATGAAACCAGAAGACATGTCAGTCCTGAGAGAATTCCTTGCCTTCTTGGTTTGATTCTTAGTAATTTAAGTAAGAGTCATTAGGGGACAACTTTTAGTGCCTAAAAGGTAAAAGGACTATGTAAAAATTTGGAGACTATCAAAGTTTTTAAAAAGTCATGAGAAGAATGATCTGTGTTAAACAAGGTCCTCATTTAAAGCAGAAATTTAACAGTTATCCAATGCAATCAAACCTGGAGCCTGGACCTTCTGCTTGTGAGTGTAGGAAGGGGTGTGTCAATTACAGCTAGTTTGTGACCTCATTTCCCTCTCTATTCAAATTCCATCAAATGGCTCCTATGCTGTTAAAAAGCAGCCAATTAACTGCTGGGTATTGTATCGCTATTTTATTTCTCTGTTCACCCTCCGGAGTAGTTTCACATGAGTAGTGAAATTTGCCGAATCTGAAGATGTCCTGAGGAATGAGAAGGAGCGAAGATGGGTCAAATGCCCCACAAAGCAGACAATTACACTAATAACTTAGAGTGGCTCTGGCTCCTTATGACTCATAAAGGATGTTTTCTAGGAGAAGGGAAACTAGTGATACTTTTAAAACAGAAAGGTGTGCCCTGCTCTTTACAAATCAAACTGTATAATTATGTACTGCATTATAGGCATCTTAATGTGCCAGCAATTTGAAAAATTATTATTCCAAAGAACCAGTTAGGCCAGCAAACTTACTTCCAGGCTCATTTTTAATAACTAGTAACTACTAATGTGGACTAAGAATTTTCAACAGCAAAATGCAAATTGCTTCTGAAGTCTTCAGTACCTCTCAGCTATATGTTTATGGTTGTAGAGGTGGAACATCTCTTTCCAAGAGGAACTTTAATGTCATCCCATGTAGCTCCCAACTGGTGGCTCTAAAAGCACAATTGTGGTGGCAGAAGCATAGGGGAAGAATGGAGAGAGAGCCACGCAGCCAGGTCTCCCGCGCAGCCCTGCCTGGCCTCCACCCAGCGAGGTTCCAGTTCTCCCTCACGACCTCTGTGAAGTTACACCAGACCTTCTTCCTCTTTTCTCTTTTTCCTTTTCATTGAATTTACTGGAGTGACACTGGTTAATAAAATTATAGAAGTTTCAAGTGCACAACTGTACAACATCATCTGTACACTGTATTGTGTATCCACAACCCCAAGTCAAGTCTTGTCCATCACCATTTATCCCCTTTCTACCCCTTTCTACCTCTTTGCACAGCCCCCTTTTCCCGGGCAATCACCACACTGCTGTTCCTGTCCACTTTTGGCTTGATCATCACTCTCCCAGGTGCCAGCCTCCTCTCTCTCTATGAGTCTTGTTTGTTAAAGTGAAAAAAGCAGCTCCTAGATATTCTCTGTAAAAAAGATTCATAGATTTGGGTCAGTCTAGTCTGTCTCCTCATGGACAGTGACCACAGGGTGCATCTCTGAGCTGGGGAAGAATTTCCTTTCATTTCAGAGTAGAATTTGGCTGGAACGGACACTGTGTGGCCAGTTCTGTGTAGTTGAAAGGACAAAGGACTATCCTCCATCTTGCAGGGCTGGTCAGCCTAATTCCCCTTTCCCCCTGTTGGGAGTGGCCACAAGGGTGCCAGGAATGTCCTAACTCCCCTCAACCACTGCCTGAGCAGACCAATGGAGCCCCGAGGACATGGCTTAGGTCCTAATAAGGCATAATCAAAGTACTGGTCTCTTCCTGATCCTTGTGCTGTTAGACCCCTGCTGAAAAACCCTGACCTAATAAGGCTATCTCTGTAACCCAGGTCACTTCCCTAAGACCACCCAAATGACCAACCCTTTATAACCTATTGTTCTTGCTGGGCTCTCTCTCTCGTCTTGCTGCTGTGCCAGATAGAGGCTGAGGGCCAAACCCGGGTTTGAATAAAGGTTCTTTGCTTTTTGCATCGGATAATAAAGGGCTCCCTGGTGGTTAATTATTGGGGATACTGAGCTCTGGGCATAACATTGTCACCTTGATTTGGGAGATGCGGTGTCTTGTCTCTTGGGACTTATCTGAGACTGAATGTTGGAGCTGCGCAGGAATTTTGCAGCCCCGAGGGAGATGCTGGCAATTGAGACTGTGTCACTCAAGGAAACAGATAAATATTCAGAAATACCCAGATCTAATTTCTCTGACATGTATTTTATTTGAGTACTAGAGGACTCGTGCATGAAATTAATGCACAGGAGGATGGGGGAGAGTGGGGCTCAGCCAGGTCTGCATCCTCTCAAATCTGGGACTGCTGGCTCCTAACTGTTTACTTGCCTGCCTGCCTGTTCACCTCTAACCACTCTCCCTACCTACGTGATCACCCACAGCACAGTGGCTTTGTCTGGTCCGGAATGATGTCCAGATGGTCGTTCAGCTAGCCAGTCTACTTAGCATATTATGCTTTCATTATTATAGCTGTCTGGATGGGAATTTAGCAAACATTTTTTAAAAGCTATCCTTATAGATCTTTAATCATGTATTAGACATTAGCCTATACTTTATGTGCTTGAGTGTATTTCATTCTCATTACAATTCTTTGAGGTAGATTTTTTTACTCCCATTTTTATTTAGGAAGTAATGTGGGTTTGGAGAAGTTAACAACTGGCCTCATTTCCCAATGCTTACTGGTTAGAGATAGGGGACACAGTTACGTCTGCTTCAGTCCACAGGGGTCCTGCCCTCCTAGCTGCACCCAGCAGCCAGAAAGGACTTTTTATTCATAGGGATAGCTGATGCAGACCTTACCTATTCATGGGTGAGTGGAACCCAGACCTTAACTTATAAATAGCTTATGTAAGCAATCCATGGATCAAACTCACTCATAAGAAATTTTCCTTAAGTTCCCGATTAATGAGTGATAGTAAAAGCCTTGATGGACACTATGAGGCTATTCTTGCCTTGGGACAAGAGATAATGAAGGCCATCAGCAGAAGGAAGAGCCTATAAGGCAGATGAATTTCTCAGTGAAGTTTAGCAATCACGCCCTAGATTCCAATATAGATATAGATTCTGCATTACTGGCTAAATATATTTAGAAGCCTAAGCTAACTGCAAAAATAAGTGTACTTCCCACCTCAATGAACTTTTTATAATACTACTAGAGACCCAGTGCATGAATTCATGCACTGGTGGGGTCTCTCAGTCTGGCCTGCATCCTCTTGCAATCCAGGATGCCTCAGGGAATGTAAGACTGCCTGTTTCAGCCCAATCCCTGCAGGGCAGGCAAAGGGACCCCACCGGTGCACGAATCTGTGCACCAGGCCTCTAGTATGCATATAAAATCTTTGGTTAATCTCTTTCCTCCCTCCTCCAACCCCTCTTCTTTCTGATATTCATCAGTCTATTCCATGTTTCTATGCCTGTGCATTGAGCATCTACCCCCTGGTGATCAGTGCACATCCTAGCTACTGGTCAAATGGTCGAACAGTCAAATGATCACCTAGCCTTCTCTCTCTCTCTCTCTCTCTCTCTCTCTCTCTCTCTCTATATATATATATATATATATATATATATATATATATACACACACATATACATATGCCCATTTCAATGGACCTTTTTGATAATCTTATATGGTCTAAATTGAAATAATCTTCCTAGATTGAATAATGGATAGCTAGACAGATGATAGAGGCCAGGCTTGGAAGGGCTGTATAAGACAATGTTGGTCAAGTGCCTGATACCCAGAATGGTCAAAACTACAGTCATTATCTGATGTTACACTATTCATATTTATTTTTTCAAATGTTTGAGGTTCTTGTTTAACTAGGGTTCATTTCCTTCTCTGGGCTTGACTACTTAAGCAATTAGGCAAAGTTTCAGAATCATGGGTGGTTTTCAGCCCCAAACTATTCATTCATTATCCAACATTATATTAAAACCAGTCTTTTAAGCCTTCTCTCAGATTTCACTTTCTCAGTGTCGATTGCCTTACCACTTTGTCTAAATTGTATCCTCACTCACTCAGCCCTTCTAAACCTTTTTACTTCTTGACCCTTGTTTAATTTTTAACTATATATTTTTACTTTTCCATTTTAACTGTAGCATTCATTCCTTTCAATATGTGTGTGTGTATGTGTTTACTTTTGAATTGTAGATTACAATTGAAATATCACACTGATGGTCTGTCTCTTGCCACTAGAATGTAAGTTCCACAGATCAAGGGTGATTATTTCCTGCTTTACTCTTAATTCCCAGGGCCTAGAACAATGCTTGGACCATATGGCACTCAAATACATTTATGAGTGAATAAACAAATGGCCACCATTATTGTCCATAGTAATTTCAGCTCTCTGCTTGAAAGATGAATTTTTCAAAATGCCATAAATATGTGGAATTTTTTTGATTGTTTGTTTTGAAGGAAAAGACCAATAAACTTATTGAGTTTCAGTTTTCCACTGGGCAACTGCTTCTAAAGGTATAAAAAAAACTCATATTATTGACCATATTTTATAAAAATGATGAGTACAGATAACATACAGGAAGCCTTGACCTTATTTGAGATAGTTCAGTGGGCATGTCCTTTTCCATTCCATATTATATGAAAACCTTAAGCAGGCACAATTTTTAAAGGAAGAATTCCTTACTTTTTAAAAAAAATATTAAGTTCTAGTTAGGTCCTCTTACCTTCCCAGCTCTCCAATTAAGTCTGTTGTGGTATTGCTCAAGTTTAAGCCTCTTGCACAGTATTGCTGCCTTCATAAGTCCATAAGATAGCCTTGCAGGAAAACTGCCTGGCCTCAGTCTAGTCTTGTCCACTCTACTTTGCAGTTTCACATTTTAGTTTACTCTTTTCCCTAACATGGATGACTGAGAGGACTTGTTCTGTCTTTTTTAGAACCATACAGAGGATTTTGACACAGGGTTTCTAGAATGTTGAACTAAAACCCAGGGCTGGAGAAGACACATGTTAGTCTATAGAAACTCAAATGTCAGCCTTCAGGTCAAATCAAAGTACTCAGAGTTCCAGACAGAGAAAATGATCCATTTTGCACCAAATCACATGGTGTTAATTGATCTGTGAGCATCTAAAGAGAAATATGGGTATATAGTAATTACCAAACAATAAAAATGGGATTAGGTAAATAGTAGATGCTCTCACAGGAAATAAAAACAGAAAACAAAATGCTGCTGTGTCAATGGTTGGTCATCAAGGAGCCATCTAGAGGGTCAAGGCCAGCAAGTGAAGAATGTGTGTACCAAGTCTCAGATCTTTGGATAACTACTTTTTAATGGTGAAAATTTTTAAATAAAAGTTAGAGATTGTTTGTTTACAATGATTAATAAGGTCATGTACAATCTCCAAGGATTCCAAATGTGTGTCTGAAAATTCACCGAGATATTTAAGATGATGTAAAATCTTAGGCATTAATTTGGACTCTGCTATTGATTAGTGAGCTGGTTGTACTCAAATAAAAACACGGCAATTAGTATGTCCTCTGATTAGTTCAACCTCCTTTCACCTCCTCTCTTCCTCTGAGCCTTCCATGGCAATGGGGGGTGCTGAGAGGTTGTAAATGCAGAACCTCATATAATGTTGTTATCATTGAGTGTGTTTGATTCAGTGATAGCCTGACATGATTTAATTTTCTTAGCTTTTTCCCTATTACCTTCAGCCTTAATAATGTATACATATTTCAAGCTTAAAATGATAATCCATTATTTACTTCATTTTTTATGTATAAACTAGAGGCCCAGTGCACAAATTCATAAACCAATGGGCTCCCTTGACCTGGCTTGCAGGATTGGGCCAAAACTCTCTGATATCCCCTGAGGGGTCCCAGATTTCAAGAGGGCACAGGACAGGCCAAAGGACCTTACTGGTTCACGATTGGAGCTGGGGAGGGACACTGATGGTTGGTCAACTGGAGAGGGCCTGTAGGAGGGCTCCAGGGTATCTCTATCACATCTCCCTCAGTCCCAATCAGCTGGACTCTAGCAGCAAGCTAACCTACAGGTCAGAGTGTGTGTCCCCTGGTGCTCAGTGCACGTCATAGTGAGGAGTTGAGCTGCCTTAGCATATCATTAGCATATTACACTTTGATTGGTTGAATGGCTGACAGGTCAACTGGACACTTAGTATATTAGGCTTTTATTATATGATATGTGAGATAAAAGAGTAATATGCAAATTGACCATGCATCCGCTATACCCACAAGACATGCCCACCATCCATGCCCACCAGCCAATCAGGATCAAATAAGTAATTAACCCCAAACAAGATGGCTGCAGCCACAGAAAGCAAGAGGGAGGCTTGGGTTTCCCTGGCAATGGAGGAAGCCAAGCTTTCTGCCTGTCCTTGCTGGCTCAGGACTCTGGTTAAGGCTACAAAGTTTCAATTATAGGAGATAAAAATCCCAACAGAAATAGCAGCAGCCACGGAGTGAGCAGAAGGCTTTGCTCTGCTCCAAGCTACAAAGTTTCAATTGTAGAAGATAAATAAATCCCAGATATCAGGGCCTCTGCTTGGATTGCTGGGAAGTGTGGCCGGCCTGCAAACTACCACAGGCCCCTCGCCCAGGCTGCCCCCTGCCCCAAGGGAACATCCATTCTGATCCAGGACACCCTTCAGGGCAAACCAGCTGGCCCCCATCCATGCACCAACCCTCTATCCTATCTAATAAAAGAGTAATATGCAGGTTACTCATCATTCAAACACACAAGATGGCTGCCCCTATGTGGTCAAAATGGCTGCCCCACGTGGACACAAGACGGCCACCACAAGATGGCCATCAGGGGAGGCCAGTTGGGAGGGACCAGGCTTTCAAGGGAGGGCAGTTAGAGGTGACCAGGCTGGCAGAGAAGGGAAGTTGGGGGTGACCAGGCCTGCAGGGGAGGGCAGTTAGGGACAAACAGGCTGGGGAGCAGTTATGCATAAATCAGGCTGTCAGGGGAGTGGTTATGGATGATCAGGCTGGCAGGCAAAAGTGGTTAGGGGCAATCAGAAAGGCAGGCAGGTGAGCAATTGGGATCCAGCAGTTCTGGAGTGTGAGAAGGATGTCTGATTGTTCGTCTAGGCTCAATCCCACCAGGATCATGCCTAAATGGGCAGTCAGACACCCCTTAAGGGGTCCCAGATTGGAAAGGTTGCAGGCTGGGCTGAGGGAACCCCCCCCCCCCCATGTACAAAGTTTATGCACCAGGCCCCTAGTCATATAATAAGAACCTTGATAAAATGGATAGAAAGATAGCGTTTTATCAGAAGTCTCCCTTAAACTGTTTTTAACACAGTAAAAATATATGAATATGAATATGAACATATATATATATTTACTGTGTATAAGGGAGACTTCTGGTAAAATGCCATCTTTCTATCAGTTTGTTTCTCAGCCTGAGCCAGCAGTCATCTAATACACCTCTGAGGCTAGAAGGAAAATAAAAATTTTAACAGTTTTGCTGATGAAATTTGAGAGCTAATGGATCAGCAAAATCTGAGATGGCCGTTCAACTAGCAACAAAACTCTTGATGCTACAATGATTTCTGCAATGGATAATGAATGTGTTGCCTTTTTATGCAACAAATCCAAATACACTGAAAATAAGTGTAGTTAAGGGCTGTCTGTTGTGTGCTGTCTCAGTGCTGTTTCAGAATCTTCCAGCAAGGCAAGGTAGTCAAATGTCTATCATGTTAGTATTGCTTCAAAAGGAGCCAAGGCTCAGTTGGTTGGAGCTTCATCCTATACACCCAACAGTTCTGAGTTCAATCCTGTGTCAGGACACATACTTAGGTTGTGGGTCCAATCACTGGCCAGAGGATGAACTGAAGGCAGCAGATCTCTCTCTCTCTCTCTCTCTCTCTCTCTCTCTCTCTCTCTCTCTCTCTCTCTCTCTCCCTCTTCTCCTCTCTCTAAAATCAATGAAACATATCCTCAGGTGAGGATAAAAAAAAGTACCCAAGTTGTTTCTTTCATGATCCATTAAAACATTTGTACTTCATTTTGTGGTTCATGTGGGCAACTTAAAATTGTAGAACCTGACTGAGGACAGTTGTTCACTGTATTGGGCATCAAATAGTACATGTTTCCTGAGTAGGTGTTTGTCTGTGGAGAGTGTAATGCAGGGTAAGGAAGCCTGGTCACAATGAGCCATGATGACAGTGGTTTTTGTATGAAATAAGTCCATGGAGCATACTCTAAGTCCATTTAGCATAACTCCACTAGTCTGAAGCCACTGCCCAAGTACTGGAGATAGCTTACAACAACTATCTTCTCTATGGAGATGTTGCAAGAATGTTTTTACTCCTATATAAGTGGATAAAAAGGGATAAGTAGAAAGTCACATTAGTGTTTATTAGTGAAACCCCTATCAAACAAATCTCTTCTTTTTTAAATCTCTTTTATTTGAAGGATAAAAAAAAAAACCACATAAAATAATGTGGCCTATTCTCAGAGGTTGTAGAATTAAATAGAAAGCAGATGTTGAATATTCAGAGAAGAGAAACTTCATAAAATAGGTTACATCTTGGGGATCAAATTTTTAAAGAAATTTTTTGTGTCCCTATGGGGTAGAAACACACAGCCTTTGTGAACCAGAGGCCAGATGAAGGATATATGCTGTGAAGAAATTTGGCAAGGATGGATTGCAGTGTGTGGCTAAGACAGAAAGAGGTAAAATAAATGAACAGAGAAGAGTAAAAGAAAACAAGTTTAATAGAATAATCAAAATCAGCATAAGAGGATTTATTGAGCATTACAGATCTTGTAGAAAAAAATTCACTAATGAGGTGACAAACTTGAGAATATTTTCCTGTTTTAAAAAGAAAGCAGAAGTAAGCAAAAGGAGAGTATTGGTAATTGACATGGAAATTCAAATTATAGGTATCAAATAAACTTTGTTGAGGTAAAGGGATGCTACACTGATATGCTCCCAGGACCAAACTGGTATTATAACTAAAATGAAAAAATACAAAACATTCTGAATAATTAACTGGAGAGAACCCTGATAAACAAGGACAAAAAGTGAAGACCACATAGAGACTGATAGGAAGAGTGGCAGTGCAAAAGGGCTGGCAGAGTTCCCACAGACTGCAGCAGAATTTCCAGGGGGGACATCTCGGCTGTTAGGGATTCTCGTTGAGAATTCTGGGGTCTAAATCCCAAGCTGGGCTCCCCAGCAGAGTACTAGAACTGAGAAAGGTGCTCACATAACATCTGGCTATGAAAAGCAGCAGAGGTGGGTGCTATTTTCCAGGGACACACAGCTGGAAACAGGAACCCTTTTAAAGGTCCAACATACAAAATGTTGTGTGAAGCCTCTCACCTTGGGCTCTGGAGAGGGGGGAAGGAATTGTGGACTGGAGCTGTGTGAGTAGAAGCCACATAGGGTTGGAGGAACTGGGATTAGAGCTCAGAATGCAGACACCCCAGTTTCCTGTGTTGAGTCATTCCTTCATACTGTGGAGGACATATTTCTTCAGCAGACCTTTGCTTGGAAGGAAGGCAGTTGCCTCACCCTATTGGAACCCACTTGCCCCACTCTGTGGAGTTTCTGAGTCCCATTAAGAGACTGAGAATAACAATTCACTTTCATGCAGAAGCAATTACCTCAAGATGTTAGAAAACCTCTTTTTAGCCCTGGGGTCAGTAGCCTGAGGCTACTTAAAACTGAATATAATCAGCCTGCAGGCACAAGTGGATCTCTGGAAGGCTGGAGTCTTTTTCTGATCTCCTTTGTGGCCCAGAACTTAGAAAAACAGATCATGGTACATATCTTTTCCAAAGAGGCTCCCAGCAAAGGAAGCCACGAGTTGTGAATTACTGATAACTCCAAATAAGGAACTCTGGAACAATCATAAACAGAATCTTACAATGTCCTGCACTAGAGATTAGGAGGCATATAAGATCTACTTAATACATATCCACAAACACAAACAAGCAGCCAAAATGGGGAGATAAAAACATAAGCTCCAAATGAAAGAACAACTGGAATTCTCCAGAAGAAGAGCTAAATGAAATGGAGATAAGAAGTTTATCAAACATAGAGTTCATAATAATGATGGCAAAAATGCTCAACAGCTTGAGAAAAGATATAGTAACCATGAAGAATGACATAGCAATAGTAAAGAACATAGTGGAAGGAATACATAGCAGATTAGGGGGAGTCAAGGATATTATCAGTGAATTAGAAGACAGAGTAGAAAAAAATCAATCAGAGAACCAAAAAGAAAAATCAATTTAAAAACAAGAGGACAAGGTAAAATGTAAAAGCATTCACATATTATGTGTGCCAGAAGGGGAAGAAAGTGAGCAAGGGATAGAGAATGTGTCTGAAGAAATAATGGGACTAAACTTCCCTAATCTGGTGATGGAAAAGTCACACAGATTCAGCAGGCTGAGAGTCCCAAGCAAGAAGAACCCAAACAGGCCCATCCCCAGACACGTATTATTTAAAATGCTCCAAATTAAAGATAAAGAGAATCTTAAAAGCATCAAGGGAAAAGAAATTTACCTACAAAGGTGCTTCCATGAGGCTGTCAGCTGATTTCTCATCAGAAACTCTACAGGTAAGAAGGGTATGGCATGACTTATTCAAGGTAATGGAAAGTAAGGATCTGAAACAAAGATTACTATATCAGCAAGGTTACCATTCAAAATATATTGTGAAATAAAGAGCTTCCCAGACAAAAAAGAAAAAGTCTACACAATGTTTTCACCACCAAACCAGCAATACAAGAAATGCTAAAGAAACTGCTGTACTGAGAAAAAAATATATAGAGAAAAATATAGGCATCAAAAATTAAAATAGCAATAAATAAGTACCTATCAATAATAACCTTAAATGTAAATGTTTTGAATACTCTAATCAAAAGACATAGGGTAGCTGAATGGAAATAAAAACATGACCCAATCATTTGCTGCCTACAAGAGAACCTTTTCAGAACAAAAGAAACACAGGATGAGAATGAAGGGTGGAAGAAATTTTTCATGAAATGGATAAAAAAAAACCTGGAGTAGCAATACTCATATCTGTCAAAATAGTCTTCAAAATGAAGGCCATCACAAGGGTCAATAAAAATCACTATATAATACTAAAGATACTGATTCAACAACAGTATATAACCCTGGTAAACATATATGCAACCAATATAGAAACACCTAAATATTTTTTTTAAGTCTGGAGTACTTTAAAGGAGAGATCAACAAAATATAGTCATAGCAGGAGATTTTAACACCCACTGACTGCACTGAATAGATCTTCCAGACAAAAGATTAACAAGAAACAATTACTGTAAAAGATGCTCTGGACCACATGGGTTTAATTGACAGTTATAGAACATTTCTCCCCAAAGCTGCAGAAAATACATTCTTCTCAAATGCATGTGGGTCATTCTCAAAGAAAGACCACATAATAGAGCACAAAACAAGTCTTGGGATAAAATTAGAAATCAAGTATCGTAAAAATACTCAAGAATATTCAAACAAATGGAGAATAAATAGCATGTTAATAAATAATGAATGCATTACCAAAAGACCAAGAAAGAAATAAACAACTTCCTGGAGTAGGAAAAAGATGGCAGCTAAATAGGCAGATGTACCTTGCACCTTGTCCCAGGGCTAGACTTGAAATACAAATAAATTGGAGAACATCCACTCTGAATGAACAAATGAGCCCTAGCTGAGCAGGTGACTTACAGCAAGGAAGTACAGAAAATACCTGGTGACTGGTACCCTGTTTCCCCAAAAATAAGACAGTGTCTTATATTAATTTTTGCTCCCAAAGATGCACTAGATCTTATTTTCGAGGGGATGCCTTATATTACAGCGAGTAGGTCTTATTTTCAGGAGATATCTTACTTTTGGGGAAACCGGGTAGGAAGTGTGGCAAGGGTCCAAGAGGGGTGGCAGGCCGGTGGGCTGAGGGGGAGAAACGGGCTGTGTTGTGGGAGAATCTGTTCCCTAAGGAAAATATAATCCTGGCCAAGGCTGAACCCCAAAACTGCAGCCTATGGAGGCAAGTGTAACATCCAACTGTGAAAAGGAAAAGCCACAGGGCTGTTGGCTGCTTGGGAATCTGGATCTGAGACCAAAGCTGTGAAAGGCAGTACCATAAGGGGAAAGCAGTGGAGTGCAGCAGGGAGAGAATGCCGCAGTTTCATTTTTGTTTTGTTTTGTCTTTGTTTTTATTCTCTAAACACAGAACACGGGACTTTTCAGGTCCAATCACTCACCCAAGGCTTTGGCTCATGGAGGGAGTCAAACTTAAGGTGCCTGTGGAAGGCAAGAAAGGGAATCAGGGAAAGATATGGAAAAGCAGTAGCCAGGAATCCTGCATTGGGATGTTCATACATTCCCAAACCTAAACGGCTATTTCTGTGCAGAGGTTCAAGCCACAGCCCATAGATTCAGGACAGGTGATATAGCCTTTCACACCCTACAGTTTGAATAATCTCAATGAGCCCTCAGTGATTAGATTAGAAGAGGGGCCATCCACCCCACTATTCTTAGAAATAACTGATAAAAACTCCAGGGTCCCAGTTGACCCTTTTGTTCTCCATAGAAGGATCTCTGTACAACCAAGGGCAGGAAATATTTTGGGCCACTCACAGAAGTGTAGAAGTGGGACAGGAAAAAAAAAAAACACCAGTCATATCCCTGAAAGGGAAACAGAACCAACCCCACTTAAATCCCTGTCACAAACAGACACTTGAGTAATTAAGACTGACAGCTGGAAGACAGGCAAGAAGAGCAGATTGGCTCCTAGCAGCCATGGACTATGGAGACAGACACAAGCAATGGACTGGTAGACCACCTGAAGCTTCAAGTAGTATGCTAAAATCCAAAAGACAATGCCTGAAGTGGTTAGAACCTAACAAAAATACCAGAATTGATAGACAGAACAGACAAATGGGCTCCTAAACCAACTCCCCTGGGTCATTAAAACTCAGCTACAGCAAAATACACGTCACTTTTTAAATTTTGTTATTTTTAATTTTTATTTGTTTTTTATTCCTTTTTATTTTATTTTTCACAACTTTTCTTGCTCTCTTCTCTTTTTTCTCTCATTTTTCATCTTTCTCCTTTTTTAGTTTTTCTCTTTCCTCCCCTTTTTAAAAACTCATCTTTTTTATCTGCTTTATTTCTTTGTTATTATTCTAGTTGTTTATTCATATATATAATTTTCCCTTTCCTGTTCCTCCTCAATTACCCCTTCTCTTTTCTTTTTCTTCACTAATCAATTATTTTCTTATATTCTCTTACCTTTTCTTTTCCTAACTTTTAATTTGTTTCACTTCCAAAATTTATACCTATCTGTTCTCTCCTTTATTCTTCTTTCCAAATTTTTTCTTGTTTTCTCATTTCTTTTCTCCTTCCTTTATCTAAAGCATGGTCCTCCCCTATTCCTCAAATATTTTAAATTTATTTTCTTTATTTAAGTTTTGTATCTACAGGTTCTACCTTCCCCACCCCTTTTTCTGGGTGTTTTTTGTTTGTGCTTTTTGGTCTATTTGTTTGCTTTGTTGTATTTTTCTCCCCATATTATTTTTTCTTTTTTCCTTCCTTCCTTCCTTCCTTCCTTCCTTCCTTCCTTCCTTCCTTCCTTCCTTCCTTTGTCTTTTTTTTTTTTTTTGCTCTCTTTCCTAATTCTCTTTTCCCTGGTGGTCACTTTTGTTGGGATTATATAGGTCTTGTATACAGTCATCTTCTGTTCTTTCTGTGTTGTGTCTTGTCTTGCTATACTTTGTGCTGTTTGGTCAGCACCTCCACAATGGCTAGAATGATGTGGTAGGGAGTGAGCCACATAATCAGACACCCTGAGAAGAGATTAACTATGGATGGGGCAATACCATTTAAGATAACTGAATCAGGAGAACCCAAATATCTCAATTAAGGGCTTCCCCAGAACACCCAGCCCAGGTGAACTGGGAGACTGCACCACTGATTCCCACAAATTATCAACTGCATAAAACCAACCCAAAAAAATCTGGGTGGCATAGAAGTTTGATCTAATACATTACAAGGGGACAGAAAATAGGGAGACAAAGAAACAACTCCAAAATGAAAGAAAAGAAGGATTTACTAGAAAAGGAACCAAGTGAAATGCAGGCAAGCAATTTTTCAGAGAAAGAATTCCAAGTCATGGCTATAAAGATGATCAAAAGTCTGGATGAAACATTCACCAACCTGAATAAGAATCAGGTGGAAATCAAGAATGACATAGCTGCAATAAAGAACACAATGGAAGGTTTGAACAGTAGAATAAAAGAAGCTGGGGACTGAATAAGCATGTTAGAATACAAATTATAAAAACACCTAAGCAGAGCAGCAATTGGAAAAAAATTAAAAAGCAGAGGAAAGTCTAAGGGAGCTTGGGAGCAACATAAAATGTAACAAAATCCATATGATAAGGGTATCAGAAGGACAGGATTCTGATCAAGGAATAGAAAATGTGTTTGAAGAAATAATGAAAGAAAACTTCTATAAATTTGGAAAGAAAAATGTCACACAAGTCCAACCAGCACAGAGAGTCCCAATCAAGATGACCAAAAAGACCAAAACCAAAACACCGTAATTAAATTGGTAAATGTAAAAGACAAAGAAATAATTTTAAAGGCTGCCAGTAAGAGACAGAAAGTTAACTATAAGGTAGCTCCCATTAGAATATCAACTGATTATGCAACGGAAACACATCAGGCCAGAAGAGAATGGGATGGAGTGTACAAAGTGAGGAAAAGCAAGGGACTGAATCCAAGCATACTCTATCCAGCAAATTTATTCTTCAAAATCGAAGGTGAAATCAGGAGCTTCACAGACCAAAAAAAAAAGAAAGAAAAAAGTTAAGGAGTTTATTACCAACAAACCAGCAATGCAAGAAATGCTAAAGGGACTGTTGTAAAAAGAGGAAATAGAAAGAAAAGAAGGAACATAAGCATAAGAAGAAAAACAGGCAACAAACTAATACCTATCAATAGTAATCATAAATTTAAATGGATTGAATGCTCTAATCAAAAGATATAGGGTAGCTGAATGGATAAGAAAACATGACTCGTGTATTTATTCTGTCTACAAGAGACCCTCCTTATAAAAAACTCATACAGACTGAAAGTGAAAGAATGGAATTTTTTTTCAGTCAAATGGAAATGAAAAAAAATAAAAGCTAGGGTAGCAATACTGTATCTGACAAAATACACATCAAAACGAAGGCCATAACAAGAGATAAGAAAGGCCACTTCATAATACTAAAAGCATTGACATAACAAGAAGGCATAACTCTAGTAAACAACTATACACCCACTATATGAGCATCTAAATTAAATAAACAAACAAACAAACCTTCTGGAGGACATAAAGAGAAAGAATGACAACAATAAAATTATAGTAGGGGACTTTAATATTCCACCAACATCACTATATAAATTTTCTAGACAAAAAAATCAACAAAGAAGCAGCCATCCTAAAGGACTCACTAGACCAGTAGAACTAAGTGACATATTCAGAACATTTCACCCCAAAGCTACAGAATATACATTCTTCTCAAGTGCACATGGAACAGTTTCAAAGATAGATTACCTATCAGAACACAAGTTAAGTCTCTATAAATTCAAGAGGATTTAAATCACATCAAGTATCTTATTAGACCACAATAGCATGAAATTAGACGTCAGCTACAATAAAAACAATCAAATACCTGGAAGCTAAATAGCATGCCACTAAACAATGAATGGATTACCAAAGATATCAAAGAAGAAATAAAAAAAAAAATCCTGGAAACAAATGACAATGAAAACACATCAATCCAAAATCTATGGAACACAGTGAAAACTATCCTGAGAGGGAAGCTCATAGTACTGCGGACCTACCTCAGAAAATAAGAAAAACTTGTAATAAGTTATCTAACCCTATAATTTAAAGAATTAGATATAGAGCAACAGGAGAATCCCAGAGTAAGTAGAAGGAAAGAAATAATAAATATCAGAATAGAAACAAATGACATAGAGACAAAGAATAAAAAATAAAAAATAAAAAGATAAATAAAACCTAGATCTGGTTCTTTGAAAGCATAAATAAGATTGACAAACCTCTAGGTAGACTCACCAGGAAACGAAGATAGAGGACCCAAGAAACAAAAAACAAAATCAGAAATGAAAGATGTGAAGTAGCAACTGACCCCACAGAAATACAAAGAATTGTAAAATATATATATATATATATATATATATATATACTATTAAAGACCTTATTCCAACAAATGGGACAACCTGAACTAAATGGGTATATTCACAGAAAAATATAATCTTATAAAACTCAATCAGAAAGATCAGAAAACCAGAATTGGCAGACAACTAATAATAAAATTGAAGCAATAATAATAATAATAATAACCTCTTAGAACACAAAAGCCTTGGTTCAGGAGAATTAAAAAAAAAACTACTCCAAAATATTCAAGAGGAAAAAACACTTCTAAAACTCTTTCTATGAAGGCCAGCATTACCCTGATTCCAAAACCAGATAAAGACACAACAAAGAAAGAGAACTACAGCCCAGTATCCCTGATGAACATGGATGCCAAAATTCTCAAAACATTTTTAGCAAATTTGGATTTAGCAATTCATTAAAAAGCTCATACACCATGACCACATGGGATTGATTCTGGGGATGCAATGCTGTTTAATATTCACAAATCAATAAATGTGATACAGCATATTAACAGATTTCAAGACAAAAATCATCATATCAATAGATGCTGAAAAAGCATTTGCCAAAATCTAACACCCTTTTTTGGTAAAACTCTCAACAGAGTGGGAATCTTTATATACAAAAGGCTAATATGCTAAGTGTTCAACCATCTTAGTGGTCCCTATGATGTGCACTGACCATCAGGGGGCAGACACTCAATGCAGGAGCTGCTGTGACTTGTACTGGCCATTTACAGAGAAATGGCACCTTGGGCTTGGTGCCAACAAAGTGACACTCAGCTTCTCCCAAGTGGGATATAAGCCCTGCCACCACCCTGGAGCCACAGCCCACCAAATCTCAGCCAATGCTGCTGAGACACCATGGTGCAAAATGGAGCTCACCGTCCAGCCCAGCCCAGAAACGTTGGCTGTGGGTGCCAGCTAATGACATGATGTAGCAACACCCAGCTTCCTCTCCCTAGCAACAGACCATTTAACAATAAATGGCACCATGGACCTGGTGCCCACAAAGCAACACTTGGCTTCCCCAAGTCGAACACAGGCCCTGCCACCCCCCTGGTGTAACACCCAATCAAATTGCAGTCAATGCTGCCAAGACGCCATGGTGCAAAATGTGGCCCACATCCCAGGCCAGCACCAAATCAGTTGCTGTGGGCAATAGGTAATGAAGTCACATAGCAATGCCAGGTTTCATCTCCCTAGCGACTAGCCTCCTTGGAGTTTCTTCAGCCCAGGAACATAACTTGTATTATAGCCAGGTGCCTCATCTCATGTTATCCTCCCAAAAGTCCTGGAGTAGGTAGATAGGAGACTCAGTGGAATCCTTTATTCTTTTCATTAGCCAGAAAACAGAGATTTAGAAAGCTTAGAAATTTGACTGATCTAAAAAGAAGAAATGTGGAACTTGAAAATGACTTCAGGTTTTCTCACTGTGTAGAATATAGTCAAACATAGCTGCAGTTAAAGATGGCGGCAAAGGCAAAACACCTATCTTGCCGTCATAATCAGCAATTTTAATACTACAACTTAACGAAGGAACAAACACCTTCCAGAATCACCAGAAAGCTCGCCGAGTGAAAATTCCACAAATAAAAGTGAAGATAAGACACTGTGACCCGGAGAGAGGCGGTGGACGGCGTTGAAAGATTCGCGCGCAGAGAGAGGTTTGGAGTGCGCGCCGCGGAGAGGGCGGGCGGCTGAAAACCCGCCAGGTTTCTCGAACGGGGAGACAGGGGCGTCCCACTGGACAGATTCTCCAGCTCTGGGCGAAGTCAGGGAACCCACTATCACACGGGGTGAAAACTGGACAGTGGGAGGGCACGCTGAAGCTCGGGGGCTGCCGGGTCTGCCGGCTGTGGAGAAGGCAGCTCTCGCGCGAACAGCTCGGCTGCCTGACGGCGCAGAGAGCGCACCGCGACTTGTCTCTCATTCGGAAAACCATCAGACTGCTTTGTTTTACGACCCTGGGTGAGACATTGCGCATGCAAAGTCATTTGGGGACAGTCTGAATTCCCCGGCAGCCGGTGGAGCTCCACAGCGGCTCTCTCTCAGAGGTGCTGGCAGCCATTGCCCCCGGCACAGAGCCCCTGGGGCCGCATAGGGTGGAGCTAACGCTGTCTGCTTGGCCCGGAGACTCCGCCCACCCAACCTGAGCACAGCTGAGCTTCACAGACAATTGGCCTGGAGGTCAAACCCTCCAAGTGCTAACAACGATTAACTGAGCTTAACTTCAGCAAGACTGTGCAACCCATATCCACCTCAGGTAACTGGGGAGACTGAGCCACTGTCCCTTTGAGGATAGCCACCACATAAAGCAGCCACCATGCAGAGACATGGAAAGAAATCAGGTGTGAAAGAAATGGAGGAGAAAAGACGACAAGACATAGAGTTCAAAACCACGGTTATAAGGCTTTTCAAGAGGCTCCTACAAAAGGCCGATCAACTTAATGAGAATTACCAGGAAATAAACAAGACCAACCAGCAAATGAATGAGATTTACAAGGAGATGAATTATACTTACAAAGAAATGAATGAGACCCTCAGGGAAATGTGCAAGACCTCTGAGGATACAAACCAGACCCTCACAGATAAAAAAAAGGACCAACTAGAAATCAAGCATACACAGGCTGAAATAAAAAATATTACACAAAGTCCTAAAAGCAGTCCAGAGGGCCACAAGAACCAAGTCAAAGATTTGAAATACAAAGAAGCAAAATCCACTCAGCTGGAAAAGCAAGAAACAAAAAGAATTCAGATAATTGAAGATAGCGTAAGGGGCCTCTGGGACAACCTCAAGCAAGCCAACATCCGAATTATTGGGGTGCCAGAAAAAGAGAGAGAGCAAGTTAATGAAAACCTACTTGAAGAAATAGTGACTGAAAACTTTCCCCACCTGGTGAAAGAAACTGACTTAAAAGCCCAAGAAGTACACAGAACCCCAAAATATAGGAATCTAAAGAGGACCACACCAAGGCATATCATAATTAAAATGCCAAGAGCAAAAGATAAAGAGAGAATATTAAAAGCAGCAAGAGAAAAACAGTTGGTTACCTACAGGGGAACACCCATACGATTGTCAGCGGATTTCTCAACAGAAACGATGCAGGCCAGACGGGAGTGGCAAGAAATATTCAAAATAATGAAGAGCAAGAATCTACAACCAAGATTACTCTATCCAGCAAAGCTATCATTCAGAATTGAGGATCAGATAAAGTGCTTCGCAGATAAGAAAAAGCTAAAGGAGTTCATCACCACCAAACCAGTATTATATGAAATGCTGAAAGATATTCTTTAAGAAGAGGAAGAAGAAAAAGGTAAAAATATAAATTATGAACAACAAATACACATCTATCAACAAATGAACATAAAAATCAAGTGAACTGATAGGCTGATGAACAAGATAAACTGGTGACTATAACAGAAACATGGACATAGAGAGGGAATGGACTGACAATTCTTGGGGAGAAAAGTGTTGTTGGAAGTACAGCAAGAGATTGGACAAAAATCTTGCAACAATGGGAGAGGACATTGGGGAGGGGGAGATGAGGACGGAGGGTGGGATAGGTACAGGGTGGAGGGAAGATATAGGGGGATAAAAAAGGGGAAACAATGTAATTAATAAACTGAACAATTAAAAAAAATTAAAAAAAAAACATAGCTGCAGTTAAATATTTTACCCTTTGTTCTCCCTGTGGGATTTACAATAATAATCTGCTTAGTGTTGATATTAACTACTGTGTTACTGACAATTAACCTGAAAGAGAAGTTGGGGTGCTTCACTGGGCTGGAAAAAGTTTAGCTAAATCAGAAAGCAGGTTTAATTGAACAAGTTTATCTCTATACATAAAGCTCTCGCTGGTGTCAATTGACGTGTGTGTTTTGAACTGTCATTGTCAATGTGAATTTGGTTGACACTTCTATTATAGATAAAGGGTGAACAGCAATATTAAAATATTTCTTGTAATTAATTTCTTTTCTGTGTGCACTGGGCCACGAATAGAAGGATAATAAAGACCATATATGATAAACCTACAGACAACATCATATTCAATGGACAAAAACTAAAACCATTTCCCCTAAGAATAGGAACAAGACAGGGATGTGCACTTTTACCACTGTTGTTCAACATAGTTCTGAAAGTCCTGGCTATACCAATCAGACAAGAAAAATAAATAAAAGGAATCAAAATTGGAAAGGAGAAAGTAAAACTCTCATTATTTGCAGATGACATATTACTATACATAGAAAACATTAAGACTCAATCAAAATACAGCTAGATTTAATAAATGAATTAAAAATGTAGCAGGCTACAAAATTAACACCTAAAATCCATAACATTTTATTCAGCAATAGTAAACTCTCAGAAAGAGAAACTAAATAAGCAATCCCATTTATCAATGTAACAAAATAATTAAGATACTTAAGAATAAACTTAACCAAGGAAGTAAAAGACTTGTACTTGGAAATCTATAAGACACTGAATAAAGTTATAGATGAAGATATAAACATGTGGAAAAATATACCATTTTCATGGATTGGTAGAATTAACATCATTAAAATGTCCATACTACCCAAAGCAATCTATAGATTCATTGTAATCCCTATCAATATACCAAATGCATATTTCACAGATATAGAACAAATACTCCAACAATTTATATGGAACCAAAAAAATAATCCAAATAGCTGCAGCAATTTTAAGAAAGAAGAACAAGTTGGAGGGATCACAACACCAGATATTAGGTTATACTACAAAACCACTGTAATCAAAACAGCCTAGTACTGTCACAAGGACGGAAATATAGATCAATGGAATAGACTGGAGACCACAGAAATCAACCCAAGTCATTACACTCAGTTAATATTTGACAAAAAAGGCAAGAACATATAATGGAGTGAAAACAGTATTTCAATAAATGGCACTGGGAAAACTGGGCAGATACATGCAAAATGAAACTAGATCACTTACTTACCCCATACATAAGAATAACTCAAAATGGATACAAAACTTAAATACAAGATGGGAAATTATAAAAAATCTTAGAAAAAAAACATTGGCAGCAAAATCTCAGATAGATCTCACAGCAGTATGTTTGAGGATACATCTCTTGGGGCAAAGGAAAATAAGGAGAAAATAAACAAATTAAACTACATCAAAATAAAAAGCTTTTGCACAGCAAAAGAAACAATAAACGAGATGATAAGGGAGTCCACTCAATTAGAGAACATATTTGGCAATGATACATCTGATAAAGAGTTACTATCCAAAATACATAAAGAACTCATACACCTTAATTAAAGGAAGACCAAAAATCCACTAAAAATAAGCAAAGGACCTAAATAGACACTTTTCTAAAATGTACATACAGATGGCCAAGAGACATACAAAAAATGTATGTCTGATCATTAGAGAGATGCAAACTGAAACAACAATGATGTATCACCTCACACATCAGAATGGCTATCATCAAATTAACAGATGACAAGCACTGGTAAGGATGTGGAGAAAAGGGGACTCTAATATACTGCTGATGGGAATGCAGACTGATGTAGCCATTTTGGAAAATGTATGGAGTTTCCTCTAAATATTATATACTAGAGGCCTAGTGTACACAATTTGTGCATGGGGTGTGTGTTCCTCAGCCCACACTGCACCCTCTCCAATATGGGACATCCCTCTCACAATCCAGGACTACTGGCACACAACTGCTTGCCTACCTGATTGCCCCTTACTGCTTCTTTCTGCCAGCCTGATCACCCCCTAACCACTCCCTGCCAGCCTGATTAATGCCTAATCTATTGGTCCCTCCCAACTGCCCTCCTGTGATGGCCCAATTGCCCCTAACTGCCCTCCCCTGCCAGTCTAGTCATCGCCAACTGCCCTTCCCTATTGGCCTGGTTGCCCCTAACTGCTCTCACCTACTGGCCTGGTCCCCCGCAACTGCCCCCTCCCTGCCAGCCATCTTATGGCAGCCATCTTGTGTCCACATGGGGGCAGCCACCTTTGACCACATGGTGGTGGCCATCTTGTGTGTTGGAGTGATGGTCAATTTGAATATTACTCTTTTATTAGATAAGATGGAATTAACATTTGACCCAGTGATCCCAGTTCTAGGAATACGTTATAAGAAACCGGAAATACCAATCAAAAATAATATTTGCACCCCTATGTTCATAGTAGCACAATTTCTAATAGCAAAGATTTGGAAACAGCCCAAGTGCCTCATAAGTAGATGAGTGGATAAAAAGGCTGTGGTATGTTTACCCCATGGAACATTATGAAGCTGCAAAAAAGAAACACCTCTTAGCTTTTGAGACAGCATGGAGTGACCTGGAGTTTATTATACTAAGCATATAAGCCGGTCAGAGAAAGACAAGTATCACATAATTTCACTCATACATAGAATCTAATAAACAAAATAAACTGTTAACCAAAACACATCCAGAGACATAGAAGCTTGGAACAGACTGTCAAATATCAGAGGGAGGTCAGGGCTATATAGTTGGTGGGAAGAGAACAACCAAAGACCTTGTATAAATATATTCATAACCCATGGACACAGAGAATAGGGTGGTGAAGACCTGGCATGGTGTGTGGGGGTGGGCTATAAGGGGTCAATGGGGGAAAAAAGAGGACATATGTAATACTTTCAACAATACTTAAAAATATAAATAAATCTGTTTAATAAAAGCATATTTAACTGTGGAAAAAAGAAATTCAAGTTATAGATATGAAAGAATTTAAAGCAAGCACAATGAGCCATTGTTTTTAGAAAGACTTAAAAAATGGATCTTATAAGCATCTAAAAGAGTTAACTAATAAAATTAAAAGTAAACTCATCTTAAGTTACTCTCATACTATTCTACATTCCTGAAACAATAAAGAAATACCATACAGTTTAAAAATAGATTTTCCATTTAAAACTTCATACTTAGCCAATTCTACCCTTAATTATCATAAGGGAGAAATATTTACTAACATGCACAATAACTCAGTAAAGATACCTGGCCAACATCAATTTGTGAACACAAAGAAATGCTAAAAACAATAAAGTCTATCTATGTGTAAAATAAAAATATGAAAATACATATAATAGCAATAAATGTCTATTTTAAGAATGCTAAAGACATTGTTCTGAATCATCTTGATTAATTAATTGAACTCACTAGAATCATCCTAGAATTACCTGTGTTTTATAAATAAAGAAGTCTTGATAGTGTTAGGTTACATCAGTGGTCGGCAAACTCATTAGTCAACAGAGCCAAATATCAACAGTACAATGATCTAAATTTCTTTTGAGAGCCAAAATTTTTAAACTTAAACTATATAGGTAGATAAATTGTTATTAACTTAATTAGGGTCCTCCTAAGCTGACCTTTGCTAAAATCTCAAGGGGCAAAAGAGCCACATGTGGCTCACGAACCACAGTTTGCCAACCACTAGGTTACATAATATGTGAAGTTCTTGTTACTTAAGAGCCAGGCTACAGTTTTGGCCAAGGCCTCATGACCTCTTTCTGTCTTCCACCTTGCTAGTGGCATGTGCCTCTAAAATCAGATAAATATGAGCTTTTGCAGAAAATTTTCAACATATGGTTACAAATTATTCAAATGTTAAAAACCATTGAAACACAAACTTGACAGTCTTAAGGCTGACAAGTGACTAATTCTTTTGTCGAAATCCACTTTCTATAAGTCTATGTGCATGTGTGTCTGTAACTTTGCTTAAAAAATATAAAAGTTATACATGAATTCCTGCAACAAAGAGAGATTGACAGGTCTGTTCCAACCATGAAGACAAGAGGAGAAACAGTCCAGAGATGGAAGACGCTGACGACACCTTGCCATGCTAGCAGTCAGCAGCTGTGCTTCCCTGCAGGTTGCCCAGAACCAAACCAGAAAGGGTGGGACCTATATTACCACCATTTGTCCACCAACCTGGTATCATTGCTGACATGAACACATGAGAAACTATTTGACATGAAACTGGGACTCAGAACTGTTGGACATTGAAATTGAGACCCAAACATTTTTTGTTCTTATATGTTTATGTCTAGTATGCAGATGCAAGATTTTTTAAAGAAAAGAAATGGGGGAAAAATAGATACAGAGGCAAAGAAGATAGAACAGACTGTCAAACTACAGTGGTAAGATAGGGGAGGTTGAGGTTTGGGGCTGTAAGAGATCAACTGAAGGACTTGTATGCATGCATATAAGCATAACCAATGGATACAAGACTCTGGGGTGGAGGGGGGGAGACAGGGAGGGTAGGGGAGGCCAGAGGGAGTTCAATAGGAAACAAAGGAAATATATGTACTACTATTTGTAATACTTTAAACAATAAAGAAAACAATTTTAAAAAGTTATACATGAATACAGCCTCCATGTAAAAGCATACTGGAGTTTGGGAGTCTCCCAAGGCAACCTTTAGGTTCAGAGATTCACTGGTAGGATTCCCAGAACATAATAAAGCCATCACACTCTGGGTTACACTTTTTGCAGGGTGAGGATATAGATTAAAATCAGAACAGAAAAAAGGCACAGGTAAGTGTCCAGGAAGGGCTGGGAACAAGCTGCCACATTTCCTCTCCCAGTAGGATTGTACAGACATCATTTATTGACACCAGAGAGTGTGGCAATGCTACTGAATATTCCCAATCATGGAGCCTCCATCTCTCCAGAGGACAAACCAACACCAAGTGTCTCAAGGCCCCCACTAAGTTTGTCATAATCTAGCACATTCTTAATCCAGACTGTGCCACATCTTTCCTAAAGGCTCCACCTGCAAACACTATTTCATGGAATGCTTGGGATTCAATATGTGAATTTTGAGGAAACACAAACATTCAGGCCATAACATTATTTATTCTATACTAGATTTTTGTGCAGGGAGGATCCTCCTCAGCCCAGCCTTCACTGTTTCCAATCTGGGACCCCTCAGAGGATGTCTGACTGCCAGTTTAGGCCCAATCCTCAGGCCTAAACTGGCTGTCAGACATCCCTCTCACAATCCAGAATCACTGGTTCATAACTGCTCACCTGCCTGCCTTCCTGATTGCCCCTAATTGCCCCCCCCCCCCGCCAGCCTGGTCACCCCTAACTGCTCCACTGTCCAACCTGGTCACTACATGAAGCCTGCTGCTCAGTCATTTTGTCACCCCTCACTAAGCCCCCTCCCAGCCTGGTCACCCTCCACAGCCTGTTCAGTCATTTGTTTAGTTGTTTTGATTGCAATGTTCTCTTAGGCTTTTATATATATATATAGACTAGAGGCCTGATGCATGAAATTTGTGCACAGGGGTTATGTCCCTCAGCCCAGCCTGCACCCCCTCCAATTTGGGACCCCTCCAGGGATGCCCGTCTGTCTGTTTAGGCCCAATCCCAGAAGGATTGGACATCCCTCTCACAATCCAGGACTGCTGACTCCCAAATGCTCACCTGCCTGTCTTCCTGATTGCCCCTAACTGCTTCTGCTGCCAGCCTGATCATCCATAACCATTGCCCTGCCAGCCTGATTGATGCCTAACTGCTCCCCTGCCAGCTTGATTGCCCTAACTGCTCTCCCCTGCAAGCCTTGTCCCCCCAAAACTGCTCTCCCCTGCAGGCCTGGTTCCCCCCCCCAACTGCCCTTCCCTGCAAGCCCAGTCACCTCCAACTTCCCTCCTCTGCCAGTCTGGTCACCTCTAACTGCAGGCTTGATTGCCCCCAACTGCCTTCCCCTGCTGGCCTGATTACCTACAACTGCCCTCCTTTCTAGACCTGGTCCCTCCCAACTACCCTCCTCTTCTGGCCATCTTAAGGTTGCCATCTTCTGTCCACATGGGGAAGCCATCTTTGACCATATGGGGGCAGCCATCTTGTGTGTTGGAATGATGGTCAATTTGCATATTACTCTTTTATTAGATAGGATAGAGGCCTGGTGCACGGGTGGGGGCTGCCTGGTTTACCTTGAAGGGTGTCCCAGATTATGGTGGGGGTTCACTTGGGGCATGAGGTGGCTTGAATGAGGGACCTGTGGTGGTTTGCAGGCTGGAAATGCCTCACAGCTACCCAAATAGAGGCCCTGGTATCGGTGATTTATGTATCTTCTATAATTGAAACTTTGTAGCCTGAGTGGAGGGCAGGACCAGCCAGGGTGGATGGGAAGCTTGGTTTCCTCCATCGCTGGGGGCAACCCAAGCCTCCTGCTTGCTCCAGCTCTGTGGCCACCACCATATTTGTTGGGTTAATTTGCATACTCACTCCTGATTGGCTGGTGGGTGTGGCTTATGGGCTTAGCAGAGGTACGATCAATTTGTTTGTTCCTCTTTTATTAGCTAGGATTGCTAATTGGTGTCTCTATTTATAAATATGAGCTTGGCCCCAAGGAAAGAGGAGAAAGCATGGAGTAATAACCCCAGCTCAACCCAGATATTAAGGCAGTTTGAGGCACTAGACGTGGGAAAGAAATACTAGAGAAGACAGGCAAGTTAGTACATTTTCTGGCAACTGATGTGTGTGGACTTGATTTTGTCTCTGGATAACTAAAATCACTGTGTCTGTACTATAGACATGAATAATAACGGATGCAATTATTTTAATATTCATAGCTTACATCCAGACACCACAACTCAATATGCCAAACCTTGATCTCACAAATAGGATATATTCTCAGGTGTAATTCAGTTTTCATTTATTTCTCATTATTTGAAATCTAATTCTGTTTTCTGGTGGTAAACTAGGCACTGGAATTATCAAGTATTCCAACATTTTAAAAATAAACTTATAAATTATTCTTTTGCTATTGAAATTATTTTAGCTAATTCATTTTTAAAGGAATCCCTAAAATTTCTTCCCATAGATTTTTCAACTTAGAAATAGATTTTTAAATATATAAAGTGCTGTTGGTCATTCAAAATTTCACATTTTAATTTTACATTACAATCACTTAAAGTGTATATTTACACTGTAAAAAGAGGGTTGAAAAACAACCAAAGGCTCAGCCATGTCTGTGTGGGCACAGCAAGAATTCTCTCTGACTGTTGACACTATAATTCTCCATCTCCTTCAAAGTCAGACTGGAATCTCATTTCCCCCTGAATGATAAATCATTGCAATATCAGAATGTTTACATAGCTTAAGTTTTTCTCATTCTTGAGGTGCAAATGGGAAAATGACAATATTTTTATTGCTACCAGAAGAATCACAGGATGAGTTGTCCTAATTGAAGAAATTCTCCTCTCAAATTCACTTACAAAACTTTGCAAAGACTGAGCTATGAACATGGGATGGCTGGACACGATAAAGCCATGTAACTTTCCCCCCTTCTCAGTAACTGAGTCCACGGCCTGAAGCTGGTGGAACTGAGCAGTTAGCCTCTATTATTAAAATGGCCATGTGGTTGGATCTTGGAGGGGATACAACAAGTTCTGACAAAGTGTGCACGCATGCATGTCTGTGTGTAGATATTCCCACATCATGTAGCTGGTTTACCATCATCAAATGTGGAGTTCAGGTCATTGGGATAACCTCATATTTTACCAAGCAATGAGCTCATGTTGAATTTTCATTCAAATGACAGATTTGGAAAAGGGTCAGATACTTCTTATGTAAAGGAGTGAGTTTAACTCTATCTCCAGGAAGACACTAGACTTGAAATACATTTTCCCTACAGTCTTTACAATATTTGTCAATAAAAAATGCAGATTTACCAAAATAAAATTAAATCAGATAATCTAATCTGTATTATGACAACAACTAACACCACACTTATATACCCCAAATAATTTCATGTTTTTTTTTAATAAAAGGAGAAAATGTCAATATTTAATTGTTTTTCAGAGTTTTAAGCATGTCAAATGTAGCAAGGCTTGTCTGAAGAAATGGTAAAATTATTGCTGAAACTAGAGTACTATATATTCTTTTAAAAAATTTTAATAAATCTTTATTGTTCAGATTATTACAATGTTCCTCTTTTTGTCCCCCCATAGCTCCCCTCCCTCCAGTACCCATCCTAACCTCTGACTTTACCTCCCCTCCACTGTCCTCATCCATATGTGAACGATTTTTGTCCAGTCTCTTTCTGCATCTTCCACACCCATTTACCCCCAAGAATTGTCAGTCAATTCCCTTTCTATGCCCCCGATTCTTTTATAGTCACCAGTTTATTCTAATCATCAGATTTTTAATTCACTTGATTTTTAGATTCACTTGTTGATAGATGTTTATTTGTTGTTCATAATTTTTATCTTTACCTTTTTCTTCTTCTTCCTCTTCTTAAAGAATACCTTTCAGCATTTCATATAATACTTGTTTGGCAATGATGAACTCCTTTATCTTTTTCTTATTTTCGAAGCACTTTATCTGACCTTCAATTCTGAACGATAGCTTTGCTGGGTAGAGTAATCTTGGTTGTAGGTTCTTGTTATTCATCACTTTGAATATTTCTTGCCATTCCCATCTGGCCTGCATAGTTTCTGTTGAGAAGTCAGCTGACAATCATATGAGTGCTCCCTTGTAGGTAACTAACTGTTTTTCTCTTGCTGCTTTTAATATTCTCTCTTTGTCTTTTGCTCTTGGCATTTTAATTATGATGTGTCTTGGTGTGGTCCTCTTTAGATTCCTTTTGTTTGGGGTTCGGTGTGCTTCCTTGACTTTTAAGTCTATTTATTTCACCATGTGGGGAAAGTTTTCAGTCACTATTTCTTCAAGTAGATTTTCAGCATCCTGCTCTCTCTCTTTTTCTAGCACCCCTATAATTCAGATGTTGGTATGCTTGAGGTTGTCCCAGAGGCTATTACACTATCTTCAATATTTTGGATTCTTTTTGCTTCTTGCTTTTCCGGCTGAGTGATTTTTGCTTCTTTGTATTTCAAATCTTTGACTTGATTCTTGCAGTCCTCTAGTCTGCTTTTAGGTCTCTATATAATATTTTTTATTTCAGCCAGTGTATGTTTAATTTCTAGTTGGTCCTTTTTCATATCCTCCAGAGTCTTGCTCGTATCCTTGAGGGTCTCGCTCATATCCTCAAGGGTCTCGTTAAATTTATTGGTCTTTTTTAGGAGCCTCTTCAAAAACCTTATAACCGTGGTTTTGAACTCTATTTGCAGTCGTGGTTTTTTTTCCCCTCCATTTCTTTCACATGTTATTTGTTACCTTATCTTCGCATTTTGGCTGCTTTCCTGAGTTGGTTGAGTAGGTTTGTATGGTAGGTGTCCTTTAGGGGACAGTGGCTCAGCCTCCCCAGTTACCTGAGGTGGATACTCTTGGTGCACCCCTTTATGGGCAGCACTGCCTTGTTGTAGTTAAGCCTAGATTGTTGTTGGTATCACTGGTAGGGGTTGACTCCAGGTCAATTGGCTGTGAGAATCAGCTGTGTTTACACTGTGAGCGCCTCTGTGCTCAGCTTCGATGGGGCAGGTCTCCGGGCTGAGCAGGCAGCCTTGGTTTCTCGTCAGCCCTGCCCTAAATGGCTCCTGGGTCTCTGTCACCCATGGCAATGGCTGCAGGCACCTCTGAGAGAAAGCTGCCTGGAGCTCTGCCTGCTGCCGAACAGTCTAGTTTCTCCCCAATCAAGTCTGGATGTCCAAAGTCTCAACCGGAATGCAAAAACAAAGCAGTCTGGCAGTTTGTTTCTTTTTTTCCCTTCCAAACGATAGAGCCAGCCACGAGTCCTCTCTGATAGCTCACGCACCTCTGCAGCACCTGAGTTTCAGCATGCTTCCTCCTTACTGTCCAGTTTCACCCTGTATGAGTCTGGGTTCCCTGAGACTCGCCTGGAACTGAGGCTCAGTGCAGTGGGACGCCTGTGTCTCCGTTTCAGTTCGAGAAAACCAGCTGGGTTTGCAGCTGCCCATCCTATCTGCTCCGCATGGCTCCACACCTCTGACTCCGCGCGTATCCACAACTTTGCCCTCCGCAGCTTCCCCAAGTGTCAGTGTCCTTTTATCTTTCCTTCTATTCGTGGAATGTCCACTCAGCCAGCCCTCTGGTGGTTCTGAATGATGTCCATTCTGTTTTTTAGTTGTAGTTTTGAAATTGTTGTACAGGGCAGCAGTAATGGGTGTTAACCTATGCTGCCATCTTGGCTCTTCCCCGAGTACTTAATATTCTGAAAGATGTGGGAGTTAAAGTGTCAGAAGCTTCATGGCTGTGGTGATAGGAACTTCATGGCTGTGGTGACATGTCTATTCAAAGCATCATTGTCCCATGAAAGGTGGCAAACCACTCAGATAACATGCCAGGCAGGAAAATACTAAACACAATTTTTATTGACTTTCATGCATCTGAGGACTCACTTTATGTATTTTTATTTTCCAAATTGTGTTCTGCAGAACATACTGTTATGAGAAGTTCTGTAAAATTAAAGTAATGTGTGGACCAATGATGTTGGAAAACACTTCATTCTTTCCTCCTCTTGGGAAGTCATAAACAACACCAAACCTCTGAGAAGCATTGCAGTAATGCCAATCTTAGTTCAATTACTGAGTCTCAAAATTACTTTATTATTGCATGCTTTTACATATCCCATTGCATAAACATAACTGTAGAAAACACTTAAGAATACATGAAGTATATAAAATTTTCTACCATATGAAAACTATTTCTGTGATATTTATAAGCATAGAAAACCATGATTGGCATGGACCTTCAAATCAATAAATGATAACCTTATATAGGTCAGGTTGTTTTCCAGAATATTCTTTGAGGCTTCCTCTGAAGCACATCTCCCAGTCACTGACTGATATAGACCACCCTGGTTCTTAGCTCCATCTGTCAAATATTAGGTGGGACTTCTCTCTCCATAGTTTCTAGGCAGTTGGCTCTTCAGCCTCAACCTTCCATGTATCATTAAGAACTCAGTGATTTCAGTAAAATGCAGAGTCTGATTCTCTGGTTTGGGGTTGAATCCATGGTTGTGAACTCTCAAATTCTTCTAATTTGATGCTGCTGGTGCTGGTCCACCAACTTCAGTTGGAGCAATCAGAGCTCTAGGAAATCTGCAAAGCTTGCTGGGTAAGGAGAGAGAGCATCTGATTTAAGTTAGTTCGTGCAGAGCTTTCCAAGCTGTCATCATAAGAATCAACTGGAGGGTCTCATCAGTATAGACCCCCACTTACAATCTCAAAACTTTTTAGAAAATGGCCCAGAATTTTACTTTTAGTAATAACCTTAGGGGGTCTGTATGATTAGTGAGTTTGCAAATCATGGAGATTCTGCCCTGTTTTCCTGGGTAGATCTTTAGACCACAGCCAAGCTGATGGACTACAGGTTTACTCTCGCTGAAACTGGTTTGTCTCAATGGGTAGAGAATCGGCCTGCGGACTGAAAGGTCCCAGGTTTGATTCCAGTCAAGGGCATGTACCTTGGTTGCTGGCACATCCCCAGTAGGGGGTGTGTAGGAGCCAGCTGATGGGATGTTTCTCTCTCATTGATGTTTCTGAATTTCTATCCCTCTCCCTTCTTCTCTGTAAAAAATTCAATTAAAAAAAAAAAATATATATATATATATATATATATATATATATATATATATATATATATTTTAAAAGGGTTTGTTCTCCAGAGCAGCTTCTGGAATGGAGCTTGGGTCATCCCAATGATGTCACAACTGCACTCTCCCAAATCCTCTGAGGCATCTGCTCTTGAACCCATGATTATACCTGATGCTCTTTAATGTGAGTTAACAGATATTTCTCAAACTTTAGAAAATATGAATTTACATGCTTATATGCATAGCCCATGGGCACAGACATCATCACAGACAATCCTGTGCTAAAAACCCAAGGCGAGTAGAAGCTGGGCAGAGGGGGTGTTGGGGGCCATATTTATTACTGTTAACAATAAAAATAAATATTTGAAAAGATGCTTAATATTCCAGCAAGACTATGTTCACCCAGAAAGAATACAAACAGCAGCGACTCCCTGAGGACACTTGTGGTTTGATAGTGGAGATTAGTGAGCAGAGACTGGGCTCCTGGCGGGGAGTGTGCTGGCCTTTCAATACCTCCACCCAGCCCAGAGGTTTGGGCGTAGGACTGTTTCCGTGAGACAGACATGGTTTGGTACATGAGCAACTCCAGCCAATATGCCGCGTTTAAGGCTGAATTTTATTCTCTGCAAGGAACTGGTTTGAAATGAGACCTCTTAGTTTACATGAAAAGCGCGTATCTTGACGTGGATAGACTTAGTGTTAGCTCTGTTTGTTACTGGTAATAGTCATAGTAGTTAAAAGTAATTTAGCGCTCGGGATGAACCATGCTTGACTACTGTACATCTACTTTCATGGCCTTAAGCAACTGACTGAACTCATCTACAGTCTTTGTTTCCTATTTTGATTTCCTAACGCACAAAAATACGAAGTTTTGACAAAAAGCATCCCCAGTGACTTTCCCTTCAGGGTCAGCGGCCTCTGGTCTCCCAGGAATGCAGTACTGGAATCTCAATTGACTCTAGTATCCATTTCACTTGTGTACCCATTCCTCTCACTGGACCAGAGCTGTTCCTGTAGGTATTTATAAACACCATAACCCACTCGATTCTTCCATTCTATGGTCAGGGATTTGGTTACCTTCCTTAGCAAACCTGTGCCCTTGTTTTCCACTGTTTCTGTGTCTCAGAAGACTCTTCTAGTCCATTGCTTTTCTGGAAAATCCTACAGTCTCCTTCTCTCTGTTTGGGCAGCCAAGAACTCATACAGAAACCTAAGTGATCAGGTTGGGGGGCAGTGATACCCATCAGAGCCTTGAATCCACCAATTCCATCACTCTTTCATGGTCTGCCCTTGGGAACATAACACACAGGTATGATGCCCAAACAATGCTACTATCCTTACTACTAAAACTGCCCATATTTTTTAGTTAGCTGGAGAGATTTATTTTCCAACTAGTGGCCTGGTGCAAGAAATTCATGCATGGAGGGGGGTTCCCTGAGCCGAGCCTGCACCCGCTCCAATCAGAGACCCCTTCGGGGATGTGTGAGCCCTAACCACCTCTGCCTGATCATCTCTAAGTGCTCCCCTGCTGGCCTGATTGCTCCTAACTGCCTCTGCCTTGCCCCACACCTGGGACCCAGGATTCCCTCCCTCTGGCCAGCTATAAGCACCCAGAACCTGAGCCAACTTCACTCAGGCCAGCCACAGCCACAGGCACCCACAGGCAGCCAGGACCACAGGGCATGCTGCCTAACTCCAGGGCCGGAAGGGGCCCCAGCCCTTCTATGTGCCTGCCTGGCCGAGTCCCACTACTCTGACTTCCGTGGCATAAAGAACTTTACCATATATGTTCTCCCCAGCCTCTTGGATAGAGGGCATGAGCTGAGAAACTGGAGATGCTGCAGCTCCAGGGCCATTTTACCAATGGGTACATTGTCATTTTCAGATCTGGATTTGAGATAATCCATCAAACCGCTATATTTTTCAACTCTCAATTTAGATGGGTTTGCTTTAATAAAATTTATCCGATTTGCCTCCATTTTTGAATACGAATCCACAATAAACTGTTGAGTTAATTTTCCTGCATTTAAAATAGGATTGAACGTGTCCCTCACAGAGAGATGAAATCCATAATACTGCATTTGGGTGACTCGTGTTCTTACATTTTGTCCAGTATTATTGTTGATTATACTGTTGTCTTTAAGTCTTAATGCAATATCTGTTCCCCAACCTTTTTCACCATGTGGAAAAAGAATAGGATATGTCATTGCATCTAATGTAGGAAACAGGATACTGATTCATTTCACTTTAGTGCCATTTGGATTATTGGGATCTGGTTTACAATGAATGAGCAAGTCCCTTTCAAAAGGGACTTCATTTCTGAATATGACAGCAAACTTGGTTACACGGGGAGAATTATATCTACCTGGGTCACTATTATGATCATATTTAATTGCCATAGTTACTGCCATAGGAGCTATACCTTTTGCTGCTGCCTCAGATTGGGCTTCCTTTTCTACCTCATGTAGCATCTTGTACGATTTTGTTAATTCATTTATTTCATGCATGAGGTTGTTGATGTTGATTATGAGTCTTTCTGAGCAGGCCTAGTTTGCTGGGATTGCTAATCTTTTACGTGTAGCTTCGGCTGTATCCAAAATATAGAGTTGAGCAAACTTCCGAGAATCACCATCAGAAGGATGTAAAGTTCCAGTACGATGATAAACTTGTCCATGCATTCTAAAACAGTATATGGCCCATACTCTGATGGCGATGCAACATGTGCACCCATGGAAGCAAAAGCAAAAGAACTATTTATAGATCGAACGTTTTCCATGAAATTTTTACTGTCAGAATCTTCGTTTGTCATTAATCTTTTAAAATATGGCGGGTAATCTGAAAAATGTATATCATTTGGACAGACTTTCCCTTTGCTACAACATCTAGTAAATTTCCCATCAGATGGTTTTTCATCCCAGAAATTTAGTGATAGGCAAAATTCACATCTAATAGTCATTTCACCACAACTATTTTCGAGAATTGCATCCTCATGTACTCCATTTTCGCTGAGAAGGCAGTTCCTGCCACTATTGGTAGTACTTGTTGATGACTGTTCTTTAGACATATTCTGTGTTCGCCACTGCCTTCTTTCAACTTCAAAGGCATGTTGTTCTTTAGACATTTCCTGTTGAAGATGCCAGTGTTTTTCAGCTTCAGAGCGACATTTTTCCAATAGCTGCTCTTCAGATACATTCTGTCGCAGGCGTTGCCTTCTTTCAAGATCAGACGCACATCGCTCTTCAGACATTTTCTGTCAATAACGTCAACACCTTTCTGCTACACAGCTCTGTTGTATCAACAGGTTTTTTTGGACATAGTCCCACCTCTCTATTGCCACGTTCTGAGATAGAGGAGAATGACAGGCCTTTCAGCAGTGTGACCAAAGGCTGATTTGGACAGATTCTGTGGGGGTGGGACTTCCGCCTACCTGTTGTCAGTTTCAGCTGGGATGCTGAAGCTGGGACTAGGGGGCCTTCCCTCTGGTGGTTGCCTTCCGTTTTTGCTGGCATACAGTTGAAGCTACACGTAATATTAGCAATGCCAGGGGGCTCAGTTAGACGCAGCTGCGGTGAGTTCTTGAAGCCACCGCTGCCGAGGTGAGTTCTCGCAGCCACCACTGCTCCCGCAGCCTCGTTCTCAGTTCTCTGTGCCCGGGGCCTCAAACTCAGCTGTGGTGAGTTCTGGCCGCCTTTGCTGCCTCAGCTTGGTCCCAGCGCCCGGGCCGGGCCGGGTGCTTGATGCCTTCATCACTTTATCTCCGTTCCTGGGGCCTGGCGCTCACGTCTCTCCACCCCACCCCTTGCTTCGACTGGCTGGTAGCATAGCCAGTCAGGAGCCAAGGTATGGTCACATTTGCATGTTACTCCTTTATTAGATAGGACACTCAGGCAGGCTCACACCAGAGCAATTAAATAAATAGGAATCAGGTTGGGCCTACGTTATAGTATTTACAAATATATTCCAAGTTGATTCTAACAGGTGGCCATGGCTGGAATCTCTCCTTTCACACAGCTCTCAGTGTCTCTTGTTTTCAACATATTTAATCACCCAATCTTTTGTTTGTTTGTTTGTTTTTTAATCATCCCCAGAGGATATTTTTCCATTGCTTTTTATTTTTTCAATTTAAGTTCTTCATTATTTAATGTATTACATAAGTGTCCTTTTTTCTCCATTGATCTCTCCCTGGCTTCCCTCAACCCCCAGCATATGCCCTCACCTCTCCCTCTGTTTGTGTCCATTGCATATGGTCATATGCATGCATACAAGTCTTTGGTTGATCTCTTATCCCCTCACTCCCTGCCTTCCCTCATAGGTCAGACAGTCTATTTGATGCTTTTATGACTCTGGTTCTGTTTTTATTCATCAGTTTATGTTGTTCATTATATTACACAAATGAGCAAGATCATGTGATATTTATCTTTCTCTGACTGGCTTATTTTGCTTAGCATAATGCTCTCCAGTTCCATCCATGCTGTTGTAAATGGTAAGAACTCCTTCTTTTTATAGCAGCAAAGTATTCCATTGTGTGGATGTACCACCGTTTTTCTCATCCACTCATCTGCTGATGGGCACTTAGGCTATTTCCAAATCTCAGCTATGGTAAATTGTGCTTCTATGAACATAGGGGTAACCATATCCTTTCTGATTAGTGTTTCTGTCTTCTTGGGATATATTCCTAGAAGTGGGATCATTGGGTCAAATGGAAGTTCTGTTTTCAATTTTTTTAGGAAATGCCATACTGTTTACAGTGGCTTCACCAGTCTGCATTCCCACCAGCGGTGCACAAGGGTTCCTTTGCACTTTATCCTCTCCAACACTTATGGTTCATTGATCAGTTGATGATAGCCATTCTGACTGGTGTGAGGTGCTACCTCGTTGTTGTTTTGATTTGCATCTCTTGGATGCTTAGTGACTTGGAGCATGTTTTCATGTCTCTTGACATTCTGTATGTCCTCTTTCAAAAGGTGACTATTTAAGTCATTTGCCAATTATTTGGATTGTTTACCTTCCTTTTGTTAAGTTGTATGAGTTCCCTATAAATTTTGGAGATTAAATCCTTATTGGAGATAACATTGGCAAATATGTTCTCCCATGGAGTGGGCTTTCTTATTGTTTTGTTGATGATTTCTTTTGCTGTGCAGAAGCTTTTATTTTTATGTAATACCATTTGTTTATTTTCTCCTTATATTCCATTGCAGTATCAGTAAACATACTGCTACAACAAATTTCTGCTATTTTACTGCCAATGGCTTTTTATAAGATTTTTGTGGTTTCCAACCTTAAGTTTAAGTCCTTTATCCATTTTGAGTTTATTTTTTGTGTATGGTGTAAGTGGTGGTTTAGTTTCTTTTTACTTTTTCTTTCTTTCTTTCTTTCTTTCTTTCTTTCTTTCTTTCTCTCTCTCTCTCTCTCTCTCTCTCTCTCTCTCTCTCTTCTTCTTCTTCTTCTTCTTCTTCTTCTTCTTCTTCTTCTTCTTCTTCTTCTTCTTCTTCTTCTTCTTCTTCTTCTTTTTTTTGCTTGTATCTGTCCAATTTTTCCCAACTCCATTTATTGAAGAGACTGTCTTGACTCCATTGTATGCTCTTGCCTCCTTTGTCAAGTATTAATTGAGCATAATGGCTTGGGTTGAACTTTGGATACTCTGTTCTGTTCCATTGGTTTATATGTCTGTTGTTATGTTAGTACCAGGCAGTTTTGAGAACAGTGGCTTTGTAGTATAGCTTGATATCTGGTATTGTGATCCCTCCAACTTTGTTCTTTCTCAAGATTGCTGCAGCTATCTGGAGTCTTTTTTTTATTCCAGATGAATTTTTGGAGAGTTTGTTCTAGATCTTTGAAGTATGCCATTAATATTTTAATGGGGATTGAATTGAATCTATACATTGCTTTGGGCAGTATGGACATTTCAATGATGTTGATGCTGCCGATCCATGAATACAATATATTCTTCCATTTGTTTACATCTTCCTCTATCTCTTTTTTTCAGCATCCTGTAATTTTCTGAGTACAGATTCTTTACCTCCTTGGTTAAATTTATTCTTATATACCTTAATTTTTTTGTTGCAATGGCAAATTGTTTTTTTTAAATTTCTCTTTCTATGAGTTTATTATTGGTATACAAAAAGGCCATAGATTTCTGGATGTTAATTTTGTATCCTGCTATATTGCCAAGTTCATTTATTAAGTCTAGTAGTGTTTTGATGGGGTCTTTAGAGTTTTATAAGTACAATATCATATTGTCTGTGAATAATGATAATTTTATTTCTTCTTTTCCGACTTGGAGGCTTTTTATTTCTTCTTCTTGTATGATTACTCTGGCTAGCAATTCCAGTACTACATCAAACAAGAATGGTAAAAGTAGGCATTCCTGTTCTTAAGGGAAATCGTTTTAGTTTTTGCTCATTGAGTGTGGTTTTGGCTGTAGTTTTGTCATATAAGGCTTTTATTATGTTGATGTATGATCCCTTTGCTGAGAATTTTTATCAGGAAAGGGTATTGGATTTTGTCAAATGCCTTTTCTGCATCAATTGATATGCGTATGTGATTTTTGTCTCTCAACTTGTTTATATGATGTAATATGTTTATTGATTTGCTGATATTGTACCAGTCTTGCATTCCTGTGATAATCCCACTTGGTCATGTTGTATGATCTTTCTAATATAATGCTGGATCCAATTTTCTAGGATTTTGTTGAGAATTTTAGCATCTATGTTCATCAGGGATATTGGCCTGTAATTATATTTCTTTGTAGTGTCTTTATCTGGTTTTTGGATTAGGGTAATGCTGGCTTCATAGAAAGAGCTGGGAAGTGTGCTTTCCTCTCAATATTTTGGAATAGTCTTAGAAGGATAGGTTTTAGTTATTCTTTGAATGTTTGGTAAAACTCCCCTGTGGAGCCATCTGGCCTAAAGTTTTGTTTGCTGAAATTTTTTTTTTTTTGATGACTGCTTCAATTTCCTCCTTAGTTATCGGTCTGTTAAGATTTTTTAAATCTTCCTGATTGACTTTTGGAAGGTCGTATTTTTCTAGGAATATATCCATTTCCTCTAGGTTATTAAGTTTGTTGGAATAGAGTTGTTAATAGTATTTTTTTTATTTCTTTTAAATCCTTTGTATTTTTGTATGGTCTGTTGTTATTGAGCCTCTTTCAGTTATGATTTTGTTTATTTGGGTCATTTCTCTTTGCTTCTTGGTGAGCCTGGCTAGAGGTTCAGCAATTTTGTTTATCTTTTCAAAGAACCAGCTATTGGTTCCTTTGATCTTTTGTATTGCTTTTTGGTCTCTATATCATTAATTCTACTCTGATCTTTATTATCTCTTTCCTTTTGCTCACTCTGGGCTTTTCTTGTTGCTCTCTTTCTAATTTTTTAAGTATTGGAGTTAGATAATTTATTACCATTTTTTAAAAAAAATGTAAGCCTGTAATGTTATGAACTTCCCTCTCATGACTGCTTTCAATGTGTCCCATAGGCTTTGGCTTGTTATCTTATTATTTCCAAGACGTTTTTAATTTATTATTTAATCTCTTTGGGTTATTCAGATTCCAACTGTTTGAATTTTTTATTGTTTTTATTGTAGTTGTTTTGTAATATACTAACATTTTGGTCTGAGAAGATGCTTGATATGTTTTCAATCTCAATGAATTTTGGAAGACTTTGCCAGTGACCCCATATGTGGTCCATCTTTTAAAATGTCCCATGTTCACTTGAGAAAAATGTATATTCTGAAAGTTTGGGATGAAATGTTCTGAAGATGTCATTTAAGTCATTCTGATTTAGTGAGTCATTTGCATAGCATTTTATTTGTTGATTTTTTGCCTCGAGGATTTATCCAGTGATGTCATTGTGGTATTAAAGTCCCCTTCTATGATAGTATTGCTGTCAATATCTCCCTTGATATTTTCCAGAAGATTGTTTTTTATGGGTTCTCCTGCATTGGATGCATATATGTTTACCATAGTTATATTCTTTTGTTGTATAAATCCTTTAGTATTATGAAGTGGCTTTCCTTCTCTCTTATTATGGCCTTCACTTTGAGGTCTATTTTGTCAGATATAAGTATTGCCACCACAGCTTTTTTTCATTTTCATTTGCCTGGAAGACATTTTTCCATCCCTTCACTTTCAGTGTGTGTGAATCTATTGTTCTGAGATGTGTCTCTATAGACAGCACATATATGGGTCATGTTTTCTTATCATTCATCCACTTGCTTTTTTATTGGAGCATTTAGTTTATTTATGTTTAAAGTTATTATTGATAGGTACTAGTGTGTAGCCATATTAATTTTTTTTGCCTGTGTTCTTTATTTCCTCCATCCCCCCCTTCTTTTTACAACAGTTCATTTAGCATCTATTGAATTGCTGGCTGGGTAGTGATAAACTCCCTTAATCTTTCTTTGTCTGTGGAGTTCCTGATTTCCCTTTAAATTTTTAATGATAGCCTTGCTGGATAGAGTATTATTGGATTCAGTCCTTGCTTTGCATCACTTTGTATATTTCCTTCCATTTTTTTCTGGTCTGATGTGTTTACATTGAGAAATCATTTGAAAATCTAATGGGAGAGAAATTGTAGGTAACTTTCTGTCTCTCTCTTGCAACCTTTAAGATTCTCTCTTTGTCGTTAATGTTTGCCATTGTAATTACAATGTGTCTTGGTGTGGGTCTTTTTTAGTTTATCTCACTTGGGACTCTCTGTGTTTATGTGACTTTTTTCTACCTGAAATCAGGAAAGTTTTTTGACATTATTTCCTTGAACAGGTTTTCTAGCCTTTATTCTTATTCTTGTCATTCTGGGACCCTATTATATGTATGTTGCTTCATTTCTTGTTGTCATAAAGCTCCCTCAGTTTCTCCTCTTGTCTTTTGATTTTTTTCTTCAATTTCAGTTCAGATTGGGTGTGTTTTGCTTCCCTGTTTTCTAATTTGTTATTTGGTTCTTCACTTCTCCTAGTCTACTGTTGAAAGCTTTCATAGTGTTTTTATGCAGTTATATTACTCTTTATTTCTTCTTGATTTTTACATAGTTTGTTGATTTTCTTATCCATCAGGTTTATAAACTGTATGACCTTTATTCTGAATTATTTTTCTGACATATTGCATGCATCTTTTTCATTTAGTTCTCTTCCTGGTGATTCCCCCTTTTCTTTCCTTTGGGGGTTATTCTTCTGTCTCCCCATATTTGATCTCACTGAAGGATCTAGGTGTTGAATCATGCAAGGCCTCTGACTGCAGCAGAGGGCCTGGTGGTGGGTCATGCAGTCACGAGTAGCAGCTGCTTCTTTCATGGTCACGGGGCAATGGCTGCTCCTCGGGCAGTCACAGCTGGTGGCTGCTTTCCACATTGTTGCCAGCTGCTCTCCAGAGTTCATGGGGTGGCTTGTGGCTCCCCATGCAGTTGTGGATGGAAACTTCTGGCTCTCTGTGTGGTTTTGGGCAGTGGCTGTTCACATGGCTGCTGGTGCTATCATGATGTCTGGGGCTAAAGCATCTGGCTGGTGGGAAGGGAGCATGCTTCAGAACTCACAATAGCCCTCAGTAGGGAAGCTAGAGTCTGGATGTTTGTGGTTTCACAGCTCAGGCAGCAGTTCCCTGGCCAATGTGGCTGTAGTTTCCTAGGTGGTGTCTGAGGGCAACCTGAGTGGAGGTGAGGCTGGGCTCCCAGTCACTGCAGCTCTCCCCTTCAAAATGGTGCAGGCACTGCAGCAGAGCTGGCACTCTGGGAGAAATTACTGTGGTAGCAGAGGATTCCCAGATATGTGTGCCCTATCTGTCAGTCCCTGAATGTCCTGTGAGTTCTAGCTATTCCTTCCTCAGACACACACACACACACACACACACACACACACACACACACACCCCACATGTCCACGCACTCCCCTTTTGCTCCTTCACTTACTCATGCTCTCTCCCTCACTGTCATCCTCCCAGTTGCCATTTTGGAATCCTTCATTACTTTTTAAAGAGAGTGGAAGAGAGAGGGAAGAACAGAGAGAAATACTGATGTATGAGAAACACAGAGATTGGTTGACTCCTGCATAAGCCCCCCACTAAGGCCCAAGCCTAGGAGGAGCCTTGTATGTGTCCTTGACCAGAAATTGAACCTGGGACCCTTTGGTCCTCAGGTAGTTGAAATAAAACAGTGACACAAATCCATTGAACCATACTGGCTATGGCATAATTACCTAATCTTTTCAAAGGTATTGAGACTATCGAGTTGATTTTCCTCAACTCCTGTAAATTTACATGTACAAATATTCATCCTATACCCCTTCCATTCTCAGAGATGAGGTCCTTGGCATTGCATAGGCCCAATTTTTCTATCCTTGTTCTTGAAATTGTTACTTCTATAGTCAGTGTCAGTTTCTGTCTTTGTCCACATTTCTATCTCAGATCTCTTTTCCTCCACCCCTCTCTTGATCTGTAGATGGGATTCTGAGTATATGCCTCTTTCTATCTCTATGTCTCCATGTTTCTTTTCCTTTTTTTAAAATATATTTTTATTGATTTTTTTTATAGAGAGGAAGGGAGAGGGATAGAGAATTAGAAACATAGATGAGAGAGAAATATCTATTAGCTGTGTCCTGCACGCCTTCCCCCCACTGATAATGTGCCTGCAAGCAAGGTACGTGCCCTTGACCAGAATCAAACCCGGAACCCTTCATTCCCAAGCCAATGCTCTATTCCCTGAGCCAAACCGGTTTCGGCTATGTCTCCATGTTTCTGTCTCTATTACTTTGGGCTGGTATGTGTGAAACTCTAGATGTGAGCATCCCTATCTCTTTTTCTGTTGTTCTGTCTCTTTCTCTCTGATTTTCTTTCTCTCAGTGTAACTGTCTTTGAGTGTATCTGCTTATTTCTCTTTGTGTTTCTCTTTGTCTCTTCCTCTTTTTCTTTCATCTGATTCTCTCCATCACCCATTTCTGTCTCTATCTGCTTGTCTTTATATTTCTCTCCAAATTTTATATCTTTATCACCTCCTTATAAGCCTGTAGATGTACTCATATATCTCCCATTAAATGAAAAATACAACATTAAATACTTCTGAATCACCTTCTACTTTCCTCTCCTCAAAAATTTAGAAAAAAATAACCTAATATGACTACTTCAATATATTACTTTCATCTACTTTTCAATGAACATCACCCCGGCTTCTATTCCCACTCTCTCACTGAACTGGTTTTATTCTGTTCAACAGGGTTCCCTAGTTACTAAATCTAGTACTGATACTTACTCACTAGGTCAAGTGGTATTTAAATGTTCTGGAAAATTTGACCCTGTTAATATTTTTCTTCAATATTCTTTTTTTTCTTATGGCTTCCATGACATAAATATTTAATGGTTCTTCTACACTCATTATAATAGTTTTCATTTTTATCCAGCCTCTTCTATGTGTTACCCTTCATATTGGTATTTCCAAGATGTGGTAAATGGGAAACTATGAACACACTATTTTGTAGCTCCTTTGAAAGGTGGTGGATTGTATTTCCCCACAAAACTAAGCTGGCCTGTGTCTTGCTTACACCAAGAGAAAATGGTGGAACTTATATTGTTCAGATCTGGAGAGTAGGCCCCAGGAACTGCAGAGTTTGGCTTTGCTCTCTGGTGATGTTGAGAAGCAACCTGGAATCAATGACAGCACAGAAATAGAGCTCAATAACCCTAGGGTATCACCTGAGAACAGCCTCCAGGTGATCTGTAAGTTTTATGCAGCCACAAAAGTGAACCCAGGCAAGACTTACAGATAACATTTAATTAACTCCCAGAGATTTTTAAAAAAAAACTTATCACTTTTGTTTTAATCCATTAAGTTTTGGAGTGGTTTTACACATAACAATAAAATAGTGAGACACCTGAATTCCTGCTATTGCTAATTTCTTCCCCCCTTTTAAAAACTATCTTAAAATAACCTATCATTGTTCTAACAACTTTATTAATACGTCTTGAGGATCCCGAAGCCATGAATCCAAATTTTTATTAATATCAATAATATAACATCCACAATTATCTCTAATTCAAAACCTCTGAAAACTGAACAATGCCATATGCTTTCAGTTTGATATTTTGGCACCATTACCCACCACTTTAACACAACCCTAAAGCCTGTGGGCCATTCTCAAGCCTTGTTTTCCTCAATATCTTCCTCTAATTCATCTTCAAGTAAAAAACTAATCTATTAAATATTTCTTATGTCTGGCCCTTACATCACCACAAGTGCTGTTCTCAGCTCACCTTGGTCCTCTCCTGTTTAATTGACTAGCAATAATCTGTTGACTGGGTTGACTGGCTTTGGTCTCAAGACTCCTCGACATTTTATAAATAGTAAATAACTAAATTAAAATTTCAACTATGTCTCTGCCTCTCAGTTCATCTGTGGAAATTAAGATAGTGCTAAATCTGTAACTTTGACATTTATTTAAAGCACTGGTTTATAGTTTTATAATCTTTAAGACTATTCTGTCACTATGGTGAAGCTGGGAAGTATAATCATTTAATTGAATATGTTTTTATGTCTTTCAAATATTTAAATTTTATAATTTGTACATTTTATCATCTTGGTCAAAAGCCAGGGAGTTAAAAGTTGATATTGGACATTGGGAATTAAACAAAAAACAAGTGGAGAAAATGAGAAACATAATTTATGATTCACTTAACAATAATTTTCACTCACATATGTAATTTTATAAAGAACATGAGGCAAGAAGTACAATTGCAGGCTGTGAAACTTCAAAGAATATAAGCTGTAAAATTTTATTTGATCTTTTAATAATTTCTATATGTTTGTTTGTATAAGGTACATTAAAATCTCCTTTTCTGATCTTACTTTAAAATTAAATACTGATATTATTCTAACCATCAAAATAATAATTACCCTTTTTTTTTTACTTGAGGTAGACATTTTTGGCAAGTCAAACAAAAAAATTTCAAATTCAGCAATATTGATGATAAGAGAGCACATCCATTAAGTTGTTTTCTAATTAGTTTCCTTTATTAGATCTTTCAAGTTATAGAAACTTTTTCTGTGTGTAATTACATTTAAGATTTGTTTTTATAGAATATGTAAGTACATCTTTTTCCAAAATGTTTTTCCAGTTCCAAGTGTTATTAAATCATTGCCCTTTAAACAACCATGGAATAGCTGGCAACACTCCAACTAAATTTTGAACATTTTAATTGTTTTCTAATAAAGCAGGAGGTGTACAATCTCAGAGCATAAGGCAATCTGGGTTCTGCATCTAGAATATGCCCCAATGAGGCATTGTGCCTGAGGTCAGGGCCAACCAGAGCAGGATCCAGACACTGCCAGGGCTTCAGGAACCAGGTGACCCATTTTCAAAATTTGTCGGTTATTTTTTTTCTTGACATCAGCATATAATAATTTTTCAAATGCCCTCTGGATTATTATCAGATTGCTCCCTCCCTTTCACTTTGGAAATGGATGTAAGCTGGGCTCTCAAGAGACAATATTTTATGAATATCAGTATGCTTATTTATCAGATTTCAAATTTGTTTACAAAATGATATCATTTAAAAAGACCATTTCAAAAAACAAAAAGAGGTAAAAATACTGACCATAATAATCAGAGAGGCAATAACAAAGATCAAGATATTGATCATAACAACCAGAGCAGCAAAACCAGGTCCATTTCTTATAACCTCAAGGGCAACATCAGCATCAGGTACAGCAGGCACAGAATTCACCATTTTTGTCTATGATTAGAACACTTTCTAGAACAGTAAATTATTGTTTCCTAGAAGTTAGTTCCATGTAACAACAACAACAAAAATGACTTCATGAGGATTATAATGACTTTTAATGCTTGAATGAAATCACAAACATTCTAAGGGTCAGGAATAGTTACTGTTAATATTAATTATACAGTATAGTATCACTGTTATAAGGATGGACATACATTCCTTAGTTTCACTGGAAAATTTTGTTTAATCTTAGAAGTTAGATACCCTAGTGCTTTTTAAAGGTAGAACTTCAGTACTTGAGGATTTATAAAACACTCCATCTTTTTAAAAAAATTTCTTTATTGATTAAGGTATTACATATGTGTCCTCATCACCCATTACTCATTCCAATCATCTCCTCCCCCTGTCACCACTTATGCCCTCAGCATCCTGGTGTCCATGTCCATTGATTAGGCTTATATGCATGCATAAAAGTCCTTTGATTGATCTCTTCTCCTTGCTCCCACCCTACCCTACCATCCCTCTGAGGTTTGACAGTCAATGCTTTTCTGTCTCTGGATCTGTTGTTGTCCATCAGTTTATGTTGTTCATTGTATTCCATAAATGAGTGAGGTCATGTGATACTTATCTTTCTTTTACTGGCTTATTTCACTTAGCATAATGTTCTCCACTTCCATCCATGCTCTAGTTTGAAGTAGACACCTTTTTCTCCTTTGTCTTCTTCTTAAAGAATATTTTTCAGCATTTCATATAATATTGGTTTGATGTTGATGAACTCCTTTAGCTATTTCTTATCTGTGAAGCTTTTTATCTGACCTTTAATTCTGAATGATAGCTTTGCTGGGTAGAGTAATGTTGGTTGTATGTTACTGCTATTCATCAGTTCAAAAATTTCTTGCCATTCCGTTCTGGCCTGCATAGCTTATGTTGAGAAGTCAGCTAACAAGCTTATGGGTGCTCCCTTGTAGGTAATTAAGTGTTTTTCTCTTGCTGCTTTTAATATTCTCTCTTTGTCCTTTGCTCTTGGCATTTTAATTTTGATGTGTCTTGGTGTGGTCTTCTTTGGATTCCGTTTGTTGGGATTCTGTGCACTTCCTGGACTTGTAAGTCTATTTCTTTCACCAGGTGGGGGAAGTTTTCAGTCATTATTTCTTCAAATATGTTTTCAGTATCTTGCTCTCTCTCTTCTCTTGGCACCCCCATAATTCTGATATTGGTACATTTAAAGTTGTCCCAGAGGCTTCTTACAATATCCTCAAATCTTTGGATTCTTTTTTCCTTTTTCTTTTCCGGTTGAGTGTTTTTAACCTCTTGATATTTCAAATCTTTGACTTGATTCTTGCGTTCCTCTAGTCTTCTGTTGGGTTTCTGTAAAATATATATTTTTTTATTTCAGTCAGTGTATATTTAGTTTCTAGTTGGTCCTTTTTTCATATCCACGGGGTTCTTGCTCATCTCCTTGAGGGTCTTGCTCATATCCTTGAGGTTCTTGCTGAGCTTATCGGCTTTTTCTAGGAGCCTCTTGAAATACCTTATAACTGCGGTTTTGAACTCTATATCGTCGTTTGTTTTCTTCCATTTCTTTTGTTTGCAATATCTTTCTTTCTCTCCCCATTTTCTCTGCTTCTCTGTGTTGGTTGGATAGCTTTGTGTGTTAGGTGTCTCGACCTCCCCTGTTGCCTGAGGTATACACTCTTGGTGCACCCCTTTGTGAACTGTGTATACAGCATTGTTGAAGATAAGTCTTGTTTGCTGTTGGTATCACTGGGAGGAATTGACCTCCAGGCCAACTGACTGTGAGGATCAGCTGTGCCTTCTCTAGGAGACAACCTTATACACTAAGACTTGCAAACTTGCCAAAGTCTCTGTGCTCAGTTTGGACGGAGTGGAGTTTGTGGGTGGGGTGGAATTTCAGGGTGGAGCCAACAGCCTTGGCTTCCAATCAGCCCTGGCCCACGAGGTCGCCGGGTCCTAAACTCTGCAGGCAATCGCCGCAGGCACCTCTGTGAGAAAGGTGCTCTCGCATTTTGCCTGCCGCCAGAACGTCCAGTCGCCAATGAATCCGGAATCTCAGATTTTCACCTGGCACCTGGGTTCAGTACAATCGGAACTCCTTTTCTCTTCTTCCAGACGCCAGGCACACAATCAACAGAACGCCCTCATAGTGAGCACTTGTGCATGCACCCAGAGTTCTGCTTCTGGCCGGAGCTCCCTCCTCCTAACAGACGCAGTCTGCGAACCATTTGTCCTCTCTGTGTACTCTCGCGTGCACACCTCTGGAGGTCTGCCTCCAGCTCTTCCCCTGGGATTCTGCCTACAATCCAGGTTCTCCCTGTAAGGGCTTGGTTCCCCCAGGTTTTGAGTGCAAACCAAACTAGGTTCAGCACAGCCTGGAGTTTTTGTCTCTGAAAGGGCAGAGCAGGACTGCAAAGACAGCTGCCATTTTTGACTGTGTGACTTGGCAGCCACCATGTAGGCCACGTAATATGTAAAGTTACATGGGGGCTGTCATCTTGAAATCACAAAGACCAACCCCTCCCTTTGAATTGGCCAATCACAAAGGATTGTGCACTTGACCTGCAATCAAGAGCAAAGGACAGGACAGGTCATGTGCATTAGGGATTATTTGCGCCACTAGCTCCAGCCATCACCCAACCAATTGGAATCGGCCAACTCAGTGTTTCGAATCTGGTCTCACCTCCCTATAAAATTGCCATGTTTTTGGATACTTTTCCTCTTTTGCATCCTGCCGCTGCATTGGCGGGGGCAGAGGGCCAAGCCCGGGCTTATAATAAAGGCTCTATGCTATTGTATCAGACTAGGCTCCCAGGTGGTCTTTGGGGATCATGAAATCTGGACATAACACTTGGGGGCTCCTCCAGGATCCCCAAGACCCATGAGGTACCCCGACCCGGAGAGCCTGAATGACCACGGTAGGTGTTTGTCTGTTTGTGTTCTGTCCTGTATGGAGGACTTGGAAGAGGTTCTGATCCTCCTGTCTGGAGGGACATGGAATCCCCTCATAAATCTGAGAGGTGTCTGTGTGTTTGTGTGTTCTGTCCTGTATGAACTCATCTCTGGTCTGGTTGTGACCGAAGCAGTCTAGGCTGACACACTGGAGGACCATGGGCCAGAGGACTCGGAAGACGTTCTAGCCTCTGTCTGGAGGGACATGGAATCCCCTCAAAAATCTGAGATGAGGCGGGTCACTCCCGCTGGTCAGCGTGAGGCTGTCGTCTGGAAGGATGTGGAATCCCCTCACAAATCTGAGCTAGCTTTCCGTTTTGCTTCTATGGAGTTGGAAGACATTTTTTGTTTGTTTGTTTGTTTTGTTTTGTGGGCACTGGTTTGTCTGTGTTCTGTTTTATTCTGTGGACTTACTGGACAGACATTATGGGACAGACTTGACTATTCCTTTAAGTATTATGATTGATCATTTCAAAGAGATTAGGGAAAGACCCAATGACCTCAGTGTGGAGGTCCAGAAGGGCCAGTAGATTTATTCTTGCTTTGCAGGAGGAGAAGAAGAACTAATTTTTCCTCCTCCATATCAGTCCTGTTCCAAGAGTGGAGGGCGGAGGAGTTAAGCCTGTCTTGCTCAGAGAGAGAGTCTGCCTCCATTGTCACTCTGAAAAGCTGATGGGGCTCATTGATTTCTGTTCTTTTCAGCAGCTTTTGCAGGTCCTATTCACCACTGAGGAGGGGGAGAGGTTCTTCCCAGAAGCCTCTTTTCCTTTAAGTAGGCCTGAACAGGATTTCAACAAGGCAGAAGGTAAGGAGAGGCTCTGAGTCTACTGCCAGGCTCTAATGGGGGGTCTTCAGATGACTGCTAGGAAGCCGACTAATTTGGAATGGAAGAAGAAGAGTAGATGTCCCCCCCCCCCCCCCTCAGCTTGCAGGTAGAAGGCTTCTGCCATTTAGCCATTTTAAAGAAAGAATGTGGTAATTTGCATTTGAATACCTCCAGGCTGGCCACTCAATTCCCCCAGGCCAAGGAAAATGTATGGCTTTTTAAAAAAGTCAAGCAGTAGCCTGGCTTATTATATTTAGAAGCCACCATTTACTGCCTGAATTTGGTATCTGCCTGCATTGTTAAGCTAGAGGCAGGGCAATATTTGCAGCTTGTGAAAGTTTCTTTGTTTTTTAATTAAAGCCTCATGGAAAAAAAAAACCTAGAGGACAGAATTGAAGCTATTAATTGATAATATCTTGTATTTTTCTTAGAAATGTGAAGTATTATTCATCTAAGAACTGGTAAATTTTGACTTTCCAGCTTTAGAGGTTCAAAGTGCAAATTAAATTGGGAGAAATTATATAAATGTGGTAATTAAATGCCTAAAGTATAACTTGTTTTTTTGAAAAAAAATGTGTTATGTTTTCTCTGATAATTGGACTTGTTGGTCTATATTTCTTAATTATAGCCAAATTTTTAAATGGCAGTAGAATTTTAAGAAAGACAAAAAGCCCCAAGCTGCCTGCACTTTTAAGTAGGTTGGTTGTGGGACAGTGTGCTTTGTCAGACCTCTAAACTAAGTTTATTGAATTAATTTCTTTGATTTTTTAAATTAAATATACCTACTTAAGTTACTTTATAAATTAGCTTGTTAAATTATAGTCAAGGTTTTCAGCAAAATGAAAATGCCAATGCCTACTGTAGGAAATGCCTGATGCCTCTGAGACGAGCATGTCAGAATGTGGGATCAGGCACTTTTCAAGAAAATTTTGTGGACCTGTGCCACTGGGAACTTTAGGATTAATTTTAGGGAGGAATGGAGACACTCTAAAAGGATTAACTGTCCTGCCTGGAGTCACTGATTCAGATTATAAAGGATAAATTAAAGTTACATGAAAGGATTTAATCCCTTCCATTGTGTGAAAGGTCCCTTGGATAGGCACTTGAGTATTCTATGTTGGCCCTTTTGCCAAGAAGGGACTCTCCTTCTCCACAGCTGTTGCCTGAGTTTTCTGTTCATGCTGAGGTTGAAGCCTCATGATGGTTAGTACCATGCAACTGTCTCTCACCCAACGGTGTGAGGTGGGCCCTCCCTGAAGAGGAAACTGGGTTCCCCGAGATATGTGATGAGTGCCCGGGCTCCACCAGCAGGAGAGGGGATCCCAAGGCAGGTGCTGGGTGTGGAGCCCATGGGAGCATATGCTACCAAGGAGACAGAGCTGAACCTCACATCACCCTGATTGGCCCCGGAGGATGGCTGTTTAGTCAAAGACAGGTAAGATTCCTCACAGAAGGAGCAACCTTAGAAGGCACAATTGCACAGGGGCCATCAGGAGAGAACGTGGAGGCCAACAGAGGTGGGGCATAGAGCCTCACCTCCCCCCTCCAGCATTGCAGGTGCTTGAATACTCGCTCCTTCTGAGGGAGGTCTCCTACCTCATGGCTGCTTCATTTACCACCCCCAGCTCAGATCTGGATCCAGATAACAGACAGAGACTTGGCCCAGCTCAGATCAGGATCAAGGCAACAAACAGAAACTTGGCTAACAGCAGCTCATCAGGAATGCTCAGGGCCTACTCAAGACACGGTAAACTAAGATCGTTGTTAGAGTATTAAATTTGACAGTAAAATAGCAGTCAAGTTTTCCGATTAATTTAATTTGGCTAAGGTAGAAAATGTACAGCAGGAGAAGGACATCTTTTCTGGATGGGTAGAGACATACCCAACCAAGCATGAAACAGCTCAGATGGTGGCCAAGAAACTGCTAGAAGACATCCTACCCAGGTATGGATTTCCTGCTATGATAGGGTCAGACAATGGCCCAGTTTTTATTTCACAGGTAACACGGGCAGTAGCCAAGGCTATAGGGGCAGATTGGAAATTGCATTGTGCTTGCCTCTAGGCCCCAAAGTTCAGGGAATGTAGAAAGAATGAATAGAACTCTAAAAGTGACCCTTACCAAATTAACCATGGAGACTGGCAGGGACTGAGTGGCTCTCCTTCTGTATGCCTTTTACCGGGTGAGGAACTCTCCCTACACCCTGGGTTTTAGATCATGTTACTGAATTTGTCTCTTAAGAGGGCTCCAGAGGGCACATGAGGACATTTGGCCAAGCCTTTGTGATGAGGCTGGCCCGACCCCAATGCCTCGGCAGTGCAGACCGGGAGATAGGTTTTTGTCATGAGGCACCGCCAAGAGACCCTTGAGCTGTGTTGGAAGGTCCCCTACATCGTAGTGCTGACTACACCCACCACGCTCAAGGTAGACGTCATCACAATCTGGGTCCACCACACCCACGTCTGCCCAGCTAATCCCTCTGCAGTCGGGAAGGACCTCATCATACAATGGAGCAAGCAAGCTCAAGTTATAGCGCATTCGACCTGCCTGATGTGGGTAACTCTGTTGACTCTGTTCGCTGCCACCAACACTGCCTGGAGTCCACCCTTTTTTCCTGGAAATAGTCATGGCCTGCCTCTGTATTCATGCAGCAAGGAGGCCTATGTGCAGCCCTAGGGGAAGAATGTTGTTTTTATGTTGACCATTCAGGAGTAATAATGGAAGGCAAGGCAGAAATGCAGTTCATCTCATGATTGAGCCATAAGTTCCAAGACAAGGGAGGAATGAAAGGGCAGAGTGGGACTGCAAAGACAGCTGCCATTTTGGACTGTGTGACTTGGCAGCCACCATGTAGGCCATGTGATATGTAAACTTACCTGGGAGCTGCCATCTTAAAAACGCAAAGACCAACCTCTCCCTTTGAATTGGCCAATTGCGAAGGACTGTGCACTTGAGCTCCAATCAAGAGCAAAGGACAGGACAGGTCACATGCTTTAGGGATTATTTGCATCACTAGCCCCAGCCATCACCCAACCAATTGGAATCAGCCAACTCAGTGGTTCGCATCTGGCCACCTCCCTATAAAATTGCCATGTTTTTGGATATTTTTCCTCTTTTGCATCCTGCTGCTGCATCAGCGGGGGCAGAGGGCCAAGCCAAGGCTTATAATAAAGGCTCTATGCTATTGCATCAGACTCGGTCTTGGGGGATCATGAAATCTTGGCATAACAGTTTCCTTTCCACCAGAGCACCCCTGCCAGGTTCAGACACCCCGTCCTCTTGCAAGTGCGAGTCTCCACCTCACTTGGGCTTTGCAGAGGCTCTGAGTATCCATGTGCACTTCTATGTCCCTCCAGTTTCAGATCTTCCAGTCAGCCAGCCTTCCCGTGGTTCTGGACAGTGTCCATTCTGTCCTTCGGTTCTATTCTCGAAATTGTTTTGCGGGGCAAAAGCCTAGGTGTAAAAGTCTCCATCTTTAAGTAGACTTTTATCATAACTTTTTAAGCCCCACAAACAATAAAATTTTTAAAATTTATATAGAACATGGAATATTATATCACAATTGTATAATTATTTTATAATTTTTTATTTTTAAAGTATCATTAAATTGTTAGGCATTATTTAATTAACTTTAATTTGTTTAAAATTTAAATATCAATCTTCTGAAATAATGGAATATTTTTATTCCATCATTTTTACAAGATACCAGTACTTTTCACTTTCTATGCCTTAAATGTCCTCTTTCCTTTTACACTAGCTTGTGATTGACCCCAGTGAACATGCAATGCAGTCCTCATGTAGCAAGGCTCTATATTTATGGGGCTGCTGAGGCATTATTTTCTCACACTTCACAGAATTGAGTGCAATCACTGTAAAGCAATTAAGAAGTTTTAAAATTGTGTTCAGAGCTAAATTGTCTTCTACTTAATTATGGTTTATTCATCTTTTCAGAAATACCTGCAGGTCTGAAGTTTTAGGATCCCTAGTAAAAGCATCATGCCTGCCACAACATAAAACCTCAAAACAAACAAACAAACAAACAAACACAAAAAAAGAAACAGAAAACTAATTAGCAGCAAACATGGAGCTTTACAAAGCAAAGCCTTATCTTAGATGCTCCAAAACTTGTGAGAAAGCCACCCAGGTGAGCATTCTAACACTAATCACATACCCAGGGCCTAATCTGTAAATTGGAGGGCAGAGGACAGATGATTGCTTTCCGCCAAGGGCACATCAACCCCTCTCATCCTGCCTGTTGTTAGGTGAATGTGCCATGACTCTCTTTAAGGAGTGGAATGTACTTCCCTTTCCTTTCTTTTTTAAATAATGTTTTCCATTTCTTTTTTCTTTTTTTCTTTATTGATTAAGCTATTACATGTGTCCTTATCCCCACATTGCCCTGTGACTTTTTTCAACCAATAAGATGCAGTGAAGATGACATTGTTTATGTTCTGAGTACATAACTTCAGAGACATTGCATGTTCCTTTTAACCCTCATTTTCATCCTTCCATTTTCATCAGCTACCAAATAAAAAAGCCAGGCCTCTTGGTAATGATAGGTTATGGGAGGGGAGCGGGGAGAGCCAGACTGAGATAATGTTCAGGACAACCTAGGCACCAGGTCCAGCTCCCAGCTGCATGTAGTCACATGAATAACTTCAGTTGACACTGTGTGAAGTAGAATTCATGGGCTGATTACAGCTAAGTTTTGGAGAAGTTTATTTATACAGCAAGAGATAATTAAAAAAACATATTCATTTGTCTTACTCTTTAGAAGAGATGGTAGAGGTTGGGGAACTCATGTTCCCTTATATTTCTGGCTTTTATGTTACAAAGTAGAAATACCCTTATGATCCAATGAGAGTAGAAATGTTGTGGGTTGTATTGTAGAGGTCTAGGCACCTTATGCAATGGCATCATTAACTTTCTTTCCTTTCTTTCTTCCTTCTCTCCCACCCTCCCTTCCTCTCCTTCTCCTCCTCCTCCTCCTCCTCCTCCTCCTCCTCCTCCTCCTCCTGTTCCTCCTCCTCCTCCCCCTCCTCCTTCTCCTCTTCCTCCTCCTCCTTTTCTCACATCTATTTTTCCCATTCAGTTCCATTTGCCTAATTATCTCTTATACATTGTTGGAAGTACTCTGTCTTTTGTCTTGAAATATAATAGAGGCAATTTATGTTCTCGACTATTAGTAACTCAATGTTGTGGAAATTTCAATCAGATTCTTTGCAAATTTTGTGAAAAACACTGCTCAAATTTTATTGGATTGCATTGTATTAATAAAATAATTTTGAGAGGACTTGAGGCATTGATTTTTAAAAATGTATAACCATTATAGAAAATTCAGCATTCTTTCAATTCAATATATGTAAATAAAATTTCCATGAACTTCATACTTATTTTTAGTTGGACTTATTATTAGGTAATATTTTTCAATTATAAACAACATTTTCTTCCTTTTTAATTTTTTAAAATCTTCACCTGAGGATATTTTTCCATTGACTTTTCTTTTTTATTGTTTAATGTATTATATATATTAGTGGATATATCTCCTTTCTTCCCCCATTGACCTTCCCCCAGCCTCCTCAAACCCCTCTTACATGCCCTCATCCCCCCGCCTCCAGGGTCTTGTGTTCATTGGTGTGCTTATATGCATGCATACAAGTCCTTTGGTTGATCTATTTCTCTCCCTCTTAACACTCCCCAGACTTTCCACTGTAATTTGACAGTCTGTTCAATGCCTTATTGCCTCTGTATCTATCTTTTTATTCATCAGGTTATAATGTTCTTTATTTTCTCTATATGAGTGGAATCATGTGGTATTTTTCTTTCATTGCCTTGGTTATTTCACTTAACATAATATTCTCCAGGTCCATCCATGGCGCTGCAAATGGTAAGAATTCCTTCTTCTGTATACTAGCATAGTATTCCATTGTGTAGATGTACATAGTTTTCTAATTTACTCATCTGCTGATGGGCATTTAGGCTATTTTCAAATCTTAGCTATGGTGAATTGTGCTGCTATGAACATATGGGTTCATATATCCTTTCTGATAAGTGTTTCTAGTTTCTATGGATATATTACTAGAAGTGGGATCACTAGGTCAAATGGGAGCTCCATTTTTTTTTTTTTTTTTTTAGGAAACTCCATACTGTTCTCCACAGTGGCTGCACCAGTCTGCAATCCCACCAGTAGTGCAGGAGAGTTCCTTTTTCTCCACATCCTCACCAGCACTTGTCGTTTGTTAATTTGTTGATGTAAGCCATTCTGAGTGGTGTGAGATGGTACTGCATTGTCATTTTGATTTGCATCTCTCAGATAATTAGTGATTTGGAGCATATTTTTATATGTCTCTTGGCCTTCTGTCTTTTGAAAAGATTCTATTTAGGTCCGTTGCCCATTTTTTTTATTGGATCATTTATTTTCCTTTTATTAAGTTGTATAAGTTGCCTGTAGATGTTGGAGATTAAACCTCTATCAGTGATAACATTTGCAAATATGTTCTCCCATATCTTGTTGATAGTTTCTTTTGCTGTGAAAAAGCTTTTTATTTTGAAGTAGTCCCATTTGTTTATTTTCTCTTTAGCTTCCATTGCCCTAGGAGAAGTGTCAGTGAAGAAATTGCTTCTGCATATGCCTGAGATTTCTCTGCTTGTGGATTCCTCTAGTATTTTTATGGTTTCCCATCTTATGTTGATCCATTTTGAGTTTATTTTTGTGCATGGTGTAAGTTGGTGGTCTAGTTTCATTTTTTTGAATGTATCTGTCCAATTTTCCCAACTCCATTTGTTGAAGAGACTGTCTTGACTCCATTGTATGTTCATGCCTCCTTTGTCAAATATGAATTGAACATATTGACATAGTGGTTTGGATAGATATCTGGATTCTCTATTCTATTCCATTAGTTTATTTGTCTGTTCTTGTGCCAGGACCAGGCTGTTTTGAGAACAGTGGCTTTGTAATATAGCTTGAAATCTGGTATTGAGATCCCACCTAATTTGTTCTTCTTTCTCAGGATTGCTATGGCTATTTGGGGTCTACTTTTATTCCAAATAAATTTTTGGAGATTTCTTTCTAGGTCTGTGAAATATGCTATCAGTATTTTAATGGGGAGTGCATTGAATCTATAGACTGCTTTGGGTAGTATGGACATTTTAATGATTTTGATTCTCCCAACCCAGGAACATGGTATGTTCTTCCATCTGTTTATGTCTTCCTCTATCTCTTTTTTCAGCATCCTGTAGTTTTCCACATATAGGTCTTTTACCTCTTTAGTTAAGTTTATTCCGATGTATCTTAATTTTTTGGTACGGTGGTAAATGGGATTGCTTTTTTAGTCTCTATTTCTGTAAGTTCAATATCGGTGTATAGAAATGCCATAGATCTTTTGGCATTAATTTTGCAGCCTGCTACATTGTCAAATTCATTTATTAAGTCTACTAGCTTTTTAATGGAGTCTTTTGGGTTTTTCATGTACTATATCATGTCATCTGCAGATAAGGACAGATTTATTTCTTCTTTTCCAATTTGAATGTATTTATTTCTTCTTGTTGTTTAATTGTAATGGCTAATACTTTTAGTACTATGTCAAACAGTAGTTGTGAGAGTGGGCATCCTGTCTTGTTCCTGTTCTTAGTGAAATGGTTTTAGTTTTTTACTATTGAGTATGATGTTAACTGTGAGTTTTTCATATATGGCTTTTTTATGTTGAGGTATGATCCTTCTATTCTCACCTTGTTGAGAGTTTTTAATCAAGAAAGGGTGTTTAATTTTGTAAAACGCTTTTTTCTGTGTCAATTTATATGACTATGTTTGTTTTTGTTTTTTTTCCAGAAAAAGTGAAATTTTGTTATTCACCCTCGGAGCAGTACACAGGAAGAAGTGGAGTGTGAGTGAAGAACATTGACTGCAGGAGCTTCCAGAGTTGTCACACCGTAAGTACCAAGCTCACAGTGGATGCAAGGTTGTCTTCTATGTTAGAGAGATTAATGAATTTGGAGTAATTTGTCATTTTATTAGGAACGATCTGCAGGGAGGTCTTGCCGCTATATCTTGGACCAACTCCTTTCACCTCTAGTTCATCTAAGATACTGTGTATTATCTACATGGGTAGACCCAAAGGTTCTGTGCTGAAAAAAAAAGTTAATTTTCCCAGATAATTCTAACAATGAAAGAGCTAAAGGAAAGTTTATGGAAGTTAGATTGGCCCGGTGGAAAGCTGCAAGGTGCCGCCAAGGTCCAAATGCATACGCCAGAGTCCGCACCCTCAGACTTAGGGCAGACAGGAACTCAAGAAACTGCAGCTAAGAAATGCTTGGGATACAAAAATTACTCCAGGCCCAACTTCACATGAGGCAGTTTGCTAACTAACTTCCAATAAGTTAGTCCTCGGATTTCTCAGCAATTCCAGTGGGAATCACTTTTTTAGAACTGAGGAATCATCCTGAGACCTTCTCAGTTTTCTTCCAGACCTTGAGGATGAGGCAAATGGCCAGTCTCAACCCACCCCAATTTTTTCATTTTGAATTTGGTAAAGGCAGGAGTAAAGTTGATCACAGTCTGGTTAAGCTTAGAAAGCTTAATGCTGATCCTGGTATCTCTATTCAATTGGAAAAGTGGGACAACCTCATAGAATACCCCAGAGTCAGTCTTGGTTTAAAAGACCCTGATAGTAGAGGGTAAAAGGACTATGATTTCTAAGTAGAAGAGCAGTGGTGCAGTGGCAGAGTGGGATGAGCAAGCAGGTGGGCCTCCATGCTCCCCATCTAATGATTTTATGTGCTAGGATCACTTAACAAATTAAAAAAACCCTGCCATAGGGTATAGGTGCAAAGGAAGAATACAATTTTAGAGAGAATGGAAAATTGCTCCAGATTCAGTGCTCTTTAGTAACAAAAAGAGAAAAAAACCATGTTGTATTTAGACCCTCTGGTTTCACAGTAGAAAATCATGAGCATGTTTGGAAAAAGGAATTCTTTTCTTTAACTTGAAGTTCAGTAGAAGAACATATCTTTTCTTCTCTCTGGAGACTGGCTTTTTCCGCTTGAAAGGCTGGCATTGGCAAGGCTGGCACTGGCAGATCTACAATCTGGGCGGAAATATTTCCTACAGTGGACTGAGCTGGAAGTCAGGTTGAAGGGCAATCCTGGGCTTCTGGCTGCCTGGGCAGAGTTGTAATTCTCCCACATGGTAGATTGCTGAGGATAGGCTACACATCTCTCTTGCTGGAGGAAATTTAGGAGGGACTCATATTTCCCATTAGGCTGGACCTCTGGAACCAGGTGCCCAGCAGAAAATGCATGAGGGTGTTCTGGCTCTGGAGAGCCTGGGCTGGTTATGGAGGAGAAATGCCACAGCTCAGCAGACTGAACAAAGGGACTCCCAGTCAGGAGCAGTGGGTACTGATCCATAGCCACGGGACCAAAACCATTTGTGATGTAGTTTACGGTGCCATTTGCAAAAGATACTTCTGGTTGTGGCTTTGTCCACTGAGAAGAGAAACGTCACTGATTTGAAGGCATGTCACTATCATTATTCAGGATAACATCTCCATTGTGGCTCAAGGGGCTTAATTCCTTGGGGCTCTTGACATTGCTCTGAGCTCTGGAGAAGTGTTCATCCACTACGCTGCCAATGTCTCCTTGAAAATAGGTGAAAAGGACATACCAAAAATTCCACTCAGTCTTTATAGGCTTCTGCATCTGGGTGGCACGCATACTCATCTCTTCCATTGTGACACAGGTGATAGCTTAATTCCCAACCATCAGCTGAGCCAGAGAAAGATGAAAATGCTGAACTACAGCTGGTCTGACTATGTGTTTTTTATCTCTCAATTTGTTTATGTGATGGATCACGTTTGTTGCTTTGCGGATATTGTACCATTCTTGCATGCCTGGTATAAATTCTAGTGGGTCAGGGTGTATGATCTTCCTGATGTACTGCTGGATCTCATTTGCTAGAATTTTGTTAAGGATTTTGGCATCTATATTCATGAGGGATATTTGCCTGTAATTCTCTTTTATTGTGTTGTCTTTATCTGGTTTTGGTATTAGGGTGATGCTGGCTGCATAGAAGGAGTTTGGAAGTGTTCCTTCCTCTTCAAATTTCCAGAATAGTCTGAGGAGGATAGGTTTTAGTTTTTCCTTGACTGTTTAGTAAAACTCTCCTGTGAAGCTGTCTGGCCCCAGGATTTTGTTTGATGGAAGCTTTTTGATGACTGCTTCAATTTTGTCCATAGTTATTGGCCTATTGAGATATTTAGATTTTCCTGATTGAGTTTTGGAAGGTTATATTTTTCTAGGAATATGTCCTTTTCCTCCAGTTGTCCAGTTTGTTAACTATTCATAGTATTTTTTTTAACAATCCTTGGTATTTTGGTGGGGTCTGTTGTTATTTCTCCTCTTTCATTTCTGATTATGTTTGTTTGGGTCCTCTCTCTTTGCTTCTTGGTGAGCCTGGCTCACCAAGTTCATCAGTCTTGTTTATCTTTTCAAAGAACCAGTTCTTGGTTTTATTTATCTTTTGTATTGTTTTTTGTTTCTTTCTTTCTTCTTCTTCTTCTTCTTCTTCTTCTTCTTCTTCTTCTTCTTCTTCTTCTTCTTCTTCTTCTTCTTCTTCTTCATCTTCTTCTTCTTCTTCTTCTTTTGTCTTAATGTTGTTTATATCCACTTTGATCTTTATTATTTCCTTCCTTCTGCTTACACTGGGCTTTTGTTGTTGCTCCCTTTCTAACTCTTTGAGTTGTAGGGTTAGGTAATTTATTACTGTTGTTTCTCGTTTTTTGCAGTAGGCTTGTAGAGCTATGAACTTCCCTTTCAAGAATGCTTTCTCTGTGTCCCATAGATTTTGGATTTATGGGCTTTCATTGTCATTTGTTGCCATGATGTGTTTTTTTTTTAATTTCTTCTTTGATCTCTCTGGTAACCCAATCATTGTTTAATAGCATGCTGTTTAGTCTCCAGGTGTTTGATTTTTCTGAATTGTTTTTATTGCAGTTGATTTCCAGTTTTAGGCCACTATGATCTGAAAAGATGCTTAATATTATTTCTATCTTCTTGAATTTGAAGAGACTTTGCCTATGACCCAACATGTGGTCTGCCTTTGAAAATTACCTATGAGCACTTGAGACCAATGTATATTCTGTGGCTATGGGGTGAAATGTTCTGAAGATGTCAATTAATTCCATCTGGCCTCGTGAGTTATTTAGGTTTGATGTTTCTTTGCTAATTTTTTGTCTCTAGATTTGTCCAATGGTGATAGTGGGGTATTAAAGTGTCCTATTATGATTGTATTGCTATAAATCTCTCCCTTGATATCCTCCAGGAGTTTTTTTTTAATGTATTTGGGTGCTCCTGTATTGGATGTGTATATGTTTACCAGAGTTATTTTTTCTTGTTGAATTGCTCCCTTTAGTATTATGAAGTGGCATTCCTTATCTCTTTTTATGTCCTTCACTTTGAGATCTAATTTGTCAGATATAAGTATTGCTATCCCAGATTTTTTTTTTATTTCCATTTGCCTGAAAAACCTTTTCCCAACCCTTCACCCTCAGTCTGTGTGCATCTTTTTTTCTGAGGTCGGTTTTTTGTAGACAGCAGATATATATGTTTTATTCAATATGTTGCCCTATATCTTTTGATTGGTGCATTTAATCTATTTACGTTTAAAGTTATTATTGATAGGTGCTTATTTGTCACCATTTTTATTCTTTACTCCTTTCTTTCTTTCTTTCTTTCTTTCTTTCTTCCTTCCTTCCTTCCTTCCTTCCTCCCTCCCTCCCTTCCTCCCTCCCCCCTTCCCTCCCTCCCTCCCTCTCTTTCTTTCTTTCTTTCTTTCTTTCTTTCTTTCTTTCTTTCTTTCTTTCTTTCTTTCTTTCTTTCTTTCTATTTCTTTCTTTCTTTCCAGAAGACTCTTTAGTATTTCTTGCATTTCTGGTTTGGTGGTAATAAATTCCCTTAGTCCTTTTTTGTTTGTGAAGCTCCTGATTTCACTTTCAATTTTGATTGATAGCCTTGCTGGGTACAGTATTCTTGGATTCAGTCCATTCCTTTGCATAACTTTGTATATTTTATTCCATTCCCTTCTGGCCTGATGAGTTTCTCTTGAGAAATCAATTGCTACTCTGATGGGGGTTCCTTTGTAAGTGAGTTTCTCTCTCACTCTGGCCACTTTTAAGATTCTTACCTGGTCATTGGAGTTTGACAATTTAAATATAATGTGCCTTGGCATCAGTCTTTTGGGGTTCATTTTGCTTGGGACTCTGTGAGCTTCTTGGATTTGTGTGGGTTTTTTCTTCCCTTTAGCAGGGAAGTTTTCTGTCATTATTTCTTCAAACAGGTTTTCTATTCCTTGCTCAGTTTCCTCTCCTTCTGGACGCCTGTTATGTGGATGTTATTTTGTTTCATGTTGTCCCAAAGTTCCCTTAGGCTCTCCTCCTTCTTTTTAATTTTGTTTTCTAGAAGCTGCTCTACTTGGGTATTTTTTTCTACCTTGTCTTCTAGCTTACTGATGCAGTCCTCTGCTTCTTCTAGTCTATTTTGATGCTTTCTATTGAGTTCTTTATAGCAGCGATGTCATTTTTCATTTCTTCTTGGTTCATTCCCTCTTGGTTTTTACTCATATTGTCAAATTTGTCTTCCATTCTTTTCAGCCACCTTATGACCATTTCTCTGAATTCTTCCTCTGGCAGGTAGCTTGCCTCCATTTTGTTTCCTTCCTTTTCTGGTTATGCCTGCTTTTCTTTCATATATGGGCTGTTTCTTTGTTTCCCCATAGTCTCTCTTCTCAGGGTGTCTGGTCATGTAATTTCTCTCTCTCCTTATCCCGGGAAAAATCTGACCTTTCCAGGGTGGATTGTAGAGCTCCTCTGAATCGGCATGTTTGCACCAGTTGGGGACCAGTGCTCTGGTGTTCATAGCTGTTTGGTGGATACAGTAGTTGTAAATTTTCAGGCTTTCAATAACATCCACTTTCCCCTTTATAATGGTGTGAGCTTCTGGTCTTTGTGTCAGATCTGGTCACTCCAAGAGGGAACCCAGCAGCAGTGGGGGCTGCCTGGTCAGGGGATCCCCATCCAGCAGTCCCCCACCATCTCCTGGAGTATAGCTGTCCCTCAACTCAACAACAGACACTCCCTGTGCAACCCTCAGCTGTTCTTTCTTTCTGCTCCGGGACAAGGCTTGGGACACGTCTGTCCACTCTGCTGCCATTTTTTTTTTTTACCATTATTATTTTAAACACTTTCTCTATCCCTTGCTCACTATATTCACCTTATGGCACTACTATTATGTGAATGTTGTTGTGTTTCATATTGTGCCACACCCCTTTAAGCTGTCCTCTTTTTTTTTTTACTTTTTGTTTTCTCTGATTGAATGATTTTTTCTACCCTGTCTTCTATTTCACTGATCTGATTCTCAGCTTCCTCTAATCTTCTATGTAACCCTTCTAATGTGTTCTTTATTAGTGCAATGTCATTCTTCATTTCTGAATGATCTTTATTTATAGTTACTATATATTTTCTCATTCTATTGAGTATCCTTGTCATCATTATTCTTAACTCTGATAAATTGCTTATCTACTTTTCATTTAGGTCTTCTGGAGAATTTTTATTTTTTCATTTGGGGTTTGTTTTTTTGTCTTCCCATTTTGTGTGCCTGTTTAAGTTTTAGGTAGATCTACTATGATCCCAACCTTTTGTGTAGGGCAATGCCAGATGCTGTTTGTGACTGGCCCTTAGTACCGTACTCTGCTTGGAACTATCAGCAATCTACAGCTTGTGGCTCCCTTTGCTGGATATGGGTGCCTTTGGAAAGGACCAAGATGTGTACAGGGTCTGGCTTTCCAATCCTAAGGCCCAGGAGATCAGGCAAATACTCAAAGCCTCCAGAGATCTGCCTCTGTCAGCAGTGTGATTGATATTCAGTTTTGATTTGCCTCAGGCTATTGGCCACAGAATGGGGCAAGAGGTTTACCAATAGGGTGGGGTAATTACTTTTCCCCAGGAAGAAACTGCATGGATGGTAAAAATCGACAATAGAAAGATGTCCTCTGCTCTGTAAAGGAATAATTCACACAGGAAACAGGGGTGGCTACTTTATAAGCTCTAACATCAGAGCCCTAAACTATTGATTCTGCTCACACAGCTTTAGCACACTCTTCTCTCTGTGTGTCAGAACCCAAGGTGAGTGGCCACACATACAATATTTTGTGTTTGCCCTTTAAGAAGTTGACTGCATTTCATCCATCTCTCCCTCGCAGACAGCAGCTCTGTTCATTTTCACAGCCAGACTTATATGGGTTCCTTTTTCAGTTCTGGTGTTCTCTCCTGGGGATGGGGGGCAGTATTGATTTAGAATCCTGAGTTCTCAGTGATCCCCCCCCACACACACACACATACACAGTTGAGATATCCCTCTTGTACTTCACCTGCTCTCTGTGTGAGCCTGGCCAGCCCTCTCATGCCTCAGTACTTCCTACCAGTCTTGGTGCAGTCTCCATTTTCCAGCCTTATTTGCCAGGGTTCTCTCCAGCTACTCTTCATTTGATTATTCAGGATTATTATTATTATTATTATTATTATTATTATTTATTTATTTTGGGGGGGTATTTTAGTTGTAATTCCATTTTGGTCCTGGGAGCATGTCAGTATTGCATGTCTTCTCCAGTCACACTCAGGAATCTTGATGTTCCTTTAAGTTTATTTTTAAATTAAAAGCCATCTAGCTACAAATTAGCCAATTAATCTAATAAAAAGGAAATTATAATTAAAAAACAGTATCACCATTGTTAATAATATCTCTCCCTCCCATTGATCTGTACCTGGTCACATGATCATTCAGCTGCAGCCTGACCATTCACTTTCACTTTTTAGCTTTGCAATTGATATTGATCATGAAAAGACTGATTTAGCCGCAGTGATTGATACTGACAGAAAAGTAGCCAAACTGCCTGAATTTATCATGATTCAGTTTATTTTAGCCTCTATGTTGGCATGAAAAATTAGTATCTTTGAAATACCTTTACTTATTTATATAACCAATAATTTAGCAACCACACTTATATTTTGGACTAACAATAATGTTTTTAAGTATATTTTTATTGATTTCAGAGAGGAATGAGAGAGGGACAGAGAGATAGAAACATCAATGATGAGAGATAATTATCGTTGGTTTGTCTCCTGCATGCCTCACTGGGGATCAAGCCTGCAACCCAGGCAGATGTCCTGACCAGGACTTGAACCATTACCTCCTGATCCATAGGCTGACATTTAAACACTCAGCCATTCTGGCCAGGCAATAATAATATTTTAAAATGTAATACAAGACTGATTTTAGCCATCATTTTCCACTTTATTCCTTTCTTTTTCTCACAGCTTCCAGTTCACAGTGACAGTGTAATGATCAGTCTAATCACTTAGGAAGATGCTCACATGAGCTTAAATTCCATATTTTTACTGAGAACATATTGATATGAGAAGAGTTTCTTGCTGTGAATACCCTTGGCATGTGCATGGCTGTGAACTGAGATACACTGAGGAAAAAGCTAATAATCAGAGCTAACTTCCAGTCCCTAACATGCACTGTAAGTATAGAAATATCTAATATTTTTTAGGTCCAGGTTTTCTCTTATGCTAACATATATGATAATTATAATTAATTATAGGCATTTTACCTTACTGTTGGGCAATGTGTCTTCGGCTCTAAAATTTTGAGGGCATGAACAGAACCCATGCAAGTGTTGTTTCATCTAGCTATCCAATGAAAAGTTCCTTCGTACATCTCTTTATTTATGGAATTTATTTACATATGGTGGAGGATTAGTCTATCTTTGGGCAAGTCTGTCTTCACAACCATAATTCTATTGTCTGCATTTATACATAGGCATTCTAGATCCACATTTCTCAAATTCAAATTTCAAATCTAATACCTATGAGTTGTGTGACCTTGAGAAAATGACATAACCTTCAGTTTTCCCATCTGGAATGGGATTCATAGTCATCTTTACCTCAAAAGGATCTTATGAGTTTTAAAATAGTTTCACATATACTGTATTTATTAGGTTTCCTGATACATGCTTTCTGTGTCAAATATTATCATTGTACTAATAATTTTATTAACCCTATTATTATTTTTGACTATGCTCTTTGTTCAAAAGTGACACAACAACCACTTGAAAGTACCCTGAGAATTCCTTATGAGGCACGGTCTCCCTTGAAGTCTCATCTATGAATAGGTAGCTTCTCTTTTTTCTGATTCTGATGTTGGTAGTAAAAATTATGGGTATCTCTTTCAGCTTTATTTTCTTCTTAACTTCTCATTGGCTATTTGTAATGGAGAGAAGGAAGGGGTCAATGGAAATGGAAGGGAAACATCCAGAAAACATTTTCTTGTAGTTGAAATCAGTAGATGTATTCTAAATTATAATGGAGTAAAATATTCAACCAGTTAATGGGATAAAAATCTTATCTTTTCAGTCTGTAGTCCTCGAATCTCAGCATGCACTGAGTAGGGCCTGGCACGGTGCCAGGAAAGCCTTTCCTAGCAGGTGTTTTTCACTGGTATTCCTATAAATCGTATACCTGGCTTCAGGGGCCTGCTTCCTAGTTTAAAGTTTTGCACTTGCTGTCCTGGTGTGGTTGCCAATGGTGTCCAAGTTGGATGACCCATGTGCTCATGATTGCTCTAGTTAAAAGCTGACCTCGGAATAATACCTTCCCACTCAGCCAAAACCCACTAGGAAGGACCATCAGAGTTTTGTTATAGTTCTCTGTGGTAGTTGAATTTTTAAATATTTGTTAATATTATTTTTTCTCCCTGGAACTTTTGAGCCAATGTCATTTCCCTATCTCACTCCAGCGTTGTCTGACTATTTTGCAGACATTTTTTTCCTCATTGTATTATACAACAGAAAACAGCATCAACATTATAAATATGTACATATTTTTAAATATATCCACACATATTGGCAATATTTGGCCCTGGTTTGGAAATTTTTTCAATTCTTGCAATAGTCTTAAAATAATCTTGCAAATAGTTTCCCTTGGAGACTAATGATCTGGATTTGAAACTGTCATATTTCAATTTTAATATTTTCATCATAAATGTATATCTAGGAATTTTAAGAGTTATAATATTTTCTTATTTTATATAAGTGGATTTTTAGCTAATTAATGGATTTGAAAAATTAATTTTTATTTAAGATTTGAATCACATTTTAAGATGAATTTTGTTAATCATATGACATAGAAAATAATAGAAATGGGCTGTTTTTGACTGAAAAATGATAGAACTCAATGATCATTAAAATAGAATACACATGGAGGCAGAATAAAATGTCAAAAGTTTTATTAATATAAGATGTAAATTTTATAATTTATTTTAATATTTAAAAGTAACTGGTGAATAACGTTATTAAAGAAGATTGATGACATGCTGCTGCAAGAGATCATAAAATTTTAACAATGCTGAAAACTTTTAAAAATCAAAACCAGTGCTAACAACAAAAATGTGAACTAAGTTTGACTTGATAGCAATGACTGTTGAACACTTGTAAACTTGGTTTCAGGGGAAAGATTACTCTTTTTTCCTGCCTTCTAGTTTGAAATGATTACTATTTAGCTATGGGAGGATCATTCTTTTATAAGATACCTTCAAAAATGGCAGTTTCCAAAGAAATACTAGAACCAGTAATGGGGTATACAGTCCAAAACACAGCTGATCCAGCTATCAAGGTGACAGGGAATGTCTGGATTCTACTTTCTAATGGACGACTAGTGTGCATTTAAGATTTGGGCACCAGCTGAAGCTAGTGTAATGAAGAATGAGAAAGTTGACATACAGAAAGCACATCAATGACTATGTTAGGTTAGCAATAGCTACAGGGTTAGCATTATACAGATATAATAATCTCTACCTAGTTACTCATTGCAGCTATATGAGACACAAAATGACAAGAGGAGAGTATATTTTTAAACCTAAAATATATAGCCGAGGAGAGCATCCTGTCAAATATAAGTTGACAGATAATTTCTCTTCTGCTCAGTGCATGGGGTAATGAGTTTAAGTCTCACTGAAATGAGACCATATCCCAAAATAGTTATCAAGCCCGTAGGAAAAATCGGGGTGGCACTAATATATGATGCCTGCTAGATAAGGGAGAGTTGGCCCTGCAATGTTGTCCTAATGAACTACTAAAACACTCCCTTATTTTTATTTTTATTTTTAATTTTTAAAATATTTTAATCTTTATTGTTTATTTATTTATTTATTTTTATTTTTTTAGAATTTTTTAATTTAATTTTATTTTTTTTAGATTTTTTCTTTATTGTTCAGTTTATTAATTACATTGTTTCCCCTTTTTTATCCCCCTATATCTCCCCTCCACCCTGTACCTATCCCACCCTCCACCCTCACCTCCCCCTCCCCAATGTCCTCTCCCATTGTTGCAAGATTTTTGTCCAATCTCTTGCTGTACTTCCCACAACCCTTTTCTCCCCAAGAATTGTCAGTCCATTCCCTCTCTATGTCCATGTTTCTGTTATATTCACCAGTTTATCTTGTTCATCAGCCTATCAGTTCACTTGATTTTTATGTTCATTTGTTGATAGATGTGTATTTGTTGTTCATAATTTATATTTTTACCTTTTTCTTCTTCCTCATCTTAAAGAATATCTTTCAGCATTTCATATAATACTGGTTTGGTGGTGATGAACTCCTTTAGCTTTTTCTTATCTGCGAAGCACTTTATCTGATCCTCAATTCTGAATGATAGCTCTGCTGGATAGAGTAATCTTGTTTGTAGATTCTTGCTCTTCATTATTTGGAATATTTCTTGCCACTCGCGTCTGGCCTGCATCGTTTCTGTTGAGAAATCCGCTGACAATCATATGGGTGCTCCCCTGTAGGTAACCAACTGTTTTTTTCTTGCTCCTTTTAATATTCTCTCTTTATCTTTTGCTCTTGGCATTTTAATTATGATATGTCTTGGTGTGGTCCTCTTTAGATTCCTATAGTTTGGGGTTCTGTGTACTTCTTGTGCTTTTAAGTCAGTTTCTTTCACCAGGTGGGGGAAGTTTTCAGTCACTATTTCTTCAAGTAGGTTTTCATTAACTTGCTCTCTCTCTTTTCCTGGTACCCCAATAATTCAGATGTTGGCATGCTTGAGGTTGTCCCAGAGGCCCCTTACGCTATCTTCAATTATCTGGATTCTTTTTGTTTCTTGCTTTTCCGGGTGAGTGTATTTTGCTTCTTTGTATTTCAAATCTTTGACTTGGTTCTTGTGGCCCTCTGGACTGCTTTTAGGACTTTGAGTAATATTTTTTATTTCAGTCTGTATGCTTGATTTCTAGTTGGTTCTTTTTTTTATCCGTGAGGGTCTGGTTCGTATCCTCAGAGGTCTTGTTCATTTCCTTGAGGGTCTCATTCATTTGCTTGAGGTTCTCATTCATTTCCTTGTAATTCTCATTCATTTGCTGGTTGGTCTTGTTTATTTCCTGGTAATTCTCATTAAGTTGATCAGCCTTTTGTAGGAGCCTCTTGAAAAGCCTTATAACCGTGGTTTTGAACTCTATGTCTTGTCGTCTTCTCTCCTCCATTTCTTTCACACCTGATTTCTTTCCATATCTCTGCATGGTGGCTGCTTTATGTGGTAGATATCCTCAAAGGGACAGTGGCTCAGCCTCCCCAGTTACCTGAGGTGGGTACTCTTACTGCAATCCTCTATGGGTTGTATTCAGTATTTTTGAATTTAAGCCCAGTTTGTTGTTGTTAGCCCTAGGAGGGTTTGACCTCCAGGCCAATTGGCTGTGAAGGGAGACTGTGTTCAGGTTGGATGGGCGGAGTCTCTGAGCTGCGCAGGCAGCGTCAGCATCAGCTGTGTCCTATACGGCGCTCGCGCGCGTGGCTCTCTGTTGAATGGGGATGGCTGCAGACACCTCCAAGAGAAAGCTGCTAGTCTCTTCCCCTTGCCAGACAACTCTGCCTTTCCCCAAATGTGCCTGCACACCAAAAGTCTATCCCAAAGTTGTAAAATAGATGGTTCCCGGAACCAGGAGACAAGTTTCCAGGGGGCACGTCGAGGGTTTGCGTGAGCCTTGCGACTAGGAGCCTCTATCGTGCCCCGCTTTCAGGGTGCGTCCCCGGGACCTCAGATCTCGCCTGGCACTGGGGAATCTGTGCAGTGGGAGGTCTCCACATACCCTGGATCTCAGACCTCGCCTGGCACTGGGGAGTCCGTGTAATGGGACGTCTCCGCCCTCCCCGTAGGAGAAATCCGGCCAGGGGTACTGCTCCAGCCCAGGCTAGTGCGCACGACCAGGACGACTCCTAACCTGTTTCCATCTGAAAGACTGTGCTCCCACCGCTCCTGAGTCTCAGCGTCCCACCTTTACTCTTATTAGTGGAGTTTTCATTCAGCCAGCTTTCTGGCGATTCTGGGTGCTGTCTGTTCTGCTGTTATGTTGTAGTTCTTAAATCGTTGCACGGGGCAGAACAATAGGTGTTTACCTATGCCGCCATCTTGGTGTTCCCTAATCTTTATTGTTTAGTTTATTAATTATATCCCCCCCCCCGTTTCCCCCCTGTAGTTCCCAACCACCCAGTACCAATCCCACCATCTGTCCTCACCTCCCCCTCACTGTCTTCTCCCATATGGGCATGATTTTTGTCCAGTCTCTTGCACCCCTCCCACACCCCTTTTATCCCCAAGAATTGTCAGTCCATTCCTTCTTTATGCCCATGATTCTATTATATTCACCAGTTTATCCTGTTCATCAGGTTTTTAATTCACTTGATTTTTAGATTCATTTGTTGATAGATGTGTATTTGTTGTTAATTTTTATTTTTACCTTTTTCTTCTTCTTCCTCTTCTTAAAGAATATCTTTCAGCATTTCATGTAATATTGGTTTGGTGGTGATGAAATCCTTTAGCTTTTTCTTACCTGTGAAGCACTTTATCTGACCTTCAATTCTGAATGATAGCTTTGCTGGGTAGAGTAATGTTGGTTGTAGATTCTTGCTATTCATCACTTTGAATATTTCTTGCCACTCCTTCCTGGCCTGCATAGTTTCTGTTGAGAAATCCGCTGACAATTATATGGGTGCTCCCTTATAGGTAACTAACTGTTTTTTCTCTTGCTGCTTTTAATATTATCTCTTTGTCTTTTGCTCTTGGCATTTTAATTATGATGTGCCTTGGCGTGGTCCTCTTAGGGTTCCTATATATTGGGGTTCAGTGTGCTTCTTGGGCTTTTAAGTCAATTTCTTTCACCAGGTGTGGGAAATTTTTGGTTACTATTTCTTCAAATAGGTTTTCATTGTCTTGCTCTCTTTTTCTGGCACCCCTATAATTCAGATGTTGGTATGCTTGAGGTTGTCCCAGAGGCCCCTTATACTATCTTCAATTTTTTGGATTCTTTTGGTTTCTTGCTTTTCCAGCTGAGTGGATTTTACCTCTTTGTATTTCAAATCTTAAATTGGTTCTTGCAGTCCTCTAGAGTACTTTTAGGTCTTTGTATAATATTTTTTATTTCAGTCAGTGTATGCTTAATTTCTAGTTGATCCTTTTTCATATCCTCATAGGTCTTGTTCATTTCCACATAGGTCTTGTTCATTTCCTTGTAGGTCTCAGCCTTTTCTAGGAGCCTCTTGAAAAGCCTTATAACTGTGGTTTTGAACTCTATGTCCAGTCGTTTTTTTCCCTCCATTTCTTTCACATCTGATTTCTTTCCATGTCTCTGAATGGTGGCTGCTTTCCTGAGTTGGCTGATTAGCTTTGTGTGGTAGATGTCCTTCCTCTAAGGGACAGTGACTCAGCCTCCCCAGTTACCTGAGATGAATATGTGTTGCACAGTCTTGTTGAAGTTAAGCCTAGATTATTGTTGCCACCACTAGGAGGGATTGACCTCCAGGCCAGTTGGCTGTGAGGATTAGCTATGCTCGGTTGGGTGGGTGGAGTTTCCAGGCCGAGCAGGCAGTGTCAGCTATGTGGCACCTGGGACTCTGTGCTGGGTGGCAATGGCTGCAAGCACCTCTGAGAGACAGCTGCTGCCGAGCTCCACCTCCTGCCAGACAATTCAGCCTCTCCCCAAATGAGTCTGCACACCCAACGTCTCACCCAGGGTTGTAAAACAGTGCAGTCTGGTGGTTTCCTGAATGAGGGAGTAAGTCAGGAGTCCTCTCTGTGTGGTCACGCAGCTCTGCTGTTCCCAAGTTTACATGCACTCTGCACAAGTTTGCCCTCTCCACAGGCTTGCAGACCCTTGCAGTGCCCGAGTTTCAGTGTGCTTCCTCAATGTCCAGTTTTACCCCGTATGAGTGTGGTTTCCCAGACTTCACCCAGAGCTGGGGAAAAAATGCAGTGAGACGTCTTTGTCTCCCCAGTTTGAGAAAACCGGCCGGTTTTGCAGCCACCTGCCTTATCCTCTCACGTGAGCACGGCTCCAAACCTCTCTCCACATGTATCTTCAACACTGTCCTCCGCCGCTCCTCTAAGTCACAGTGTCCTATCTTCACTTCTTATTTGTGGAATTTTCACTCAGCCAGCTTTCCGGTGATTCTGGATGATGTTTGTTCTTTCATTAAGTTGTAGTTTTGAAATTGCTGTGTATGCCAGCAAGATAGGTGTTTACCTATGCTGCCATCTTGGTTCCTCCAACACTCCCTTATTTTTAAAGTATTAATTTTATAGGGATATTAGAGGCCTAGTGCATAAAATTCATGCAGGGGGGTCCCTTCAGCCCAGCCTACAATCTTTCCAATCCAGAACCCCTTGGGGGATGTCTGGCTGCTGATTTAGTCCCCATTCTGGGGATCGGGCCTAAACCAGCAGTTGGACATCCTTCTCACAATCCTAGAGAGCTGGCTCCTAATTTCTCACCTGCCTGCCTGCCTGGTCGCACCTAACTTCCCCTCCCTGCTGGCCTGGTTACCCCTAACTTCCCGCCCCCCCTGCTGCCAGCCTAGTTTCCCCCAATTGTCCCCTCCACTGGCCTAGTGACCCCTCACTGCCTCCCCCACCAGCCTAATTGTCCCCAACTGCTCCCCATGCCAGCCTGGTTGCCCCAAATGTACTCCTCTGCTAGTCTGATCACCCCTAATTGTCCCCTGCAGACCTGCTTGCCTCTTACTGTGCTCCTTGGCAGCCTAGTCACCTCCAACTGCCCCTCCCCTGCTCGCCTGGTCACTTCCAACTATCTCCCCAACCTGTTCGCCCCATGGAGCCTGCTGTACAGGCACTTGGTCATCCCTCACTAACCCCCCTGCTGGCCTGGTCATAGGCAGCCATCTTGTGAGGGCATGAGGGTCAATTTGCATACCACCTCTTCATTATATAGGAAGGGTCAATTTGTATATTACCTCTTTATTATATAGGATATCCTGTAGACTTATGAATTGGTCAATCAGGAAGAATAATTATTAAAAGTAAAACCAGATAATAATCCAAAATATTTGTTTGCATGTATTAGATTTATTTTAAGTTATTTCTTCCTTTTTGAAACTGCTAGAATCTCTTATGTCTACCAAGAAAGGACACTCTCAATGTGAAGAGTCTTTCCACTCCACATTTGTAAAGGGATGCTTTTTACATGTAGCATCCTGTGTATTTAGCAGAAACATTTTTCTAATTTTTATTTATTTTTAATAAAATTGTTATATATTTAAGATGCACAATATGATGTTTTGGCATATATATACATGATGAAATGATAACTACAGCCAAGTTTATTAACATACTAGTGGCCTCGTGAATGAAATTTGGGAACATTAAAAGGGAATTAATTAGAGGAAATATTTTAATATTGTTATTTGACTTTTCTCTATAATAAAAGTGTCAGAGATGAAAGAAAATTAATAAAATGTATATAAAAATTTTCCTCCTGTCAGAGTCTGGGGTGCACTGTGGGACCTAGAGTCAATTCCCCACGCACCATCTGCATGTGCTTCAAAAATTCAGGAGACCCAGATCTGGTTGGCCCCCTCCCTGTCAAGCTCCTCTGGGCAGGAGGTGCAGTTTGGGGTCTCTGTCAAGCCCTGCAAGGCAGGCGAGGGGCATGGCCTGAGGTACCCCATCAAGCTCTGCAGGTCAGGGGGCATGGTCTGAAGTCCCTCGCCATGGCCATGTGCCATGTAACCTCAGGTTCCTGCTGTTTGGTCATGACATTATGGCGTCCTGGCTAATTTGCATATTTCTCAGAGTTACCTTGTATGTGAATACCTGAGGTTTATTATCAGCAATTTTCTGATATCTGACCCATTATTATCAATTATAGGAGCCACGTTACACACTGGATTGCTAGAACCTATTTAATAGAATCTTAATGACAATTAGCTTTTGTGCCAACCATCTCTAGGTACTTAATGTTAAGAAACCTCTTGAAAGGGAAATTATATAAATCTCCATAAAGACAAAATTAGTATTAATTTTCTTGTTTGGAAAAGTAATAAGCACACATTATGGGTGAGCTACAATAAACAGAAAGTCTTCACTATACAAATCATTCTAGATGGACTTTGTTTGGTGTTCACCTTCCCACTTGGCACCTGGCTGAGCCCTTCTCCAGAAAGGACAGAAGACATGTTCCTTTTCCAGATCCATTTGGATCTGGTTCTTCCTTCATCATACTGGCTCTGTCTCACCTTGGTCCTTGTAGGATCTCATGTAGACCTGAGTACGTTCACCTTAGGATGACTGTATCCTTATACAGATTGATAGGCTATCCATGAAAATCTCAGTGTCTCCAGCTGTGATTGCTCAGCATTTAGAAACTCAGGCTTAGAGTGCTTTTCAGTTGTATTCATTTAGCAGCTAGAGGCCCGGTGCCCCAGCCTGCACCCTCTCCAATCTGGGACCCCTCAAGGGAAGTCCAACTGCCCGTTTAGGCCTGATCCTACCAGGATCGGGTCTAAATGGGCAGTTGGAATTCCTTCTCACAATCCAGGACTGCTGGCTCCAAACTACTCGCCTGCCTGCCTCCCTGATTGCCCCTAACTGCTTTTGCCTGCCAGCCAGATCACCACCTAACCACTACCCTGCCACCCTCATTGATGTCTAACTGCTCCCCTCCCAGCCTGTTTGCCCCCAACTTCCCTCCTTCTGCTGGCCTGGTCACTCCTAACTGCCCTTCCTTGAAGGCTTGATTGCCCCCAATAGGCCTCCCTTGCAGGCCTGCTCCTGCCTAACTGCCCTCCCCTGCTGGCCGAATTGCCCATAACTGTCCTCCCCTGCTGGCAATCTTGTGGTGGCCATTTTGTGTTCACATGGGGGCAAGATCTTTGACCACATGGGGGCAGCCATCTTGTGTGCTGGAGTGATGGTCAATCTGTGGAGTACTCTTTTATTAGATAGGATAGGGGCCTAGTGTATGGGTAGGGTCCAGCTGATTTGCCCTGAAGAGTGTCCTGGATCAGGCTGGGGGTTCCTTTGGGGCGTGGTGTGGTCTGGGCACGGGGCCTGTGGTGGTTTGCAGGCTGGCCATGCCCCCCCAGTGACCCAAATTGAGGCCCTAGGATCTGGAATTAATTTATATTCTACAATTGAAAGTTTGTAGCCTGGAGCAGGGCCAAGCCTTCTGATCGCTCCATGGCAACAGCCATTTCTGTTTGAGTTTATTTAAATTCTATAATTAAAACTTTGTAGCCTAGAGTGGAGGCCTATGCACTAGGGCTGCAGAAGGTTGGCTTCCTCCATTGCTGGGGCAACCCTAACCTCTGCTCTGTGGCTGTTGCCATTTCTGTTGGGATTTATGTATCTTCTATAATTGAAACTTTGTAGCATGGAGTGGAGGCCTAAGCCTGCAAGTGGAAAGCTTGGCTTCCTCCATTGCTAGGAAAACCCAAGCCTCCCTCCTGTTCCCAGTGGCCACAGCCATCTTTTTTGGAGTTTATTTGCTCCTGATTGTCTGGTAGATGTGGCTTGTGGGTGTGGCTTGTGGGTGTAGTGTAGGTATGGTCAATTTGCATATTACTCTTTTATTAGATAGGATAGTTTATGATTTCTATTTGCTTGTTAAAAACAGAGCCACAAAAACACTAGAGGTTAGGAAGATGCTGGCTGAAAATCCACACATGCATTTTCATAGTGTGTGCCCAGCTGTTTGGAAATGTAATTGTGTCTTGCCTTCACCACTGTGTAAGGGCTAAATCAATGTCATTTATTGCAGAGAAAATTCTTAAAGGATCTTCATCCATTTTGAAAAAGAAAAGAACAAAAAAATCAATCTATTCTGTTTTTACTTCTGGTATTAATTATAATCATTTCTTTTTGTTGCAACATGTGGCTTTGTCATTTATATGGCACCTCTACTTGTGTAAAATAGCACCTCTTTGTGTTTAATATGTTAACCATAATTAACCCCTGGGAGCAAAATTGGTCGTTAGTGATCAGATCAGTATAAATCAGCTGCCACTTTTCTTACCATATGCTTAATAATTACAGCCACCCATAGCTGGGTGTTAGGTGACACAAGTTAGTTCCATGGCAATTACTTCCTGGAAGGTGAGGCAGGGGGATATAGTTTTGAGTCCACCAAACCTTGTGTAGAATCTGAGATTGGGCCTACTTTCCAGCTACCTCTGGACCTGCCAGAGTTTGCTGTGCTCACAGGAGACAGGAGGCTCTGGGGCAGGTGATGAACAACGGCAGCACGCAGAGCAGATGGCCTGAGCTATCCTCAGTGTCCCTTGCTCTCCAGCTCCGAAGGGGCACATGGACATGGGTCCTGCAGATGCCATACGCAGTGTCACAACGCGTACAGTATCGGTGTCCCTCCTGAGGAAACCCCAACTTTATGAGTGGTCTCGGGAAAACCTGTCCCAACTCTGTCCCAGAGGAAGGTGACATTTTATTTGTAGCTGGAAAGCGAATCTGCTCATTGTGCTGTACACAGAGTCCAGCCCCATATACAAGGCCCAGGGATATGCGGGAGCAGGAGGGGTCCCTGGAGACTGTCTCCTGACACCCTTTGGGGAACTGGCTGCTCCACTAAAATCTGGGAGGTTGGGCCAAGGCTCAGACAGAACCGGAGATCAGGCATTGGGGAGATTCACTGAGTATCTGCAGTGAGGTGGCAGTCATATCCCCCAGCTGTCTCAGGGCCCCTGGCTTGCCATGGACTGTGTCCTGAGTCTTCCCAGTGGATCCTATGTCTGCCTCCATCTACACCCACACTCCCAGCATTGAGCTTGGCCAAGGAAAGGCATAACAAGTGAAGCATGGATGGATCTTCTGCAGAACTGGAGCTCAGTGACCATATTATAGCTGATCCTACCTGTCTGTGCTCTGGCCTATCCCTGTCTCTGCTCCTCTGCCATTTGTGGCCACTTTTAGTCAACATCCACTTCTATCAGTTCCTGTGTTGTCAAACTCACTGGACGTGTCACCTGCTGAAACACATTCTTATCACGGCCTGTTTCTGACCAAGTGGGTACAACAAACCTTCCCTCTACAAGCAGGTCCTCCTGTGGTCCTCCACTGGCTCAGAAAGGGCAGACTCAACTGAGGCAATACAGTGAACCCCGTTTTCTCCATGTGTGTTCATGCTTCTCTCTGATTCCTAGCTGGTATTTAGTTTATCCACAGAAGTCTCTTTTAGTTCCTCTAGGTCAGGTGCTGCCCACTGGATTCTGCGCCTTTTCCTTGGCCACATCATTTTGCTGTAACCTTGTTCTGGGGACAGCCCACTGCACTGGGGATGCTTCCCCCTCCTGCCCTCAGTCACCATCCTCTCCTGCCTCCTGAGTACTCCCACCTGCAGCCTTGAGGATGCTGAAAGACACAGAGCACAGTGTGAAAGCCTCACCTACACTGCTCATCTCTATTTCAAATTTTACACTGTAAACACAGATAACCAATGTGTGAATAGTATATGAATGTTTAGTACGCCAAAAAAAATGAAGTCATACTTAACACTTCAGAGAAAAAAATTACGAGATTTTAAATGTTTTTGTCAGACCTGGTATATGAAGAAAGGAGGAAGAAAAAGAAGCCTATACTTGGGCTTGTGGAGAGATGTGCCACGGGGAATAAGTCACCACCCCCATCCTGAGGAAGTGCCAGGGTCCCTGGAGGGAATGGGCTCCTACCTCCATCTCTTTCCCTTGTCCTCAGACCTCAGTTGTCCAAGCCAGAGTGAGGTGAAGCTGGGAGCTATCCTAGCAGAAGGGGAAAGGAGCCAGTGGGGGAAATTACTGCAGTGGAAGGCGTGTCTCAGTTTATCCTAAAGGGTTAAATTAAACTAATGTGGTTTCAGTTTATTTATTAGGAAAGGGTTGAATTAAACTAATGAGGTTGTGCTGGCATTCCCATGTTATTCATTGAAGGGAGGTCTAGTGTTTTCAAAATGAGCCATATTGTCAATAAGTATATTAAAATGCAAACTATGGGGGCTGTGCACCTGTGCCCAGCCAGCTGGATTAGCAGTTGGGGGTTTCAGACATGGGCCTCAGGAATTGCTCCAAGTGTTGACCAATTGTCATGTGTAGACAGGGGGAAAAAGCCACAAAACATGACTTACAAGATACTATTAAGTATGATATTTATTTGTTAAGAGTTTGTGGCTCAGAACCAAATGGATCAGGAGAAAATATTGCTGGTTCAATGATTACATGTGTTCATGGATTTATAATACAGATTTGGATAAGAAATAAACACATTATCAAAACTGATTCTAGATACTTTGTGTTTTAAATAGAAAACAACAGCAACCCAATATTATTTTGTAAGACCAGATTGTCCAATCCTCAGTTTCTAACTCCCCTGAGCTTCCCATGCCACTTGTCACCCACAAAGGGACATCTGTTCCCGGGTGGGGCTGCCAGGAAGGCTGTGGCCTTTGGCTGTGGTTCAGAGTATTTGAAACACTCTCCTGCACTCTAATCCTTGTTTTTGTTTGATTTTCTTAGAGTAAGCTCTGGTTAATTTCCCTTTAGGTTTAAATTAGAACTTGCCTTCCCACACTTTGGGTTTGCTGCTGTTGTTTTGCCCTTTAAAATGTATAATTACATTAAAAAAGAATGTCTGCATATTCATATGTCTTATAAAAATTGAGCCAACTGAAATCTTTTTTTAGTAACTGAACTGTGTTTCAAAATAGCAATATTAAGACCATGGTTGAAACAATATTAGTTTAATGACACTAATATAAAAAGTGTTCTTTTAATGTAGTTTTACCTAATGTTCACAGGACAATTATGATAACTTTGGATATTGATAACTCAAGGTGTTATCTAAAATAATAATCATTTATAAAATCCTAGTGGCCTGGTGCATGAAATTTGTGCACATTAAAGGGGTATTAATTAGAGGAAATAATTTAATATTGCTATTTGCTCTTTCTCTATAATAGAAGTATCAGAGACTAAAGAAAATTAGTAAAATGTATATGAAAACCTTCCTCCTGTCAGAGTCTGGGGTGCACCACGGGGCCCAGAGTCAAGTCCCCACTCACTCACATGTGCCTCAAATCTCGTGAGACCCAGACCCAGCTGCCCCCCGCCTCCTCATTGGGCTAGATCCAGACCCCACCAGTCCCACTCTTGTCAAGCCACCCAGGGCAGGGTGTGTCCTCAGGTCCCCTGGCCCAGCACCAGGATCGGGGCCGTGGCCTGAGGTCCCCCATCAATTGTCCCACCAGGTGGGAGACACAACCTGAGATCCTGTCAAGCCCCGCTGGGTAGGGGGCATGGCCTGAGGTCTCCCGTCAAGCCCACCAGGTAGAGGAGCACAGCCTCAAGTCCCCCAGCCCAGCATTGGGAGGGAGGCACAGCCTCAGGTCCCCTGTCAATCCTCACTGGCATGGGGGCACAGGCTCAGGTCCCCTGTGAAGCCCCGCTGGGTGGGGGGCACAGCCTGAGGTCCCCTATCAAGCCCAGCCAGGCAGGAGGGGCACAGCCTCAGGACCCCTGGCCTGGTGCTGGGGCAGAGGGTATGGTCTGAGGTCCCCTAGCCTGGTGCTGGAGTGGGGTGCAGCTAGAGGTCCCCTGTCAAGCCCTGCCAGGTGGGGGCGCAGCCTGAGGTCCCCTGTGAAGCCCTTCCAGGTGGAGAGAACAATCTGAGGTCCCCTAACCCAGAAACAGGATGGGAAGCACACCTTGAGGTCCTCTGTCAAGCCCTGCCGGGTTGGGAATGTGGCCTGTCAAGCTGCACCAGGTGGGAGGCATGGCCTGAGGTCGCCCAGCCTGGACCTGGGGTGGGGGAAGCAGCCTGAGGTACCCTAGCCCAGCACCAGGGCAGGAAGCACACCTTGAGGTTCCCTGTCAAGCCCCTCTGGATTGGGGGAGGGTGTAGACTTCCCTTCCCTAGTGCTGTGGCCACTCCCCCTGCTGGCCTCCCATCCCGCTGCCAGGACCACCTCAAGCTCTCCACAAGCAGGTATGCATAGGGAAGGCTGGGCCAGGATAATTGGGAGGAGGTGATGGGGGGCCAGCATCCTGGGTGAGCTGGGCCTCACAGCCTCTCTGCTTCAGCTCCCAGCACCCCGGGACCTAAGGAGTAGTGCTTTCACAGGGGCGTGGCAGCACTGGACATGGCGATGCCTTAAAAACAGAAGAAGCTCCCCTTAACTCTGGCTGGAAGTGCGTTGGGAACTCATGGTAGGGGAAGAAGCCCAACATCAGTGCTGAAATAAGACCTTGGGTAGCCTCCGGAAGGGGCAAACCAACAGTAAAAGGCATCTTTGAAACAAAGACATTTGAACGTAGTGGATATTAGGTGATATTAAGGAATTACCTTAACTTTTCAAGGTGTGACAATGACTGAATATTTACTTCTTTTTTAAAGATACTCATCAGAGTATCTTTGAAAGTATGGTGTTGTCCTGGCCCAGCCCTCCCTGCACCACAGACACCTCAAGGACCGCTAGCTTGCTAGGCCCTCAAAAACACCCTGCACAGAGGCATGGTCCCTGCTTCATTCCCCGCCCCCGCCAGCATGAAGCAAAGGGTTCCCAGCTGGCGCTGATGTGAAGGGAAGTGTTCCCCACAGGCATGAAGGGAAGTGTTTGTGAAGGGAAGTGTTCACTGGCATCCAGGCAAGCCGTGGCCATCCCCCCAGTCATGCCCCCTGCTCCTGATTGGCTGGTAGCATAGCCAATCAGGAGCCAAGGTACGGTCACATTTGCATGTTACTCTTTTATTAGATAGGATCATTTTAACTAAGATCTTAATATGTGTTACTATAATGTCTGTGCATTTAGGACCTGGGCAAATATATTCTACTTTGATAACTTGTGAACAGGTTGGTTAATTTCAGAAAATTGCTGAATCTTTTATACATTTAATGTATATTACTCTAAATACTAAGCTTCGACATGATTAAACTTAGACCTAATCTTAATCTATAATTTCTCTATGTTGCTACAGTACTCCATTAATGAACTGATTATTTCATTTCTAGTGGCTGGTCAGGAGCATGTGTATGAATTCTTAGCCTACAGGGTGGAAATGAGATTGCTCATTTTATTTGCTTATTATTTCCACTTATTAAACAAGCTCCTCTGAAATCCTTTGAAGGCTCATATACAAGCCAATTCACCGTAAATGACTTTGACTCTACAAAGTTAATTTAACACCTTATGCTCTAGTAAAGAGACTGTGCCAAAGTCAAAAAGCATGACTGCAGCTAGACTCAGAGGACCCAGCTGCATCATGCTAAGCCAGACTTGTCTGAAAGGCTTCCCCCAGTGATGGCTACATTCACCCTCCTAGAGCAACGTTGTTGGTAGTTCTCATTGCTACCTACTAGCCATTCCTCACACCTCTGAGCACCTCCATGAACTAGGAGCTAACTTCTTGCCCTAAGAGAAATATTTGGGCTATAGTCATAAGCATTGTCCATTTGAGTAAGCTTTATTCAGTGCTAATAGCCTCCTTCCTTCCTTCCTTCCTTCCTTCCTTCCTTCCTTCCTTCTTCCTTCCTTCCTTCCTTCCTTCCTTCCTTCCTTCCTTTCTTCCTTCCTTCCCTCCTTCCTTCCTTCCTCATCATTCAACAGGGCACTGAAGCAAAAGTTTAAATACTGAACATCTAAGGTGACTTAGAGCTAACACAACTCCTGACTAATAGCAGAGCTTCAGTAAATGGCATGAGGATAGGAGATGACAGTGTCTAGATTTGACCAGAATTGTGTTCCACTGCACAGTAACCTCCTCCACTGAACAAATCCTCAAACTATCTTCCTGTTGTGTGGAAGAGAGATCAGAAGCTGACTTTTCAAAACCCAACTTCTGCACAGCTGGCTAGTCAGCTAGTACCAAAATAATCCTTGCCCTGGTCTGTGCAGCTCAGTTGGTTGAACATCGTCCTGTGCACCAAAGTCTCATCAGTTCAATTCCTGGTTGGGACACATGCCCAGATTGTTGGTTCTATCCCAGTCAGAGTATTTGCAGGAGGCAACCAATCAATGTTTCTCTCTCACAGCAATGTTTCTCTCCCTCTCTGTCCCTCTCCCTTCCTCTCTGTCTAAAATCAAAATATTTTTTTAAATTATCAAAATAACCCTCAAAAGCACCTTTAAAAACCTTCTTCTACTTTCTATTAAAATATAACTGATAAATCTTAAGTTGGAGGTGTGATTAAAATATAAAATCCAATTTATATTTTAAGTTAATGAAAAGTATATGAAATATTATGAAGCTAAAACACTATCTTTGCCAGGTGTGGTAAAGCAGAGGCAGGCTCTGGTCAATGGAGATATTTAGTTTAAACCATTCTTATTGCCATGCTTTCTTTTTTCCTTTAGTAAGAGAGGACATTTTCTTATTGAGTTAAGTAGATACATTTTCTTAACTTTCATGTTAACTTTATCTTCTTAGATAGAGTTGTGCTTATAAAATCTTGACAGGTTTTGGAGAACAAAATAATCTTCCTTTTATGCATTCCTTCAACTTTTAAGATGCATTACCACAAGGAGAATATTTAATAAAAATATATTATTATGAATGGAGAACCCACTAAGTTGAGTGCAGTAAAGGCAGAAGGAGCCTAATCCATGTGCTGTCACTTACTTCCACTTCTACAGTGGGATCTGTGCTCACTGCACTCACAGGCAAACATTGACTTGTGTCCACATGGGGGCAGGATCTCAACCTCAGCATGGCTGCTCTCATTAAAACTGAACCACCTTGTGAAAAATATTCACTTAAATGACTTCTTTTTCTAGTGCAGGTGCTTAAATTTGTCAAGCTGTCTTTTGAGTTTGGTTGATTATTTCAGTGCTTGCAAAATTATTTATAACAATATGTAAAGTCATTAACAGTGTGAAGCGACATATTTATTGTTTTTTTTCCCAAAAGTGGAAACAAACTACTTATTAAGTGAGGTGATGAAACTTCTCTATTGCATTAACCTTTTTACTCTAACATCTTATCTAATAAAAGAGTAACATGCAAATGTGACCATACCTTGGCTCCTGACTGGCTATGCTACCAGCCAGTCGGAGCAAGGGGTGGGGTCGAGAGGAGTGAGCACCAGGCCCCAGGAGTGGAGATAAAGTGATGAAGGCATCAAGCGCCCGCCTTGGGCACGGAGACCAAGAGGAGGCAGCTATGGTGGCCAGAACTCACCACAGCTGAGTCAACTGAGGCCCTGGGCACGGCCCGGGCACTGAGAACAAGGCAGCGGCGGTAGCAGCAGTGAGAATTCACCACATCTGCATCTGAGGCCCCTGCATTGCTAATGTTTTACATGTAGCTTCAGCTGTACGCCAGCAAAAACGGAAAGCAATCACCAGAGGGAAGGCCCCTGAGTCCCAGCTTCAGCATCCCAGCTGAAACTGACAACAGGTAGGAGGAAGTCCCACCCCCACAGAATCTGTCCAAATAAGCCATTGGTCACACTGCTGAAAGGCCTGTCATTCTCCTCTATCTCAGAACGTGGCAATAGAGAGGTGGGACTATGTCCAAAGAAAAACTGTTGATACAACGGAGCTGTGTAGCAGAAAGGTGCCGACGTTATTGACAGAAAATGTCTGAAGAACAACGTGCGTCTGATTTTGAAAGAAGGTGATGCCTGTGACAGAATGTACCCGAAGAGCAGCTATTGGAAAAACGTCGCTCTGAAGCCGAAAAACACTGGCATCTTCAACAGGAAATATCTAAAGAACAACGTGCCTCTGAAGTTGAAAGAAGGCGGTGGCGAACACAGAATATGTCTAAAGAACAGTCATCAACAAGTACTACCAAAAGTGGCAGTAACTGCCTTCTCAGCAAAAATGGAGTACATGAGGATGCAGTTCTCGAAAATAGTTGTGGTGAAATGACTGTTAGATGTGAATGTTTCCTATCACTAAATTTCTCTGATGAAAAACCATCTGATGGGAAATTTACTCAATGTTGTAGCAAAGGGAAAGTCTGTCCAAATGATATACATTTTCCAGATTACCCGCCATATTTTAAAAGATTAATGACAAACGAAGATTCTGACAGTAAAAATTTCATGGAAAACGTTCGATCTATAAATAGTTCTTTTGCTTTTGCTTCCATGGGTGCACATGTTGTATCACTATCAGGGTATGGGCCATACTGTTTTAGAATACATGGACAAGTTTATCATCGTACTAGAACTTTACAACCTTCTGATGGTGTTTCTCAGAAGTTTGCTCAACTCTATTTTGGATACAGCCGAAGCTACACGTAAAAGATTAGCAGTCCCAGCAAACCAGGCCTGCTCAGAAAGACTCATAATCAACAACCTCATGCATGAAATAAATGAACAAAATTGTACAACATGCTACGTGAGGTAGAAAAGGAAGCCCAATCTGAAGCAGCAGCAAAAGGTATAGCTCCCACAGGAGTAACTATGGCAATTAAATATGATCATAATAGTGACCCAGGTAGATATAATTCTCCCCGTGTAACCGAGGTTGCTGTCATATTCAGAAATGAAGATGGAGAACCTCCTTTTGAAAGGGACTTGCTCATTCATTGTAAACCAGATCCCAATAATCCAAATGGCACTAAAGTGAAATGAATCAGTATCCTGTTTCCTACATTAGATGCAATGACATATCCTATTCTTTTTCCACATGGTGAAAAAGGTTGGGGAACAGATATTGCATTAAGACTCAGAGACAACAGTGTACTCAACAATACTAGACAAAATATAAGAACACAAGTGACCCAAATGCAGTATTATGGATTTCATCTCTCTGTGAGGGACACGTTCAATCCTATTTTAAATGCAGGAAAGTTAACTCAACAGTTTATTATGGATTCGTTTTAAAAAATGAAGGCCAATCGGATAAATTTTATTAAAGCAAACCAATCTAAATTGAGAGTTGAAAAATAGCGGTTTGATGGATTATCTCAAATCTAGATCTGAAAATGACAATGTCCCATTGGTAAAATGGCCCTGGGGCTGCAGCATCTCCAGTCTCTCAGCTCATGCCCTCTCTCCAGGAGGCTGGGGAGAACATATATGGCAAAATTCTTTAAGCCATGGCAGTCAGAGTAGTGGGACTCGGCCAAGCAGGCACATAGAAGGGCTGGGGCCCTTTCCGGCCCTGGGGTTAGGCAGCATGCCCAGTGATCCTGGCTGCCTGTGGGTGCCTGTGGCTGTGGCCAGCCTGAGTGAAGTTGGCTCAGGTCCTGGGTGCTTATAGCTGGCCAGAGGGAGGGAATCCTGGGTCCCAGGTGTGGGGCAAGGCAGAGGCAGTTAGGAGCAATCAGGCCAGCAGGGGAGCACTTAGGGATAATCAGGCAGGTAGGCGAGGTGGTTAGGGGTCACACAGTATATGCTATTTTTAAAATATCATTTGTTTGATAGTCTTTCCTAGTAGATACAAATTTCTTGAGAATATATATTATCTCTGCCATTATATACAGTTTGTCCTCAATAATTATTCATTGAAATAACAAAAAATGTATGCAAAAAATATACTTGTATGCAATCATATGCCTGCCATAAAGGAATAAATAAACTGTACATTACTCCTTACTTGTTTTAAGGGCTGCTGAAACCATCTCTAAAATTTACAGTCCAAATGTTTAAAAGCAAGGACTAGAGCATAGATCTAAGCTATATTTATGTTTGCAGCAACTATGCATAATATATATAAATCCTTAATTTTGACGATTGGCTGAAACATATGCATTGCATATAACTGCCAGAAACAGGGGAGCAAAGTGGTTAGGCATGCACCTGCCATGGTAAAATGGCATTCTACTGCTTTGTACTAGAAAGCTTTAGCAAAGTAATTAATGTGCACTATTGGAATTCAAATGGTATTGCATATTTTATAGAAATGAACAAGAAAACCTTTATTATTATTATTATTATTATTATTATTATTATTATTAATCCTCACCACCCAAAGCTCTATCCACTGAGCCGAACTAGCTAGGGCAATAAGAAAACGTTTTTGTGATCTTACTTAAAGAGCTTATCTTCAAAATCTTCACTGAGTATCTTGTTAAAGAGCCTGCTCTTTTTCCCAATTACACACTTTTAATAGCTAATAATAGCAACAATAAGTCATCATTAGGGGACACCAGACACCTGCATTACTGTTTAAATCTATACATTTGTGCTGCCCAGTAGGTTCCTGTTATTGTTCCCATGGAACCAAGATCAACTGCCCAACTGTCTTTTTGCTGTTGCCTCAATTACCAGGCAGTTTTCCTACCTCAGCTTCCCATTTTGTACCTGCCATGGTCCAGCTTTTCTGCAGAGGGTAGGAGGCGGTTCTGATGGTAATCAGCCACCTGTGCTTCCAAATCTCACTTCTGCTGAATCCTCTTCTCTCCCAGGTAATGTGACTGCTCCTTTCCCCAGGTCAGTGCTCTCCCTAGAGCCCTGCCTCCAGGACAGCTGTGAGTGGTAGCTTTAATGAGGTTCTGGGGAGCTTCTTCCTTAACTGCGAGAAAGTCCAAGTTGACTGATGGACACACCTAAGCTGCAGAGTCCTCCGTTCTCTGCCCCAGCCATTCTCACCAACCTCCACTCTCTTTGGCTCCATGTTCTGGTAAGGGTTCTGGACTTCTCTCTCTGAGGTTGCTTTCTTCCCCCCCCCCCCCCGCAACCCCCCCTTTTTAAATAATATTTTTGTTTTCAATTACCTTTAAAATTATAGTTGACATATGATATTATGTTTTATGTATTCAGTGTAGTGATTAGACATTTGTGTAACTTACGAAGTGATCAACCTGCTAACTCTGGTCCCATCTGACACCATACAGAGTTATCACAATAGTATTTATTTGGGTGAAAACCTTTATTTTATTATTATTATTATTATATTTCTTGTTGAAAGTATTACAGATGTCCCCTTTTCTCTCCCCACTGGCCCCCCTCCTCCCCAGGCTTTCACTGCACTGTTGTCTGTGTCCGTCGGTTATGCATATATGATTATAAGTTCTTTGGTTGATTTCTTAGGACCTCTCTCCCACTCCCTCCCTGAGATTTGTCAGTCTATTGCATGCTTCCATGCCTTTTGATCTATTTTATTCATCAGTTTATTTTGTTCATTAGATTCCACATGAGTGAGATCATGTGGTACTTGTCTTTCTTTGGTTGGCTTATTTTGCTCAGCATAATGCTCTCCAGAACCACGACTAAACCAGAGTGCTTCCCTGGAGCCTGGGAGCCACACCAAAGGACCAGTTACAACAGCATCAAAGCAAAATCCATAGAGCTCCCAAATTATTTTTTGATTTTGGGGCTTTTTTCCCCCTTCCTTTTCTTTTTGTTTGGTTTGAATTTTCTTTCTTTTTTCTCTTCTCTCCTTTTTTTCATATTCTCTAAGTGCTATCTTTTATTTTAGTCGAATTTTTCTGTCTTCTGCACTCTTTTTATGTTTTGTTAATTATTATTTTAATTATTTTTATTGTTCAGTTTATTAATTACATTGTTCCTCCTTTTTTATCCCCCTATAGCTCCCCTCTACCCTGTAACCATCCACTCTCTGCCCTCACCTCCCCCTCCCACTGTCCTCTCCCATTGTTGCAAGATTTTTGTCCAATCTCTTGCTGCACTTCCCACACCTCTTTTCTCCCCAAGAATTGTCAGTCCATTCCCTCTCTATGTCCATGATTCTGTTATATTCACCAGTTTATCCTGTTCATCAGATTATTAATTCCCTTGATTTTTATATTCATTTGTTGATAGATGTGTATTTGTTGTTCATAATTTATATTTTTACCTTTTTCTTCTTCCTCTTCTTAAAGAATATCTTTCAGCATTTCAATATAATATTGGTTTGGTGGTGATGAACTCCTTTAGCTTTTTCTTATCTGTGAAGCACTTAATCTGACCTTCAATTCTGAATGATAGCTTTGCTGGGTAGAGTAATCTTGGTTTTATATTCTTGCTACTCATTACTTTGAATATTTCTTGCCATTCCCATCTGGCCTGCATCGTTTCTGTTGAGAAATCCGCTGACAATCGTATGTGTGCTCCCTTATAGGTAACTAACTGTTTTTCTCTTGCTGCTTTTAATATTCTCTCTTTATCTTTTGCTCTTGGCATTTTAATTATGATGTGTCTTGATGTGATCCTCTTTAGATTCCTATATTTTGGGGTTCTGTGTACTTCTTGGGCTTTTAAGTCAATTTCTTTCAAAAGGTGGGGGAAGTTTTTGGTCACTATTTCTTCAAGTAGGTTTTCATTATCTTGCTCTCTCTCTTCTTCTGGCACCCCTATAATTCGGATGTTGGCATGCTTGAGGTTGTCCCAGAGGCCCCTTACACTATCTTTAATTATCTGGATTCTTTTTGTTTCTTGCTTTTCCAGGCGAGTGGATTTTGCTTCTTTGTATTTCAAATCTTTGACTTGGTTCTTGCGGCCCTCTGGACTGCTTTTAGGACTTTGTGTAATATTTTTTTATTTCAGTCAGTGTATGCTTGATTTCTAGTTGGTCCTTTTTCATATCCTTGAAGGTCTCATTCATATCCTCATAGGTCTTGTCCATTTCCTTGTAGGTCTTGTTCATTTCTTCATAGGTCTTGTTTATTTCCTTGTAGTTCTCGGCCTTTTCTAGGAGTCTCTTGGAAAGCCTTATAACTGTGGTTTTGAATTCTATGTCCAATCGTTTTTTTCCCTCCATTTCTTTCACATCTGATTTCTTTCCATGTCTCTGCATGTTGGCTGCTTTCATGAGTTGGTCCATTAGCTGTGTGTGGTAGATGTCCTCTATGGGACAGTGGCTCAGCCTCCCCAGTTACCTGAGGTGGATACTCTTACTGCAATCCTTTATGGGTTGTACAGTATTGTTTGAGTTAAGCCCAGCTAATTGTTGTTAGCACTAGAAGGGTTTGACCTCCAGGCCAATTGGATGTGGAGGTGAGCTGTGTTCAGGTTGGATGGGCAGAGTCTCTGAGCTGAGCAGGCAGCGTCAGCTTCAGCTAATTCCTATGTGGCACACAGGTCTCTATGTTTGGTGGTAATCGCTGCAGGCACCTCCAAGAGAAAGCTGCCGCTGGTCTCCACCCATTGCCAGATAACACTGCTGCTCCCCAAATGGGTCTGCACACCCAAAGTCTCCCCCAGGGTTGTAAAACAAAAAGCTGTCTGGTGGTCTCCCATAAGAGGTAGCACGTCGCACGTCTGTGCTGACTCGCACTTTTCGCGTGAAAAATGTTGTTGTAAGCAAACGTACTCTCCTCAAACTTGGAGACCTCTGCCGTGCCCAGCTTTTAGTGTGCGTACCCTGAACCTCGGACCTCACCTGGCACTGGGGAATCTGTGCAGTGGGACATCTCCACCCTCCCCGTTGGAGAAATCCAGCCGGATTGCTGCTGACAGCCCTACAGCCTGCGAGCGCTCAAGGCTCCTAACCTCTGATTCTGCGTGTATCTTCAAGGCTGCGCTCTGCCGCTCTTCTGAGTCTCAGTGTCCCACCTTTACTTTTATTTGTGGAATTTTCACTCAGCCAGCTTTCCGGCGATTCTGGATGATGTTTGTTTTGTTGTTATGTTGTAGTTTTGGAATTGTTGCACATGGCAGCACAATAGGTGTTTACCTATGCCACCATCTTGGTTCCTCCTAATTATTTTTTCTTTATTTCATCTTTTCTTTTTCTATTCTTTATTTTGTTTTATTTTATTTATTATTTTTTAATATTATTTTCTATCTCTTATTTTTGTACTTACTCTCTTTCTGGTGTCTTCTTTGCTTTTACATTTATTTCTCTTATTATCCCTCAAGATTTCTCTTATTATCCCTCAACCTGGGAAGCAAACCTTAGATACCTTGTATTTTATTATAAAAGATTTTTGCTTTTGCTGCATTCTTGTTAACATTTGCCCACATTAAGTTTGTCCATTTCTAGATATCTATCAAGACACTTGGTTTAGTCAAATAAGATCTTATTGGGGGGAAAAAAATACTACCCTGCCATTTATTTGCCTTTAATTTTTTTCTTCCATATCAAACATTATCAAATTAGTGCTCAAGGCCAAATAGCTAGAGAGTGTTGAGCTGGGATTTGACCCAGGCTGCTCCACACTCAGTGGATACTCCATGCCAATGCTCGTTCATGATCCATGTTGGTGATACCCTTTAGCACTCCCATATCTGGACTTTTTCTACATGATCTGACCAAGAAGGCCTGCACCTTCTCCCCAGCCTGATGAAGCTAGAGAAAGGCATCTTCCTGACTGTAGGCCATGTCCTCCCTTACCTTAGAATACTTACCTTAGAACAATATAAATTGTCTCTTCTTTCTCTGTCTCCCTGTGATGCAAATCTGCTCCAATTCTTTGGAAGTCTCACAATCTAGGGATGTCTTGCTCAAAGACCTGGGAGCCATTCCATGAAAGTGTCATCATTGACGGGACAGAGCAGCACCCCCTACTTCCCTGTTTCTGTGGGAGCCTTTACTGATCAGTGACAATTAGCAAACAAGATGGCCTAAACCCTGGCCAATCTCTCATTCAGTGTTCTCCAGTGCTCACAACTCCCCCTGCTGTGTATCAGTAGCATTGAATGCAGTCTTTTCCCTATCACAAGAATTTGAATGATGTCGTCTTGTTTATTTAATGTCGCCAATATGACTTTTCTTTGACCTCTCTTATGCCTAGCTATCCTTGCTCATCTGAAAAATGGAAGGTGCACACTGGATATTACAAACACTTTCAAATTCCTTTTATTCTTGATAAGGGTACTGCAGTTGTAAAAATATACTGTTAATGAGCCAGTCAAATCTACTGTCCCATTCCTGAGCTGGAGGGACACTCTCTGAGGATTTTTCTCAGTGGGGCAGCATGTGCCCTTCCTTGACTCAGCTGCCACAGGGCAGGACAAGGTATTGTTATTAAGACACAGGTGAGGATAAGCATGGATGCCTTTTTTCCAAGGAACATTCCCATGCTGACACTTCTGTCATGTCACACACTACTGACATATAACCAGTTAAGGTGTTGAGTTCCCAAGCAATTAGAGCTCATTTCCTAGTATTGAATTCAACATTATTTTTTTTTCTAAAATGAGATCAGTGGCTTAATCTATCCAGAAGTGAACTTTTACAAGATATTTTACATGCTAGTTTCTCTCAGATAACAGTGATACAGGCCTTCTTTATAAAATAAAACATTTTATAACAATTTCCTTATCCAGACAGTTTTGAGATGGCTGCTGACAGCCACAACAGAAATGAAATAAAAACACTTCCTATTCTTTTGAAATAGAATCTATTTCTGGAGACCCGCTCTCTGTGAAACAAAGTTATCCCCCCATCAGTTTATCCAGATGTATTTTCCTTTCAAAACACTAGTGTCAGGCCTGGAATCCAAAGCTCTCTGCTAATGGTTTCCTTGGCAAAACCTTTGTCTTCCTGCAGAGCTAATCTCTAGATTTAAATTCAGATGAGATTCACTTGGTCAGCTATTTATTTCCTTTCCAACTTTTCTCTCCTCTCTATTTCTATTTTAACAATCTGATGGAAAAACATAACTAATTCTGTTATGACAGCATGCTCTGATACCTACTTAGTATCCATCAGCTTTTTTATTAAATCATATTCCACAGCAACCTTATTTAATTTCTATAAATCATTTAGTCCCTCATTAGTGAGAACCCAAAACACCAGACTGTAACCCAGCTCTTGATCAGTGTGTATGTTTGTGTGTGTGCACAGTATGCCTGGATTTGTGCACAGATAGTTACCCATACAGCTATCTACACTAATAGAAGAGAAACATGCAAATTGACTGTCCCTCTGTTATGCCACCAGCCAATAAGGATTGATTATGCAAATTAGCAGGAAAAGATGGCAGATGCCATAAAGCCAGCTGGAGTGTGTGGGCAGCTGGCAGCACACTGAGCTCTGGGGCGGGGTGGGATGTTCTCCCACATGCTTGGGGTCTGGGGACACTGGCCATGTTGCCTGGGCAAACAGGCCTGGGCTAAGATGCCTGCAGTCCCGAGCTGGGGATCTCAATCAGTGGGACAGCAAAGGAGGCCTGGGTAGAGGCAGAACCACCCATGGGTCACAATCTGCTGGGCAAAGAAAGAGGTTGCAGATGCCCACCCACCCTCCATGTACTAGGGGCAATCCAGTGGGTGTCCTTGGGACCTGTCTGCTTTGAGCCTGTGGCCAGCATGACCCTGCATTGGCGCCAAGCTGCTGGGTCCAGGGACACCACTAGGGTGTTGTCCTGTCAGCCTGAGGGTGGCTGGAGTTGGCAGTCTTCTTGGTTTGTACAACCCCCTGACTGAAGGCAGAACCAAGAGTGAGGGGGAGCACCAGCAATTCTGGGAATCATAGTTCTGGTAGCCGTTCCTAGACCTCAAGTGAAAGCCCATAGTGTCGGGAGCATCAAGAATGCTGGGAATCATAGTTCTGGTGTCAGAGGAGTAGAAGGATCCCTACTAGACACTAGATCAAAATGAGCCTGGAGCAAGTTACTATTGTGGTGGGGGGTGGAGGGAAAGCAAAGATGTCACACATAACTAAAGTCACAGAATTGAGGAAAAATTAAAGGGAAGATATCCTGCTTCTTCTAGCAAATCTCTACCAATGAATCAAACAAACAAACAAACAAAACACACACCTCTATTATTCTTTGATTACCAAATCAAACTGGGTTGGAGTCTCAGACAACTTTCTCATATGATTGCAAACACAGACAGAAACTCCCAGATTGGAGAGGATGCAGGTCAGGCAAAGAGACTAGCAACACCCCTTCTCCACCCATGCATGAATCTTTGTGCACTGGGCCCCTAGTATGCACATATGAGCATAGGTATGTTCACATAGTGTGTTCTCCATGGCTGAACTTTTGGAGATCATTATTTAAGAAGTTTTAGAAATCTTTTCCAAATATGAACCTGAATTGCTTAATAAAATATAACTATTTATTTTCAATGTTTTGAAATATTAGAAGTTGAAAGTGTACTTTAAAGTTACTGGATTTTTAATTTTTTAAAAAAATTATCTTTATTGTTGAAATATTTTCCCTTTTGACCTGCTCTAGTCCCACCCCTTCATCCCCAGGGCTTCATTGAATTTTGATTCATAAAATGTAATGTGCTGATATTTTATCCTTTTAATATCTTAAGAGGTCTGCCTTAGGACAAAAGTTTTAAAGGTCAATAGAACAGTTTCTTATTCTTGAGGTCTCCCAGCAGTTCTCCATCCTGGCAGTCCATTCAGTCCCTTGGGACTAAATCTCATGGGCCCCATTTTCGGAGGTGGGGATTCTCTGCCTTTGATTTCAACATGCGTCTGTTGTGAGACCATTTCCTCACTGACTCAAAGGGAAGGCTGTATTCATACATGCAGATAAGCAGCACAATGGAGTGGGGACCGGGAAGACATGCACAGGAGCTGTGGGAGCAGAGGCTCCCAGGATACCAGGAGGCTTACTTACAGGCATCCTGCATGGTGTTTCCAGAGGTACTTAAGCAAAGCTTTGGAATAGAAAAAAATCAAAAAGTGGTCTTAAACCAGTTCAATAATGAATGATAGAAAGCCCAGAATGGTACCCAGGTTTAAATGTCAAGATTGTGGCAAAAAGGAAGATTTTTCTGGAGAGTAGATCTCCATAGAATTCCATAGCATAATGGTAGGGCTTGAAAATATTGAGTACATGGAAAAAGCAAATAGGTTTTTCTTAATTAGTAGCTACAAGAAAAACAAACACCTTAAACTCAAACTGTCATGGATTCATAAGTATTGCATGACCATTGTCCCTTTATTTAAATCTGCTTTTCCTCCTCACAGGGTCCTGTTATTTATTTACTAGAGACCCATTGCACAAAGATTCATGCAATAGGTCTTCCTTCCCTTGGCTGCTGGCACTGGTTTTCCTCCAGGACCTGGGACTCAAGCCTTTGCTCTGGCCACCACCTTCCATCTTCGTTCCAGCCAGAGCCTTCAGTATTCTCTGCTGTGGCTGAAGCAACACTTTTGTAGCTCCCTCTGCCCCCTGCCATCCTCCTCATAGCAGGCATCCCACCTGCCTGACTGCTCTGTGCCTGCGTATGCAAATTAAATTTCCATCTTTGTTGGGTTAATTTCTATACATACTCCTGATTGGCTGGTGGGCATCATGGAAGTACAGTCAATTTGCATATTTCTCTTTTATTAGTGTAGACTAGAGGCCTGGTGCATGAAATTTGTGCATGGGGAGTTATCCTGGCCTGCCCCTTCTCCAATCTGGGACCCCTCGAAGGATGTCCTACTGCCAGTTTACAGGGTTCAGGCATCCTTCTCACAATCTGTGATTGCTGGTCCTTAACTATTCACCTGCCCACCTGCCTGGCTGATTGCCTCTAACCACTCTGCCTGCTGGCCTTCTAACTCCCACCTGCACCCCCACTGCCAGCCTAGTTGCCTCCCCCAGCAGCCTGATCACTCCAACTGCCCCCCATGCCAGTGTGCTCAGCCTCACTTTCACTCCCCACTGGCCTACTCATCCTCAACTTCCCCCCTGCTGGCCTGCTCACTCCAAACTGTCCCTCCCCACTGTCCTGATCACCTCCAACTGACCCTCATTGATAGCCTGCTCACCCTAACTGCCCCCCACTCCTGATGGTATGCTTATCCCCAAAGGCCCACCCCACACTAGCCTGATCATCGACAACTGCTGTTTCATCCTGGCCTGATCACCCACAATTGTCCTCCCCTCTTGGCCTCTAACCACCTCTGCCTTGACCCCTCCATCATGACTTTGTCCAGAAGAACTCCCAGCAGGTCTCCTGAAAGGTCTCCTAATCTAATTAGCATATTACCCTTTTATTAGTATAGATAGAGGCCTGGTTCATGGGTGGGGGCCAGCTGGTTTGCCCTGAAGGATGTCCTGGACCAGGGTGGGGTTCACTTACGGTGTGGGGTGGACTGGGCAAGGCGCCTGTGGTGGTTTGCAGGCCAGCCACACACCCATGGGGTGAGAGTCCCTGCTGGGGGTGTGTGGCCAGCCTGGGCAAGGGGCTGATGGCTGTTTGCAGGCTGGCAAGCCTCCCAGCAGAGATTCTCACCCCATGGGTGTGTGGCCAGCCTGGCTGAGGGGTTGAGGGACATTTTCAGGCTGGCCACACCTCCTTCAACCTGTTGAGGGGTTGAGGGGTGTTTTTAGGCTGGCCACACACCTTAGCTCATTCCTGCCATCCCCTATGCCTGGCCAGCCTGGGTGAGGGGCTGATGGCTGTTTGCAGGCTAGCCAAGCCCTGCAGTGGGGACCCTCACCTCATGGGTGTGTGGCAAGCCTGGGTGAGGGGTTGAGGGCTGTTTTCAGCAGGTATCTGGGATTTAATTATCTTCTATAATTGAAACTTTGTAGCCTTGAGCTGAGGCTAGGGCTGGTCAGGGTGGGCGGGAAGCTTGGCTTCCACCATCACCAGGGGCAATCCAAGCCCCCTGCTGGCTCCAGTTCTGTGGTCGCCACCAACTTTGTTGGGCCAGCCTGTGTGAGGGGCTCAGGGCTGTTTTCTGGCTGGCCACACCCCCTTCAGGGTGGATGTCCACAATGGAGTGCCTGACCAGCCTGAGTGAGGGTCTGATAGTTATTTGCAGGCTGACTATACCCCCCAGTGATACAGGCTCCCAGCCCCTCCTTTTTTTCTTTTCTTTTTTTTTTTGTTCAGTGCCTCCTAGAACAGAGGTTGGGAGCAGGTATCTGGGATTTATTTATCTTCTATATTTGAAGCTTTATAGCCTTGAGCAGAGGTCAGGGCTGGCCAGGGTGGGCAGGAATCTTGGCTTCTTCCATCACCGGGGGCAACCCAAGCTTCCTGCTCACTCCAGCTTTGTGGCTGCCACCATCTCTGTTGGGTTGATTTGCATTATCACTCCTGATTGGCTGGTGGGTGTAGCAGAGTGATGGTCAGTTTGCATGTTTCTCTTTTATTAGTGTAGATCTTACAACTATTCATGAAAAAACAACACCAGGGTGGTCAATGAGTGTACCTTCTTTACTGATTATTCTTTCAGTCATCAAAACGTTTGTAATGACTTTTGTAATAACTTCAAAAAAAGTCTCCTCAACCCTTTAAACTAATCTGCATATGTTTAAGATAAAATCCCCTTTACAAAAATGATCAGTTCCACCTAATGTGGATCTGTTTTATCTCTACACATGTGATGGCCTTTTTTAAATCATTTTTTTTATTGCAGAACAACTGTTATCTCTTCACTGTACTTGACTATATCCCACCCACTCTTCAAATAGGCATGTTATAATTTCCTCTATAAAATCTTCACTCAGTGCCTAGATGTGCAGCACACTCACTCCTTTGAAATCTGTAGAACTTCCTATCCACACAAACTACTTGGCATTGAACCTGTTCATGTTAGTCTATAACATTTTAACCCTTAAAAATGGTTTGTCTTACCCCTAGGAAAGATTTATTGAAAACAAAATGTATCTTAATGACTCTTCAGACTCCCAACATCTAACAGTGGGTACTGCTCATATTAAATCTCACCATATATTTTCTGATGGGAGAAATAAAAAAGAATTTCCAGAGAATACCTTTGCAAATTTCTTCACATAATTTATACATTTAGAGACCTATAGTAAAGCACTAGCATTTTATGAAAAGTGATTTCACATACTCTGTCATCATGTACGAGGATGAATTTTGTTAAAAGGTATACATTAGTGATTATTACAAGCTTCATATGTGTTAGCTGATTGAAATGTCCAAAAAAAAAAAAATCCAAGGACTAAATTGATTATGTTTTTTAGTTAGCAAAATGACACATATTATTCAAGGAAATATCTTAGGTTTCTGTTAGGTTGAGGCTGGGGGAAATTCCAGAGCTGATGCATGCAGCCACAAGATAGATGGTGACACAGATAACTGGCACCTTCCTAGACCCCAGGCCCAAGACAGAAATTCCACACCACTCATGCCTTCTGCCCTCCCCCACCTCCACTACACATCTGTATAACAAAAGTACAGAAGCTTCCTTTTGGTGCAAACTTCCCTGGTCCACCCTCGGACCAGTGAATTTAGCCAGGGAGTGGAAGATTAAAACCTCCCTCTTTTAATGGGCGGACTCTCCATCTTTTGTCTCCTGCATTGCGAGTTTCTGTTTCTACTAAAAATGGCTGCTGATTATATAAAATTTAATTTAAGCTTTTGGTAAATATTCTTCTAATTATTTGTCATGAGATGCATAGACATGTATTTAGCCAATTTGGCTCAGTAAAAATGACATTAGCTTGGGAATAGTTGGGTAAAGTTCAAATGAGATTAAAAAGATGAAACAAATAATTAAGAAGATGGAGAGGACATATGAAGGAAAATAGTCACCTAATTATTCTCATGTCAAAATTGTCTATGTAGCCACAATCATCTGGTTATAAAGACATGAGAGACTGGAGGCCAATTGAGAATGAGGTGATGTATGTACCTTCATATTTTTATCTGTGCTCTTCCTGGAGCTGTCCTTAGTTTCCATCTGCATGGGTTAATTCTCTCCCAGGATAGGTTTTTTATTTTTATTTTACTATTTCATGTACTTCAGCTTACTTTAAAATATGCTATAATCTATAAATTGCCCCAGAATCCTAATGTCTTACAACAATGAATATGTATTTTTGACTCATGTACTCACTTCAGTGACTAAAGCAAATTCAAGGTCTAACCTTCCCTAGAAAAAGACAATCAGTAATTTGAACAGTCATACTCTTTCCCAGCTCATTCCTGCCTTCCCCTTTGCGCGTTTATCATCTTTTAAAGCACCCTCACTTCCTTCTCAAGTGCAATTATCAAAGACTCTCGTCCACCACAGAACTGACTTGAAGTCAAGTGTTTCAGGATATTTTCTCTGTTGGTTTCACATATGGATTCTTCTGATCCAGGGATTTCTGTTTATATGACACGTTATATGAGCTACACACTCAATTTAGAATGTTGCAATAAATATTTCTGAGAAATAAGGGAAGTTGATCAGTGCCTTATGGTCACCTGACAGTTCCAGGTCCCCTGAGGTGCAGGTGGGGCTAGGCTCTGTGTTTTCACTCTTGGACCCTGACCATAGATTCATCTCGACTTGGGTCATGGTGAGGTCTGAGAAGAAAGAGTAAAGAGCACAGGGGACACAATGAATAAAAGTTCTTACTGGGAACACACTTGTAACTGCCACTCACATTTTTTTTTCTCTTCAAGAGTGAGGCAAGATGATTTAAAAACATGTTTTTATTGTTGAAAGTAATACAGATGTCTCCTTTTCTTTCCCCATTGACCTCTACCCTGCACCTGCCCTGCCCCAGGCATTCACCAGCCTATTGTCTGTGTCCATGAGTTATGCATATGTGCATATAAATTTTTGGTTAATCTCTCCCCACTCACCTCTACTCTGAGATTCCACAGTCTGTTCCTTGCTTCCATGTCTCTGGATCTATTTTGCTCATCAGTTTATTTTGCTCATTAGATTCTACATATGAGTGAGATCATGAGATTCTTATCTTTCTCTGACTGGCTTACTTCACTCAACATAACACTTTTCAGGTCCCTCTATGCTCTTTCAAAGGGCAAGAGATCCCTTTTTCAGCTGCACAGTATTTCATGGAGTAAATGTACTACAGCTTTTTTTTATCTTACTGCTCAAAGAAAGTCACCGCATTCAAAACAGACTTCTAGAGCTCAAGAAGAGGTAGAACATATTTTGAAAAATAATACCATCTACTATATTATATTAGCGTAAGTTTACTACAAATGAAAATGCATTGGGCGTGTTCTATTTATGCATTTGTGTTAAACACACAAACCACAGAAAGAGCTAGAATATAGTACAGTAGGTAAGTCCTTGAGTTATGTCAGAGATTCCTCTGTCCCTAGGTGTGATGTACCACGATTTTTGCCGTAAGTCGGAATCCACCTACATAAGCACATGTCACTCACATGAAGCCCATACACAGCAGTAATGAAGTGACACAGTAAAAAATATTTAAAAGAAAGAACAATTTCTGACCTTTACTTGTGGCCAATAAATAATAAAGAACATAAAGCACATATGTACATACATCAAAATGAAGGAGATTTTTCTTTATTAATAAACTAGAGGCCTGGTGCATGAAATTCATGCACGGGGAGCGGGAGATGTCCTTTAGCCTGCACCCTTTCCAATCTGGGACCCCTCGAGGGATGTCCGAATGCTCGTCTAGGCCCGATCCCTAAATGGGCAGTTGGACATCCTTCTTACAATCCAGGACTGCTGGCTCCAAACTGCTCACCTGCCTGTCTCCCTGATTGCCCCTAACAGCTTCTGCCTGCCAGCCTGATCACCTGATCACCACTACCCTGCCAACCTAATTGATGTCTAACTGCTCCCCTGCCAGCCTGTTTGCGCCCAACTTCCCTCCTCTGCCAGCCTGGTCACCCCTAACTGCCCTCCCCGGCTGGCCTGATCACCCACAACTGCCCTCCCTTGCAGTCCTGGAACCTCCAATGGCCCTCCCCTGCTGGCCATCTTGTGGTGGCCATCTTGTGTCCACATGGGGGCAGGATCTTTGACCACATCAAGGCAGCCCTCTTGTGTGTTGAAGTTATGGTCAATCTGCAAATTACTCATTTATTAGATAAGATAGAGGCCTGGTGCATGGGTGGGGGCCAGCTGGTTTACCCTGAAGAGTGTCCCAGATCAGGGTGAGCATTCCTTTGGGGTGAGGGGCAGCCTGGGCGAGGGTCCTTTGGAAGTTTGCAGGCCAGCCACGCCCCCCAGTGACCCAAGCAGAGGCCCAGGTGTCTGGGGTTAATCTATGTCTACAATTGAAACTTTGTAGCCTGGAGCGGAGGCCTAGGCCAGCAATGGCAGACTGAAAGTTTGGCTTCCTTGGTTGCCAGGGAAACCCAGGCCTCTCTTCTCTCCAGCTCAGTGGCTGCCACCTTTTCTGTATCTTTTATAACTGAAACTTTATAACATTGAATGAAGGCCTAGGCAGGCAGAAAGCTTGGCTTCCTCTGTTGCCGGGGAAACCAAGCCTTCCTCCTGCTCTCAGTGGTGGCAGCCATCTTGGTTGGGGTTTATTTGCATAATTTGCTCCTGATTGGCTGATGGGCATAGCTGTGGGTGTGGCTTGTGGGTATGGTGAAGGTATGGTCAAATTTGCATATTACTCTTTTATTAGATAGGATGGGAGGTGGCAACTTAACCACAAAATGAGGTTGGTCAAATCCAATGTAACCCAAGGACTGCCTGTATATGATATATACTACTTTTCTTAAGTGGTAAAAATCTAAAATATATGTAAAATTTTCTCTAGGGTATCTCTTTGTGAACTTCCTTGCTTCTTTGATACAGCTGATGATTATAAGAATATGTTTGTCCAAGATAATATGCCTCCATTACTTCTAATTTCTTCATGTCATCTAATTAAAATCAGCTATTGAAGTCAAGCTTCATTGTCTGTTTTCTACCTTCTCTCATTGAGAGGCTCACATATATAATATACAATAAGACGTACACAACAAAACATGTAGTGCCAAAGTGAATTATTTTTATTGTACATAGAAACCCATATGTTTTTCTTTTGTTTTTAATACTGATTTTACTTCTAGCATTATTGATAATGTCAAGAACAGCCATGTAGAAAATAGGAGTTCCAAGGGAATTTTTTTTGAAATTTGATTAATTCATAAGCAGTGACAGATAATTGCTCTGAACTTCTTGGACCATGGCTTTCTGTCACACTGATCAATAATCTGTCTGAAAAGCAGCATGGTGAGAATAACAATATTTACTGAGTATACAAAGGTTCAGGCACTATTGTGGACTACCCAACTCACCAATAACTGCAATGGTAAGACTCATTCTATGATAGTTTTGCTACCTCATTTATAGTTTCAACTTGTGCTCTAATAATAATATCTAATCAAAGTGAAATTAACATGTTTTGATCTAAATATACAATGTAATTCAATTATGAAAACCAGTTTGAGTAACAAATGTTCCCAAAGTACAAATTAATTTATGAAATATATTTTTTCTAATTCCTACAAATGCTAGACTTGGCTGTGTTTGCTAGTTCTGTGCTTCAAGTAGATTGTAATAATTAAAAAAATAAAAGGAAATAATATTAGCTAAAGGCATTTGTTTGACAGTGCTAACATGTTTTGAGAAACATCTAATTTATCTTAAAGAAAGTTTTATTATATAAAACTAGGGGCCCGGTGCATGAAATTTGTGCACTGGGGGTGGGTGATCCCTCAGCCCAACCTTCCCCCTCAAACATACTGGGAGACCTCAAGGGATGTCCTATTGACCCCTCACCCCTGGCCAAAGATTTAGGGCTTGGGCACCCAGCCATCACTCTGCAGTGAGGCTGATGGCTAGCTCTGCCCCTGCCGCCTTGGCCCCACCCACCTGGCCCTGGCCTTAGCCCAGGCTGCTGGTGACCACCCAGCAACCACCTGGGCCCTGGGTCCCCCAAGCTTTCTAACACCTCAGCCCTGCCCTCCACCCCAGCCCAGGCCTTAGTCCCAGCGGCAATTGCACAGCCCTGGGGATACCCCACCCCCTGCTCCTGCACACTGCATGTGGCCTCCCGTGTGCCGTGCTTGGCCCCATCTCCTGTTCCTGTGCACTGTGCTCGGCCCCACACCTCATGCTGCTTGGCCCTACCCCCGCTCCTGATTGGCTGGTAGTGTAACAAGGTACAGTCAAATTTGCATATTACTCTTTTATTAGATAGGACTGTTGAATCATTAAATCTGGAGGCACTGAAAAAAGATACTTCTTTTTTGTCCATAATCAACACTTTGTGATTGCGTTTATTAGAATTGCTGTGCTTTGCAAGAAACAAAGACCTCAACTTTATGAATTAATAAGAAAAAATAAATTTATCTTTCATTATGAATAAATGTGCTCCTATTTGTAATAGACACATAAAAACACTACAGCCTAAATTAGATTCTAATTTATTTTAATCACACATGAAACTTTAAAAAAAGAGACCACATTTAAAATCAACAAATTTCATATTTTCTAAACATAAAATAATTCATTCAGAAATCAATAATAAATAAACTTAAGAAAATATGTATATCCTTGTAAATAGCAAAAATGAACTATTTTAAATAACTCAAGTTAAAAATATCACTGATATTGGAATATATTAAAGAAGACAATTGTTAAAATGCCACATTTCAAATGTGGGTAATACTCCTAAAGTCATTTTTAGAGGAAAAAATGTATAACATTGAATATTCGTATTAAAAATGAAGATTGAAAATTAATGAGCTAAGTATTCAATTTAAGGAGTAAGAAGCAGAATGATAGACAAAATAGAAGAGAATAAAACAAATAAATGTAGACATGAAAATAAATGCAATTGAAAACAGATATAGTATAGAATAGACAAATCAAACTAGAAGTTGGTTCTTTGAAATAACTAATAAAAGACACACAAATAGCTCAATTTAATAGAGAAACAATAATCCAAGAAATTAAAGTCACAAATAAGTTATATAAGGGATAAAAAAAGGGGAAGAATCATGTCTGAGAAATTAAACATAAATTTAGAGTATGAATAATTAACTTGAATTTTTATTTTTTTTAATTTACTTTTCTTTTTACTGAATTTATTGAGGTTTCAGGTGCACAATTCTACAACATATTATCTATAGCTGTAACATTGGTGTAAATAAAATGTACTAATTTATTTTAGCAACTATAATATGAGAAATGTAATTAGTTTACATTACTTTGATGAATTATTTAGGAAGAAAATAAAAAGATATAAAATCTAATAAAACTTTAGTACTTATTTATAGTTAGAAATATAAATTTAATGGATGTATTAAAATTATTTCGAACAAGATATCCTAAAATATTTATATAATGGGAAGTGTTTTGAAAATATTTTCTAGGAGACCTTTATTTGCTACATATTAAGTAGATGTTTTTTTACCCACCTAAATTTTACAATGTTTTGGTATTTGCAGGAGGTGTTCTTTCATGGGAAATAATCCTATATAATAAAGAGCTAATATGCAAATGGTTGTCATGCCATTCCACCATCATACCCTAAAGGCTCAGACATTGAACACAGAGGAGAGAGGAATGGAGACCAGCCAGGCTGTTGCCCAGGAGAGGGACAAGCCACCCGCCCCACAGTCCTGGGTGTCAGTGACTGTGCCTGTGCCTGTGGCCTGGACTGGGAGAGGGACAAGCTGCCCTCCCCATGGTATGGGGCACCTATGACTGTGGCCCAAGTGAAGCTGCCTGCCCACAGTCCCCTGTGGCTATTGCTGGCCCTGGCAAAGCTGGCCCAGTTCCTGGGTGCCTGCAGCTGGCCAGAGGGAGGAAAGCCTGGGTCACAAGTGTCTGCAACTGCTGGAGGAGGGAATACTGAGTCCTGGGTGTGGGGTGAGGCAGAGGTGCTTAGGGGCAACCAGACCAATAGGGGAGCAGTTAGGGGTGATCAGGTTGGTAGGGGAGCAGTTAGGGGTGATCAGCCAGTCACCAGAGATGGTTAGGGGCAATCAGGCAGGTAGAGGTGGTTAGGGGTGATCAGGCTGGCAGGCAAGTGAGCATTTAGGATCCAGTAGTCCTGTATTGTGAGACAGCCAGACATCCCCCAAGGGGTCCTGGATTGGAGAGGTGCAGGCCGGGCTGAGGGACCTCCCCTTCACTCGTGCATGAATTTTGTGCACTGGGCCTCCAGCTACTAAATAATTCCAAATAAATGTTTGAATATGGTAGATGATATAATGGCAGGAAAAGGGGTGAGGGTAGGATTTAGAATGTTAACATTTATTTGTTCTTAATCTCACTCATGCAAGAGTAGACCTTCCTTCCCCCGGCTGCCAGCACTGGCTTCTCTCTGACACCCAGGACCTAGGCTTCCCTCTAGCCGTCAGCAGGCACCTGGGGCATGGGCTTCCCTCTGGCCATTGGCAGGCACCCAAGACCTGGGCTTCCCTTGTAGCTTCAGCTTTGTCCGAGGGACATTGAAGGACATCCAGTCTAGTTAGCATATTATGCTTTTATTATTATACAGATTTTCTGTGTAGACATTTATGTGTTTATATCATGGCCCATAATTTTTTCTCTTCAAAACAAACTACTTTACCTGTGGAATATAGTCATTTACACTAAGTGTGACATATAAAAAAATAATTCCTGAGAGTAAGTGTTTTTTATTCAAAAACTTATAGTTGGAGATATATAAAAGACATATATTTTGAGTATTAAATTTTATATGTTCTTAATTTTTAGAGCAGTTTTATGCCATCTTTACTGTTCAAAGTGAATTAACAGAGCACAGAATCCTTGAAATTAGCCCTGGTTATTAGCATGTGTATTTATTTCTCCACTTTTGGTCAATTATACCTCCACCCTTCAAAAATAAAGCATCTGTATTCTTATGGTAAAGTGAACATATAATTTACACAGTGGAATAATACTTGGCTGAAAAAAAGAAAGAATTTTACCCTTTGCAACAGCATGGGTGGACCTGAAGAACATGTGCTAAGTGAGATAAGCTAGCCGGAGAAAGATAAATAGCATATGATTTCACTCAAATGTGGAAACTAATGAAAAAAATGAACTAATATGCAAATTAGAGACATATTCATAGATAGAGAGCAGGCTGGCAGCTGGTAGGGTGGGGTGGAGGCTGGGTGATGGGTGATGAGTGGAGTTATTGAGCAAAAAAGAAAAAAAAGAAATCATGGACAAGGACAACAGTGATGGCTGGGACAAGGTGGTGGGGGGAAGTGAAGGAGAGTAGAGGAGGGATAAATGGTGATGGAAGGAAACTTGGCTTGGGTGGTGAACACACAATGCAGTGTACAGATGATGTATATAGAATTGTGCACCTGAAACCTGTATAATTTTGTTAACTTGTGTCATTCCAACAAATTCAATTAATAAATAATACTACTATGGTAAAGGTACTTTGTATAATTTTTGTTAAATTGCAGGATTCCACATATCTATTTATGGCATTATGAGCAAATAGAAACATGGGGTGGTCATTGAATTTATTTATATTTTGATTTAATTTGACATGTTGGGAGCCTAGTCTCAACACGTTACCTCATGATCCATTAAGCAGTGACAGCAGAATACGGGTGTCATTTTATACAACCAGGAACACCCTTGACTATGTACAAGAACTTAAACGCTGGCGCAATTACCCCACTTTAGGTTCAGTGACAAATGAAAGCTGACAAAGTAGAAACAAAATTAACACACTTTGAAATGAAAACATGTCCACTCTAATTGACCAGTTTCTGTATTCACCTGCCATCTCTGTTTCCCTATAACAAATGGAAAACTTAATAAAGTTAGATGAACCTGTAAGCTTCAATCAAATGCAAGTTAGAAGATGTGATTATGGCTTCATCATGGCCCTAGTTAGAAGGCCTGATTGTCACAGATATGTCCATCTTCACTGAAGACACTTTACAGAGGAGGATCTCACCTCAAGTCTTAGTTTAGCAAAGATATAAAATGCATTACCTTTGTCTAGTCTCCATGTTCATCTAAGGCAGTGGTTGGCAAACTGCAGATCCTGAGCCACATGAGGCTCGAGAGCTGCAGTTTCCCGCTCTGTTGACTAATAAGTTTGCTGACCACTGATCTAAGGAAATGCCTTCTCTTTCACAAGGCTAAAGTGATATCAACTTCTTGAGTTCTGTTTATACGTTCAATTGACTCACTTTGTATCTAAGAAAAATTCTTTAAATGAAATAAGAGATATTACTTTACTCCTAAATTTTGAGTTAAGAAACAAATTATATAAGACCAATAATTTGAGTTTTGCAAACCATCCAATTTTTGTGAATATAATTTATTATTAGAAATGACTTAATGTATTACATGAAAAGAATATCCACCTATCATAATATTTTAAATTATTTTTATTTTTGAGTCACTGAGTTATTAAAATTTGGTCCTAGTTTCCATTCTTCCTACAGTTTCTAAATTCTTACCATAATTCTCAAGGTGATAATTTAAGGAGTGATTTAAAATATTTTTATTAGCTCATTTTCTTCCTAAGAACTTTAAGGAATGGAAATACCTAAACATGAAATATACTTATTCTATAATTTCTCATTGACTAATAACTCAGCTATTTTTTATTTACTTTATAAATTTAGAATTTTATGTCATGCCTATTATAAACACAATTATTATAAGTGTCTAATGTGTGATAATTGATTTTTATTTCCTCTTTATATCTGAGAACCAAGGATCTAATTGATAATGGTGGCCATGATGGCCAATTCTCTACCAAAATCCATCTCCTTCCTCTGCCATTTACATAGGATGGTAGTGGACACTTGGATAATCTACATTCCCAGCCTATCTTGCAGTAAGTGGGGACCAAGTTCCCTCCATTCCAATGTGAGCAAAGCTGATGTGGGTGGTTTCTAGGACAGAGATTCTGAGAGAGAACATATGTCTTCTTTGTATTTTCTTTCTCTTCTCCCTCCCGGACAAAAATTACATTAAGAAAATGGATGAATAAAAAAGAAACGTAAAAAAGTCTAGGTTGTTGAATCAAGGCATGGAGAAAGCTCCCTAGAATATTTGCCCTGCCTTTTATAGAAACCAGACATTAGCCTCTGTTGTCTTCGCTTTCATACATAGGTAATAAGAATGCAGAAATTTGTACTGGGTTGGGGTATTATCATAAACTTAAAAGATGTGAGACTGGTTTAGTTTGTAGGCAGTTGGGTTGGGATATTGAAGTTTAGAAAGTGAAAGAGTCTTGTAAAATTGTGGTAAACACTTGATAGAAAGTCATGTGAGATAACCCCTAAAAGACAGAGCAAATATATGTTGAGCTTTAACCAGGGGTGTGGACTGCAATCATTTGGTCTGATAAGGCAACCACAGGTGGGACTTGAAATAAATAAATCTAGGAGCTTTTTTCATAGCAACATAACTTTATATTAAGTAAGTTACATTAAGCAAGTGATGTTATAAATATTCGAATGGCCTCGGCAGAAAAAAGATTCCCCACCTCTGTTTTAGAAATAATTAGGGAAAGATAGGTTACCATCTATTGACTTTTGCAGGCAGGTTAATGCAAGACATTGTAGGAGATGAGGTTAGAAGGAATTGATAGATTTGCAAGGAAAGGGAAGAAAAGTGAGTCTAGAAATGGGAGCTCTGTGGAGCTGCAAAATTCTAAGCTTATTGTTTTAGATAGCTTCAGGCTGTCACCACCGTTAAAGGTCAGAGAGGACCAACAGCTGATCAAAATTACAGAAAATACAGTGGGACTAATGATGGTGTCTAACAAAGAAATGTGTTGGGTCCACTAGTACACAGACATTTGGGAAACAACATATATCAGAGAACAACCGATTTTTCTTTAAAGAATTTTTAAGTTACATTTATTGGGGTGACATTGATTAATAAGATTATATAGGTTTCAAGTACACTATTCCTTTAAAAATATTTTTATTAATTTCAGAGAGGAAGGGAGGGGAAGAGAGAGATAGAAACATCAATGATGACAGAATATCATTGATCAGTTGCCTCCTACACACCCCCTACCAGGTATCAAGCCTGCAACCCAAGCATGTGCCCTTGATTGGAATCAAACCTGGGACCTTCCAGTCTGCAGTCCAAACCCACTGAGCCAAACCAACTAGGGCTCAAGTATACAATTCTGATACATCATCTGTATATTTCATTGTGTACCCATCACCCAAAGTCAAATCTTCTGTCCTCATATATTTGACCCCCTTTTCCTTTTCCCCGCTACCGTGTTTTGGGTGAATTTTATTACCAAAGAAATGGTGAGCTTTGTCTAAAAAGCCAGTGACTATTCAGAACCTAATCTATTCTTCTGCTACCAAGCTTCCACCAAAAGAAATGAATCCTCAAAGCGGTATGTCCCTCTTGGAGGACATATTCTCAGTAAAATGGGCATTTGCTGCCATTTGAGATAAGGCCACAGGTCAAAGTTGGGAATCAAAGATGGAGAATAGAGTATTAGTAAAAATCAGAGTAATAATGGCAATCAGGGCCTTACCTGCCATTGAAAAATATTTAACTTTTACTCCAAGTGAAAAGGAGAGATTTGCAGAGTTTTACACTGAGCAGTGAAACAATCTCAATTAAAATAGTTTCTAGAGGAAGTATTCTGGTGATCTGTTGAGGACAGACTATAACCAGAGACCTAGGCACAGTGAGCTTGCTTAGGAAGGTATTGAAATAACCTCGCAGAGAGATAGGGGTGAATTAGATCAGGTAGAGATGATCAGAAGTCAGGAGAAATGCTGGAATTTTCTGTAGGCACTGTCAAAGATAGATTTCAGTCAACATACAAAATATTGTTATTGGCTTACTTTTTAAATGTCTATTTACTACTTTGCCATATAAAATGATATTTTAAAGGTTATAAGCAATACGTTATGTTAATTTTTACTTTATGGCAGCTGGTTTCATCTCTTTGTGTCTGGGACCCTGATTGATGAAGATTTACCCTCTTGAACTATAACAACAGGAGCGATGACTGCTATGATTAATGCTGCTTTAAAATTGGCCAGCAAAGGTACTGGCATGTTAGAAGGACTCAACCGACATCCTGGACCCACTGATGCTCTGTATCTTCTAAGTGAGTTTCACTAATGGATGCATGTTAAATTCTATACTGACCTCGTGCTTTGGCATCCTATGGAGTCTTGAAATATTATGAATGCTCAAGGCACTCTCTATCTCTCTGGAGCATGCCCATGACTTTCCTCTCCGTTTTTCCTTTGCTTTCTCTGTCCCAAACTCCAAGGGCCCTTCCTTTGATTCTGTAACTTGTGTCCTGACTCCTCGCAGCCAATTTGAATCACTTCTGCCTCTGTGACTTTCTATCTAAAAAGTGAAATAAAGGATTAATGTCCAAAATATATAAGGAAGTCATACAACTTAACAAAAGAAAGACAAACAATCCAATTAAAACATGGGCAAAGGACCTAAATAGACACTTCTCCAAAGAGGACATAAAGACCAAGAGATATATGAAAAAATGCTCAAAGTTACTGCTCTTTAGAGAGATGCATATCAAAACAATAATGTGGTATCACCTCAGACCTGTCAGAATGGCTACCACCAACAAATCAACAAATGGCAAGTGCTGACAAGGATGTGGAGAAAAGAAAACCTTAGTACACTGCTGGTGGAAATGCAGATGGGTGTAGCCATTATGGAAAAGAGTAAGGAGTTTCCTCAAAAAACTAAACATGGAACTGCCATTTGACCCAGTGACCCTACTCTAGGAATATATCCTAAGAAACCCAAAGCACCAATCAGAAAGAATGTATGCAATCCTATGTTCATAGCAGCACAATTAATAATAGCTAAGATCTGGAAACATCCCAAGTTGCCCATCAGTAGATGAGTAGATAAAAAAAAAGTTGTGGTACATTTATACCACAGAATACTATGCAGCAGTAAAGAAGAAGACTCTTGTACCCTTTGAGACAGCATGGAGAGACCCAGAGAGTGTCATGCTAAGTGAAATAAGTCAGTCAGAGAAAGTCAGCTATCACATGACCTCTTTCATATGTGGAATGTAAGTAACAAAATACACTGATGGACAGAGTGGATCTAGAGACTAGAAGCATGGAACAGAGTGTGGAATCTCAGAGGGAAAGCAGGGGACGGGGAGAGGCGAGGGGAGATAATCAACCAAAGACCTTGTATGCATATATGAATAACCAATGGACAGACAATAGGGTGCTGAAAGCCTGGGGTGGGGTGGTGAGTAGGCTGGAGGGGATCAATGGGGGAAGAAGGGGGGCATATTTAAGACTTTCAACAATAATTATTCAAAACATTATTTTAAAAGGTTAAATAAATGTGGGCTTACAAACAAAACAATTGAAATGATTAAGAAAATCTCTATAACTAAAATAAGTTTTATTATTCATCATTTTGAAAACTATATCTTAATCCATATTAGAACAAACTTATCCTTCTGGCTTTGAAAGCTTGCTTCTGTTCAGAGTGAGCTTATCAGCAGAGTTCTTAAAGGAGAGGCTAGGTGGCCCACCCCAGACTGCAGCTCAACTTTGTGTTGGGAAATAAAACGATAATGTAAAGCTGATTTCATTTTCTTGCATTTGCTAATTTGTTAGGAAAACACATAACTTTTTTAAATATAAGAGGCTTAATTGCTAATGCTATTATTATTGCATATTAGGAAAACCAGAGTTATTATTTCAATACAACAACCCTTGACTTATAGCACTAATTCTAAACTTTTATTTTTGAAAAATGACTATCACAGTACACTCCTATACTTGTCCATTATTCAGGTAAACATGGCAATTCACAAGTAATTATGGGGTGGGGACAGGGATAGGTGTGAAGCTTGGGAGAAGTGTCTATGTACCAACTAGAAATTTCCCATCCATCCTAATTATACTGAAATTATTGTTTGTGTTTTCAGATAGTTCAGTATACCATTTCCCATTATGCATATGTATAGCTTACTGTTAAATAACTACCATGTCATGTGACTGCCACCACATTCAGCAGGATCCCTACATCATTTCATTAATCTTTATAACAAACCTAAGGGATAAGTGTTTCCTTATCATTTGACACTTGAAGAAACTGGTTTGAAGATATTAGGAAACTTGCCTAATATCAGGTCACACAGTGAGTCAAGGGAAGATGTAGTGAAATTCATTCTGTTTCACTATACAACCCATGCTCTTTGCTCTACACCGCTAGGGGTTTAGTTCTCCAATAGTGGTAAATAAAATTCTCTGCATATCCAGAATTAAGAGATGCCCAGGGTGTCTTAGCTGGATGCTGGTGTCATAGTTTTGGAAGAGCAGCAAGAGGCCCAGTGACATGTGGCGGAATCCTATATGGTCAGTACTGTGATAGCTTTCCACCTTGACCCCATCAACTAGGAATAAAACATAGAGAAGAAAATCACAATATTTGGTTGAAATCAATTCCTACTGGGAGTGTTAGATTGATTGAGTTGTGCAATAAGTTATACTGGGCACATTTGAGCCAATGGAGAAGTAGAGATAATAAAAAGAGATAGTAGAAAGTGCTGGACTCACTTAGGTTTTGAAATTATGGATTTGAAACAGATTCTTCACACCCTCAAAAGTCCCAGGAACCTCAAACATCTCTGTATCATCATGAACCTCATCCATTTGCCTCTAGAGCAGCTGGGAAGCAATCAGGTCATTCCATAAGCAATGAGTCTGAGTCTGAAATGACTCTACTGTAAAACTCAGAATTCTGCTCAGCTCTGCAGGAGGAGTGGTGAGTGAGATGGTCACAGATCTAGCAGTCATGGTGCTTGCCAGTGAACAGAGATGAAATACCATGGCATTTACTATAACAGGAGGGCAACTGTGGGGTTCTCTTAGAACACACCATATTCCTTCAGCTGTAAGAAACCAAAAGTCTCTGATGTATCATCTATATATATAAAAGCCAAGCGACTTGAATGGTGGAACAACTGGAATGACCAGAACAACTGTTTGCTATGATGTGCACTGCAGTGGTCAACTGGACTAATGTGGGCACTCATTGCCCCTTCAACCTCCTGCAGCTTCTCCCCCAAGTTGGTCTGGCCCCTGATTGGCCCTCCCAGCCCCAATAAGGGGTGGGGCTGGCCAGCCTACTGCTGGTGGCCCCTCCCTCTGGCAGGCCTCACCCTCTATCAGCTCTCCTATTGGAGACAGGGCCAGTGGATAACCTCCTTCAGCTCCTCCCCCACCACCAGCCCAGGCCCTATGGACCCCCATTGGGGTAGGCTGGCTAGACCCCACCTGTGCACTGTGCATGAATTTGTGCACTGGGCCTCTAGTTGGTATAATAATATTTAAAATTTTTTGAAAATAGAACAAGTGTTACAATGAATGTACATATCATTTGGAAGATGAGTTGAGATTTTAGAAATGTTTGAATGTCTCAGAATCAAGGACATCAAAGGAAGACTTTCGTGGGAATTAATACTTAACTGAAGACCAGAGAGATAAGTGAAAACTAGGGTTGCAAAGACTTGAGGAGGAACTGCAACAGGCAGAAGCAATGATCTATAGGTGTTCCTGAGGTGAAAGAGCATGAGTGCATGGGTACCAAGGACTTGTCATCAATAGAAATTTCTGGTGAGTCCAAGTATCATGTGAGGGCTGAGCATAGGAAAATCTTGTGGATCAATGTTATGGCCTTCAAACCCAGACCACTGAAAGCTTTTAGCAGGGGAATGACATGATCTGCATCTATCAAAAATACACTGACTTCAAGGTGAAGAAAAAACTGGGCTGGAACAAAAGTTAGTGTAGGGAGACATCAGTTAGATAGTATTATAGTTCTCCTGGAGAGGGGCAATTAAACAACCACTGTATTGTTGGGATACAGGAATCATACAGTGATTCCTGTGTAAAATACATGAAGACACTTCTGATTTCAGCCAATGGTTTCATCTACAAGGATGTTTGATAATCCCTCCATGTTGAGTACTTGACAAACCCGTGTGTGGATGGCAGCTGGCCAGGCCAGGCCCCAGACCTCTATAGTACTGGGCACCAATGGGCAAACACACACTCACACTGTACAGCCAACACTGTTTTGGTTGATGGGACAATAAGACTATGCAGGCCGAAACCGGTTTGGCTCAATTGATAGAGTGTCGACCTGCAGACTGAAGGGTCCCAGGTTCGATTCCAGTCAAGGGCATGTACCTTGAATGCAGGCACATCCCCAGTAGGGGATATGCAGGAGGCAGCTGATCGATGTTTCTCTCTCATTGATGTTTCTGACTTTCTATCCCTTTCATTTCCTCTCTGTAAAAAAGCAATAAAATATATTTAAAAAAAGACTATGCAGGAATTAAAATCAAAGACTGTATTTTATTGATTTTTGTAATATAAAAGTTGAGGAAAACAAAGCTTTGAGTCAATTTTGGACAACAATGGCTGCAAGTTTAAAGAGTAAGGGATTGAGCTGGGCCTGGAAAGAATGATAGACTTTGGAAAGGTTTAGGGAACTGGCTGAGGCTTCTGCATGGGAGTTCCCTCAGCAAAAGTCAAAGCAGGATAGGAAATCAGTCTGTGTGAGACCTCACGTTGGTATAATAGCAGAATTGTGATCTTGGTGCCACATAAAATTACTCATATGATCAGAAAGGCTTGTCAATTCTGCCTCCAAAATAGCTCTCAGATCCACACTGTCTTCTGAAAATAGCTCCCATGTGCTGAGCACCCTTCTGCTTTCCGCTAGCCACTGGACAAAGCCTAGTCTCTCAGATAGGACTGTGGCGCAGCTGTCCTCTGGCCTCCTTCTCTGGCTGCATTTTCGACTCAAGCCTCTTTCTCACTCTGGAAGTTTTGGCCAGAAAAATCTTCTCTCCTTTCCACAGGCATACAGGTTCTCTGTCCCTATCAAATGCTGCCCTTCACCTTTTCCCTTCTCCTGAACCCCACTGCTTCCATATCCTTCCATCTTTATTTAGCCATCACTCATCCCAGAAACCCTCCTTTCCCTCAGCACCAAGGCTCATTTGCAAGCTTCTGTCATTCCAACATTGGCTTTTATCTGCATCTTAGCACTTTCAACCTGAACTACACTTGTTTGCATTCATCTTTGAATCCTCCAAGAAAGCACAACAACAGAAACACTCCACCTCACATTTCCAGTTTCTGCAACAATGTCATGTTTAGCGAGTGCTACAGTGAGCAGTGCCTGGCTGGACTATGGCCCTTGTGGAGAAATGAGGACTTGGCTCACTTTTGACCAGAGATTTTAACATTATACTGAAGACGTTTTAATTTTGTTTTTAGCATCAGGATTTGTATTCTTTGGCAAAATCTGACAGATGGCTTTTACATGGCCTTGAGCTAAGATTGGGTTTTACATGTTTACAGAATTGAAAAAAAAGGACTATACAGTGAGACTTTATGTGTCTCACAAATCAAAAACTATTTACTATCTGCATTTACTACTTTACAGAAATAGTTTACGGACCCCAGTTTTAGAAAGACAGGTAATATGCCATCTTTGCAAACATTCTCTAGACTAATGATGGTATTGATGTGCTTTTAAAAATGTTAGGCTAGTTAAATTCTGATTTTTATTTCTCTTGCTGTCAAATTTTGATGGAGCTGCTGCTTTTTACAAATCATATCTGGGGATGAATTAAATTACTTCTTTTATGTCTTTTTGGGGCTGATGCAATTTCATGATAATGTGACCAGGTTTATGCTACAAGGGCTGAGATTATAAAAATAGAGGGGATGGAAATGACACTTCTTAAATGTGCTTTTTTCCCTAAATTAATTTCTTTGATTTCCAAGATAATACACTAGTCACGTAGTAGTATCCTTGTGGCCTTTCTCTTCTGGTTCATCCAGTACATTTCCTTGTACACTATAATTATCAAATAACTGATTTTCCAATGAGTGAGTGAATGAGTAAATGAATGACCCAGATTGAGTATTTCAGGTTAGAGAGGTTAGAAAACTTGAAGTAATCATATAACTAATAGTTGATGCAATTGGATGTTTTATTCAAGGACTTCTCAGAAGACCCATATACTCTCATGGTTTAAATATGGGTGCTTTTTATCTTGTTTTCCTTAAGGAACATGACAATTGTGCTATATTCAATTATTCCTAACATCAATATTTAGCATTTATTGAGCTAGGCATTACTTAATAACTTCTCACTAATGTATGCATTTAAACCTCCACAAACCTTTATGGAGAAATAATATTAGCACCCCAGATTTAGCCAATGGAGGCAGAGAGGGACAATACATTGGGAAAAACTGACTGTGAGCCGATCCCTGATATGACCTGCTCCACTGCCAGAGCTCTTTCCACAGTTGCATCCAACTGAATATTTACTTCAGTCCATGAACATGACTGTCCTGTGTTTTAACACTATGCAAGGTAATGTTTGTCTAAGGATTATCCTTCCTTCATAACTATAGTATAGGTCAGCATAATTTCCTCCTTTGGAAGCTGTGCAACGAGTTTATTTGTAAATCAATACAAATTCTATGGAGGATGAAATTGAAACTTAGAGGTTAAGTCATGTGTTTACAAAAGGATATTAGAATGAGGAAAGTGGATTTATGGAGTCATGACCCCTAGGCATCTACTTAAAGAAACATACTGTATCTTTTTCTCATACTGACTTCATGCATTTAGTTACCAAATTAGATGTTTGAGAAATGTGATTCCTTATTCACTATTTCAACTTGGTGACAAAACATCTATTTGATAATTAATAAAATATGCAATATTTTGAAACATGTACAAGTTTCAAATTGATGGCAGGTAAATAGCAAACCATGTTTATGCGTCATTTTACTTTTTGTATGAAGGAATGAAAAAACCAGTTCTATAGTATAGATTACTTTCATTTTGACACTGAGAGTGTTATCTGGTGAAATCAGAGAGAGACAAGCAATAATTTGCACAGATACTTAAAAATAATGCTTTATACTGTTTGTGAGTGTATGTGCATATCAAAACGATGTAAAATGATACAGCAACTACATAAATATATTATAACAATGTGTAGTAAAATGCACCCTGACTAGCTTTCTGAATAAAAATCATATATGGAAAAAGTGCATTTATGTTGTTCTCAGAAAACTACTAAAAGGATAATAAAGGAATTTTTAAGAGGCATAAACCAATAAGGTCAAAATGAGAAAATAAAAGATAACAACAGTACGGTATGGAAGCTAAATTTTAGCTAAACAGTGATCCCTGAATCATAGGAAGTAAATACTCAGTATCTTAAGGTGGCAAAGTGGGAGCTGAGAAGTGACAGAATCTTTAGGAGGACCAGGAATTGGTAGCACTATCTAATTTTGGAATTGGGATTATGATATGGAAGTCTTAATAAGGAACAATTAGACATCAAAATAGGCTCTTTAAATTTTCAGGCAATTGCCTTTTGTCCATTTTATATTAATGAATATACAAATGTGGTATATTCAGCCAATGGAATATTACTAGACATTAAACAAGAATGAAGTACTGATATACATGCTACAGCCTGATTGAACCGAAGTGAAAGAAGCCAGACAAAGACCACATATTGTTCAATTCCACTGATATGAAATGTGTTGACATCTATAGACAGGGAGTAGATTGGCATTTGTGAAGACCTGAGGGTGGGGAGCAAGTGCGAAGGAAAGTGATTGCTGATCCATGTCCAGTTTCTTTTGAGGGAGACATAAATGTTTTAAATTCAGATAATGATGATGAGTTAACAATTCTGGGAACTTGGTAAAAATATTGAATTTAAGTGGGTGAAAGACATCTGAATGATAGCTTACAAAAGTTGTTATTAACAAAACAAAAACCTGAGCATTTATTATGGGAAGGTAAAGCAAAAAACCTCTGAGCCAAGTCATAGCAGATAGAGTTGAGGTAAGGGACTTTGCTGAAAATAAAGCATCAAGTTAATATCCATCCTCTGAAGTCCAGTTCTCTCCAGCCTTTCTAGTCACTTAGCTCTGAGAGCATTGACCCAGCTGATGACCTTCCAGGATCCTCTCTGGGTAATAGATCAGCCCCAGAAGAAACACCGACAGGCAGGAGCGTCAAGGTTCCCCAAACACCAATCAACCAGATTGTCCTTTAGTGAAGAAGAAAGTGAGGGTATTCCATTCACCCCATGCATTCAGAACTTCCTGTGAGATTTTCGTTAACATACTCTTAAATGTGAGTTAGACAGCTGGTGTTTCCAAATCACTCAGAAAAGCACTAAAGAATGTGCAGAATAAAAAACAAACTGAAGAAGACAAAGGTCATACAAGGTTAAAAAACAAAACAAAACTCTCACATCTTTGGGGAAATAAGAAAATGTGTTGCATCCACATAATTCATACAGGAATTCAATTAAAAATAGCTATTGGAAATTAAAAAAAATAGGAGAGTAGAAATGAAACATTTATGAGCAGTATTGAACCCAAGTAGAATAAATCTTCTATAAGTCTTTGAGGAATTAAAAGAAAAAAATCCAAAATGACAACATAGCAAATTTAGGATGTTTAGAGAGGATTTAGGACTCAAGGACAGTGAGGATAAATCCTTGTACTAGTAGACATGGAATTCCTTAAGTAAATGAGATAAAAATCACGAGTTAAAAATAGGAAGACTGATGCTTATAACACCTATGTCAGGTAGGTGATGGGCATGGGCAGTGGGTTCAGTGCCCAGAGAATTCCAGGTGTTTCTTGGATGACAGGAAGTGGGGGAAGGGTGAGCAAGAAAACAATGGTCTCAAAGAATCCCTGGAAATGAGATTAACTTGTTGGAAGAGTTGACCCTCTGGCCTGAAGATAATGGGGGATTTAAAAACAAAACAAAACAAAACCAAAAAGATCTTTTGTTTGAGAAAATTACAGGAGGCAGTATCATCAAAGCACAGATTTTTATTTAAGACACGGAGGTAAAGGGAACCCTTTGAAGCACCTCAAAAAGACTTGAGTGTCCCAGCCACCATGGCTCAATGCATGAGTATATGGACTTATGAACCAGGAGGTCATGGTTCAGTTCTCAGTGGTCAGAGCACATGCAGGGTTGCTGGTTTGATCCCCAGTAGGAGACATGCAGGAGGCAGCTGATCAATGATTCTCTCTCATCATTGATATTTCTATCTCTCTCTCATTCTCCCTTCCCCTCTGAAATAAATAAAAATATATTAAAGAAAAATACTTGAGTAGAAGAAAAAGAGGTAGAAGATTGGGTGAGATTGGGGTATGCCCCAGACATTACAGAGATGAATGTGAAAGTGATTATGGATGATTGGGTGAGCCTGGAGCTTCTGGTAGTGATTGAGTCAAGCTATCCTCTGAACGATCATCTTGATAGTTTTTAGAGATGAATGAGCAAGCAGCTATTGTGGTTACATAAAGATTCCTCAGTAATTTATGAAGGACATCATTACAGAAATGTTTGCCTGATTCTATGGCACTGATTGGGCAAGTATGCTTCATGTCTTATTATGACCATATTTAGGGAACCAGAGGTCTAGTAATTCTTTCTTTTCTCATTTTCTTCTCCACTACAGCCTAGTTTTCCACTATTAGAAACACTGTTTGTATTGGGAATATTGATTCTGGCTGTGTATTTCCTCAGTACTATGTCATTCCAGGGATAAGATTTTAGAAAATAACTTTTAAAGAAATGATTCATATATAGAGATAGTATTGGTCAAGATTTCAAATGTTTACATAGAACAAAATTAGGTAAGATTTTGTAATGTTTTATCGGAATTTTTAAGGAGGGACTGCCATAATCTTAAAGAACATGGTAGGTGAAGTGGGAGTACTTACTTGGAAGATGCAAATGCAGGAAAAAGTGCCAAAATGTATCAGCAAGTAACGGAAGATGAGTTTCAGAAATAATGATCATATTTGTAGTTTTGGGGAATATAGCCAATGAAGGGTACAAGATAAAAAATAGAATTGTTTAAAATCAGAGCTTGAATTCTGACAGCCATAAATGCTAACTAAAATATGTTACAATATTATCCAATTATGCAACAAAGCACAACATTTTTTTATTTAAAACATCTTTCAAAGTTTTATTGAAAAAGTATGCAACAACAATAGTATGTTCATTTAATAATTATTTGGACTTATGATATTGTACTCTTAAATCTCTAAATATGAGTACATTATTTCCAAAGCAGAATATTTTCTTTAAAAGTAAGAATATATTTTCTTTTAGAGTTTCTTAAGTTCAAGATTTCTGAATATTTGCCAGTAATTTTGCTGCCTGTTCACTCAATTACTGATTCATTAAAGACATTTTTATTGAACATTTACTGTGTTAAACAGTAAAAATACATAGAAAGGTAGAGCCAACTTTAGTCCTCAAGAAACTTACATATGAAACCGACATATATATTGTTTGTGATTTTTAAAAATGAGGAAGATATGTGCTGATTTTGAAGACCCAATTACTGTATTTTATGTCTTATTTTATTTGATTTTTGATTAAGCTAAAATTTGATTCAAATTTTAGTGTCTGCTAATAATTAACATTTGACCTTTATTTTTCTTAATTTAAACAACAACATTTTGCCTTGGAGCTAGTTGTTTATTAATTCCTAATCACCATGGAAGTTCTAACCAAGAAGAAAATAAAATTAATCAAAATATTAATTATTCAAACCACTGCCATGCTCATAAAGTAGAAGGGAAAGAAAGTTATATTTGCATTTGAAATACTCATGACAAAATATAAAATATGTAACAAGTTATTAGACCCTGATGATTTGAGGGAAAAGATTATAGATTTAAAGAACAAACATAGTTGCAGCTAAAATATATATACCATGTGGTTTTTAGGATCTTGAGAATGTTATGTAAAGCATTTTTAAAACTGCATTTTATGATAGTAAATATGTAAAACAAAAATTAGAGAATAGCATAGAAAGCTAACAAAGATTATCCATAATTCATTAAACCTATAATATTTAAATGCAGTTTTCTTTGTGAGAATTTTTGAGTAAATGTATAAGTATTTATGCAGGTTTTATGTAGGTACAAACCTATATTTAGTTTTATATTCTGAAGTTTTCTATTTAAGATTATATATCATGGTTTTTCTTTAAAATAATTGAGGCTTTTCTAAAATATAATTTAAATGACTGCCTAAATATTCTATTTGTAGCTGAGTCATGCATCCAATATTGTGGTCACTGCAGGAATATTCTCAATGTTATGCTAAATTTGTTTCTTTCCAGGAAAATCAGAATCTTAAAACTGAAAAAAAAAGGTTCTACAGTGAGTCCTGAGTTTCAGTCAACTGCAGAGTCACCACCTACCTGGTGACTGTGAGGTGTTTGATTAATGCCTTTACAGTCAGCTCCATCCACTATAAAATCTACATATTCAGGTAGCACTGTAAAGAACCATTGCAATTCCTTCATTCCTTCGTCACACTGACTGACACATAAAAGACAGGCAACAAGTGGTGAGAATTAGGTTGCATGAGTCAGATCCATAGGGATTAAGTCTACTTTCTGCAAATGAACTTCAGATCAGTTACAGATGAGAAACCATAAGAGGACAGCAGAGGAAGACAAATGGTTCCTTTTGAGACAGGAATGAAATCTGTGACGGTGTCACTTCAGAGTGATATCACTCTTCTTAATCTCATTCAACAGCAAATCAGTGAGACAATGTTCATTATATGGGCCCCAAGGAGGGTAATCGGTGATTGTTCATACACACTCCCAGGGATTTTCATGAATTGAGGACAAATCTGTGGCAGTGCATTTCTGCTTTTCTGGGTGGTGCTCACATATGAGCAGTTGATTATGCGGTTTCAGTGGGTGAAGGCTAATCATCTTCCAGGGGTGCTGTGGGGGCCCCCAAGAGAGTAATAAGGCCACTGGAGAGGTTCAGACCAGCATGGTTCAGAAATGTGCATCACCCTCATGTGCCATAGAGCAGACCAGGCCAACGTTCTGCACAAAGAGATGTCCCTCCACTTGTTGTCACCACAGAATTTCTTTATTTTACTAAACTACTCTTTCAAATTAGGGGGAAGTGTGCTAAAATTTATGTTTGACATGTTTTTACTAAAAAATTCACAATTGATGAGTTTGTACACTTAGCTTTTATTGCTGCAGCCACTTTATAAAAATGAATGCAACTGACATAGAAGATTATTTAAGAAAAATATTTCCATTTTTGTTCCAGTACAATTGGGCATATGCAAATATTTCAAAAACAAGATATCTTCTAAAAATATCATAGTTTTCAGCTTAGGTTACTGTTACTTTAAAAAGATCCTGGATTTCTATTAATTAAAATAGCATAGCAAACAAGTTATAGCTCAGATGGTGGAAGATGCAGAAATAACTCTCCTTCCTTTCCCCTACGGCTTTTGTATGATAAAGCTAGTGTTTATCTCCAGAACCAGCATGGCACTGCTAGCTCCAACAGCAAAAGGAAGCTAAAGAAGCTCAATGCCTTAGTCAAACTAACAGCACCCTCAACCAGGCAGCTCCTGGAGGCACTGGGAAAAGAAGTGAAATTTACAGGAACTGCTAATGTTTTGCTATAGAGAGTATGGCAATGTTTTTGTAAATATGCATCTATTTTGTACTTATAAACCTTAACAGCATAGCTTACAGTTATAAGTGGAATCTTTGCTTTTGAATCAATAAATTCTAATTTAAGGTCATTTCCATTCAAGTTAGCTAATGCTAACTGTACAATTATGGAAATGGGTATTGCCCAAGTACTTGATATTTATAATAATAATAGATGCCTGGTACACAAAATCTGTGCACTGTGGGAGTGTGTGTGTGTGTGTGTGGGGTGGGGGCTCTCTCAATCCAGCCTGCACATCATCAAATCTGGGATGCCTTGGGGGATGTCCAACTGCCAGTTTAGGCCTGATACTTGGGGAATCAGGTCTAAACTGGAAGTCAGACATCCTTCTCACAATTCTGGACTATTGGTTCCCAACTGCTCACTTGACTGCCTGCCTGATTGCCCTTAACCTGCCAGGCTAATCACCCCCTAACCACTCCCCTGCCAGCCTGATCAATGCCTAACTGCTCCCCTGCTGACCCTATCACCCAAATGCCCTCCTCTGGTGGCCGGGTTGCCCACAACAGCATACCCTGTAGGCCTAGTTGCTCCTAACTGCTCTCCCTGCCAACCTGGTCACCTCTAACTGCCCTCCCCTACAGGCCTGATACCCCCCAACTGCCCTCCCCTGCAGGTCTGGTCATCCCCAACTGCCCTTCCCTGTTGACCATCTTGTGACCACATGGGGGTGGCCATCTTGTGTGAGGGCATGATGGTCAATTTGCATATTGCCTCTTTATTATATAGGATTAGATGCCCTATGCATGAATTCGTGCTTAGGTGTGATTCCTCAGCCTGACTGGTGATCAGGGCTGATTGGAGCTGGGAAGGGACCATCGGAGATTGACTGGGAGCTCACTGACCACCAGAAAGTAGCTCCTGCATTGAGCATCTGCCCCCTTGTGGTCAGTGCATGTCATAGCGACTGGTCAATTGGTCATTTGGTTGATGGGTCGTAATAGTTGCTTAGGCTTTTATGTATATATACTAGCTGCCTGGTGCACAAAATTCATGCATGGAGGCCCAGCCTGTACCCTCTTACAATCCAGGATCCCTCAGGGGATGTCCAACTGCCAGTTTAGGTCCAATTCCAGTAGTCAGATATACGTCTCACAATCTGGGACAACTGGTTTCTAACTACTCACCTGCCTGCCTGCCTGATCACCCCTAACTGCTTACCTGCTTGTCTCATGCCCTAACCACTCTGCCTGCCTGCCTTATTGCCCCTGACCACTTGCCTATCTGCCTGACCTCCCCTAACCATTCTGCTTGCCTGCCCATCACCCCTAGCCACTCAACTGATTGCCTTTAACTGCTTGCCTGCCTGACTGATCACCCCTATCCACTCTGCATGCTTGCCAGATCTGCCCTAGCCACTTGCCTGTTTGTCTGATTACTCCTAACTGCCTCTGCCTGCCTGCCTCATTGCCCCTGACCATTCACCTGCCTGATCTCCCCTAACCACTTTGCCTGCCTGCCCAATTGTCCCTAACAGTTTGCCTTCCTGCCTGATCACCCCTAACAGCTCACTTGCCTGCCTGATTGCTCCTAACCACTCTGCCTGCCTGCCTGATCGTCCTTAACCACCTCTGCCTTGGCCCCCACTGCTGTGGCTTTGTCTGGAAGGAAGTCCAGAATGACATCTGGAATGTCATTCAGCTGTCTGGTGTAATTAGCATATTACACTTTTATTATTATAGATTTAACACAAAGGTTCAAATTTTCTTTTAAGTGAAAAATATTCTTCAGCCCTAACATTTTTAAAAATGCTTGTTTTATTACAAAGAATTCATATTTTAATTATAAGCAACTAGTATTTTCACCAGAAATTCTTCTAAGATACTTTATCAAAATTAAGATATTAGTTTTTTCAAATTTTAATTGAAATGCATTAATTCTTATTTCATTCATTCATCTGCACATTAAATATGTAGAGTTCTATGATGAGTCAGTCACTTTTCTAAGGATTAAAAATTAAAGTAGTGGAATACACTAAAACTAGACATTATTTATTTAGTATCTACTATCTTATCATTGTTCAACCACTGTTAACCCATTAGTGCTGATAGAGCCAAGCACATGTGATCTTAAACAAGACAACTGAACTGTGACTTTGTTTCTGAACCCTCTGGGACTTACTTTTCTGATATACATAACAGAGACAAAAAATGTTCCCTATGTCCTCTGCTTGTTGGGAAGAATAAATGAGTATTGCATGTAGTATATTTAAAACAGTATCTGGAAAATTTTAATTTAGTGTATATTTTATTATTCTTACTGAATAATAAAATGGCAGGAATATTTAATCTTGAATACTAAATGGTGGAAATAATTATTGCTGTGAAAACACCTTAAGTTATGAAGTTCAGGTGACTTGTCACAAACCACACAGCCAATTACTACAACTATAAATTAAATAATGATCAATGTGCTTTATTCCTGTAACATCAGACCAAATTCTCTATCAATGGGAGCCACTTCTCTCTGTTTTAAGCCAACTACTCAAATTTATTCCAGGTCTTTGAGAAATTTAAAGTGAGAGTACCAAGAAGGGGTGTGGAGTCTTATGTTCCATTGGCAACTCCAAATTCCAAATGAAATATTTGCTCCTGATTGGATTGTGGGAGTGGATTGTGGGTGTGGCTTGTTGGTACAGCAGAGGTATGGTCAATTTGCATATTACTATTTTATTAGATAGGATGAATGGATTACCAATGAGATCAAAGAAGAAATTAAAAACATCGTGGAAACTAATGACAACAAAAACACTACAATCCAAAATCTTGGGACCAATGAAAGCAGTCCTGAGAGGGAAGTTTATAGCTCTACAGGTCTACCTCAAATAACAAGAACAAATGGTAGTAAGTCATCTAACTCTACAACTTAAAGAATTTGAGAGCAACAAGAAAAGCCCAGAGTGAGCAGAAGAAAGGAGATAATAAAGATCAGAGCAGAAATAAATGATATAGAGACAAAAAAACATCAATGAAACCAAGACCTGGTTCTTTGAAAAGATAAACAAGATTGATGAACCTCTAGCCAGGGTCACCAAGCAGTAAAGAGAGAGGACTCAAATAAACAAAATCAGAAATGAGAGAGGCGAAATAACAACAGACCCCACAGAAATACAAAGGATTGTTAAAAAATACTATGAACAACTTTACTCCAACAAAATAGACAACCTGGAGGAAATGGACATATTCCTAGAAAATCATAATCTTCCAAAACTCAATCAGGAAGATTCTAAAAATCTCAATAGGCTGATAATTATCGAAGAAAAGGCAGTCATCAAAAATCTCCCAGCAAACAAAAGCCCGGGGCCAGACCGCTTCACAGGGAAGTTTTACCAAACATTCAAGGAAGAACTAAAACCTATCCTCCTCAGACTATTCTAAAAAATTCAAGAGGAAGGAACACTTCCAAGCTAATTCTATGAAACCAGCATTACTCTAATACCAAAACCAGATAAAGACAACACAATGAAAGAGAATTATAGGGCAATATCCCTCATGAACATAGATGCCAAAATCCTCAACATAATTCTAGTAGTCAGATCCAATAATGCATCAGAAAAATCATACACCATGACCAAGTAGAATTTATCCCGGGATGCAAGAATGGTACAATATCAGCAAATCAATAAATGTGATACATCACATAAACAAATTGAGAGATAAAAATCACATAGTCATATCAACTGACACAGAAAAAGCATTTGACAAAATCAAACACCCCTTCTTGATAAAAACTCTCACTAATGTGGGAATAGAAGGATCATACCTCAACATAAAAAAGCCAAATACGACAAACCCACAGCCAACATCATACTCAATGGGCAAAAACTAAAACCATTTTCCCTAAGAACAGGAATAATACAGGGATGCCCACTCTCAACACTCCTGTTTGACACTGTATTGGAAATACTAGTCATTGCAATCAGACAAGAAGAAGAAATAAAAGACATCCAAATTGGAAAAGAAGAAGTAAAACTGTTCTTATTTGCAGATGACATGATATTGTATATAGAAAACTCTAAAGACTCCATAAAAAATTATTAGACTTTATAAATGAATTCAGCAATGTAGCAGGATACAAAATCTATGGCATTTCTTTACACAAATAGTGAACTTACAGAAAGAGAGACTAAAAAAGCAATCCCACTTACCATCACACCAAAGAAATTAAGATACCTAGGAATAAACTTAACTAAGGAGCTAAAGGACCTATATGCAGAAAACTACAGGACACTGTGAAAAGAGATAGAGGAAGACATAAACAAATGGAAGAACATAACCGTGTTTATGGATTGGTAGAATCAACATCATCAAAATGTCCATACTACCCAAAGCAATCTACAGATTCAATGCAATCCCCATTAAAATATCAATGGCATATTTTCAGACCTACTTTGAACTTTCAAAAATTCATATGGAATAAAAAAAAGATCCTGAATAGCTGCAGCCATCCTGAGAAAAAAGAACAAAGTAGGTGGGATCTCAATACCAGACATAAAGCTGTATTACAAAGCCACTCTTTTCAGAACTGCCTGGTACTGGCACAAGAACAGACATATAGATCAATAGAATAGAATCAATGGAATTGACCCAAAATATTATGCCCAATTAATATTTGACAAAGGAGGCATGAATATAAAATGGAGTCAAGACAGTCTCTTCAACAAATGGAGTTGGGAAAATTGGACAGACACATCCGAAAAAATGAAACTAGACCACCAACTTACACCAAACACAAAAATAAACTCAAAATGGATCAAGGACTTAAACAAAAGATGAGATATCATAAAAATACTAGAGACATTCACAGGTAGAAAATTCTCTGACATATGCTGAAGCAATTTCTTCTCTGATACTGCTTATAGGGCAATGAAAACTAAAGACAAAATAAACAAATGGGACTATATAAAAATAAAAAAAAAATTTGGACAGCAAAAGAAACCATCAACAAAACAACAAGAAAGCCCATTGCATAGGAGAACATATTTGCCCATGTCATCACTGGTAAGGGTTTAATTTCCAACATTTACAGGGAACTCATACAACTTAACAAAAGGAAGATAAGCAACCCAATTTTAAAAAAATGGGCAACGGACCTAAATAGATATTTTGCGAAAGAAGACAGAAGAAGGCCAAGAGACATATGAAAACATGGTCCCACTCACCAATTATCTGAGAGATGCAAATCAAAACAATAATGTGGTATCATCTCAAACCTGTCAGAATGGCTATCATCAACAAATCATCAACCAACAAGTGTAGGAGAGGATGCAGAGAAAAAGGAACTCTTGCACTGCTAGTGGGAATGCAGACTAGTGCATCCACTGTGGACAACAGTATGGAGTTTTCTCAAAAAACTAAAAATGGAACTCCCATTTGATCCTGCAATCCCACTTCTGGGAATATGCCCCAAGAAGCTAGAAACACCAATCAGAAAGGATATACAAATCCCTATATTCATAGCAGCACAATTCACCATTGCTAAGATTTGGAAACAGCCTAAATGCCCATCAGCAGATGAGTGGATTAAAAAACTATGGTACATCTACATAATGGAATACAATGCTGATGTAAAAAAGAAAGAATTCTTAAGATTTCAACAGCATGGATGGAACTGGAGAGCATTATGCTAAGTGAAATAAACCAGTTAGTAAAAGAAAAATACCTCATGATCTCACTCATTTATGGAATATAATGAACAACATAAACTGATGAACAGGGACAGATCCAGAGGCAGAGAAGCATTGACCAGAATGCTGGTCCTTAGGGGGGAGGTCGGAGAGGGAGGGGGGAAGGAGGAGAGATCAACCAAAGGACTTGTATGCATGCATATAAGCCTAACCAATGGACATGAACAGGGGGATGAGGGCATGAGTGGGCAGTTGGAAGGGATGAGGACACATATGTAATACCTTAATCAATAAAGAAATGTAAAAAAATGATAATAAAAGTAAAAATGCGTCCAAAGGAAAAAACAATAGTCATACAAAAGTATTCTCAAAGAAATCAAAAATACATTTTTAAAAATATATTTTATAAGAGGTCAGAAATACAAACCAGAAGCACATTGGATCAGGTCTCTCTCTCTCTCTCTCTCTCTCTCTCTCTCTCTCTCTCTCTCTCTCTCTCTCTCTCTCTCTCTCTCCCCCCTCTGTGTGTGTGTGTGTGTGTGTGTGTGTGTGTGTGTGTGTGTGATTAATAAAATGAATCTTGCTTATTATGGCTGACAAAGGTAGCATTTTGGAGAACAGAAAGCTTCTTTCCAGTAATAACTGTATAATGTACCAGTTTTCTCTTTAAAACTCCCAGCCTTCCCAGGAGTATTAAGCATTCTGGATATTATAACAATAATACTAAGACTTCACAACACTTGATAATGAATTCTTTGTAGATCAGCTTAGTGTCTCTACTTAAACCGAGTGATATGGCTTCATTGTGCTAGCAGTAATAAATGATTCTCCTTATTCCCTGGTACTTTCTTTCCTGCAGAAGGTATTTCAAGAATTAAAGAGAAGAACTTTTCCCAACAACTAGACTCAGTTATACCAATAAGAAACCTATATGGATATTTTATTTTTCTAAGAAATAAAAATAGAATGTTTAACCTATTTATGAAATTTAAAAAGTGAGCTTTCTGCTTCTTGTCAATGTCTCTGTTTCTTAAAGAAATCTAATGCATAGGAGAATTATGTATTCATGGCTCAACTTCTTTAAAAAGCTGAAAGTTGGAGGAATAATGTTGTACTTTTTCCCAACTGCTTCTTGAAAAGGGCATTTTAGGAAAATATCAGATAGATAGATAGATAGACAGATAGACATTTGAATTCAGGAAAATGTATTAGCCGAGTTCTATCCTTTGCTGAGACATTCAGTCAGCTGCTAAAGAGTTTTTATTCAAACTTTAATTTAAAAGACTATTTGCTTGTTAATAAAACAATGCATAGATGATGCTATGACATGGATGGCCTCTATATTGTTTTAAAAGTGTGTGGATTTGGAATCCGGAGAACCAAGATGGCAGTGTAGGTAAATGCCAGTACTCTTTTTCTCCCATAATCACATAAAAATTACAACTAAAATATAGAACAGCTATCATTCAGAACTGCCTGAAATATAGCTGAATGGATGCCCTACAGTTAGAGAATTAAAGAAGGAAGCACACAGAAACTGGCAGGATAGGCAGAGGTGCAGAATAAGCTTGCCTGACACACACCTGTGAGGTTCTTGTAGTCAGAAAGGATATCTTGGTTGTGGAGGCCTCCCATGAAAAGCAACATGTCCCAGCCTCATACCAGCTCCCTAGCCAGAAGAGTAGTCCCCTAACTTTGGGCTGTAAAAATTAATTAGGATTATGGCTGAATGACATAGAGGCTGCTGGATTCCCAGACAGTTCCTCTTAAAGAGCTGGTACACAAATTTGTATGGTCCCACTCCCTCTGATCTCCAGTGCTGGGCAACGGTATTGGGTGAACCAAGAACATATGGAGAGGAACTGGATTATCTAGCATTGGGGCAGGAACTTGGGGTCACATTCTCCCAGATGTGGGTGCTCACAGGGGTTATTGTTCCTATGCTGGGACCTCCATCATTGCAGAAATCACTGTCAGTCATATCTGAGTTTCTATCATCTTGGCTTACACTGTTTGCACCACCCTAGTGATTCCCTGAGAGCTCACTCCATTCAAGCTGCTTGCATTCTTTTCCATATGAATGGCCTGTCCTGGTTCAGACTTCAGACTTTCCTATAATCTTTCAAACAAATAGCAGTTGGGATCAGTATACCCCATACCTATCAATAAGAGTACCAAATCCCGGCACTAGCATCAGTCTGCCTTGCTTCAAGGCTTGGCTTTACCTGGGCACTTCCAAGCCCAACACAAGTAACAATGATCTTCAGATAGCTCTGTAAATCCTGCTGAGTGGCCCCTTGCAGTGGCTCACTTTGCACCTCCCAGGAGGCTCAAGAGCCAGTGCACATGGTAGATAGTTTCAGACCATACCAGATTACAACTCTATGCATCCACAAGTGACAGATTCAAAGGCAGATTAAGTGAGCACCAAAGTCCCACTGAAGCAAGTTTTGACCCATAGAGGTGTCTCCTTCACAGCAGTTCTTCTTTTGTAGTCACAGCTGGTTCTCACAGCCAATTGGTCTGGAGGTCTATTCCTTCCAGTGATGCCAACAGCAATCACAGCTCAAGTATAACAAGACTCTGCATATAGCCTATAAAGGAGCCCACCTATAGTGTCCAGCTCAGGTGACTGGGGAGACTGAACCACAGGGCCCTACAGGAAACCTACTACACAAGGGCCACTCTATCAATTCCAGGTGACCTAGCAGCTGTGCCTAATACATAGAAACAAACACTGGGAAGTCCAGCCCAAATGCAGAGACAAGAATCCCATCACAAACGAAATAACAGAAGAAATATCCAGAAAAAGAAATAAATGAAAAGAAAGCAAGCAAACTACTATATATAGAGTTTAAAACAAGAATTATAAGGTTGCTTAAGGATTTAATGAGAGCTTCCGGGGAGTCAATAAAACCTTCAAGGAACTTAGTGACACTTTCAAGATTTTAGTGAGAATTTCAAAGACACAAAAAAGGATCAGTTAAAAGTTAAGCATACTTAAGAATAATTAAGTATGAAATAAAGAATAATTTATAGGAATTCCAGAGTAGAGGATTATGAGAATCAAATAAATAATTTGGAATATGAGGGAGGAAAAAATATCCAATCAGAAGAGCAAAAGAATACAAAAATATGAATATAGTATAAGGAGCCTCTTGGACAACTTCTAATGTACTAACATTCACATTTGGGGATGCTTGAAGGAGAAGAGAGGGAGAAAGATATTGAAAATCTATTTAACAAAATAATGACAGAAATCTCTGCTTTCCTTACCTGGTGAAAGAAATAGACTTATACGTACAAGAAGCCCAGAGAATTCCAAACAAGAGGAACAAAAAGATATTCAAACCAAGATATATCATAATAAAAACGCCAAGGGTTAAAGACAAAGAAAGAATCTTAAAAGTAACAAGAGAAAAGTACTAACCTACAAGGAGCACCCATTAGACTTTCAGCCGATTTCTTAACATAAATTTTGCAGGCTAGAATGGAGTGGTAGGAAATATTCAAAGTGATGAATAGCACAGACCTACAACCAATATTATTCTACCCTACCCAGCAAAGCTATCATGTAGAATGGTAGATCAGATAAAGAGCTTCACAGAAAAAAAAAAAAAAGCTAAAGGAGTTCATTACCACCAAACTAGTATTACATGAAATGTTCAAGGGTATTTTTTGAGCAGAGCAGGAAGAAGGAGAAGAAGGAGAAGAAGGAGGAGGAGGAGGAGGAGGAGGAGGAGGAGGAGGAGGAGGAGGAGGAGGAGAGAGGAGGAGGAGGAGGAGAAGAAGAAGAAGAAGAAGAAGGAGGAGGAGGAGGAGGAGGGGGAGGAAGGGGAGGAGGGGAGGAGGGGAGGAAGGGAAGGGGAAGGAGGAAGAGAAAAATTCCTATCTAGCTAATCAATAATTAAATCTAAAAATCAAAATAAATGAATAAGAATATAATGAACAAAATAAGCTGATGAATAAAATAGAACCAGAGGCATGGAAACATGGAATACACTGGTGAATCTCAGAAGGATGGGAGAGTGTCAGGAAGAGATTAACCAAAGGTCTTATATGCATATATGTATTATCTATGGATATACAATAGGGTGGTGAAGGCCTGGGGTGGAGTAAGTCCTGGGTGGAGGGGGTGAAATCTCAACAATAAAGATTAAAAAACCAAAAAAAAAAAAAAAAGTGTTTGTGTGTGCTTACACGTGTTTTCTGAAGACAGCACAATATACAAAACTTGTAAGCTCATGGGAAAGTGGAAAATGACTGAAACAGCCTGCTTCGGGAGCTCAAGTGTTAGCAAAGACACTAAACACACATAGAGAACTCTCATCTAAGACAGTCTAGGGCCAGCACCCCCTGACATGGCAGGTTTATGTTACAGCAGCATAACATGGCAAAGGGTTCTTCACTGTTGGGTTCACCAACTGATGACATTGATTTACCCATTCAAATTCCCTAATATTTGAAATAAAATACCCATTCTTATATGACAAAGGTTTTAACAATGATAATTACAATATTAACATTATTACTAACTTACATGAATGGAGTGTTTTTGTTGCCAAAATCTCTGTGGAGAGCGTATCCTGCACTCCGTCTTTTTAGAAATGAAGTAGAGCATACATTTCAAAAGTGCAAATTCTAACCATGAAATTTTACAAATTGAAAAAATCAGTAGAAATTGCACCCAGATCAAGGAACTGATTATTAACGTAAGACTCAGAAGCTCTTAAGTGATGCGTTCCTGTCACTCATCCTACTCCCCTCAGGGCTGCCCCCTGTTTCGGGTTCTAACCATAATTTGGTTTTGTCTGGTTTTGCATTATAGATTTTAATTCTCCCTCAATAACCCTCTGAGTAAATAGCCACGCCCTTATCCCTTGAGTAAGTTAAAAGAGATACATTCCCTGGGAAGCCTGTGGGAACAGATCTCGGTAGCCCATGTGCTGGCTTCTGAGGTATTGGACTGGAAGTAAACACCTGGACAAAGACCTTGCTTGGAACATGACTCTGATTATTGATTGCCAACACAGGAATTCTGAGAAGTGTATCTCACATCTCTGATCCCTAATTTCCTCCCAGCTCAGTGAGATGGTTGTAAGGATGAACTAAATGGGAAAGACCTTAAAAATCTGAACAGTGCTATTCAAGTGTATGATGTCAACGATAACAGCTGTCATATACAATAGATTGAAAAGTAGATTTGTGCAAAGCTGGAGACCCCAGGGTGGGTTCTGGAAAATGGCAAAATGATATGCAAACAAGGTTCTGGGGACATAGGAGAGAAATTGATTATGAAGAAACAGATAAAAATGTAGTTTGGGAGCATATGGACTCAAATTCTTTTCCATATGTCCAGATTAGGAAAAAAAAAGTAACATAGTATGTAAAATTACCCTTACTTGCCTTTTGGGCAGTGATTGAGACTATGTTTATGTGAACAACTTTAGGAGTTTAAAACCCACACCAGTTTTAGTTTCTTTATGTTTGAAGTTCAGAATTGGAAAGATCGTATAATTCCTATTAGTGGGAACAAACACCTCCGGGCTGCTTTCTTCTCCTGCAGACCTTAGTATATTATGACCCCCAAAAGACCTCAGAAAATTTGATAAACATATTCCAGGAACTCAGTGTCTCAGTTTCATCTTAGGGGACAAACAACCTGAAACATATTCAACTTAGGCTAAAAGTTTGGGGAGGGGTTGAACACAAGAAAAGCACCATAGAGCTTGGCAAGGGAGAGGCAGGTCAGAGAATGGTGTTAAGAGAAGCAGGAAAGAAAAGATGCTGGGTCTTGGAGGGGATAAAATTCCCATGACCATCACAGGAGAAAGAAAGCCAGGGAGAGAGTGCCTCATAGGAGTGGGAGTTCCGGAAAGATGGCATTCAGGAGACCAGGCGCTAAAATCCTCTACTGTGACGAATGGCGTGTGAGAAATGGAAAAGAAATCTATAATCCTGTGATTTGCACACCAGAAAAATTCCAGGCCTTTAAGCCTCCTGGTGCTGACAGGTATTACCTCAATAGCCGCTTCTCTGAGAGCCCACTGGGTTCTCAGGTCTCAGGCCCTGGAGATACTGGGTGTGGGGAAGATGGCAGGAAACCAGGACCAGTGTGAGGTTTTCAACCAGCTTTGCCTGGGGTTCAAGCACCCTAAGGTCTGTAGGGGGCAGGTTGTTGCTGGCAATGGGTGGACACAGCTTATATCCTGGGACCCTCATTCAGGGCTGGTTGGGCATCAGACTGGCATAGCAGCCCTCTCCTGCACACATTCTTAGAAGACAACCCTCCATCCTGGGAAGGGGCTCATGAAGTAAGTGTTCCTAAAGCTTAAACTCACAAGAATCTTGTCTTTGACTTAAATAAACCCAATACAAGAAGAGAATGAAAGTCAAAGCTGACCCAGGATTGTATGTCTAGTCATAGTTACGTTTAGTCAGCCACTTAGCAAATTGAGATTCTAATTTTTCCAAAGTTGAAGTTTGGTATTTGCTAATGAACATATTGGTTTTCAGTGCTGGTTTAGTTCCCCAAGAGAGCAGTTGGTGTGTCACACATTCCCAAGTCTCAGAAGTCCTCGGAGGTTGCCTCCTGCCTGACCTCATGCTCAGATAGGGAAGGGATGCCATACTTGGTCCCAATAGAAATGCAATTTACATGATTATTCCTAAGCACTGAAGAGCATAGTGTGCAAAATAGAAACCCATTTGTCATCATCATAACAAAACTTGTGACAGATATACTTGCTGCCATCATAGATTATATAACTTACTGTAAATCACAGACACACATAACTAAACCCGCATTCCCAATGGCTGTACCGTGCTATCCCCACCATGTTGATTGTGTACAGCTGGATGACAAATGAGGTGGCACAGTTAAATGTCTCACAGTTGTATTATATCTCATCCTATTCCCTGAGAACTTTTAGAAAGTTGTTCCTCAAGTTTGTGTTCTAAATTATGGATTATCATAATCACCCCTAATGATTTGTTCCATTGATTGAATCACTTTTCTGCCAGAAAAGTGATAAGCATGTTTAAGGGGATAATCTATGGAGTAATTGAAGTCTTTAGAAGAACTGACTGTGAGTAATAATTTTAATTGTATTTGACTGACAGAGGGACCACCTCATGATGAATGGGTGCAGGATCTAAAGCAATGCTTACCAGTAACCTGATTTTTCCATCCTTGCTGAAGTCAAAATAAAATTAATATTTATAAAACTCAACAGTACTTAAGTATTTCCCATTTATCTTATTTTGATATGCATAAAAGCATAATGCATTATATACACACACTTTATATTTCATAAATGGAAAGCTAAAGAGCCAGGTTGGTTAAAGAACACTGCTAGATGGAGGCCAGAGTGGAAGCCTGCACCTGGCCAGTGCCATCAACATGCTGCACTCAAAGGGCCATTTTTGTTCTCTAATTTGCAGTTCACTTAGTGCCACCTAGGTTGGCTCTTCTTCTTCATTTCTTGTTTTGATGTTTATCATATATTTTTCTCCATCAAACCTTTGACCTAGTCTGCATTTTAATTTTAAGAGAAACTTCACAGAACCCAGGATGATAAAAATAAATTGAAACATATAATTGTGATTTTCAAGCAAGTTGGTGATTGTATAAATGATATAGATTATATTTTAAGATATTTGCTGCTCTATCTTAGTAAAACATATTTCTGCATACAAAAGTTCTGTCTCTGAGTCACCTTTGTCTTTTCCACTGAAGTTATCAACTTTCCTTAGAACCACACTCGTTCTGTGAGCTGATTTAATGTTGATATGAATAATGATGAAAGGGACACTATGCCCTCCTATTGGTTGCAAAAAAGTCATAAAAATATAGATGAGGAGGAGCAATCAATACATCTGTATTACACTGAGATGGAATGGAAATATTTAAGACAGCAGTTCTGTAATCCCAAGGTGCTTGCATATTTTCAAAGCACCTATCTTTAAAAGAATCAATGTTTAATGAGGCTAAGGTCTTACCATTTTAAAAGAGTTTGTCCAGTCTATAACTTTACCCAAGAATCTTATGTTGTTTCTCATTTGTGAAGTTCAATTTCAGCATAAGAGCCTAGAGCAATGTCTCAAAAAAACAAAAAACAAACCTATTTTTTCTATAAAATAATTTATTACATAAAAGTTCAAATTTTGTTGAACTTATAATTAATTATCCATTAAAATAAAATATTAGATTTCAAAAACAATAAGCACATCCTATCTAATAAAAGAGTAATATGCAAATTGACCATAACTCTGATCAAGCCACACCCACAGCCACACAGGAGCAAATTATGCAAATAAACCGCAACCAAGATGGCTGCCACCACTGAGAGCAGGAGGGAGGTTTGGGTTTCCCTGGCAACGAAGGAAGCCAAGCTTACTGCCTGCAGTTGCCAGCCTAGGCCTCCACTCAATGCTACAAAGTTTCAATTATAGAAGAAACATAATCCTAACAGATATGTCAGCCACCAGGAAGCTGGAGAGAGAAGAGGCTTAGGGTTGCAGGGGCAATGGAGAAAGCCAAACTTCTTCAGACCTAGCCTAGGTCTCCACTCTAGGCTACAAAGTTTCAAACAGAAATGGCTGTCACCATGCCATGGAGTGAGCAGAAGGCTTGGCTTCACTCCAGGCTACAAACTTCCAATTGTAGAACATAAATTAATTCCAGATCCCAGGGCCTCCGCTTGGGACGCTGGGGGGCATGGCCAGCCTGCAAACCACCATAGGCCCCTCACCCAGGCTGCTTCATACCCCACAGGAACCCCCACTCTGATCCACGACACTCTTCAGGGCAAACCAGCCAGTCCCCACCCATGCACTAGGCCTCTATCCTATCTAATAAAAGAATAATATGCATATTGACCATCACTCCAACACACAAGAGGGTTGCCCCTATCTGGTCAAAGATCCTGCCCTTATGTGGACACAAGATGGCCAGCAGGGGAGGGCCATTTGGAGGTTCCAGGCCTGTAAGAGAGGGCAGTTGGGGGTTATCAGGCCAGCAGGGGAGGACAGTTGGGAGGGACCGGGCCTGCAAGAGAGGGAAGTTGGAAGGGACCAAGCCTGCAGTGGAGGGCAGTTAGGGGTAACCAGGACAGTAGAGGAGGGAAATTGGGGGCAAAAAGGCTGGCAGAGGAGCAATTAGGCATCAATCAGGCTGGCAGGGGAGTGTTTAGGGGGTGATCAGGCTGGCAGGCAGAAGTGGTTAGGGGCAATCAGGGTGGCAGGCAGGTGAGCAGTTTGGAGCCAGCAGTCCTGAATCCTACTGGGATCGGACCCCTCAGACCTCCCTTGAGAGGTTCCATATTGGAGAGGATGCATGAAGGCTGGGCTGAGGGACATCCCCTGCCCCCCATGCACTAATTTTATGTGCCAGGCCTCTAGTTAAGAGCATAAAATCCTTAAACTCAGGAGTAATAAAAATAAATTTTTCCTGTAAGAAACTAAGTAATTGAATGGCTGTGAAAAATAAGTTGGTGGGAACAAAGTCTGGACTCTTTCAAACTGGAGAATGACAACATAGATGTGAAACCAACTCGACCTCTTCCCCAGAGCATTACACTCTAGCGTTTAGAGCCTCAGGGCTTCAGCTGTTCTTGCTGAGACTCTCTGTTGTCACCTGCCATACCTGATTGTCCCTGGTATTCCACAACACAGCTATTTCCATAGAGTCATGTCGACCTGCTGACAGGGACTTTTAGCTCTATGTTGAAAAACTTGCACTGTTACTAATCAAATAGACCTGAAAGAGTCCAGACTTTGTTTCCTTCAACCTATTTTTGATCTACACATACTTGAAGTTTCACTTTATAACTTCTTTTTCCTTAACATCTTTTTGGGTACAATTAACATATAATAAGCTACACATTTTTAAAATGCAAGATTTGTTAAGCTTTCACACATGCACACCCATTAAACCAACACCACAATCAAGATAATAGGTAGAGCTATCACCTCCAAATGATCCCTTACACCCTTTGAAGACCATGTCTCCCAGCCCCTTCCTCCCTGTTGCCTTAGCAACCACTTATGTGCTTTCTGTCATTGTTTAGAATTTTACATACACATGGTCATACAGTCTTTACTCTTTCTTGTGTAGATTATTTCACTCAGAATATTGTTGAAATTTTTTTGTATGAGTAAGAATATCAATACTACATTCATTGATATTTCTGAGTAGTATTCCATCATATGAAGAGATCACATTTTGTTTATCCATTAACTTGTTGGAGATTTGAACTGATCCCAGTGTTTTTATTGTTACATATAAAGCTGCTGTGAAGATTCATGTTTCATTCTTTGTAAAAACATATACTTCTGTTTTTCTTAGGTAAATAACTATGAGTGGAATTTTTGGATTATATGGTAAGTACATGCTTAACGTTTTAATAAATTGCCAGATCAGACTGTTTTCCAAAGTGGTGGTGCCATTCCACATTCTCATCAGGTGCATATCAGAGTCTCATTTGCTCTAAGAACTCTTTCTATATTTATGATATAGAAACTTTATCAGATTTGTAATTTGCAAATGTCTCCTTCAAGCTGGTGGCTTATCTTTCCATTCTCTTAATAGAGGTGTTCATAAAGCAATAGCTCTTAATTTTGTTAAACTTCAGTTTTTCAAGTATGGATTCTCTTATGGATTGTGCATTTGGTATTGTATCTAAGAAATATCCTATATAATAAAAGCCTAATATGCTAAGTGTTCAGTCATCTAGTTGGCTGTTCAACCAATCAAAGCATAACATGCTAATGATATGTTAAGGCCATTCAACTGCTTGTTATGATGTGCACTGACCAGCAGAGGGAAGATGCTCCCACCAGTAGGTGAGCATGTTTCTGGGGTCTGGCAATCTGGACTAAGTGAGATGGGCTGGACACATCCTAGAGCCTTACAGTGATTTCTCCCTAGCTGGCCAACTTCCTGAGTCCTTCCCTACCCTGATTGTGCACTGGTGGGGTCCTTCAGCCTGGCCTGCACCTTTTCACAATTTGGTTTGGCTCAATCCCGCGGGCCAGGCCAAGGGACACCACTGGTTCATAAATTCATTCACTGGGCCTCTAGTTTGGCTAATAAAAAGGCTTTCTTATTTGTTTTGTTTTTTTCCTAAAAATTTTATAGTTTTAGCATTTATATTTAGATCTAACATCAGTGATTATTTGCATATGGTGTGAAGTATACATCAATTTTTTGTGTATATACATATGAATATCTTATTGTTCAAACACCATTTGTGGAAAAACTGACCTTTCATCCCAGGCCTTTATATTTTTGCCAACAATTATCTAAATTAGTGTGAGTCTATTTTTGAACACTCTATTCTGTTCACTCTATTTTTGAACACTCTATTCTGTTCACTCTATTTTTGAACACTCTATTCTATTTGTATTTATCTTTATGGTAAATACAGTGTCCTAACTGATGTAGCTTTGTAATAGGTTTTGAAGTCAGGTAGTGTATAATCATCAACATTGTTTTTTTTTTAATCAAAGTTCTTTTGTCTAGTTATGTTCTTTTTGTTTCCATATGAATGTTTGAATCAGCTTGTAAAGTTCTATCAAAATGCCTAATTGAAGTTTGATTGGCAATGCATTAAATCCATAGGTCTACAGATAAATGTGGGGGAGAATTAACATCTTCACAACTTTCTGATCCATGAACACACACTGTATATCTGTGTATTCACTTGTGTTTTATTTGTTATTTTAGTCATGTCTTACAATTTTTAGAAAACAGATCTTGGACAATTTTGTCAGATTTATTACCTCATAGTTCATATGTATATATATGCAAATTGACCATAATTCTGATCAAGCCACCCCCAAAGCCACACTTATCAACCAATCAGAAGCAAATTATGCAAAATAAACCCCAACCAAGATGGCTGCGGCCACTGAGCAAGAGGGAGGCTTAGGTTTCCCCGGCAATGGAGGAAGCCAAGCTTTCTGCCTACCCTTGCTGGTCTAGGGCTCCACAAAATGTTACAAAGTTTCAATTATAGAAGATACATAATCCCAACAGAAATGGCGACAGCCACAGAGCTGTTATCCCAAGAATTGTTTTATAAGGAATGGATGTTATATTTTGTCAATGTTTTTGCATTTATTGAGGTGACCATATGTTTTTTTCTTTTGTAGTTTGCTCCCTTATAGCATATTAGTTTTGTTGACTTTTTAATTGTTTAATCAACTTCCCAATCTTTTCATAAACTCCAATTTGTTATTATGCACTTTCTTTTTTTTGTTTATCATTTGAATTGGTGAAGTTTTGCTAAGAATTTTTGCATCCACATTTAAACTTATATTGTGTTGAATGGTTTTAATATTAAAGCAATGCTGGTCTGATATTATGAGCTGAGTAATAGTATGTCCTCATTAATTTTTTGGAAATGTCAGGTAGAATTTCCCACGGAAGACATTAGGAGCTGGGTGTTTTGTTTTTTGTGTGTGTTTGTGTTTTGTTGTTGTTTATGTTGTGTGTATAAAAATTCTTTTAACTGCAAATTTAATTCATTTAGTTATAGAGTGATTATTTGGGTAATTTGTGTTGTTCAAGGTTGTATGCTTTTTCATCACCACTTAAAATTGTTCATAATATTCCTTTGTTATCCTTTGAATATGTGTAGAATCTGTAATCATATCACCTCTCTTATTTTTTATATTGGTAATTTGTTGATTTTTCTTCCTTTTTTTCTTTTCTGAATATTCTGGATAGTGATTTTTAGTCTTAGGAGATATAATTTATCTGTTACTGTTTTGGGGGTATTTTTCTAATCTAATCAGGCATTAGACTTTTTGAGAAAATATTTATGTTATTTTAATTATTTTTAATTTTATGTGTTGTTTCATGTCCCAGAATGCCATCTGTCTCTGTGAGTATTCTATGTGACTTTGAGAAGAAGGTTCTTTCTGCAGTTGGATGGACACATCTGTTCAACAGATGAGTATGCTGGTGGTGAGTTCCTTTTCATGTCCAGAAATTTTTTGGTCAAGTGTTTCTATCATTTGAAGAGAGAAATTTACTGGAGTTACCAATTGTAATGGTGGACTTCTCTATTTCTTCTTGGAGTTTTATCAGTTTTCACATCACATATTTAAAATCTATTTTTTTATACACTCACTTGTAGGATCACTAGGTATTCCCAGAGGCTTGAAATTTTACCATGTAATTTTTCTATTTGTTCCTGCTCATTTCCTTTGCATGGAAGTCTAATTATCTGATAGTAACACTGTTACTTTTGAAAAATTAGTGTTTGCACAGTATATCCTTTTCCATTTTGACACATTTAACTGACCTGAATCTTTATGTTTGAAATGAGCTTCCTAAATATAATATACTAGAGGCCCAGTGCATGAAATTCCTGCATGGGTTGGGGGTCATTCCTCAGCCCAGCCTTCACTCTCTTCAATTTGGGACCGTTTGAGGGATGTCTGACTGCCCAGCGGGAATGGGCCTAAAAGTGCAGTCAGACATCCCTCTCATAATCTAGGACTGCTGGCTCCCAACTGCTCGCCTGACTGCCTTTCTGATTGCCTCTAACTGCTTCTGCCTGCCAGCTTGATAACCCGCTAACCACTCCCCTGCCAGTTTGATTGATGCCTAACTGTTCCCCTGCCAGCTTGTTTTCCCCCAACTTCCCTCCTTTGCTGGTCTGGTCATCCCTAAATGCCCTCCACTGCAGGCTTGAACACCTCCAATTGCCCTCCTTTGCAGGCCTGGTCCATCCCAACTGTCTCCCCTGTAGGCATGCCAAGAGCCCTCCCCAGTAGGCCTTGTCATCCCTTCCTGCAGGCCTGGTTCCCCCAACTGTTATCCCATGCAGACCTGGGAACCTCCCAACTGCCCTTCCCTGCAGGCCCAGTCACCCCCAACTTCCCTCCTCTGCCAGCCTGGCCCCTTCCAACTGCCCTCCCCTGCTGGCCATTTTGTGGTGGTCATCATGTGTCCACATGGGGGCAGCTGTCTTGTGTGTTGGAGTGATAGTCAATCTGCATATTACTCTTTTATTAGATAGGCTAGAGGCCTGGTGCATGGAGGGGGACAGCTGGTTTTCCCTGAAGGGTGTCCCAGATCAGGTTGGGAGTTCCCTTGGGGCATGGTGCAGCCTGGGCGAGGGGTCTGTGGTGGTTTGCAGGCTGGCCACATACCCTGGTGACTCAAGAAGAGGCCCTGGTATCTGGGATTTATTTATATTCTACAATTGAAACTTTGTAGCCTTGAGTGGAGCCAAGCCTTCTGCTCACTCTGTGGTGGCAGCCATTTTTGTTAGAATTTATTTACCTTCCATAATTGAAACTTTGTAGCCTAGAGTGGAGGCCTCGGCTGGCCAGGGCTGCAGAATCTTGGCTTCCTCCATCACCGGGGGCAACCCAAGCATCTGCTCTCTCCAGTTCCATGGCTGCCACCATTTCTGTTGGGATTAGGTATCTTCTATAATTGAAACTTTGTAGCATTGAATGGAGGCCTAAGCTGGCAAGGGTAGGCAGCAAGCTTGGCTTCCTCTTTTACAGGGGAAACCCAAGCCTTCCTCTTGCTCTCAGTGGCCACAGCCATCTTGGTTGTGGTTTATTTGCGTATTCACTCCTGATTGGCTTGTGGGCATGGCTTGTGTCTGTGGCTTGTGGGTATAGCAGAGATACAGTCAATTTGTATATTATTCTTTTATTAGATATGATGATAGTTGTATTATTTTAAAACATCTACTCTGTAAACATTTTATTTGATTTATTTAGATCATTTTCATGTAAAATTATTATTGATATATTAGGGATTATTTTACCATTGTATTATTTGTTTTTTTCTGTTTCATCTACTCCACTGAAGCATTTTTGTGATTATTTTTCAAAATATTTGTCAGATGTTTCTAACGTCTCCATCATTTCTGAATTGGTATCTATTGATTATCTTCCATTATTCAAATTCATTTATTCTGGGTTTTTTAATAAGAGCAATGAATATTCTCAGTTGTATTCTATTTTGGGTTTTATTGATGAGTTTACATTTTTTAAAAAAAATATTTTTTATTGATTTCATAGAGGAAGGGACAGGAAGTGAGAGAGAGAAATATCAATGATGAGAGAGAATCATTGATTGGCTGTCTCCTGCCTAAGCCCACAGTTGGAAATCTTTAGCACTGCCACAGAGGCAGGAGAGGCTCCTGTCTCCACCGCTGTGCTCACCAGTAGTGAGCCTGGCTTCTGGCTGAGTGGCACACCAGCTGTGAGAATGCCTTGGCCACCAGGGACCAGCTTCTGCATTGAACATCTGCCCCCTGGTGGTCAGTGTATATCATAGTGACTGGTTGACTTATTAACTGTCTGCTCTCTGGTGGTCAGTGCATGTCATAGCAAGCGTTTGAATGGCCTTAACAAGTCATTAGCATATTATACTTTGATTGATTGGTCTACCAGATAACCAGACACTTAGCATATTAGGCTTTTCTTATAAGGGTTCTGCTTTGGCAGGCAACCACCTTATTCTGGTTTACACACAAGACCTGGCCTCCTTTGGAGTTCTGAGGAGTAAGCCCCCAGAGCCCTTGTAGAGCTAGCCCAGTTGCCTCACTTGTGTGATGATAGAATGGTGGGGTGTGATCCAGAGGATGTGGGTGCTGCTCTCAAACCTTTAGTGTGCTGGCTCTAAATGGTGTCACTTGTAGTCAGGACTTTCTGTGCAGGTTAAAAGAATCCCTTTCTCTAATTCCCTCTTTTCTCAGGTTTTACCACCTTACCTCATTGGGATGAGGTTGGGTGCATCTTGTCATCCTGGTACTCATTGGGCAGTTTTATTTTCTAGTGTGAAAAGTAATATTAAAAGGAGAAGGCTTTACGATTTGAAAGCTATTTGAAGAAGACACACATATTGAATTATTATGGTCTAAAACGATGTGTCCATTCAGTTGTGCAGCATTCATTTCCTACCAGCCATTCCCTCATTAGCAAGCAGCAGACTAGCTAATTGTCCTTCTGGGCCTGATTTCTGCTTAGTACACAGGAAGACATTAAATTTGAAGATGAATGGCTACTAAAAATATAGAAAGTAACAGTATTTTAAAATGTCCTCAGTGTTGTTGGTTTCACTCAGTAGTTCCTATTTTGGCAGAAAAAATCATATTCAGCTATCTTTTAGGGCATCTATATATATGAATTTAGTCAAAAGTCTTTCTTTAAGAACACAGGTGTTATATCATACAAAGAACATCTGCTGAGCCAGATGTCAGCACTTAAGTTCAAACTGTTGGCAAGAAACATTGTCCCCTAATTGTTTTATTATTCATTTGGGGAGAAGAGTCTGGGACAGAGTGCTAAAGAGAGATGTGACTATTACTGTGAAGGTGGGCTCAGGTGGGCTGTCAGACCTTTGCTAATCGGATGGTCTGCATTGCTGCCAGGATGTATTGGAGGTGAGTTGACAGGTATACTGAATGATGCTCTTACCAGTGAAACTGGAGTATTGCACTTTAGTGCAGGGGATTGTGAACTCGGCTTTGAAACCTGTTCTGTGTGCAGTCATCTCACCAGAACGAATTACCTGTTATGCATGGGATTCAGGGGCATCTGACCTCCACAGTCAAAGGGAATTGTGGGTTGATCAGTAGACTCTTAATTTTTACAGTGTAAGAAACACCCATGGCATCCTGGTTGGCTATCTACCTTTGCTTCTCTGTTGATTATTGCTCAACTCTCATAAACAGATTTTTAGCTATGACAGTGGTTTGGATTTTGTTATAAAGATTAAATAGTTGTTCAATTATCAATGAGCATTATCTCCAATTGTTCAGTAAGGAAATGAGGTTAGAGACATAACATAATTTCTCTTGTACTTTGTCTCACAATGTATCTCTTATTAGAAGAGAGGCATGATTAGTAGGTATTTCGTGGACATGGGTCCCAGGCAATCACAAGACTCTGAATGGGTCTGCCCATCACAGGAAAGTGCTCATCTAGGTATTAACCACCATGGGCATGGCCTTTTAAACTGGGATATAAGCAAGATTTGAGCAAGAAGCAGAAAAACAAAAGTGCTCTGAACAAATGCTTTACATCAGGACAGGAGGAGAAAAGACACAGGAAACAGTGACCTGCGTGTCAATGATTCTCCAGAAACACCCATTTAAAAACATTAACTTGGCTGCACATGGAGTTAAGTGTTTCACTGTCTAAGACACATGAAATGCATTTCCCACTCGGGAGGTCATGCTGCCAGGACATCCAGGAGCTCTGGTTCTCCACACAAGGTCAGCGTCTCTAGAAAAGTTACCAACCGTGCAGTAACTTTAAACACCGCAGCTCTGCCGAGACCAGTTTGGCTCAGTGGATAGAGCGTTGGACTGCAGACTGAAGAGTCCCGGGTTCGATTCCGGTCAAGGGCATGTACCTTGGCTGCGGGCACATCCCCAGTAGGGGGCGTGCAAGAGGCAGCTGATCGATGTTTCTCTCTCATCGATGTTTCTGATTTTCTATCCCTCTCCCTTCCGCTCTGTAAACACCGCAGCTCTGATGTTATATGCAAGGATACAGGTTGACTTGTGCTGGATCTCACTTGGAGCAGAGCACAACCTTGCTTAGTATTAGTATTGAATCCTTCAAAAATTAAAACGGTAAGAAAATCTGATGAAAGAATTGACAAATTTCAATTTTTTATCCTCAAAGAGGAGTGTGATGTCATCAAAAATTTCTTTGGGATGCTGGGAGAGGTCTTTATTCCTCTCCATTAACAAGAATTATCACTTTACCACAATTTTCCAGTCAATCCTTCCAATGACAAAGTCTTCCTTCCCCTTTTTCCCCCTTGAATTTGTAGATCACCCTCACTCCACTTCAGCAAGTGACAATTTCAGGTCTTCCACTTGGCTGAGAGCAGATGGAGAAAGTCTTTGGACTTAGGAGTTTGGAATTCACTTGTATGTGAAGAGGAACAGGAAATATTTTTGACCAAGACATTAGTTAAGAAATTACATGCTCAGATTCAATTTATCTTTATTCTTTATGAAACAAAAATCTACCACAGAGATGTCAGAATTTTCCAAACTGGATTCTAGAACCTTGACAAAGAGAATAAAAGATAGACCACATGAGGATGGAAGACATCCTGTAAGAAGTGGTTATTTTGGGGGTGTGATGGAGGAGGGGGAGAGAAGAGGAGATTGTGCATCAATGTCATTGCCACTGAAACAAAACAAAACAAAAATCAATCAGGACATGGAACAAGGAGCTGTTCCAGGCCCTCAGCTTCAATGCTCAGCACAGAGCTTGACTCTCCAGATGAGAAGACTGGGCATGGGGGAAAGATGGAGCCTTGGTTTGTGAGAAGCAGTTGTGAATGCTACAGTGGTATTTTAAGGCATTTTGACATAACCAAGGCTCCTGGATTTCGCCTGCTACCAACCCAAGATAAAAGAGGGGCCAGGGCATGGGGTGAGTAGCATGGTATTAACAAGCATTGCCTCCAATTGGGTGGCAGCAGGCACAGATGCTTTGGGCAGGTTTTGAGACAATGCTGATGTGATTTTGCAAAAAGGAGGTCAATCACAGAATTTTCCATTGCCCAGGAATTCTCTCTCTATATTTGAACCAGAAAAAAAAAAGTAAATGGGAAAACAGAGTTCAGAGTGCATTTTCTATTGATCAGTACCTCAGATATTCTACCCTAAGCTGATACTATGGGGAAGTCTGTTTCAAGTCCCTTAATTGGAGCCCCAAACATAAGATTTTATAAGTACAGGCACTGTTTCTAAACCATACACTTCACTAGATTCATTTTCATGATAGTTTTTTTTAAAAAATATTTGGGAGGCAGAACTAGATGCAGTGACTCAGAATGACTTGTCCAGACCCGTGGAGTAAGATAACAGGCAAAACTAAAACATAGTTTTACATAAAAATGTCTGAGAAACTTTGAGCAAAACTGGGGAATCTGTGGACATTTTAAACCAGAGGTTGTTTGAATATCCGGAAAGTGGAAGAGCCAGGTGGAGTAAGAGACTAAGTAAAACTATAATGGGAAGGGTGTATCTTCACAGAAACCAAGAAGAGAATATCAACAAGGATAGCAATAGTACAGGGAGCAACTGAGTGCTTATGAGCAAGACTGGAAAATAACATCCTTGATATCTAATGATACATAAGACATTGGCAACTTTTCCAAAATCTGCTCTAATGGAGTGATGGGGGCAGATATTATGCTATTATTTGTTGTGGAACGAATGAAATAATTGCAAGAAAGACAAATTTTTCAAGAGCATGGGCTCAAAAGAATAGTGTTACACAAAAGAAAAAGGAATGAAATCTAGAGAAAGAGGAAAGCTATGGAGGGAAGACACATTTTTCATTTGTTTTATTGTGTTTTAACCTGAGGAACTTGAAAAATATGACATTTGGTTGTAAAAAAATATGTAGTTGAGCCAGATAAAGCATACAAGAAAGAGAAGAAATAAAGAAGAAAGTCAAGTTCCTAACATTCTGGAGGTGTGAGATTCAAAATATAGGTAGGGGAAGAATCAAAGAAAGAGGGCTTGTTATAACTATTATGGCCTTAGGTTTTAATCTTTAGAGTAAAGAAGCCTGGGAAAACATAGTAGAACTTTATTTTCAGAGGTGATTTTTGTATTTATTTTCTCTTGCTTGTTTCCCTGATTTTAGATGCTGGATTTAAGAAAGAATGTTGACAGAGTGGCAAGACCATGGTATTGAATCCACAACATTGCTTTTAAATACCAACACTGCAATTTCACTATTTATGGGATCTCTGATAAATCATCTAAGCACTCTGATCCTCAGTTTCCTCATCTTAAATTTAACAAAATTGCATCATTTTAGAAACTTTTTAACTAAAATTATGGAATACAAAGTTACTAAATGGTGTTTTTGTACATTGTATACACTCAGATAATTTTAATTTCCTTTCTCAATTTAGTCTGATGAAGCATAAGAAATTTAGGTTTAAGGCTGGCATTAAAGCAGACTATTTTCTCTGTAAACATGCATGGACTTTAAGATTGATTTGTGATTTGTCTTGACAGTCATGAAGTCTACTCATGTGGGTTCTTTCTCATTTTGTGTAGGGAGAAAATAACTAGTTGTGTCAACATTTTAGGCACTTAGCCTGGCAATTAGGGGTTTGTTATATGGCCAACTCCATTGATCCTTGTCTCTGATAGTGAATTACCAAACAACAATGGTAGATCCAGGGAAAAGTGATGGATTTAGCTCTGTTTCTCAGTATAAGTATTATCTCAATGCAAAGCTCAACTAGTAAGACCTTTGCTCTGGCTTCCAAGATCATAGTATTTAATGTTCAAAACTCAAGTAGCCACACATAGCACTCACATAATAATCCTTGTTTTGCTTCATTATAGTGATGTAGTTGGGTTTTAGAATAAGACTGCCTGCATCATAGCTTTATGAACTAGCTATGTGCCTTTGGACAAGTCCCCTAAATTACATGTATTTCAGTTTCCTTATGATGGAATGGAGATGATATCACAGGATTACTTGGTGACTAAATGAGATAATATATACAAAGCCCTTAGAGTAGTTTCTGCACATTGTAAATACTCATTAAATATAAGCTAGCCATTTTTTTTTTTTTTTGGTTTTCTGAGACCTTGATTATTTACTAACTGCATTAATTTTCATCCTTTTTTCTTTAAAAATAATTTTAATTTTATTGAACCTAAGCTTTTAAAGCAAAGGGTTCCATTTAGGAACACAACATGTTGTTACATCCTCAGTCCAAAAGATGATTCCAAACTAAGGAACCTAAAGCTAAGAGGATAAACCTGTATATACTTAAATGAGGGTTAAAATGAACTGAAGACACTTTCTTCTTTGCTGATGAATGAAGAGGAAGAAAGAAATAATTATATTTTTTTCATTTAAAAAATAGAAAAAAATAAATTTTAAATTTTTTACTATTTTATCTTAAAAGAAGAATTTAAAAAAATTAATATGATTTTCTTTCATGTTGGAAATGCATAGCTGTTTTATGATAAAGATAAATTAATTGAGCATGCTTGGGAAATCTATCTATCTTTTATCTATCCATCTTATTTATAATCTCTAATATTTATAATTTCAGTGAAAACATCTAATATTAATAATTATTTTTATGTAAAATACTATAGTTACCAAAGACTTTACTTTTAGTGCTTATTTATTTATTGATAAACTTACACTAAAAGTACATGAGCTTATAAAATAAAGGAAATGTCTTTATATTTGAAAGATTAGTAACTATTTCTTTAGATCAGCAATTCCTAATAGGTCATCTTCATAAGTTTACAGAGACCAACTAACACGTCGTCAATCATTTCTGAAAATTCTCAGTGACTGGAGAAAAACTGCATTCTTTTTAAAAAATATCTTTTTAATTGACTTCAGAGAGAAAGGGAGAGGGAGAGAGAGAGATAGAGATAGAAACATCAATGATGTGAGAGAAGCATTGATCGGTTGCCTCCTGCAAGCCCCACATAGGGGATTGATCCCACAAACTGGGCGTGTGACTTGACCAGGAATTGAACTACATAGGTCAATGCTCAACTACAGAACCATGCTGGCTGGGTGGAAAACTGCACTTTTAACTGCCAAACTTCTCTGAGCTCCTGGCCATTTCTTTACTGTGTATGAAACTTCTACAAACCTGTTTGACCAGAGGAGCTTTCTACATAGTGCCTTCTGTGGGACTGGCTTTGCAAAACAAACAAACAAAAAATGTCAAATGTTAATGCCTACCTCATATTTAAAATTTATTTATTTGAGAGACAAAGAGATTTATTGTTCTACATTGATATTTTTATGTGTCCTGGCCCAGGATTGAAGCTGCAACCTCAGTGTATCAGGATGATGCTCTAACCAACTGAGCTACCCAGCCAGGGCCACACACTCATACTTACAATATCTAGTGTCACAGCACTGCTCTGTTCTTAGACATCAGTCTGTGACTTTTGTCACATAGTTCCCATATTTGTCTGATTAGGAGAATGGGCAGATGAATTCTAAAATATCTACATCCCTTGTGTCATGAATGGTCTGTAGTTATATAATTTTATATTACACACTATTATGGTAAAACTAGAGGCCCAGTGCACAAAATTTGTACGTGGGGGGTGTCCCCCAGCCCAGCCTGCACCCTCTCTAATCTGGGAGACCCCTTGAGGGATGTCTGAGAGATGTCTGATGGGCAGTGGGATATCCTTCTCATAATCCAGGACTGCTGGCTCCAAACTGCTCACCTGCCTGCCTCCATGATTACCCCTAACTGCTTCTGCCTGCCAGTCTGATCACCCCCTAACCAGTACCCTGCCAGCCTAATTGATGACTAACTGCTCCCCTGGCAGCCTGTTTGCCCCCAACTTTCTCCTCTGCTGGCCTGGTCACCCCTAACTGCCCTCCCCTTCAGGCTTGATCACCCCAACTGCCCTCCCTTGCAGGCATGATCCCTCCCAACTGCCCTCCCCTGCTGACCTGATGGCCCACAACTGACCTCCCTTGCAGGCCTGGAACCTCCCACAGTCCTCCCCTGCTGGCCATCTTGTGGTGGCCATCTCGTGTCCACATGGGGGCAGGATCTTTGACCACATGGGGGCAGAACTTTTGTGTGTTGGAGTGATGGTCAATCTGCTTGTAACTCTTTTATTAGATAGGATAGAGGCCTGGTGCATGGGTGGGGACCAGCTGGTTTGCCTTGAAGGGTGTCCTAGATCAGGGTGGGGGTTCCCTTGGAGTGTGGGGTGGCCTGGACGAAGGGCCTGTGGTGGTTTCCAGGCTGGCCATGCCCCCTAGTGACCTAAGCAGAGGCCCTGGGATCTGGGATTAATTTATGTTCTACAATTGAAACTTTGTAGCCTGGAGCAGAGCCAAGCCTTCTGCTCACTCCATGGTGACAGCCATTTCTGTTTGAAACTTTGTAGCCTAGAGAGGAGGCCTAGGGTAGGGCTGCAGAAGTTTGGCTTCTTCCATTGCTCTGGCAACCCTAAGCCTCTTCTCTCTCTAGCTCCGTGGCAGCCACCATTTCTGTTGGGATCATGTACCTTCTATAATTGAAACTTTGGAGCATTGAGTGGAGACCTAGGCTGGCAACTGCAGGCGGTAAGCTTGGCTTCCTTCATTGCCAGGGAAACCCAAACCTCCCTCCTGCCCTCAGTGGCTGCAGCCATCTTGGTTGTGGTTTATTTGCATAATTTGCTCCTGATGGGCTGGTTGAAGTGGCTGTGGGCATGGCTTGATCGAAGGTAGAGTCAATTTCCATATTACTCTTTTATAAGTTAAGATTATACTACCAAGTGAAAATTGAAAGCTTATTTTTTTATTACAGTAATAACTCAATTTGACAAGAAAAATCTGTAGGTTGCAAATTGTTTAAAAATTCAAATAAACTAATTAAAGGTTGACTTCCTTGAACGAGTAGCTCATCCATCTTTTCTTATAACACGTGCCTTTTGCCCAAGATGGAGAACCCATAACATGCGTGTGAGCACTGACATGCGTAGCCATTTTCCATGACACGCAGCCGCATGCAGTTTCATACAGGGAAGTATGGGGCCACATGCCTAGAAGGACGTTTTATCCTTGTTTACTGCCAGGTACAGTAGCCAAGGAGGAAACATTTGCTGTAGTGTAGTGTAGACACTCTGTGCCGAAGGTTCGTAGACCAAAACAACAGAACTCCGGCACAGAGCGTCTAGTTCTGGGACTTCCGGTTAGGCTCTTAGGAGACCTTTGACCTCACTTCCTGGCAGCAGAGCAGGGAGCAGTGGAATGTCATGGGGGCACATCTCTGGGGGCCCTGTGATTGCCATTACCAGCAACCACATAACCACAGCAACCATCATCCAATCTACTGTTCTAGGGTGTCATGGATTTCTAATTGACCATCATTACTGAGATAAGTGAGTGGGAGGATGGGAGAGGAAAGGGCCTATGCTATGGTTGCTGTTTTTCCACCATTAGAAATAGCAACAGCCATCTTAATTTATATAAGGAACGCCATTTTGCAGCATTGTGCAGACTCCATTTCACCTCTGTTATTGTTGTGCATCCTTATTAACCCCTTTTTCTGCTTATGAACCTTGCAGTTTCCTAAAAGACAATTACATGTGCCATTTTATGGTTAGTTAGGCTAGTTAACCCCTAATTGCCTGCAGGGCGAACAGGCTATCTATAATTCTATCTTCTGTCACTGCCCCCCTGATGGAGAACCCAATAAATTAAAAAAAAAAACAAAAAAAACAAGATTAACTAAAAGAAGTGGTAGTAGCAGTAGCCGACCCTTTCAAAAGACATGGACCAAGATTTATGGCATTATAGAAAAAAATGGCAGATCATTTTGTGTTCTATGTACTGAAATGGTAGTAAGCAGAACATGGAATATAAATAGACATTTTGAAACTAATCATTCCCAGCTCTTGAAAAAAAGTGAAGATAAAAGGAAGGAATATATTTCCAGGCAGCTACACCTTTATAAGAGCAAATCTAATTCCATCCTTAAATTTATAAAAGGCTCTGCAAATTTAACATTTGCAAGTTTGAGCATTGCTCACTCCATAGCTCAGCATGGAAAAGCACTCAGTGAGGGGGAATTTATTAAAGAAACTCTTCAAGAGATGCGCACTAGTTCTATTTCACCATATGCAGAGTAAAGATTCAATTATTAAGAGAATATCTGAGTTACCAACCAGTGGAAATATCATAAAAGACTGAATAATGAGACTGAACACGAATGTACAACATCAATTAAAGAGAGATATAAGTAATTGTAAATATTTTTTATCTTTCTTGAGGAAACTACTGATGTCACCTCACATGATCAGTTGGCCATTATTGGTCTACATTCTGATGGTCTCACAATGAGAGAAGATATGATAAAGTGAGTATGAGTGCCAACAAGTACATCAGAAAGCAAAATATGTAAGGTTGTTGTACAAATATTCCATGACCTAAGCATTGATATCTCTACAGTAGTGTCAGTGAAGACAGATGGGGCAGCAAACATGGTGGGGGGAAAAAAGTCAGATTTGTCAAATTGTTTATGGAAGCTCTTAGACATCCAATGTGCTTTTTCATTGTGTTATATATCAGGAGGTTTTATGTGCCAAGGCAGGATTCACCAACTTAAAAGACTTAATGTCAATTGTTACAAAAATAGTTCATTTAATATCTGCTCGCCCACTTCACAAGCGAGAATTTTCTGCACTTTTACTGGAGGTTTATTCCACCTAAGGTGGATTGCTGATGTACAATAATGTAAGGTGGCTGAGCTGAGGCAATGCTCTTGAGCGCTTTGTGGAGTGCTTTGAAGAAATTAAGGTATTTCTTAAGAATAAGGATCTGGGAAACTTTTCTCAGCTCAATAATGATAAATGGGCCAATACCCTGATATTTTTTTTTACAGATCTCTCTGTTCATATTAATGAACTGACCTTAAAGTTACAAGGTTTTGGAAAAAGTGAGATGTAGAAACTAAAACTTACAAGTATTTTCCACGATTAACAAACTGATTTGAGAAGGCCCATGCAGCTGTACAAAACAAAATGGAACCCTTGCATATACAGTACCTGCATGTTTTACACTCATCGCTTGACCAGTTCAGTGATAGATTTAATCAATTTAGAAGCCTAGAACAGATCATAAAAATAATTAAGTATCCTGATGTAGTAGTCTACAGTAGTTTGGAATTAAATGGTTTCCAATGGATGCAAATTGATGATTTGGAGATGCAACTTGCAGAATTTCAAGACAGCATCTGGGCTCAGGTGTTTGTCGACTTGAGGTCAAAGCTTGAGAATCTGGAAAGGTGCTGCTTGGAGAATCAAGAGGAATGCCACTGTGAACAGGAAATTTGTAGTGCCTGGAACCGATTACCAGACACTTTTAGCACCCTGAAAAATACAGCAGTGGCTTTACTCACAATTTTTCCTTGTACGTACTTTCGTGAGACCTTATTGTCAGCATTAAATAATATCAAAACCAACAAAAGAAACAGATTGACAGATGAAGTTAATAGCGCTTGCTTGGGCTTGACGTGTACAAAATACCAACCTTCAATTGAAAGTTTAGCCAATGAGGAGGAACCATGATGGTGGCATAGGTAAACACCTATCTTGCTGCCCCACACAACAATTCCAAAACTACAACTTAAGGACAGAACAAACATCATCCAGAATCACTGGAGAGCTGGCTGAGTTATAATTCCACAAATAAAAGTAAAGATAGGACATTATGACTCAGAGGTGCAGTGGAGGGTATCCTTGAAGATACATGCAGTGTCAGAGGTTTGGAGCCATGTGCAAGCGCCAGGGGAGAGGGCGGGCAGCTGCAAACCCAGCTGGTTTTCTTGAACGGGGAGGGAGACAAGGTGTCACACTGCACTGACTCCCCAGTTCCAGGTGAGGGCTGGGAACCCACACTCATACGGGGTGAAATTGGACAATGGGAAGGCAGGCTGAAACTCAGGCGTGCCAGAGGTCTGTGAGCTTGTGATGAGGTTGAGCTTGTAGAGAATGCAAGTAAACTTGGGAACAGCAGTTTGCACGTAAACTTGGGAACAGAAGTGCACGATGACACAGAGAGGACTCGTGACTTTCTCCCTCTTTCAGGAGACCACTGGACTACTTTGTTTTATAACCCTGGGCAAGACTTTGGGTGTACAGACTCATTTGGGGAGAGGCTGAGTTGTCTGGCAGTGGGCGGAGTTTGGCGGCAGCTTTCTATCAGAGGTGCATGCAGCCATTACCCGCCGGCACAGAGACCCGGGTGCCACATAGAGCGAAGCTGAGGCTCCCTGCTCAGCCCAGAGACTCTGCCCATCCAACCTGAACACAGCTTACCCTCACAGTCAATTGGCCTGGAGGTCAAACCCTCCTAGTGCTAACAACAATAAGCTTGGCTTACCTTCAACAATACTATACAACCCATAAAGGGCTGCAGTAAGAGTATCCACCTCAGGTAACTGGGGAGGCTGAACCACTGTCCCTTAGAGGACATCTACCACACAAAGCTAATGGACCAACTCAGCACCCACAATGCAGAGAAATGGAAAGAAATCAAGTGTGAAAGAAATGGAGGAAAAAAGACCACTAGACATAAAATTCAAAACCACAGTAATAAGGTTTTTCAGGAGGCTCCTAGAAAAGGCCAATGAACTTAATGAAAACTACAAGGAAATGAACAAGACCTATGAGGAAATGAACAAGACCTATGAGGATATGAAAAAGGACCAACTAGAAATTAAGCATACACTGACTGAAATAAAAAATATTACACAAAGACCTAAAAGCAGTCCAGAGGACCACAAGAACCAAGTCAAAGATTTGAAATACAAAGAAGCAAAATACACTCACCCGGAAAAGCAAGAAACAAAAAGAATCCAGATAATTGAAGATAGTGTAAGGGGCCTCTAGGAAAACCTCAAGAATACTAACATCAGAATTATTGGGGTGCCAGAAAAAGAGAGAGACTGAGATAATGAAAACCTACTTGAAGAAATAGTGACCAAAAACTTTCCCCACCTTTTGAAAGAAATTGACTTAAAAGCCCAAGAAGTACACAGAACCCCAAAATATAGGAATCTAAAGAGGACCACACCAAGGCACATCATAATTAAAATGCCAAGAGCAAAAGATAAAGAGAGAATATTAAAAGCAGCCTATAAGGGAGCACCTATACGATTACCTATAAGGGAGCACACATACGATTGTCAGCAGATTTCTCAACAGAAACTATGCAGGCCAGACAGGAGTGGCAAGAAATATTCAAAGTGATGAATAGCAAGAATCTAAAACCAAGATTACTCTACCCAGCAAAGCTATCATGCATAATTGAAGGTCAGATAAAGTGCTTCTCAGATAAGAAAAAGCTAAAGGAGTTCATCACCGCCAAACCAATATTATATGAATTGCTGAAAGATATTCTTTAAGAAGAGGAAGAAGAAAAAGGTAAAAATATAAATTATGAACAACAAATACACATCTATCAACAAATGAATCTAAAAATCAAGTGAATTAATAATCTGATGAACAGGATAAACTGGTGAATACAACAGAATCATGGACATAGAGAGGGAATGGAGTGACAATTCTTGGGGAAAAAAGGGGTGTGGGAATTGCAGCAAGAGACTGGACAGAAATCATGCACCTTTGGGAGAGGACAGTGATGGGGAGGTGAGAACGGAGGGTGGGATGGGTACTGGGTGATGGGGAGCTATAGGTGGAAAAAAGGGGAACAATGTAATTAATAAACTGAACAATAAAGATTAAAAAAAAAGAAAAAAAAGCAAGTTTAGTCAGTGAAATTCAGCAAGAAAAAAGTCACTAATAGGCAGGTTAGTTAAAGAATTCCCCTCCCCCTCACTTATCTTAGTTCATGGCATCCCACATAAGTTAAATAATATCAAGACCAACAAAAGAAACCGACTGACAGATGAACAAAGAAGTTACTATGCAGGTAAGTTAAATAATTAATTTTTGGTTTATTAAATACAGTTATATATTAGAATTATACATTTTTGTTATTTAAACTATAAATATCGTGAAATTATGGTTTTTTTCTCGAAGTGACATACCACCAGAGTTATGCTTGGTTTTTTGGCAATTTTTGACACACCAGGCTCTAAAGATTGCCCATCATTGCCATAGACAGTTTGAGTCAGTGGATAAAGCTTGGGTCTGAAGACTGAAGACTAAATGGTTCTGGTTTCAAATCCAGTCAAGTGCTTGCTTATATCTGAGTTGCAGGCTTGATCCCCAGTTCTAGGTGGGGCATGTGTGAGAGGCAACCAATTGATGTGTCCCTCTCAAATTTATGATTCTCTCTCTCTGTCTCTCCCCTTCCCCTCCACTCTCTCTAAAAATAAATAGAAAAATATTCCCGGATGAAGATTAATGAGAAAAAGAAATATTTGTCTTTCATGGAAAAATTTCTCTTCAATACAGGTGCTAATTACATTTTTGTTACTGTCAGACATATCAGTCTTTGCACCCCATGTCCACATTACTGACTCTGAAATGGAGCTGGAGCTCCTTTGATTTCTATGCATTACCCTGCCCTAATATCCCCTAATAATAGGGTATGTGAAGATCAACAGACAAACTGTAGTAGAAAGAACATTGATTAGATTGAACTGTTACCGAAGATCATTAACTTACTTTGTATTATCTTCATTGTAAAATGAGAAGTAATTGCTATCATTTTTTTTATCCTACAGTTTATCATCCAAATCAGAACATTTAAAAATGTTGAACTGGGACATGTATCACACCAAGTTAACAGGGATAATCAAATCTGCTATGGGCAAACTGGAATGGTTGCTCTTCCTAACAAGCAGATTCAAATGAAACAATGTGGGATCCAGGGTGGAAAGCTCAGTGTTGTATGAGGAACATCTTGTAACACATGCTTTGGTGAGACGGGAAGTTGGTTGGTTTATTTCCAATTTAGAAATGGGGAGAAGCAGGGTGACGGCTGCATTACTAATTACCCAGATTTGTGCTAGTGAGACTACACAGTTGCAGGGTTGCTGATGATTAGATTTATGCTCTGAGTACCTTAATGACTAGCTAATTACTAGAGATAGTTCCCCATGTGGCATTGGGAATACAAATATTATTCCAAATAGAGGAACTCTGCTCCTGGCTTGTGCACCAGAGCTGAGCAAACAAATCGTGTGCTCAGTACTTTTCAGGTTCCTTTCTCAGATTATGCAATATATTTAAGTTTATGGATAGGTGCCTGCATCTAGAACCACTTAGATATCTGTTATTCTATATTTTATTATTTTAACAGAAGTATTTTGTCTATTATTGGCTTCTGTTGTCCTATGTACACATTGACAAAAGAAATGTCTACATTTAAACACTGGAGAAATCATTGTGGTCTTTAAGTTAAACTGCTTGGAGACTTTACTGAATTGCAAGGCTGAAAGGAGGTCTGGTCTGAATTGCTATGCATGATAAACATTTACTGTTTGGTCTCTCACATTTGATCCATAGCATTCCAAGAATAAGATGTGTAATGTCAATCATAGATAAACCTCTCTAAGCTGTTTGACAGTATTAAAATGGAGCTCTGGACACACACATTTTTGCTCCTAATATTTATTGCAACAGGGCCTCTTTATTGCATGGGGCTGGGAATTATATGGACACAGGTCGGTGCTGTCATCATGAATCCCTCAGCATTGTTTACTCTAGCAACCTAAGCAAAACATTTCTACCACACATCTTACTAGTCTAGGTCTGAATCTCAGACCCACAGGAAGCTGCCTGTGATTAATTTATACAGTTACTCAGGTCTCTTTCAAGCATGTGCTTTTATCACTGTATTCAAGGCCTTAGTATTTTTTTTATTTTATTTATGAAAACACTAGAGGCCTTGGTGCATGAAATTGTGACATCCTTCTCATAATCCAGGAATGCTGGCTCCTAACTGATTGCCTGCCTGCCTGCCTGATTGCCCACAACTGCCCTCCCCTACCAGCCCAATTGCCCACAACTGCCCTCCCCTGCCTCTTCTACCAGGACCCACCTCCTCCATGCAAGGCTGCAGAGATTCTGGGACTGGCCTCCGCTGTGAGAGTGGCCATCTTGTGGCAGCATCTTGTGGCAGCCACTATTGTGGCAGCCACCCTTTTGGTGGCCATCTTGTGATGACATTGTGCTGAGAGCTACCTAAGTTTTTATTAGTATAGATTTAATATATTTTGCTAATACAAGTTTTAATACATTTACTAAAATAGTTTACCAACTTTATTATTAACTAGGGGCACGGTGCACAAAATTTGTGCACTGTGGAGGGGTCCCTCAGTCCAGTCTGCCCCTTCTCACAGACTGGGAGCCCCCAAGAGATGTCCTACTGATGGCTTAGGCCTGGGTCCTAAGCCACAATCTGGCCTCCCTCTGTTGGACGTGACCGGGCTAATGAGGGGAAGGCACCAGCTCCATCATCCCACTGCTGCAGCCACTGCCAGCCACCAAAGCCACCAAGATGTTTTCATCAACATGGACTCAGGCCCTTCATCATGAAAAAATTACAACTTTCTTTAGGCATTTTTAAGATGTCTCTTTCATAAGATATGATATTTCTTACTTCTTTTCTTTTTTCTTTTTTTATCCTCACCTGAGAATATGTTTCAATTGATTTTTAGAGAGCATGGAAGAGAGAGGGAAAGACAGAGAGAAACATCAATCTGAGAGGCACACTTTGGTTGCCTCCTGCATGAGCCCTGACCTGGGCCCCAGCCAGTGGGGATCCTGTAATCCAGGCACATGCCCTTGATCAGAATCGAACCCAGACCCTGCAATCGACAGGCTGAAGCTCTATTCACTAAGCCTGGCTAGGGCAGGATATGACTTTTCTTAGCCCCTCCAGCAGTATACTTTTGTTTTTTCCTCCAGGAGTGTGGTGGAAAAATCCTAGGTCACCTTCTTGGATTCTTATTACCCAAGTTACCAAGAAAACTGCAAGTGTTGGCATATAGGGGCTTAGCCAATGAGCAGTCAAAAAATGTGTTTATGCTCAAACTGGTTTGGCTCAGTGGATAGAGCTTCAGCCTGCTTACTGAAGGGTCCCAAGTTTGAGTCCTGTTAAGGGCATGTACCTTGGTTGGGGGCACATTGCCAGTGGGGAGTGTGTAGGAGGCAGCTGATCGATGTTTCTCTCTCATCAATGTTTCTGACTGTCTATCCCTCTCCCCTCTTCTCTATAAAAAATCAATAAAATATATTTTTAAGAAAAAGAAAACAAAAAGTGTTTCCTCTGCAGCTCATGTGCAAAGGAGCCCCTGTGTTGTGTCCATTGGGCTAAGGGCATGTGCCTGCAGCCCAGGAGGATACATCTCTCAGGCCAGCATCCAGCCCCTAATTGTAGGTGCCAGCCTGGGAGGCATGCGGACCTGAGCTTCGTAGTGGCCACTGGGTCTGCACGCTCTCCAAGCTGGCAGCCAACCCCATTGTGGATACTGTGCTGGGGGGCGTGGTCCCAGACCACTTGGCACCAACACAGGCATGCTGTGCCACTATGGTGATGCGGTGGATGTTCCTGCCCAACCCCTAGGTGCTTGGTGCCTACACACAGGCCTACAGGCTAGGAGTGGCCTGGGTCCAGAGGATGTTCCCAGGACCCAGGCTGCTCAGAGCCTATTTATGCAAATTAACCACCATCTTGGTTGTGTTAATTTTCATACTTGCTCTGATTGGCTGGTGGGCATAGCAGAAGGAGGTCGGTCAATTTGCATGTTTCTCTTTTATTAGTGTAGTTATGTTCATTTCATAAATAACTAAGACTGTATGCTCTTCTAGATCATACTCTATACAATTTGCCACAAGTGTTAAGGGTTTATTTAAATACTTTCAGAATGTGAAATGAAGAGTTTGAAAGAGCCTGAGGCAGCTTAGGCTGTGTGCTTATTTCAGGGGTAGTGTCCCAATTCTAATAGAGATTCCATGCACATGGAACCCCCTTAGGAGCCTATATTTTATGTAGATGTGGATATATAATGGGCCGTGCCCCACTCTGGAATAAAAGCCATGAACAGGATAAAATTAGTTGTGTTTAGATTTTTTGCCCGATGGCATCTAAGTTACAATGGGCTTCTACTCTAAAATTTTGATCTTTTCTCACTTTAATATCAAATTTGCTTTTCTGGCAAGGTAAAATGTATGCATGATATCAAATATGATCAACTTCATACAAAAAACATTTGGGCTTGATCCCTACCTAAGCAAAAAAAGACATTATTGAATCTTAGGCTTAGGCACGTAAAGTCCTGCAGTTAGTTATGATATAATGCTTCCAATTTAAATATTTTGGATTATTCACTTCTTTTTATGTTTGATTTTTAATAATTTTAATCATTCATTTATTTATAAATTATGTTTTTAAAGATATATGAAAGTATAAATGGCAATATATACCTGATCAAAATACTTGATACTCTGAGTGAGATTTTTAAAATTCAAACTATTTTATGCATTCAGAATATCTCCATCTTGTGTGTGATGCTCTGTAAAACATTATATATACCTGAGAAAACTTAAAAATTCCAAAATGTAAAATGAAAAAAAATAAACACTCTGTTATCCTTCAGATAATCATTTTTACTTTTTTATATATGACCTTATAGATATCTATCACATATTCAAATATACATATATCTACATACTACTATATTTTATGTAGTTAATTACTCTTATGAACCAATTTTAAAATATAGTCAGAGCATATTTCATTTTGTATTACTTGACCTTTTGGTCATTATTGTTTCTCTTTTCATATATTCTGTCAAATTTTTGAGGCTTTTATATGTCTTCTGTGAAAACCTTTGAAATAGACATAAGTACTTTCATTGTGAAGTGTGGAGGAGAAAACAACCAGGTGCTATTTAACTTCTTAACTTAGTAAAGGCTACAATTTGAGAACAGCTACAAAACCAGTGTCCTGGAGAAGCAAAAAGTCTGAAACTCCTATAGGATGCACTGAAGGGGTGGGGTAGGGAGGGAAGGCCAGCTGTGATCAGGATGTGAGCCTGAGGTCATAGTGCATCTGCCACTTGTTGATCAATTTGGGTTTAACAAGAGCAGTGAGAATAGTTGGGAAGAAGGTCACAAGGATTAGAGTGAACAATTTTTAATCCTGAGGGTTTTCCACAATGTCCATACCATAATTTATTGAATCAAAATTGTGGAAATTATTGTGCATATTATTTTCCCCATTTGAGAAATTAAAACCAATATTTAGATGAGTTTTTCTAGTTGAATCTTTGTCCCTTATACATATTTTATTAGGCTTTATGTGTAAAAATAAGTAATCATAAGAATGGGACTTGGATCAGTCAAGTATTTAGGTATATCATTTTTTAATTCTGCAAACCTTGTTTTTTGTACAGATGGTGGTAACAGCTTTGTTCTTACTTGTATATTTGCTTAAAGTAATTATTTGATCATCTGTGTTTTTCACAGATTTCTGAACACATTTGTATTATTGCTGATATATGCAAGGTTCTGTGTTGGTGGTATATCTATTATATGAACTGTCCCTCTTTTTCATACCTGTTTGTTTCTGTGCTATTTGCCAGTGTCTTCTCACACAGACTCCTAGCTTGACCATGTGCATTGGTCAATATTACAATCCACAATTTCTACTGAAACAGAGATTTGTAAACCTTATACATTTTCACTTGGCTTCCTCTATGTGGTTTACATTGGAAATGTCTGGGCTAGTCTGTTACAATAATAAGATGGATGCATGGAGGAGAATGTAATCACATATTTGAGGCCATTCTAGATCCGGCAATGCCACGCTGGCTGACTCACTAATTGACAAAAGACTCAAGAGCAAGGCCAGCTGAGATCAGTCAAGCCAGGCCCATGTCAGGGAATGGCCCAGGGATCCAGAGACCCATATGCAAAAAGAAACATTTATTGCTGTATGCCATGAAGTTTGTGGTTGTTAATTAGGCATGATTATTAAGAGAATAGATAACTAATGCACTAGCCAAATTAAGAACAGCCAAGTGCACTGTAGTTTCATTTTAACAGACATTCTCTATTTCTCCCCAAATCCCTCATCTTGTGTATTTCAAAGTGATATTCTTTCTATATGAGTAACAGTAATGGATACAGCATTTTTCTGGAGATATTTCTATCCTAAAAAAAACTCCATTCCAGGATATAATTCAAAATCCAATAAAATTATTAACATTTCATACATAAATTTGAGTCCTGTTTTCAAAATATTCATTGGAAATTCTGATCTTTAGTTTTTCAAATTTCACTTATATTTATTTGGTATTTATTTTCTTTTTATTTGTCATAGTTCATGGTAATTTTATATATATATATATATATATATATATATATATATTAGTATATATGCTATTTTGGTATTTACAATGCCTATCTTTTTTCATTCCTCAAACTCCTTCAAATAATTATGAATTCTATTTATATACACTCTCTCCCTACACATTCTCTTACCAAAGTCTTCCAAGCAATTTAAATGTTTTACCAAAAAGTCACCTTCCTAATTCAGCTGATACTTTAAAAATATCTTCTACCTTAGTGAATGGCAGCACTAACCACTCTCTCATCTAAAACAGAAACTTAGGGAGTCATCTAAACCCTGCCTTTCTCTTCATCTGCACACCCAGCATTGAAAAATATAGTATTGATCAATTAGAGCCCATGTAAATAATAAAACAGCTGTATAATCAAACCACTTCTCATATGTGACTCCTTACAAGTGACTCTACTTTAAGTTTGCCCTGATATTTATGACTTAAATTGTTTACAGAGCTTTTATTTCTCTTTCTCTAGTCTTGAAGTTTTCAAACAAACCTTCAAAGTTGCCATAATTGTTTTTCGAATATACATGCCATTCCACACTTAAAATCTCTGTGACTTGCAAATACCTGAAGTATAAAGTCAAATTTATATATTAACATAAAAATAGTTAATTGAATAACACAATAGACTAAATATGCATATGCATGACCACTTCTTTCTATTTCTCTACCCCAACTCCCAAGGGGGCATACAGAAGTATTATGTGTGTGTGTGTGTGTGTGTGTGTGTGTGTGTGTGTGTGTGTGAGAGAGAGAGAGAGAGAGAGAGAGAGAGAGAGAGAGAGAGAGAGAGAGGAAAGTCTGACACATGAAGTTATGTGGATTTTTGGAGGTGAGCTGAAGACAGCATGAGATACACAGAATAAAATTCCCAGTAAACACCAGAGTATCAAGTTTTCAACAGAAATGGTACAAGTGAAAATTTTCTCCAGGACACATCCTAGTGATAGAATGAATTTCCCGTGTTACAGGGTCCCACAAGCATACACAAGGGGGACTCATCAGTGCATTGCTGTTTATGCTTTTAATTAAAAGATATACAATGAAGAATAATGGGATTTTCAAAAGAGAATTTCCACTTAGCATTGAAAAATATAGTATTGATCAATTAGAGCCCATGTAAATAATAAAACAGAGTACTGTAGCTATTTATAAATACATTTTCATGCTATATAGATTTGGTGTCTTTCATTTTCCTTTGCTGAGCTCTGATGCAGGTGTGCACAGCTAATCTGATGTTGTAGTTTGGTGACAGGGTCTGAATAACTGTATCTGGTTTTTGGAAGACCAGGTCTCTTGGACTTTGAACACTGAGCTGAACAAATAAACTGGCAATAAGGCAGAATTTAAGAAATGGAAAAAAATTCCTCTAATATGCAAGTAGATGATCACTACACATTTGAAACCTATTTTGAACATTGGTAAGTCCTTCTTGGCCAAATTCAAATGCTCCTTCTCAGTTACATAAACTTAAAAAAATATAATTATGATTGAAAGTAATACAGATTCCCCCTTTTTTTCAACATTGACCCTCTCTACTCCACTACTCTGTTATCTGTGTCCATGGGCTATGCATATATATTCCCTGAATAATTTCTCATCAGCTACCTTTCTTCCCCAACTTACCTCTGAAATTCATTAGTCTGTCCATGCTTCCATGTTTATGGATCTATTTTTTAATCCATTCATTTTGTTCATTAGATTCTGCATATAAGTGAGATCAAACGATACTTTTTTTCTCTGACTGGTTTATTCCATTTAGCATAATACTCTCCAGGTCCATCCAGGCTGTCTCAAAGGATAAAAGACCCTTCTTTTTTCACAGCTGCATTATATTCAATTGTGTAAATGTACCTCGGCTTTGTTACCAATTCATCTGCTGATGGGTACTTGGGTTGTTTTCCAATCATAGCTATTGTAAATTGCACTGCTATGAATATATTCTTTCTGATATGTGTTTTGTTTCTTAGGATACGTTCCTAGAAGTGGGATCACTGGGTCAAATGGAAGTTCCATATTTAATTTTTTGAGGAAACGCCATACGGTTTTCCACAGTGGCTGCACCAGTCTGCATTCCCACCAGCAGTGAAAAAGAGGTCATTTTTCCCCACATCCTTGCCAGCACTTGTCATTTGTTGTTGGTAGTCATTCTGAAAGGTGAAAGGTGATACCTCACTGTGGTTTTAATTTGCATCTCTCTGATGATAAGTGACTTTAAACATCTTTTCATATGTCCCTTGGACATCTGTATGTACTCTTTAAAATATCTATTTAGGTCCTTTGCCCATTTTTAATTGGATTGTTGGTAATTCTTTTGTTAAGTTGTAGAAATTCCTTATATATTTTGGATATTAACCTCTTATTGGATGTATCATTGGAAAATATGTTCTCCTATGCAGTGGGCTCCCTTTTCATTTTGTTGATGGTTTCTTTTGTTGTGTAGAAGCTTTTTATTTTTGATGTAGTCCCATTTGTTTATTTTCTTCTTGGTTTCCATTGCCCTCAGGTATGTACAATATTGGTAAGTATATTGTTATGAGAGATGGCTGAGATTTTTTAAAAACATATATTTTATTGATATTTTACAGAGAATAAGGCAGAGGGATAGAGAGTTAGAAACACTGATGAAAGAGAAACATCAATCCGCTGCCTCTTGCATATCCCCACTGAGGATGTGCCCATGACTAAGGTAGATGTCCTTGCCTGGAATCAAACCTGGTATCCTTCAGTCCACAGGCTGATGTTCTATCCACTGAGCAAACTGGTCAGGGCGATGTCTGAGATTTTGCTGCTTCTGGTTTCTTCTAGGATTTTTTATGATTTCATGACTTACATTTAAGACTTTTATCCATTTTGAGTGTATTTAAAGAGAGAGGATCCAAATAAACAAAATCAGAAATGAAAGAGATGAAGTAATAATTGACATCACAGAAATACAAATGATCAAAAATACTATGAAAAACTATATTCCAACAAGCTGGACAACCTGGATGAAACTGACATATTTCTAGAAAAATATAATCTTCCAAAACTCAATCAAGAGGAATCAGAAAACCTGAATAGACTGATAAGTACTCATGAAATTGAAGCAGTAATAAAAAAACTCTCAGTAAACAAACCCTGTTTCCAATGGCTTCACAGAGGAGTTTTACCAAACATTGAAAGGAGAACTAACACCCATTTTCCTCAAACTATTCCAAAAAATCTAAATAGAAGGAACACTTCCAAGTTCCTTTGATGAGGCCAGTATTATCCTAATTCCAAAAGCAGAGACAGACACTACAAAGAAAGAGAATTACAGGCCAATGTCCCCGGTGAAAATAGATGCTAAAATCCTCAACAAAAGATTAGCAGATAAAATCCAGCAATATATTAAAAAGATAATACACCATGACCAATTGGTATTTATTCTGGGGATGCAAGGCTGGTATAATATTTGCAAATCAATAAAGCAATACATTACATGAACAAATTGGATGAGAAAAAAATCACATGATCATATTGATTGATGCATAAAAAATATTCAACAAACCCAACACTATTTTTTGATAAAAACTCTCAGGAAAGTGGAACTAGAAAGATCAACATAATAAAGGCCATAAATAACAAACTGAGAGCAGAGAAAAATGGCAGCGGAAGGAAGGGATTCGATCTGAATCTGCTCACAGGGCAGAGGGAGGGAGCAGCTGAAAGTCGCGCAGGGAGCATTTGTCCGCGACTAGGGGGACAGCTGTGCTCCAGGAGAAGATAGAGGACTGCTGGGCTGGCCTCCCTAGCCTGAGCGGCCCCAGTACTGCTGGGTTCTCTCCCTGAGCCAACTGCGCCAGGAGGCGCGCGGAGGCGGACCACGACATCTTGAACGAGAGGAGCCGGAAAACATACAGCTGCCCTACGCGGTACCGCTGCACCGCTGGGGCTCTCGGAGCACCAGCGCCCAGGTGCAGAGGCGTGCAGAGCCCAGGGAGCGCTAAACTCCAGCAAGGAAAGGTCAGATTTCCCTGGGGGTACTTTGGGCGCGAAACTGAGGGGGCTGGCAGTCTGGGAGATCTGCACCTTGGAACTCAAAACCTGGAGATCTGCACCTGAAATAGAATCTGTGGCTGTTGAAGCTGGTGAACGTGGGAGAGGGCCCTTGGAGTTGGTGGCAGAGTTGATCCCTGGAGCGCAATAGGTTTGGACCTGACAGAGGGGGGAAGCCTGGAAGATTTTGGGAGGGTTCTGGCTGCTAAAACAGCAGTCACCATTAGAGAGGCAGTATTGTTTACTTCAGGATAAAGAGGACCAATAGACCCAGAAGTCAATCTAGAAACACTGCCACCCAGGGGCCAAATCACAAATTGACTCTTATGTGACAGGGAATTGATTATATTTTCTCTTCGACCTTGGGAATACAGTCTATTTTCATCTACACTTTAGTATCTTTTACTCTACCTCAACTTCACCTTTATACCACCACTCTTTGGCTAACCTTTCCCTATTTAGTGCCTTGTTTCCCTTACACTTTTCCCGCTTTAGATTTACCTAATTCTTTAGCCTTACCCCCGGTTAAAATTTCACCCCACTGATATATCTAATCTCTAACCACCTAATCCAAGTGCATATATACCTCTAGCTTCTCTGACTTCACTATCTTAAAGTGTCCTGTTGTTGTTGTTTACTTGACTGTTGATTATATTGATTTTTTAAGCAGGTTTATGAGATTGATTTGCTTATTCTGTTATTTTGGTTTGTCTTGTAGGGGGGGTTATTTTTATTTTTGGTGTTGTTTCTTGTTTTGGTGTCCTCATCTGCATTGTTTTTGAGATAGATTTTTGCTTCTGTGTTCCCTCACCTCTCTTGATATTAGTAGTTGTGTGTAATTTGTATCAATCTCCAAGTACTTGTTGCAGGTTTGGTTCGGATTAAGGGCTGTTCTATAGGAGTTTTCACCCCACATTTATAATTTACTCCTTTTATTTCTTTTTTTTCTTCTCCCCCTTTACCCATTATCATTTTGGCATTCCTGTCTTTCTTTTTTGTGAGTGTATGTGTGTGTGGGGGGGTCTCTTTCTTTTTTGTGTGAGTGTGGGTGTGTGAGTGTCTGTGTGGGTCTGGGGGAGGTTCTCTTTCTTTTTTCCCACCTATCACCGAATTTGCCTTTCTCTGGCGGTCACCTTTATTTGGAATTACAATTACTTTGACTACATCCCGGTTCAGTGCCTGGTGCGTTGCACCTGGTTGTGTTGTATTTTGTGCCTTTAAATCAACGCAGGAGAGTGAGAACTACATAACCACATACACAGAGAAGAGAGACCATGGGAAGACAAAGAAATAGCCCACATATGAAAGAAAAGCAAGGCTCACCAGAAAAGGAGGTAAACGAAATGGAAGTTAACAACCTGTCAGAGAAAGAATTCAGAGAAATGGTCATAAGGTGGCTGAAAAGAATGGAAGACAAATTTGATAATATGAGTAAGAACCAAGAGGAAATGAGGAAGACCCAGGAAGAAATGATGAAGAGCCATGAAGAAATGAAAAGGAGCCAAGAAGAAATGAAAAGTGACATTGCTGAAGTAAAGAACTCAATAGAAAGTATTAAGAGTAGACTAGAAGAAGCAGAGGATCGCATCAGTGAGCTAGAAGACCAGGTAGGAAAAAATAACCAAGTAGAGCAGCTTCTAGAAAAAAAAATTTAAAAGCAGGAGGAGAGCCTAAGAGAACTTTGGGATAACATGAAACAAAACAACATCCGTATAATTGGGCTTCCAGAAGGACAGGAAACTGAGCAAGGAATAGAAAACCTGTTGGAAGAAATAATGACAGAAAACTTTCCTGGTATAGGAAAGGAAAAACCCACACAAATCCAAGAAGCTCACAGAGTCCCAAGCAAAATAAACCCCAAAAGACCTACACCAAGGCACATTATAATTAAATTGGCAAACACCAATGACAATGTAAGAATCTTAAAAGCTGCCAGAGAGAGACAAAAAGTCACCTACAAAGGAACACCCACCAGACTAACAAGTGATCTCTCAACAGAAACCTATCAGGCCAGAAGGCAGTGGAATGAAATCTACAAAGTCATGCAAAGGAAGGGTCTGAATCCTAGAATACTGTACCCAGCAAGGCTCTCAATCAAAATTGAAGGTCAAATCAGGAGCTTCACAGATAAAAAAGGACTAAGGGAATTCGTCACCACCAAACCAGCAATGCAAGAAATGCTAAAGGATCTGCTGTAAAAAGAAATAGGAAGCGAAGAAGGAACACAGGGGCAAAGAACAAAAATGGCAACATATAAGCACCTATCAATAATAACTTTAAATGTAAACGGATTAAATGCTCCAATCAAAAGACATAGGGTAATAGACTGGATAAGAAAACACAACTCATGTATCTGCTGTCTACAAGAAACCCACCTCCGAAAAAAAGACGCACACAGACTGAGGATGAAAGGTTGGAAAAAAGTTATTCAGGCGAATGGAAATGAAAAAAAAAGCTGGGGTAGCCATACTTATATCTGACAAATTAGATCTCAAAGTGAAGGACATAACAAGAGATAAAGAAGGCCACTTCAAAATACTAAAGGGAGCAATTCAACAAGAAGAAATAACTCTTGTAAACATATACGCACCCAATACAGGAGCACCCAAATACATACAAAAACTCCTAGAGGACATCAAGGGAGAGATAGACAGCAATACAATCATAGTAGGAGACTTTAATATCCCACTTTCACCATTGGACAGATCCTCTAAACAAAAAATCAGTAAAGAAACATCAATTCTCAATGACTCACTGGACCAGATGGAATTAATTGACATCTTCAGATCATTTCACCCCAAAGCCACAGAATATACATTCTTTTCAAGTGCCCATGGGTCATTCTCAAAGATAGACCATGTATTGGGTCATAGGCAAAGTCTCTCCAAATTCAAGAAGATAGAAATCATATCAAGTATATTCTCAGATCACAGTGGCATAAAGCTGGAAATCAACTACAATAGAAACAATCCAAAGAAATCGAACACATGGAGACTAAACAGCATGCTATTAAACTATGACTGGGTTACTAGAGAGATTAAGGAAGAGATAGAAAACATCATGGAAACAAATGACAATGATAGCACAACAATCCAAAATCTATGGGACACAGTGAAAGCAGTTCTGAGAGGGAAGTTCATAGCTCTACAATCCTACTGCAAAAAACTAGGAACAGCGGCAATAAATTATTTAACCCAACAACTCAAAGAGTTAGAAAGAAAGCAACAAGAAAAGCCCAGTGTAAGCAGAAGGAAGGAAATAGTAAAGATCAGAGCAGAAATAAATGACATAGAGACCAAAGAAACAATACAGAAGATCAACGAAACCAAGAGCTGGTTCTTTGAAAGGATAAACAAGATTGATGAACCTCTAGCCAGACTCACCAAGAAGCAAAGAGAGAGGAACCTAATAAATAAAATCAGAAATGAAAGAGGTGAAATAACAACAGACCCCATTGAAATACAAAGGATTGTTAAAAAATACTATAAACAACTCTATTCCAACAAACTGGACAACCTGGAGGAAATGGATATGTTTCTAGAAAAATATAACCTCCCAAAACTCAATCAAGAAGAATCTAAACAACTCAATAGACCAATAACTGTGGAAGAAATTGAAGCAGTCATCATAAAGCTTTCAGCAAACAAAAGCCCAGGGCCAGACGGCTTCACAGGGGAGTTTTACCGAACATTCAAGGAAGAACTAAAACCTATACTCCTCAGACTATTCCAGAAAATTCAAGAGGATGGAACACTTCCAAACTCCTTCTATGAAGCTAGCATCACCCTAATACCAAAACCAGATAAAGATGACACAATGAAAGAGAATTACAGGCCAATATCCCTCATGAATATAGATGCCAAAATCCTCAATAAAATTCTAGCAAATCGGATCCAGCAGTACATCAGAAAGATCATACAACACGACCAAGTAGGATTTATCCCAGGAATGCAAGGATGGTACAATATCCGCAAATCAATAAATGTGATACATCACATAAACAAATTGAGAGATAAAAATCACATAGTCATATCAATTGATGCAGAAAAAGCATTTGACAAAATCCAACATCCTTTCTTAATAAAAACTCTCAATAAGGTAGGAATAGAAGGATCATACCTCAACATAATAAAAGCCATATATGATAAACCCACAGCATACATCATACTCAATGGGCAAAAACTACAACCATTTCCCCTAAGAACAGGAACAAGACAGGGTTGCCCACTGTCACCACTCCTGTTCAACATAGCACTGGAAGTATTAGCCATTGCAATTAGACAAGAAGAAGAAATAAAAGGCATCCAAATTGGAAAAGAAGAAGTTAAGCTATCCTTATTTGCAGATGACATGATATTGTACATAAAAAACCCGAAAGACTCCATAAAAAAGTTAGTAGACTTAATAAATGAGTTCAGCAATGTAGCAGGCTACAAAATTAATGCCAAGAAATCTATGGCATTTCTATACACTAATAGTGAACTTACAGAAAGAGAGACTGAAAAAGCAATCCCATTTACCATCACACTAAAAAAATTAAGATACCTAGGAATAAACTTAACTAAGGAGGTAAAAGATCTATTTGTGGAAAACTACAGGACACTGAAAAAAGAGATAGAGGAAGATGTAAACAGGTGGAAGAACATTCCATGTTCATGGATTGGGAGAATCAACATAATTAAAATGTCCATACTACCCAAAGCAATCTATAAATTTAATGCACTCCCCATTAAAATACCAATGGCATATTTCACAGACCTAGAAAGAACTCTCCAAAAATTTATCTGGAACAAAAAAAGGCCCCGAATAGCCACAGCAATCCTGAGAAAGAAGCACAACGTCGGTGGGATTTCCATACCAGATTTCAAGCTGTATTACAAGGCTACTGTTCTTAAAACAGCCTGGTACTGGCACAAGAACAGGCATATAGATCAATGGAATAGAATAGAGAATCCAGATATCAACCCAATCCACTATGCTCAATTAATATTTGACAAAGGAGGCAGGAACATAAAATGGAGTCAAGGCAGTCTCTTCAATAAATGGTGTTGGGAAAATTGGACAGATAGATGCAAAAAAATGAAACTAGAGCACCAACTTACACCATACACAAAAATAAACTCAAAATGGATACAGGACTTAAACGTAAGACAGGAAACCATAAAAATATTAGAGGAATCTACAGGAAATAAAATCTCAGACATATGCCAAAAGAACTTCTTTGATGATACCGCTCCGAGGGCAATGGAAGCTAAAGAGAAAATAAACAAATGGGACTACATCAAAATCAAAAGCTTTTGCACAGCTAAAGAAACCATCAACAAAACAACAAGAAAACCCACTGTATGGGAGAACATATTTGCAAATGTTATTAGTGATAAAGGTTTAATCTCAAGCATCTACAGGCAACTCACCCAACTCAATAAAAGGAGGACAAATGATCCAATAAAAAAATGGGCAACAGACCTAAATAGAATCTTCACGAAAGAAGACAAAAGGAAGGCCCAGAGACACATGAAAACTTGCTCAAAGTCACTAATTATCCGAGAGATGCAAATCAAAACAACTATGCGGTACCATCTCACACCTATCAGAATGGCTTACATCAACAAATCAACAAACGACAAGTGCTGGCGAGGATGCGGAGAAAAAGGAACTCTTGTGCACTGCTGGTGGGATTGTAGACTATTACAGCCACTGTGGAGAACAGTATGGAGATTCCTCAAAAAACTAAAAATGGAGCTCCCATTCGACCCAGTGATCCCACTTCTAGGAATATACCCCAAGAAATTAGAAAGGCGAATTAGAAAGGATATATGTACCCCTATGTTCATAGCAGCACAATTTACCATAGCTAAGATTTGGAAACAGCCGAAGTGCCCATCAGCAGATGAGTGGATTAAAAAACTATGGTACATTTACACAATGGAATACTACGCTGCGGAAAAAAAGAAGGAGCTCCTACCATTTGTAACAACATGGATGGATTTGGAGAGCATTATGCTAAGTGAAATTAGCCAGGCAGAGAAAGACAAATATCACATGATCTCACTCATTTGAGGAATACAATCAATGACATAGACTGATGAACAAGAATGGATCCAGAGACTGAGAAAAGTCCATCAGAATGTCAAACCTCAGGGTAAGTGGCAGGTGGTGAGAGTACGTGGAAAAGTCAATATATTTGAACTCTTGAACTGAGGTAAGTGATTTGTGTTTTTACATCCCTGACAAAGTTTATATAAAATTATTAAAAAATGGCAGCTAGTCTGACATTGAATTGACATGGCCTAGAGCCTGACATATCCTATGGAGACCAGTCCTTAGGCTAGGCCCTGCTTAACCTCCCATGACACCATAATACCCTTACATGATATTATTCTACAATGTCATTATAATATTTGATATTTGACAACAGCATATTATACAATTATCCCAAATAAACTTACAAACTAATTCTTTGAATGTTGGGCAGCAACTTAAAAAAGGATAGGAAAGAAATTAATCCCTTTCAGAAGGAATTAAGGCACTGGGAAGGCATCCGAGCATTCTATATTGGCCCTTCTTGCCCTTTCTGCCAAGAGGGACCTTCTTGTTACTATCCAAATACACACAGCTGATGCCAGAGTTTTCAGTTCCAGCTGTGGCTGAAGCCTTTGGGCAGCTGGCACCATGGATCTGTATCTCGACCAATGGTGTGAGCTGGGCCCTCTCTGGAGAAGAAACCTGGGTCCCCCGAGATATGTGATCAGTACCGGGACCCCGCCAGCAGGCGAGGGGACCCCAAGGCAGGTACTGGACGTGGAGGCCACAGGGGGGCATAGACTACAAAGGAGACAGAACTGAACCTCACATCACCCTGTTTGGCCCCGGAGGATGGCTGGTTAGCCAGAGACGGGTAAGATTCCTCAGGGAAGGAACAACCTAAGACAGGCACAGTCGCAGAGGGGCCAACAGGAGAGAACTAAAAGGTCAACAGAGGTGGGGCACAGACCCTCATCCACAAACCTTGCAGGGGTTTGAATTCTCAACCCTCCTAAGGGAGGTCTCCTACCCCCACAGCTGCTTCGCCTCCCACACACAACTCATACGGGGACCCAGGCGGCAGACAGAGACTCGGCCAGCAATAGCTGCTGTATATCTAAATTCAGTCTATTACCAGGAATGCTCGGGACCTACTCAAAATTGCAAATATTCCTTTCCACTAGTATTCACAGGGTAAACTAAGATTTCTGCTTGAGTATTAAAATTGACAGGAAAATAGTAATCAAGTTTCCAGATTAATTTAAATTGGCCAAGTGAAATAAGTGAATACTCAAGAAAATTATAGTGTACTGGACAAAAAGCTTTTCCTAAAATATTAACTAAAAAATCTATTAGTAGTTCATCTCACTGTAAATTTGCCTAACATCCAAAGAACCTAAAGCAGTCACTTTGTGTGCAAAAATTAAAATTTAAAATTATCAAGACTGCAATATAAAATTTCCAAAAGTCCCCATTAATCAAAAAAGGGGAGGGGACAGCGGGGTAATATCATGTAAGGGACAAAAAACAAATATCGAGTAAGTAAAATACATCTAGAAAATTCTTACTCCAGTAAAGTAAATTCCATTTGTAAAAACAATAGCAGGACACCCATGAAAAAACACACATGGTGTCCAAATAAGCCAAAGGAAAATCATTTAGGCAAAAATTAAAAAGAATCCCAAGTCTATTTTGCATAGAGGACCCCTTTGTTAACTTTTGGTCGAGAATGTGTTTGTGTGTTTTCAGAGAACAACTCCAAGACCATGTGGGTTCCTGCGACAGTGAGGAACTGATGGATCTGTTCCAGTCACAAGGATGGTCCAGAGATGGGGGACACTGACGACACCTTGCCATGCTAGCAGTCAGCAGCTGTGCATGTCTGCAGGCAGCCCAGGACCAAACCAGAGAGGATGGATCATGCATTGACACGATATGTCCACCATCTGGATACCATTGCTGACTTATACACATAATGAATTATTTGACACTGAAACTGGGACTCAGAAAAGTTGGACATTGAAACCGAGACTGAAACACTTTTTGTTCTTATACATTTATTTCTAGTATGCAGAGGCAAGATATTTTTGAAGAAAAGAAACAGGGGAGAGTGATTGATATAGAGGCAGGATGGCCTTGAACAGGCTGTCAAGCTACAGGGGGAGGCTTGGATGGATGGGAGGCAGATGCGGGGGGAGATCAACGGAAAGTCTTGTATGCATGCATATGAACATTACCAATGAATGAAAGACACTGGGGCGGGGAGGGGGGAAGCTGGGGATATGTGCTGGGGGGTGGGGGAGGCTGGGGGGAGGATAAGGGGGAGGGGGAAAGGAAAACATATACTACTATTATACTGCAAAAAATCAATAAAAAAATAATTTAAAAAAATCAGTAAGTTCAAAAAAAAATAATAACAAACTGAGAGCCAAAATCATACTCAATGGGCAAAAACTAAAACCACTTCCCCTAAGAACAGGAATAAGACAGAAATGTCTGCTTTCACCACTCTTATTCAACCTAGTACAGGAAGTCTTAGCCACAGCAATCAGAAAAGAAAAATAAAAGGCATGAAAATTAGAAAGGATTTCTTAAAACTCTCATTAGTTGTAGATGAAATTATATTATACATAGAAAACACTAAAGACTTCACTGAAAACCTATCAGAGTTAATAAAAGAATTTGGCAACATAGCAGGCAACAATATTAACACTCAGAAATGGATGACATTTTTATACACCAAGGATGAGTGCTCATAAAGAGAAATGAAAAAAAAAATCCCATTTACCATTACAAAAAAATAACAAACTTAGAAATAAACTTAACCAAGACGTGTATTTGGGAAACTAGAGGACATTGAAAAAGAGATATAAACAAGTGGAAGAATATACCAGGTTTGTGGATGGGTAGAATTAACATCATTAAAGTGTCCATACTACCAAAAGCAATGTGTATATTCAATGCAATATCTATTAAAATACTAATAGCATATTTCTCAGATCTAGAACAACCTCCCACAAATTTATATGGAACCAAAAAAGACCCTGAAAAGCTGCAGCAATCTTGAGAAAGAAAAAAAAGTTGAAGGGAACACAATACCAGATATTAAGTCCTACTACAAAGCCACTGTTCTCCAAACAGCCTGGTACTGGCACAAGAAGAGGCATATAGACCAATGGAACAGAAATCGACCCATGCCATTATGCTCAATTAATATTTGACAAAGGAGGCAATAGAATACAATGGAGTAAAGACAATCCCTTCAATAAATGGTGTTGGGAGATAACTTATTTTTTGAGTGGCTCCCAAGCTATTGCCAGTACTTCATTGTTCAACTTTCCTAGATTCTGTAATTCCTGACCCTGGTGTGTACGACACACACACACACATGCGCACACACAGGCACACACACATACACAGAAACAAACATGTTGACTAAGCTAACCAGAATAATTATCTGTTTCTTGTAACCAAATATCTTAGTATACTGACCTTACAAAAATCCTTTTACCTACAGGAAAGCATCAATGGGTCAAATAGATGGACTCATTCTTAGAAGTAATAAACAATCTTAAAATTGAAACTAAATGTTTTATGTAACTTTATTTGTTGAATATTTAAATAGAAGCACATACATCTCTGATTTGGGCAACAAAATTGATTTTGCCTTTCTTTGGTTGCATAGCAGAATTGTTCTAGTTATTGAACTGACAGAAGACAACATTGAAAAGTAAGTGTTTGGATTGTGTGCTTTTGGTATCATGAAGGCCTTTTTCTTCCCTGACCCTAGCTAGCCTGGTTGGACTGAGTCAGGGCGAGTTCCCTTGCTGAGCTGCATGGGCACAGAGCGGGGAGACAGCTGAAAGTGCTATTCTCTCACCTGCAGAAACTTCCTGATAGACCAGCCAACACTCTCTGACAGAGTTGAAGAACATTTTCTCCATTAAGATCTCCCTGCCTAGTGGGTTTCTCTCATTACTCTGCCCCTGGGACTCAGAAAATGGAGAAAAAAAGTCTTACTCTGTGCAGCCAGTATAATGAAAGGAGAGTGATGTGGAGTTGTTTAATTGTGAGTAATGAAACACAACAGGAAACCTGGACAAACCATTTTATCCCAAGTAAATCGGTCCCTGTGAGGTACAACAATACCAGCTGATTCCAGGTTAATGTAGCCCTGTAAGGTTTACTAAAAACTTGGAGCAGAAACCAGCAACTTTATAGTCTGGCCTAACTAAACAAAAGTTTTAGTCCATAATAGCCAGGGAATTCTAACTAATTTTTATACATACAATGATAATAAGAAAGAGAAAACAGATATGGGCTGTTTTATTTATAAGCCAAAAGGAAAAACAAGGTTAAATGTGACTTAAAATGAATCTAATTTTAAAACCCTTTTTCAGGATATTATCCTAAATATTTGAATGTAGATTTACATTCATATATATTTATAATCTCAGAAGAACAGTGAAACAGATACCCTATATACTATATAGCAGTGTTACTGAAAATTACCTTTTCAGGAATGCACAGGGGTAGTTATCTGAAAATAAAATTTGGAATGCTGAAGATTTTATTTTTGTCATTTTAATATATAAAAAATTTTCATTTACATGCTATATATTTGAAAAGGAAACTGGAAGTGTTCTTTTACCCTGACAGAAGGTATGTATTTTCTCCATCTGGGTGGTTAGTATATCCATGAACGACTACTAGTTCTGTAGTCTTATTTACTTGATGTTTCATAATTAAAATATGTTGTTTATACCATAATGTGTAAATACATACAACTTTTACTCATTTTTTATTTTTAGTATAGTTTTGCTCTTTGGTTTATGTTAATGAATATAAATATGAATACATATTTTAGAAAATGTAAAATATGGTAGTAGTATAATTTGTGAACTGCGTTAATAAACAAAAAAGTATTAAAATACTATTAATAATATAAAATGCAGAGAAAATATTTAATTGAAACATAACTGATCTATAACACTATATTCGTCTCAGGTGTACACCATTATGATTTAATATTTGTATATATTGCAAAAAGATCACTTCAATAAGTCTATGTAATTAATATCCATCACCATTGATGGTTACTATTTCTGTTGTGATGAGAACTTTTAAGAGCTCATGTTTAGCATGCATTTTTCTTGTTGAGTGGTGTACTGAAGCTGGGGAAAGGATCTTTCATTCATCTAGAATGAACAGCAAGAAACATTGGTTTCAATAATTTTCTAAGAATTTAATACATGTGCACATGGATGAATTGTCTAATACTAAGCAGTTTGGTCATGAAATGTCACAGCACCTACATTACAAACAGGTCTGAGCATTTCCTCACAAAACTGGATCCTGTGGTGGATCACGCAGTCACTAATGTGACCCCATCCCCACCATCAGGCCATATAAAGCCATCACTTAGTAATTGATCCACACAGGGAGTAATTAGGTCAGGCAGGAGACTATTAATCTCCCATTTTACAGATGAGGGAGCAAAGGTAAGAGAGGTGAGATATATACCACAGGCCCAATTAATGATGGCGCATTTAACCTAGTAGTGCTGTGCCCTGAGTAACTCAGAACACTGGACTGAATCGTTAATTCTCTTAATTTTACTGTGCAGTTGGTAGGAGACGGGTACAATTATCCTTGTTTTACTTTTAGGAGAATGAAATGAAATCAATGGTTTGTCCTAGGTATTTGGAGAGTTTAGAATTAGCCTCAACTTTCTAATTGATAGCAGTTATTCTTTGTCCTGGATCAGCACTATACACTTTTACTACCTCAAGTCTTAGATGTTAGAAGAAAAAATAGAGTGTTTTTGATATACTGTCTTGGTCTTTGGCAATTACATAACAGTTTCTTCCACTATTTCCAAAGAATGAACTAATTTTTAAAATAGTGCCACCCAATCTAATAATACCTACAAGAAAGATATAACCGGGTGTTTGCGTCTTTTTCAGCGGATTTAATGTCATGCAGCAGTCTGGGCGTCTTCGAAAGCAACAATGGCAAGTTATTTCTCCCAGTTCTGGAGGCTGGGAAGTGGAAGGCCCAGGCTCTAACAGGGTCAGTGTCTGGAAAGGGCGCCCTTCTGGTTCCATAGAGGACTGTCTCCTATGTCCTCACATGGTGGACAGATCGGAGCTCTCTCGGGCCTCTTTTATAAATGAGGACAGTAATCTCATTCAGAAAGGCTCCACCTTCATGACCTAATCACTGCCCAATGGCCCTACCTACTCATTTCCATCACCTCAGTTGAACACATGAATTTTGGAGAGAAACAAATATGAGAGTATAATACCAAAATATCTGAGGAATGCTAAGAGCAGCCCCTATAAAGCCATCAAATATAATACCAATCTTGATTATACATCTTGACTCTTCCACTGATTGTCTGTGATGGAAGTTTACTATATATTAATCAAAATAGTCTTAAAATATTCAAAATATTTATGAATGGCCAAGTGAATATCTCTTTCCTGGTCATTAACACTAATTTTTAGTTTTGTGTCTTTGGACATTGTTGAAATGACTTAATTATTAATGATAGAGAATAAGTATATGTTTTAGAAAAGGCAAATAATTCAAAATATCAAAACAATAATAAAATTGTAAATTTTTAGAGAGTTGGAATAAGCAAGACTTCTTATTCATTTCTCCCTTTATAATCAGAATATTGAATATCTGAAAAACAAGTTGCTCAGGATTGCACAATTAAAGCTAAATACACAGAAAGGACTTGGGTTTCCAACCTGCCAAATCAATACACCTTCAGGTCCAATACAGTAAAGCCTAATAAATATGGTGGCTGAGTGAACATAATCAGAACAAAATGTGTAAATACCTCTCCATTTGCTTCCTTTTTCAAGTATCTTTACTTGTGCAGTTAAGAGACATCACAGTTACCTACAATTTTGAATCCAGTTCTGACCTTCCTTTGTACCTGAGTAGCACACTTTACTCAGTTGTCAGGGCCTGTTGGTTCCATGTCCAAAACTTCCCTCAAAATGCTTGTCAATATCTTCACTAGCCCTAGGGTCATTCGCATGAGGAAGAACTTTATTGCCTATTACTTTAGCCACTATAAGTAAATTTCAGCTAGACTTGTCTAGTATCCTCCTTACTTTCTACAATTTTTATATTGCATCTGATTAAAATAATATTAATCCCCATTAATGTATTCCATGCTGACTCAATACCAATTGCATCAGTACCTTCTTTTCCAGAAACATACCGAGCAGTCTCTGCTTCAGGACCTCTGTATTTTCCGTTCCCCTCCTTGGAATGCTCTTGCCTTCACATCTTTTATGGGTTGTTTCTTTTCATTTTTAAGGTCTCTGTAAACATTGATGTCTTCAGGATCCTATGTCCTTCCCAGTCTTTCTTTATAGCACTCAGTGTCCAAGATAATCTTGCTTATTTTTTATTTGCTATTGCTTGTCTTAACTAGAATGGGGACTCCACAGAATAAATATTTATCTTGATCATTACTGGGTTAATAAATAATAAAGCCTTGAACAGCACTTGGGCTTGCCAAAGTTTTAAATACCAGGAGCATTAACCTTATTCAGGAACCTCATTATCTACGTTACTTATATTTTCAGATACATAACTAATTTCCCCTTTATATGTAACTATGAGACTACTGTTCCAATTAGTTATGATCCCAGTCCATGTCAATCTAATGTCATGTGATTTCCTAACCCAGAGGTTTGTAAGCATCACTGACTTGCTAGCTTCATTGAGATCATTTGTTAACATGGAAAGTATTTGGCCTTTCTCCATGTTCCTCCCTACTGAATCACCCTGAGATTCTGATACAAAGATATACCAATCTTTAGGAGAAATTTCCAAGTAATAACTATGTGCCCTCTAGTTTGAGCACCAGTTTCTTACCTGCCTACCACTGCTCTCACCATAAACTTATGCATTTAAAAAATATGTTTTTATTGATTTCAGAGAGGAAGGGAGAGGAAGAGAGAGAGAGATAGAAATATCAGCTGCCTCCTATATACCCCCTACTGGGGATTGAGCCCACAACCTGAGCATGTGCCCTGAATGTGACAGCAGCAATATGTGTCCTAGACAGCCACCTCCTGGTTCATGGGTTGATGCTCAACCACTGAGCCACACCAGAGTGGGCCATCTTTTTTTTTTAAAGCCTAGTCCCAAGATATGTTCATTCATTTTAGAGAGAGAGGGAGGGAGATAGAAACACCTATATAAGAGAGAAACATTGATTGATTGCCTCCCATACATGTCCTGAGAGGATGATTGAATCCATAACTTACGGCATGTTTCCTGATATTCAACACCTCAACCTTCTGATGTACAGGATGATGCTCCAACCAACTGAGCCACCTAGCCAGTACAAAGTTACTCATCTTTTATTTGTAAAATATGTTTTTATTGATTTCAGAAATGGAGGGGAAGGAAGAGAGAGAAACATCAATGATGAGAGAATCATCAATTGGCTGCCTCCTGCTCACCCCATACTGGGGATTGAGCCCCAAACCAGGGATGCCCTGACTGGAAATCGAACTGTGACCTCCTGATTCATAGATTGACACTCAATCACTGAGTCATGCTGGCCAGACAAATTTATACATCTTTTAATTCCAGATTCAAGTGTGATATCTTTGTTGAAACATTTCACAATCTTGTTCCTAAATAAATATAATTCCTCCCTATCTAAGACTACGAGACCCCAAATTTGTCTCTTTTAAGACCCTAATAAAATCTTTTCACCATGATGGATAAATAGATGGTAGATGGGCAGTGCTTAAAACAGTCCTCGGAGAACATTTCTGTTCACCATGCCTGTGAAGATCTCCTCACATATATATTTTTGTTTGTTTCCCTTTTCTTTCCATAAAACCACCTGTGTACCTAGCAGCTGGTTCTGAAGACCTGAGCTTTTCTGCTTGTTGATTAATTTGGTTTAAATCAGTATTCCCTACAAGTATATATAGTGTGATATTTTTCCCAAAAATATATTATTAAATTCCTGAAATGAAAGGGTGGAAATAAAATTTAAAAGAGGACAAAAGAATGGAAAGAAGGAAGAAATAGAATGGAAGGAGAAAGAAAGGAAAGAAGAAAAACAGAAGGGCTTGGACTATTTTTGAGGAATAACAACTTTTCTTACTATGCTGAATATGGAATATAACTTATGTTCACATACATTTAAGCCATTCTACCTTCTACAAAAACGAGATCCACTCATTACAGGCTCCTCTTTGTGCATAATGCCTGTTTATATGTGCCACTCTCTCTCTGGGTCCCCGCTCGCCAGCCGAGAGTGGCTGGTGTAGATAATCCAGGCTATGTTAGCTTCCATACCTGGTACAAATGAAAATAATAGTGGCCATTTTGTAGTTTGTTGTGTTGCAGTTCACTGTCTATGAGTGACAGGAGTAATATGTCTCCTAGACAGCCACCAAAGATGAAGTGAGTACTCAGAACACTTGTAATGTATGGAATGACACAGATAATGAGCCAGGCACCACTGAAGACTTTGAAAGGCTCAATGTACGAAAAGAGGCAGAGATATGAATGTACTGACTCCATCCCCCACCACTCAGTATGCCTGAGAGAAGATGCCTGAGAGCTGAGAGCGATGAGGCCAAAAACAGTCACCATGTCAGTCAAGCTGAATAAGCGTATCAAATTCAAACGGGTAAGGACGCAGTTGGCGAATGTATAGTAAGTACTGCGATATGCATGCACAGTTGACAGGCAAAGTTACACAGAAGCAGTGGAGGAGTCCCAGGTAAATTAAGAATCCAGGAGATGGCTTGGATTTCTATATGGTGGTATTCAGATGGTCTTTTCTCCTCTTTCTTTTTTGCACCAACCCATTTGAAGTTGATATCCAGTGAGCTCAGTTAGCAGCACACAATATATATCAGAATTTGCTAAATTGTATTTTTCTGTACATGAAAATGAAAGATACCAAACTTTAATTGTGTGTCAAGCTCTAGGCTTGTTGATGAATATACAAATAAAATGAATATATGTAAGCTCACAGATCTAGAACAGAGTCAGAGAGCTGAACAAGAATTGGGCAAAGTTTAAGAAGAATAACAGTAAACTCAGTGTGCACTGCCTGCACAGAGGAGACACTGGGGTCTGTGGCCACCCTTTGGCCCCACACACTGTTTTCTGCAGAAGATGTCACCTGTCTTTCACTGTGATGCACTGTGCACCAAAAACAATGAATCTGTACTAATAATAGAGAAATATGCAAATTTGTTGGGACACCATCATGTAACAACCGTTCAGCAGGGAGGATGAGTGGGGTTGTGGGGAGGCAGGGTGGCACTCCAGTCTTGCATGATTTCGTCCCACCCAGGCAGATGCCTCCACAGCCTAGTAGCCAAATCCTGATGCAGACATAGGGTTTAGTAAACTTTGCTGGAGATGCTATCCACACCCTCACCCCCTGCCCCAGGACCTTGCTGCCCACAGCAAGGCACCCCATAAGCCTCCTGATAGGTAGGTGGCCAGGGAGAGCCAAGTAAGGCAGTGTTGGCAGGGAGGCACAGAGGGGCAGGGTGGCCGGAGCCAAGTTTCTGTAGGTCTGAGGAGAGCACTCGGACTGCAAAGAAGGAAGAAGAAGTGGCCATAGGGTGCTCTTCCAATCCCCTACATGGACACCCTACTGTGGGAATCCTTTTCATATCTCATGTGTCCAGGGTTCCCATGTCAGGGTTCATGATCTGGAGAAGGCCACACACAAATGAAGAGAGACTGGAAAAGCATCAATTTGGGAATCATGGGGACCAGGCATGAGTCCACCTCTAGGGCGAGGACACCACCAGCTCTGGCCTTCCTATCCCCTTTTATTAGGACTATGTGCTACATCCATGTCCTTTAAGTCAGGAACTTCCAACAATGATTCAACCAGCAAGAATTAACATAAGACTAAAAGTGGCAGCTGCTTCAGCTACCAATGTCTCACCTAAGCAGTGAGTGAATAGTTCAGACTTACAGAGCCATTAAGGTTGATCAGGTTTCCTGTTTGTTCTATTTACATCTCTATTGGTAAAGCAATGGCTGGTTTTCTGCACCCTATCCAAGCCCCTGCACTCCTAGGGAGATAGGGAGGCTGACCAGATGGAAAAAAGACCCAGCCTCAGGGGTAGCCAGAGCCTGCACCTCCAAATCCTGATCTCTTCCTCTGCCACTCCCATCTAGGGTGCCCATAAAAATAGCACTCCGGGGATGACCCATCAGTGCCCCCAAGGCATCTGGGGCCCATGGCCTGCACTACTGGGCCCCCTCTGCTGGGGCTGGATATGCCTCTCTTCCCTACAACTCCAGATGAGATAGAGGCAGGCCTGAAAGCCCCCCCCCCCCCATCCCAGGGTCAGACCCATCTCCACAACAGCAAGGGCACCATCTCCACAGCAGAAGCACACTGAACCTCCCCGGAGGCAGTGGCTAAACCTGTCCTCCCAGTCTTCCTGGCCCCACCCTCACCCGGCCCCAATCACCTCTCTACCTTCCCAGACTCTGGGCCACTTCAGGAGATTGGAGACCCACCCTGAGCATGTACAGCTGTGAAATGGCCACATACAATTTAAAGAATGGTGCCAAGCGGGGAGATTTGGCAGTTATTCCCCCCTTCAGCATCACTGCCTCTCTATTGTCCCTCTAGTATTCCCTCCCTGCCCCAGCCAGTGCCTCCAGGAATGACCACTGCTAAAGGGCTGCTGGCCAGATCCTGCCCCCCCAAAGGCCTGAAGAACCCTCTGCAAACCTTCAATAGCTATAGTCCCAGGAAACAATCATACCCTCCTCCCCTAATCAGCACCTGCTACCTGCAAGAGTACCTGTGGACTTAAAAATAACAATTCCTTTCAATTTAGACATCACTTACTTGATGAAATATTTCTAGGTTTATTAGTTCATAATCTCATGACAACCCAGTGAGGAAGGCAGAGAAGAGATTATAATTCCCATGATATATGTGTATTTATTCAGCAATGAAGTTCAGAGAGGAAAAGTGTCAAGCCCAAGTCATTCCCAAGGTGCAGCACACGTCCCACAGAGAGGCCACTTGATTTTAAATGGGGAAAATTTGAGAATGAGTTAACAGTAAATTTTTTGCATTTCTTATGGTTCTAGGGAGCCTCATTTACAGCATATCCTATATAATAAAAGGCTAACTTTCAAATGACCGACTGGTGGAATGACTGGTCACTATGATGCACACTGACCACCAGGGAACAGACACTCAATGCAGGCGCTGCCCCCTGGTGGTCAGTGTGCTCCCACAGGGGGAGAGCTGCTCAGCCAGAAGCCAGGCTCATGGCTGGCGAGCACAGTGGCAGTGGTGGGAACTTCTCCTGCCTCTGTTGCAATACTAAGGATGACTGACTGATGCCTTAGTGTGCCTAAGCCATCAATTGGTCTTCCTTTCAGGGCTCATGGACTGTAAGAGGGCACAGGCCAGGCTGAGGGATCTCCCCAAGTGCATGAATTTCATGCACTGTGCCTCTAGTTATATAATTTGATAAACATCACATGAGCCATCTGGATAGTATTCCCTGGAACCCCAGAAGAGAATGGCCACCAAAGAGTTTAAGGAAAGTAATGTTTTATCTAAGTGTGAGGAAGGAATCAGGGATTATGGTGTGGAAAACCAACAGCTGGGAATTGGTCAGGCCAGAGCCCATATCCATGGCTTATTTAAGGAACGTCATACCATATGATTTCAGTTACATGTGGAAACTAATAAACAAAATAGAAACTGACTCAGGGGAAGGGGGCTGTGGTGTTGTGTAGAAAAGGTCAAGGAGTTAAGCAAAAACACACAAACAAAAACAACAATTCATAAACACAGAGAAAAATATGGTGACTACCTGAGGAGAAGGTGGGTGGGGAGAACTAGAAGAGGGAAAGGGAGGATAAAGGCAAGGGAAGGAGAGTTGGCTCTGGGTGTGAATGCACAATATCTATTCAGATGATGTATGTTAGAACTGCACCTAAATCCAAGTCTCTGAACTCAGAGAACCTGAAAACTATATAATTTAATTATCCAATGCCACCCAATAAATTCAGTAATTTTTAAAAATGAACTATGCACAAACAAAAATGCCTGGAAAAAAAGAAAAAAAAGAAAGGTCCAGTAGGCAGATACTGTCAGGATATCAGCAGGACACAGTGTGAGTAGAAACACAGAGGCTGCAAGACTCAGGCTCGGGTGCAGGCTGAGGGAGATAGTGATGGGCCGTGGCCCTGCTAAGGGGACTGAACTCAGCATTGTAGGCTTTTGGGTAGAGATCACAGGTATGGAAACTGCACTGGCAGTGAGAGCCATAAGGAGAAAACCAGCTTGGAAGGTATTAGCTTATACCAGGTGAGGAAAATGAGAGGCTCATAAATCAGAGAATAAATCTGAAAGTCAGTTCAGAACTAAACTTTAGTGGAAAAGAGAAATGATATATAAATACTACCTATTGTATATATACTAGAGATCTGGTGCATGAATTCGTGCTCAGGTGGGGTCCCTCAGCATGGCCTATGAGGATTGGGCTGAAAATGTCAGTCCACCACCACCTGCCACTAGTGCCTGGTGCTCCTGCTCATCCTGGCTCCACTGCACCTGCCACGGGCTTGCACCCAAGCAGTCCTGATTGATAGACACTAATGCTGCAGTAGAGCTTGCCATTACTGAGTCCTGCATCTGGCGCCCATTCTGAGGGGGATGGAGAGGGCCAGGATGTGATCAGCCCTCTAGGTGAGTGATGGGACACCCTTGTCTACCTGGGATCTGGATCAGTCCAGCTGACTTTCATGCCAATTGTTGGGAGCCATCTGGAGGCTGCTTTTATATCGTTTCTTCCTTGCAGAGTGTCTAGGGAGGGCAAGTGGCCATGGTGCCCAAAGCCTACTTCCAGAAGGCTGGCAGCTCCAGTCCATTGGTGCTGGCTCATTCTCCAGAGATTGGACCTGCATGACTACTGAGGGAGTGAGTGGCTGCCACTGGGTTGGTGGGCTACTGGGACTGGGCAGTGGCACTCCTGCTGTGGGCACACACTGACCACCAGGAGCAGCTCTTGCATTCAGCATCTGCCCTCTGGTGGTCATTGTATGTCATAGTGACCAGTCAACCAGTAGTTTGGTCATAGAGGCATATAGATATAGATATAGATATAGATATAGATATAGATATAGATATAGATATAGATATAGATATATAGTACGAGGGACGGGGGATGTCCCTCAGCCCAGCCTACACCCTCTTCAATCTGGGACCCTTCAAAGGAAGTCCGACTGCCCATTTAGGCCTGATCCTATCAGGCCTATCAGGATCAGGCCTAAACTGGCAGTCGGACATCCTTCTCACAATCCAGGACTGCTGGCTCCAAACTGCTCACCCACCTGCCTCCCTGATTGCCCCTAACTACTCTGCTTGCCAGTCTGATCACTCCCTAACCACTACCCTGCCAGCCTAATTGGTGTCTAACTGCTGCCCTGCCAGCCTGTTTGCTCCCAATTGCCCTCCCTTCCAGGTCTGGTCCCTCCCAACTGCCTTCCCCTGCTGGCCTGATGACCCACAACTGCCTTCCCTTGCATGTCTGGAACCTCCCACTGTCCTCCCCTATTGGCCATCTTGTGGTGGCCATCTTGTGTCCACATGAAAGCAGGAACTTTGACCACATGGGGGTAGCCCTCTTGTGTGTTGGAGTAATGGTCAATCCATGTATTACTCTTTTATTAGATAGGATAGAGGCCCAGCTGGTTTGCCCTGAAGGGTGTCCCGGATCAAGGTGGGGGTTCCCTTGGGGTGGAGCAGCTGGGTGAGGGGCCTATGGTGGTTTGCAAGCTGGCCAAGCCCCCCAGCAACCCAAGTGGAGACCCTGGGATCTGGGATTAAATTAGGTTCTACAATTGAAACTTTGTAGCCTAGAGTGGAGGCCTAGACTAGGGCTGCAGAATTTTGGCTTCCTCCATCACCAGGGCAACCCTAGCCTCTTTTCTCTCCAGCTCTGTGGCTGCTGCCATTTCTGTTGAGATTATGTATCTTCTATAATTGAAACTTTGTAGCATTGAATGGAGGCCTAGGCAGGGAGAAAGCTTGGCTTCCTCCATTGCTGGGGAAACCCAAAACTCCCTCCTGCTCTTAGTGGTGGCAGCCATCTTGGTTGAGGTTTATTTGCATAATTTGCTCCTGATTGGCTGGTGGGCATGAGTGTGGGCTGTATGATCAATTTGCATATCACTCTTTTTTTAAATAGGTTATATCTAATATATATAGGATAGATATATCCTATTTAATAAAAGAGTAATATGCAAATTCACCATCACTTCAACACACAAAATGGCGGCCCCCATGTGGTCAAAGATGGTTGCCCCCTTGTGGACACAAGATGGCCACCACAAGATGGCCACAGTGGGGGAAGTTAGGGAGGACTAAGCTAGTAGAGGAGGGCAGTTAGGGGGGACCAGGATGGCAGGGGAAGGCAGTGAGGGGGACCAGGCCAGCAGGGTAGGGTAGTTGGGGGAGATCAGGCAGGCAAGATAGTAGTTAGGTATTGATCAGGGTGGCAGGGGAGTGGTTAGGGGGTGATCAGGCTGGCAGGCAGAAGTGGTTAGGGACAATCAGGCAGGCAATCATGTGAGCAGTTGGGAGCCAGCAGTCCTAGATTGTGATAAGGATGTCTGATTGCCCATTTAGGCCCAATTCCACCAGGATTGCACCTACACATGGGATTGGGCCTAAACAGGCAATTGGACATCCCTCCAGGGGTCCCAGATTGGGCAGGGTGCCGGCTGTGCTGAGAAACACCACCAATGCATGAATTTCATTCGCTGGGCCTCTAGTATATATAAAACTATAACTTGTATTTAGAAATCCTTATATTTCCAAGATATTTTGTGGAAGTTTTATCTACCTTGCTTCATTTAGCATCTTGGCAGGCATACATAAACTTCCTTCCTTCTTTAGTGAGGAAAGTGGGCCTATACTCTACAAGTCATACGTGGTAAACATAGGATTCAACTGATAGTGCTTTTTGACAATGATTTTTCCTACTCACAAGGGACAAGCCTGGATGGAGATACGCAAAGAAGAAAGAAATATGGGCAAGTGTGCTAAACATAGTCTTTAGGGTTGTGTGCGTACATTCATTTCTCAGACCACAAGGGCACCATCCAGTATTGTGCAGTAAATTAGGAAAACCCAGTTTAATACGTGGGAACATCATAGATCCTGGGAAATATGAATCTCCAAAGGATCATAAAGCCCTGAGCTAGAAGAAATGTTAAAATGTAAGGTAGTCTATTCTCAACTCCTATTAAGATTGACAGAACATAAAGCTTCAGAAAAAGATGGATCTAACCCACACGTGTCCTAAACCTAAGCTTCTGAACTCAGAGATCCCTCAAGTGTGGAAAGTACCCAATGAAAGGGATTCTGATGTTCTTCCTGAGAGCTTAATTAGGAATTAGGGACTCTCAGTCAGACTTTGTAGTTGTTAAATGAGATCAAGTGCTCAAAATTTGGTGTCACATTCCTTCTTCATTGCCTTTTAATCTTCCAATGCTCTGATTATTTTATTTTCCCTTAGGAGTAGCACATTTCTTCACTTTGTTCATCTACCCATAACAATGCTTGTAAGAGGGAAGAAGATAAAGGAAACTATAACTGAGCCATGTACCACAGGATATTACCTGCAAGGCTTATGGTATAATAAATACCCCTCAACAGAATGCTCATATCCAGTACAAACAAGAGGTAAGAGTATAATTTCACAGACAGATAAGACTCCTTTTAAGGGCCAAACCTATCACTTTTTTAAATTTACTACTCATAATCCTCAATATAATGCAGACAGATATTCACACCCCTCCTACTTCATGAGGTTGTATTGTGGCAAATGAAACAACCACACAGGGAAGCTTCAGGGACAGAAAACAACATGGCTCCTGAACTCTGTTCAAGCACCAGCTGTGGTTAAGTGATGACCACTGCTGATGCAATCTACCTACATAGAGGAAGCATGGTCTTGCCTTCAGTTGTCACCTGGACCCACCAGGTATTTGTCAATGATGCACAGATAAATATTGTGCATATTGTTTAAAATTCTAGCAGAAAGAATCGGTTAGTGGAAAATAACTGAATCCATGCCATTAATACAACAAATACATTGCAAAAATCAAATAATAAATCTAATGTGAAAATGTGTCCTAATTTAAAATCCTTACCTAGCCATAAACTAGTACAATTTATGAGGTTCAATGACAGGCAAAGTAAGCTCTGATGAAAGAAATGGGGATGGTGGTTACTTTTGGGATAGAATGGAAACATGAGCAGTTAAACTGGTGGGGTCAAGGAAATAATTTTTTTTTATCTCAAAAGGGGTAGTAGTTTAACACACATAAAGCTTCCTTGGGCAGTTCCTCAGATATGTGAATTTCACTGCATGGAACAACACTTGATTCCTGTGTCCTGGTTACATTCTACCACCTACTTCTTGACAACATGGACTTCTGAGATCTTTGGCCTCCTGATGGTCACTACCTTTGCTGAAAGGACATCTGGCCACATTTCATTTGCAAGTTGTCTCTGTCTCTGCTGTGAATTGTGAGAGTAAGTGTAGTTGTATAAACTATATTTTCTGTCTAAGGGCAGAGGAGCAACTTACACCCTGAATTCTCACTGGAGAATCTCCTCAATGTGGTGAAACATTAAACTATGTTACTTTCTTAGTCATGTCACTGGATTCTGTGCCCAAACTGAAACAACCTGGGCTCTATGGTCTCAGGGATGGGCTCCATGTTACTGTGTAATGTTAACTACTAGTATCAAATTTCAAAGACACCCAATGTTTAGGGTTATATAAATGCAGTTTACAGATACAGCGCCTGCTTTTTTGGTAGAATGTCAGTTGATATTGCCAATCAGTGACATGCAGGAGGGTCAAGTTTATTAATGTAGCCACTGTAATTACCTGTGCCCAGATTCTGTATTCATCAGGTTACCAGTTGACTTCCCTTCTTACTTACTTGCCTGTGGTAAGACAGGAGGAGAATAAGGTCTTATTCTTTGAATAAGAATATTAATAGAAGCAATAGTAGAAAACATGTTATATTCCTTGAATATCTTCTCTGTTCAAACACTATTCCAAGAGATGTATATGCAATCAAGTCTTCTGACTAAAAGAAACAAACAAGAATACAACCAAAATACTATGAGGTTAAGTAGCATTATTAAACTTGTGTTGTAAATGAGAAAATTGAGACTTGAAGTTATTAAATTTTTCTAAGGACATACACAAAATGTTAGACCTAAAACTCCATCTCATTCTGCTCCTTAAGCTTCAAAAGATAGCATAGTACACTCCTTCTGGCTATTTTTCTGACAAATATGTGTATAAAATTTAGCTAAATTTAACATTAACAGATGTTTTTGACTACCTAGCTCTTCTTCATAAGAAGACAGAATTCCTAATACATGGGAAGTGATGAACTGTAGTTCAAAATTTACTTTATATAAATAAAATAATTTGTTGACAACTTAGATTTTGTGATCTACAATCTATACCTAATTGCTATTCTATAGTAATAATTAAGCATTTGGGATATAAAGTTTTCAATTATTTTATTTCAAATGATGTCACCAGTATCCTCATGAGGAAGATAATGTTTTTGTCTACAATTTGCTGATAAAAAATTTCAGAGAGGTAGAATGATTTGCTATACATCAGAATACCTGCCAGTAGAAGATTTGGGTTTCTATCCAGCACTCTGGTGTTCAAAATGCAAACACTTTCTAAGCAAAATTTCAGTTTTTTACCAGAGGAAGACCAGTGTGGAAGTAGGTTCTTCCCTGGTTTTGCAGGAAAGAAAATTTGGGACACATCTGTAGGAGGATTTTGAGTGACAGTGGCTAGATTTATTAGAGCGCTCTTGAAAAGGTTGTCAGACCTGAGCAGGCACTTCCCCTGCATGCACCTGATAGGAGCATTCTCTGTCCCCACATATACCACGTCTCAGTCTCAGCCAAGTGATTCAGTTCCATCTCACTGAAGAAGCCCAGCTTCTGGACAGCGGGCCCACACTTGAGCCCTCATGCACGGGAGGTTCAACACAGACCAGAACTGTGGTGCTGGTAGCCTGGCCCCAAGGCCCAGTAGATCAGCTCTGTCTCTGATACTACCCCACCTGCAGTGAGCACTGCACTTCAACCCACTAGAGAGACAAGGCCTGTGTGGAGCTTCCCTATATTTCCCTGGGCTTGGGAGAGAGAGGTTTTCTTTCGAATAACTCACTCTCTTTCCTGACTTTTCCTCAGCTTGTGTCCTTATCCTATCCATTCTTTCCCTCAGATCTGCCTCATCCCCATCATGGCCACTATTTTGGCTCTTACAACACATGTACTCAGTAAAGCAACTTCTCCCTTAACCATTTCTCCCTTCTCACTAAGCCAGGAGAGCTGGCAGTTGTTCCCTGGGTGGTTGAAAACCCAGTATTTCCTGCTAGCTATTGCAGGGAATATCTGTGAAAGTAGTTTCCTGACTTAATCAGGCTTAGCCAGTTGTCTTCCTTCTCTTTTGTTAATATCTAACTAGCTCTTTTTGCTAACAAGCTGTTTGCTCACCCTACTTCCTTAACTTCATTAAATTCTCAGTATCTGTGAGATGCTTTCAGAATACTTGTGTTCACCTTTGAGCTCTACTCTCTAGCACAGTGTTTGGTACAAAATACATTCAATGAGTATTTGATAAATGAGACACCAGAGAGATGATTTATTTTCTGTGTCTCCATACAATTGTTCTTTTATTATTATTCATATCTACCAGCTAAGGTCTCTGTGAAAATTTAGTGACTACCTACTTTTGTTAAAGGTACAATTTTCAATGAAACAAAATATGCCTTGCCACTCAAAACCGATGTAACACTATTTTGAGCGACAGAAACTCTTCCCAGGATTAATTCTTCCAGTACTGGCCCAAATCAAATGGAAAGAATAAATGATTATAATGTTACTAACTTTATTCATTCAATAAGAATTTTCCTACCAGGTTCTGGAATAAATCACTACTTAATTTAAAATTAAATTAGACAATGACTTCATTAACATCATATCTTACATACTAATAAATAAACATGTAAATTGACCATACCTCCATGACACCCACAGCCAATCAGGAGCGAGTATGCAAATTAACCTGATAAAATGATGGGCCTGTGGGTAGCTTACACTCATGCAGGGACCAAGTGTCTGGGACAAGGCAGGATGCTGGCATTGTTGCCTGGGCAACAAGGTCCAATAGTTTGCCCACTGTATCTGCCTCCCAGGGGCATGCCTGATCCAGTGGCTCCTACAAACAGTTCTAACCACTGAGGAGCAGTCAGACCCCAGCCACCATCTCTGCTGAGAACCAGAAGGCTGCAGCCCTGAGACTTAGGTGAGAGCACGGCTCTGCCTCCTAGTCTCCTACTTTTCAGACCCACCAGAACATAGGAACAGAGCCTGGCATTCCCTGGCTACCCGGGAAGCAATAGTGGGGCAACTCAGGATGCAGAGAACTGACTACATCCCCAATGCCCGGATCTAGTTACTACATGGGAGGCTCTGCCTACCCAGGCCATGCCTTCCCCATAAGCTATGCACAGCCCCAAGGGGCACCACACTGGCTGGGCAGCACAGAGCAGATGCATGAGACCCCTCGCTCCCAGCCCAGGAATGAGCCAGTCTCAGGCAGCTGGTCTTGAACTGGCCACTGCAGGGGTGGCCTTGCTGTCCATCCCCATACTCAATTGCCTGCTGAGGTCCTGACCCTACAGTTTGGTTCACTCTTCTTCCTCCCCAGCCCCCTATAGAGACCCAAACATATATATGTATGTATATATCTGAAGAAAGAATGATTCAAACAATCCAAATTTAGCAAAATATAGTAAAAAAATATAAACCCACAGATCAAAGAAGCTCAGTGAATAGCAAGCTTAGGACATAAAGAAAGCTACATCAAGACACAGAAAAATCACATTGCTCAACACCAATGATGAAAAGAAAAATCTTTTAAGTAGTCAGAAGAAAAGAGATACATTATACAGAGGAATAAACATAAGAATCACAAAAGATTTTTCATCAGAAACAGTGTAAGGGAGAAGATAAATCATTAAAGTACTCACGGGGGGGGGGGGGGGGGGGATCCTCCCAATTTATAATTCTAGACCAAGTCAAAATATTTTTTAAAATAGTTAAAATGTATTTTTATATGTAAAAGATTGATTTTTTTTATCACCAGAAGATTTGTAGTATAAGAAATGTTAAAAGAAATCCTGCAAGTAGAAGTAAAATTTTGCCAGATACATATAACAATCTATGCCAAGAAATGGAAAACACCAAAGGCAGTAAATGCATTAGAAGAAGTATAATAGAAGTTTCTTATTATTTAAATATATTTAAAGACAACTATTTAAAAATAATAATGTAATGTCAGTTTTATAACATCTGTGAAAGTAAAATACATAACAACAATAGCACAAAGATTGCCCAGGAAAAATGAAATTTTGTTACAGTGAAGTTTCTGTACAAGATGTGAAGTGGTATAGTATCCACTTGAAGACAGATTGTGACAAGTTAAAATTATATATAACAAAGAGTTAATATGCAAATAGTCATTATGCTCTCATGCCATCAAGACACAATGGCTCAGACAATCAACAATGGGGAGAAAGGAATGGGGACCAGCCAGGCTGCAGCCCAGGAAAGGGACAAACTGCATGGCCTGCAGTCCTGGGTGCCTGCAGCTGCAGCCTGGGCAAAGCTCATGGGCCCCTGTGGCTGAGACCAGGCTGGGTAAAGCAGTCCTGGGTCCTGGGGGCTTGTAGCTGGTCAGAGGGAGGGAAGCCTGGGTCCCAGGACAAGGCAGAGGCAGTTAGGGGCAATCAGGCCAGCAGGGGAGCAGTTAGAGGCGATCAGGCCAGTAGGGGAACAGTTAGGGGTGATCAGGCAGGAAGGCAGAGGGGTTGGAGTGATCAGGCAGGCAGGCCAGTGAGTGGTTAGGAGACAGTAGCCCCAAATTGTAAGGGGGATGTCCGACTACCAGTTTAGGCCCAATCCCTGTGGGTACCCTGAAATGGTCCCTGATTGGAGAGGTTTCAGGCTGGGCTGAGGGAAATCCCCCTCCATGCATGAATTTCATGCACTGGGCCACTAGTTTAACAATAATACCTTTACCATATATTCTAAGTGAAAAGCTATTTCAAAAAAATTTTAGTTACTTATTTATTAAGTTTATCTTTACTGTTGAAAGTGTTACAGATGTCCCTTTTGTTTGTTTGTGTGTGTTTTTTCCATTGAACACCTCCAACGTGTACCCACTCCTCGCAGGATTTCACCACTCCATTATCAGTGTGCATATCCTATACAATAAAATAGTAACATGCAAATTAACCATCACTCTTCTACACCCACAAGCCATGCCCATAAATCACGTCCACTAGCCATTCAGGAGGGAGTATGCAAATGAACCCCCACCAAGATGGCTGTGGCAATGGAGGAAGACAAGATTTCTGCACACCCTGGCCTGCCTTGGCCTCTGCTTAAGGCTACAAAATTTTAATTATCAAATAAAAATAAACCCCAACAGAAATAGCTGCCACCATCAAGGGAGCAGAAGGCTTGGTTCCACTCCAGGCTACAAAGTTTCAATTGCAGAAGATAAATAAATCCCAGATACAGGGCCTCCTTTTGGGTTGCAGGGAGTGTAGGCCGGCCTGCAAACTACCACAGGCCTCTCGCCCAGGCAGCTCCAGTCCCCAAGGGAACCCCCACCCTGATCCAGGATTCCTTTCAAGGCAAACCAGCTGGCTCCCAATCTAATAAAAGAGTAATATGCACATTGATCATCACTCCAACACACAAGAGGGCTGCTCCCATGTGGTCAAAGATCCTGCCTCCATGTGGACACAAGATGACCAGCAGGGGAAGGCAGTTGGGAGGGACCAGGCCAGCAGATGAGGGAAATTGGAGGCAAATTTCCTCAGGCTGGCAGGGGAGCAGTTAGACATCAATCAGGCTAGCAGGGGAGTGGTTAGGGGTTATCATGGTGGTAGGCAAAAGTGGTTAGGGGCAATCAGGAAGGCAGGCAGGGAAGCAGTTGGGAACCAGCAGTCCTGGATTGTCACAGGGATGTCTAACTGCCCAGTGGGATCAGGCCTAAACAGGCAGTAGGACATCCCTTGAGGGGTCCCAGATTGGAGAGGGTGCAGGTGGGGCTGAAGAACACCACCTTCCTCATGCATGAATTTTGTGCACCAGGCCTTTAGTCTATATATATATAAAACTCTAATATGGAAATAAACTGAAAGACGGAATAAGTGAAAAACCAAACAACCTTTCGCTATGATGTGCACATGGAACATTGGTGGCATTGGCTGTGGTAGTGTGGAGCAGGTGAGTGGGGGCACCAGACAAAAGTGGGCACTGGTCACTGTCATTGGGGTTAGCCTCTGGTGGCTACTGAAAATTCTTTGCTCCCGTGCATCATGGTCCTGCTCAGCACTCACACTCACTCATGGTGCCTAGCACCAGCCCTGATCACTCAGGTGCTGTCTTTAGGTGCAAGTGGTGGCTGCCAGGCACAATTTCTCCTCAGGGGTTCTTTACCTCCACCTGCTCCTGAGGGGCAATTCACACCTTGTACCCACTGTCAGCGACGGTCCTGCTCATACCTGCTGCTGGTGCCAGGTGCCAATCCCAATTGCTCAGCACTATGGGTGGGTGTGAGCTGTGGCTGCTGGCCTCTATCACACATAAAGGATTCTCCACCTCTCCCTGCTCCTGAGGGGTGATCGGGGCAGCAGCTTCCACTTGCACCCACTGATAGTGCCAGCTCCAATCACTCTGTGCCATCAGCAGGTGTGAGTGAGCTGGCGCCATCAGCTCATGAGAGGGCATTGGCAGGAGAGGGGCTACCAGGAGACAAGAGACCAGGAGCCATGGAAGGAGGAGGGATCAGGCAAGGGAGCAAAGGATGGGTTGAGACCTGCCCTGTGCCCACCACAGCCTTGAGGCCCACAGTTCCTTTCAAGGTGCATGAATTTATGTATTGGGACCCTATTATGCATATAAGTTCCCCAGTTCATTACTTCAGACTCATTACCCCTTGCCTCCCCTCTGAAATTTGTCAGTCTATTCCATGCTTCTATCTGAATATATTTTATTCATCAGTTTATTTTGTTCATTACATTCCACATGAGTGATATTATGTAATACTTACCTTTTTCTGACTGACTTATTTAGTTCAGTATAATACTCTCTCAATCACTACATGCTGTTGCAAATGATAAGAGTTCTTTTTTTTTACAGCCATATAGTATTCTGTTGTCTAAATAAACTACAAAAATTTTACCAGTTCATTTGCTGATGGCACTTGGGCTGTTTCCAGATCTTTGCAATTAGAAATTGCACTTCCATGAACATAGGGGTGCATATATTCTTTCCGATTGGTGTTTCAGGTTTCTTAGGATATATTCCTAGAAGTAGAATAAGTGGGTCACATGGCAAACCCAGTTTTAATTTTTTGAAGAAACTCCATACTGTTTTCCACAGTGACTGCACCAGTCTGCATTCCCACCAGCAGTACACTAGGGTTTCTTTTTCTTACATCCTAGCTAACACTTGTCATCTGTTGGCTTGTTGATAGTAGCCATTCTGACAATACCTCATTGTCATTTTAATTTGTATCCCTCATATTATTAGTAACTTTTTTAGATTTACCTTGGCCATCTGTATTTCTACTTTGGAGAATTATCTATTTAATTCTTTTGTCCATTTTTTAATTGGATTGTTTGTAATCTTTTGTTAAGTTGTTTCCTATTCTGAAAATTAGCTACTTATCAGATGTATTCTCAAAATATGTTTTCCCATGCAGTGGGCTCTTTTTTAATTTTTTATAATTTCTTTTGCTGTGCAGAAACTTTTCATTTTGATAAAGTCTCATTTGTCTATTTCCTCCTTAGTTTCCTTTGTCCCAGAAGATGTATCTATAAACATATTGTTATAAGATATGTATGAGATTTTGTTGCTTATGGTTTCTTTAAGGATTTGTATGGTTTCACAGCTTACATTTAAGACTTTTATCCATTTTGAGTTTATTTTTGTGTATGGTGTAAGTTGGTGGTCTAGTTTCATCTTTTTGCATGTATCTGTCCATTTTCCCAAGAATATTTATTGAAGACATTGTCTTTGTTGTATGCTCTTGACTCCTTTGTCAAATATTAGTTGAAGTATAACATCAAGCCTACAGTTACCATTTAATGGGCAAAATTAAAACCGTATTCCATAAAAATAGGAGCAAGACAAGAATGTCTGCTTTCACCAGTCTTATTCAACACTAGAGACCCAATGCATGAAATTTGTGCACTGGTAGAATCCCTAGCAGTTGCCAGCTGCAGGCCGGTATTCTCTCCCTTCCCCAGGCTGACTGCTCCCTTCCACTGCTGCTGGTCTTTGCCTGTGGGGCTTAATTGCCCCTCTGATCACCTCACTGCCGCCAAGCTCCCAGACACTGAGGGAGCTGGCAGTGGACCTTCCCCCTACTACCACCACTGGTAGCCCTCTGATCATATCGGCAGGGCATCAGGTCCCCACCCAGATCTGTCAGCACCTGGGAGCCCTGCAGGGGCAGGGTGATCAGATCAGCTGTGTGACTGGTCCCTGCCCAGCAACTAATGGCTCACACCCACCTTGGCTTAGCACTGCCCACTCTCCTGCTCCTCTATCTTGCCCCATCTTGCTCTCATGGGGTCCATCAGGGCCTGTAGTGCCTCCACTAGTGCCCACTGCTAGTGTTGCATAGCCCACACCTGCCATGTTCTGTGCTGCCCCCTGGTGGTCAGTGCATGTCATAGAAAATAGACAGATTCCTGGCAGAACTCCTTGTTGAGGGGAAAATTTGCACAGCTTTTATTATATACTAGAGGCCTGGTGCACAAAATTAATGCACTGGGGTGGGGGTTGAGAGTGTGTCCCTCAGCCCAGCCTGCTACCTCTCCAATCTGGGACATCCCTCTCCAATCCAGGACTTCTGGCTTGCCTGCCTGCCTTCCTGATTGCCAATAACTGCTTCTGCCTGCCAGCCTGATCACCTTCCAACCACTCCCTTGCCAGCCTGATTGATGCCTAATGGCTCCCCTGCCAGCCTGATTGCCCCTATTTGCCCTCCCCTACAGGCATGATCACCCCTAACTGCCCTCCCCTGCAGGCCTGGTTCCCCCTAAATGCCCTCCCATGCAGGCCTGGGTCCCCCCCAACTGCCCTTCCCTGCAGGTCCAGTCATCCCCAAATTTCCTCCTCTGCCAGCCTGATGACCTCTTACTTCCCTCTCCTGCTGGCTTGATTGCCCCCATCTGCCATCCATTGCAGGCCTGGTTCCTCCCAACTGTCCTCCCCTGCAGGCCTGATTACCCACAACTGCCCTCCCCTGCTGGCCTAATTCCTCCCAAATGCCCTCCCCTGCTGGCTATTTGTGGTGGCCATCCTGTGTCCACATAGGGGCAATCATCTTTGACCACATAAGAGCAGCCATTTTGTGTGTTGGAGTGACAATCAATTTTCATATTACTATTTTATTAAATAGAATAGATGCCTAGTGCATGGGTGGGGGCCAGCTGATTTGCCCTGAAGGGTGTCATGGATCAGGGTGGGCGTTCTCTTGGGGCATGGGTGGTCTGGGCAAGGGGCCTGTGGTGGTTTTCAGGCCAGCCACACCCCCTGGTGACTCAAGTGAAGGCCTTGGTATCAGGGATTTATTTTTTTTCTGTAATTGAAACTTTGTAACCTTGAGCAGAGCCCAGCCTCCTGCTCACTCTGTGGCTGCCACAATTTTGGGGGGATTTATTTATGTGCTATAATTGAAACTTTGTAGCCATGAGCAGAGGCCAAAAGCAGGCCAGGGTGTGCTGGAAACTGGGCCTCCTCCATTGCAGGAAAAACCAACCCTCCTTCTCACTCTGTGGCTGCAGCCATCTTGGTTAGTTTAATTCGCATACCCACACCTGATTGGCTGGTGGGCATGGCTTGTGGGTATAGGAGAGGTATGGTCAATTTGCATATTATTCTTTTATTAGATAGGATGATAGTGCTGGAAGTCCTAGTCATAGCAATCAGACAAGAAACAAACATAAAAGGCATCCTAATTGGTAAGGAGGAAGTAGAACTCTAATTATTCACAGATGACATGATATTGTGCATAGAATCCACTAAAGACTACACACACACATACACACACACACACACACACACACACCTTACTAGATTTAATAAATTAATTAAACAATGTGGTATAATACAAAAATTAACACCCAGAAGTTACTGGCATTTTTATACACCAATCATGAATTCTCAGGAAGAGGAACAAACAAAAAAAATCCTACTTACAATTCAAACAAAAATTAACATACTTAAGAATAAACTTAACCAAGAAGGTAAAAAAACCTGTACTCAGAAAACTACAGGAGATTGAAAAAAGAGATGGAAGAAGATATAAACAAGTGAAATAATACACCATGCTCATTGATTGGTAGCATAAATATCATTCAAATGTCCATACTTCCCGAAGCAACCTATATATCCAATGCAACCCCTATTTAAATACCAACAGCATATTTTACAGATCTAGAACAATTACTCCAAAAATGTATATGGAACCAAAAAGACCCAGAATAGCAATTTTGAGAAAGAAGAACAAAGTTGGAGGAATCATAGTAGCAGATATCAAGTTATACTACAAAGCCACAGTGCTTAAAACAACCTGGTACTGGCACAAGGACAGGTATGTATATCAACGGAACAGAAGAGAATGCAGAAATAGACCCAACCCATTATGCTCACTTAATATTTGGTAACGAAGTCAACAAAATTTTCAACCAAGAAATCAGAATTGCTAGTGAAAACGACAAAATTCCTCTTTTTGCCCTAATATCTTCAGTTTTAATTATGAGAATTATAGTATTCATATTTTGTTGTCAAAATTATAAAAGGGCAATTGAGTTAATAAATATGAAACAGCTTATATAATGAAGAGGTAATATGAAAATTGACTATTACACCTTCACATAAGATGGCCACCCCCCTGTGGTCACAAGATGGCCGGCAGGGGAGGGCAGTTGTGGGAGACTGGGTCGGCAGGGAATGGAGTGCAGTTGAGGGGAGACCAGGACATAAGGGGAGGGAGGGAAGTTGGGGAAGACAAAGCCTGGAGAGAAGGCAGTTGTGGGGAACCAGGTCGGCAGGGAAGGGCAGTTGAGGGGATCAGGCTGGCCAGTGATAGTAATTTAAGGGGTACCAGGCTGGAAGGGAGGGAAGTTGGGGGTGACCCGGCCAGCAAGGGAAGGAATTTAGGGGTGACTGGGCTGGCAAGAGAGGGCAGTGGTGGCAACCAGGCTGGCAGGTTAGGGCAGTTGGGTGCAATTGGGCTGGCAGGAAAGCAGTTAGGTCAGTGATGGGCAACCTTTTGAGCTCGGTGTGTCAAAATTCACCAAAAAAATGAGCATAACTTGGGTGATGTGTCACTTGAGAAAAAAACAAAAACATAATTTCGAGATATTTATAATTTACATAACAAAAATGTATAATTGTAATATTAACTGTATTTGATAAACTAAAAACTAATTATTTAACTGACCTACTTAGTGACTTCTTTGTTCATCTGTCAGTCGGTTTCTTTTGTTGGTCTTGATATTATTTAACTTGTGTGGGGTGCCATGAACTAAGATAAGTGAGTGGGAGGAAGAATTCTTTAACTAACCTGCCTATTAGTGACTTTTTTGTTGCTGAATTTCATTGGCTAAACCTTCAATTGAAGGTTGGTATTTTGTACACGTCAAGCCCAAGCAAGCGCTACTAACTTCATCTGTCAATCTGTTTCTTTTGTTGGTTTTGATATTATTTAATGCTGAGAATAAGGTCTCACAAAAGTACGTACAGGGAAAAATTGTGAGTAAAGCCATTGCTGTATTTTTCAGGGTGCTAAAAGTGTCTGGTAATTGGTTCCAGGCACTCCAAGATTCCTACTTATAGTGACACTCCTCTTGATTCTCCAAGCAGCACCTTTCCAGATTCTCAAGCTTTGACCTCAAGTCAACAAACATCTGAGCCCAGATGCTGTCTTGAAATTTTGCAAGTTGCATCTCCAAATCATCAATTTGCATTCATTGGAAACCATTTAATTCTAAACTACTATAGACATCAAGATACTTAATTATTTTTATGATCTGTTCTAGGCTTCTAATTTGATTAAATTTATCAGTGAACTGGTCAAATAACAAGTCTAAAACATGCTGGTACTTTATATGCAACGGTTCCATTTCATTTTGTACAGCTGCACTGGCCTTCTCCAAATACTTTGGTACTTGAGGAAAATACTTATAAGTTTTAGTTTCTATATCTCGCTTGAAAATTTTAAGTTTACTTTCAAAAGCTTTTATGTATCCAAACGTAACGTCAGTACTTTTGCCAAAATCTTGTAACTTTAAGTTCAGTTCATTAATATGAAGAGAGAGATCTGTGAAAAACCTCAGGGTGTTGACCCACTTATCATCACTGAGCTGAGAAAAATTTCCCAGATCCTTACTCTCAAGAAATACCTTCATTTCCTCAAAGCACTCCACAAAGCGCTCAAGAATTTTGCCTCGGCTCAGCCATCTTACATTATTGTACATCAGCAGTCCACTGTAGGTGGAATCAACCTCCAGTAAAAGGGCAGAACATTCTCGCTTGTGAAGGAGGAGAGAGCAGGTATTAAATTAACTATTTTTGTAACAACTGAGATTAAGTCATTTGAGTTGGTGAATCCTGCCTTGGCACATAAAACCTCCTGATGGATAACACAATGAAAAGCCACAATCGGATGTCCAATAGCTTCTGTAAACAATTTTACAAATCCGACTTTTCCCCCCACCATGTTTGGTGCCCCATCTATCATCACTGACACAACTTTAGAGATATCAATTGCAGTAGCCGAGGATGAAAAGTCTCGGCATGTGGCCCCATTCTTCTCTGTGTGTGACTGCATGCGGCCAGATGTCATTGAAAATGGCTATGTGTGTCAGTGCTGACACGTGTGTCATAGGTTTGCCATCACGGAGTAAGGTGTTGATCAGGCTGGCAAGGGAGTGGCTAAGGAGTGATCAGGCTGGGGGGCAGAAGCAGTTAGGGGCAGTGAGGCAGGCAGGCAGGTGAGCGGTTGAGAGCTACCACTCTTGGGAGGGATCCCAAATTGGAGAAATGCAGGCTGGGCTGAGGGACATCCCTATAGTGAACAAATTTCTTGCACTGGGACTCTACTGTTAAATATAAAATTATAATTTTAATTAAAAAATTAATAAGGTAAACAACAACAAAATGGTAAAATTTAGAACATTAAATTCCATTACTAAGCAGTTTGGAGACAGCAGTCCTGGATTGTGAGAAGGATGTCCGACTGCCTGATCCTACCAGGATTAGGCCTGAACAGGCAGTTGGATATCCCCTGAGGTGTCCCAGATTGGAGAGGGTGCATCCTGGGCTGAGAGACAACCCCTGCCCCCCATGCACAATTTTTCTTCACTGGGCCTCTAGTCCTATCTAATAAAAGAGTAATATGCAAATGTGACTGTACCTTGGCTCCTGATTGGTTATGCTACCAGCCAATCAGGAGCAGGGGGCATGGCCAGAAGGATGGAAGGCAAGGCTGGCGAGGCATTGGGGTGGCGTGGCCGCGGTGCAGCATGCATGTGGAGGTGGGACTGGGCAGGCACCGCAGGGTATCAGGAGCAGTAAGAATTCTGGGAAATGTAGTTTTGAGCTCTGTGGTGAACACATTGGGGCTGTGACTGGGTTTAGGGGAAACTTCAATTAAAGCTGTGAACTCTCTGTAGGAGAGAGTTTGAAGCACTGAGCATGGAATGTGGAAGTGGGCAGTGGGGGAGGTGGCGGTGGCTCTTTTTTTTTCTTAGTTCACAGCTTTAATTGACGTTTCGCCTAAACCCAGGTCACAGCCCCAACATGTTCACCACAGAGCTCAGATTATTGGTCAAGTCAGTGAAAACGGGACAGAAAAACTCACTAAGGAACAACAGCTTCCTGAATCTATTCACTCATATCCTATCTGACGCAGAAATGCAGAAAATTACCATCAGACATATCACAGGATCAAAGCCTTTGTGTCTAGGAGAAGCTTAAAAGGACATAGACTTTTCCATTTGCTCTGCTCTTCCCTCCACGGATTTTCTTCTGACACAGCAGTTCAGAGTTCTCTGGTGATTGCAAGGACCTAGGTCCTCACTGCCTCCTCCCCCACCCTCTGCTGCTCCTTGAAATAATCGATCATCCCTCTTTTGGGGGAAAGGAAGGGAAACATTAAAGAAGTCTTCTCTAAAGGAATGCTTATGAAAAAAATGTAGAAAGGACTACAAGAGAAGAGTGTTTTCTCTAGTAGACAAAGCAGCTCTATTAGGCAACAGGTTTGGGAGCCCTGACAGCCTGAGCCCACGCTGACCACCTACAGGGGCGCTTGCACTTCCACCAAGCTTCTCCACTTTACATTGCAACATGGTCTTCTTGGTGAACCCAGTCCGTAATAAAAAACTCCTGAACTACACTGTGTTTTACAGATGGTTTTTTAAAATTGAGGCTTTAGGCCTTGGGCACGCTGGGGGTGAGCCATCAGTTGGACATCCCATAAGGGCTCCCAGCATGTGAGAGGGGGCAGGTTGCACTGAGGGACCACCCCTACCCTGTGCATGAATTTTGTGCACCGGGCCACTAGTCCTATCTAATAAAAGAGTAACATGCAAATGTGACCTTACCTTGGCTCCTGATTGCCTATGCTACCAACCAATCAGGAGCAGGGGGGTGGGGCCATGCAGTGTGTGATCCTGCCTCTCCCGCTGCCTCTGCACGGCCTGGGGAATGAGTGCCATGGGCCTGGGGAGCAGATGCTGCGCTGGTGGTCCCGGCAAGCCCACAGTGCCAGTTCCCCAGGCCACAAAAAGGCATGGCAGGAAGGCCGGCCACTGCTGTGCTTTGCCGTGGGCACCTGGGGTCCGAGATCACGAAGGGTGCGAGTGTGGGGGTCCCAGATTACAAAGGGCAGAGCCACGGGAGGCCGGAGGGAAGACCGGCTACTGTCACGCTTTGCTGTGGGCACCAGGGGTCCCAGATCCTGAAGGGCATGTGTGCATGAGGGTTCCAGATTGCCTGCGCACGCCCAAAGGGCGGGGCCGTGAGAGACGGGGGAGGGGGGGTAAAACTGGCTATTGCCAAGCTTCGCTGTGGGCACTGGGGTTCCCAGATCGTGAAGGGCATGTGCGCATGGGGGACCAGAGCTCCATGGTGGAGGGGCCAAGGCAGAGGCCTTTAGGGGTGATTAGGCCAGCAGGGGAAGGCAGTTGAGGGTGATCTGGCCAGGAGGGGTGGGCAGTTGAGGGTGATCAGGCTGATGGTGGGGAGCAGTTGGGGCCAAGCAGACCAGCAGAGGACCAGTTGCAGAGTGGTTAGCAAGCAGAGTGGTTAGGGGTTGTAAAGCAGTCAGGCAGGTGAGTGGTTAGGAGCGGATTGTGAGGGGGTTGTCCAAGTGCCAGTTTAGGCCCGATCCCACAGGGATCTCAGATTGGAGAGGTTGCAGGCAGGACTGAGAGATAACGCCCATTCCCACCTCCCATGTGCACGAATTTCATGCACCGGGCCACTAGTGTTTAATAATTGTGTGCCTCCAATTTCTGTCCAAGTGGCCAAAATATCTCAAAGCAAACTATTTTCTTCAGCAAGCTCTAGTAATTTAGGTGAAAATCTAGCCTTAAGAAAGGAAGTTGACATAAAAAATAATATTGGTCAATTGGTTGAAAAACTGATACAAATAATATTTTAAGATCTAACTAATACTATAAAGATATGGATTCAATACCATTATCAAACAAAGTGTGTTACACATAACCATGGGTTTACAGTTGTTAAATAATATAGGAAACATAGTGGAGAAAGATATTTAACTCATGTAAGACAAGAATACGATAGTAAGTCTTAGAGCCAAACTAAATTGAAAAAAGTTTCTGTAGAAAAATACATCAGAATGCTACTGAATGCACTAGCTGGTTTGACTCACTGAATAAAGCCTCAGACTGTGGATGAAGTGTCCCAGGTTTGATTCCAGTCAAGGGCACATGTCCAGGTTGCGGGCTTGATTCCCAGTAGGGGTGTGTAGGAGTGGGCCGATCAATGATTCTCTCTCATCATTGATGTTTCTATCTCTCTCTCCCTCTCCCTTCCTCTCTGAAATCAACAACAAAAATAAAAATTAATGTTACTGAATAAGAAAAATCCAAAAAACTTTCACACAAATACCTAGCTGAAGTTAAAAACAAAAGTGGCATTACATTCTATTGGCATAAAATAGAAAACAAATATATAGGGAAAGTATGATCTAAATTGGTAGAATTCTTAGAAATATGACAGAGCTATATCAGTCCCATATTGCTTGTATAACTCTCCTTTTTCCTCCTTAATGGGGTCATAATACTTTTAGGTAGGGACCTAAAGTTTAGGAATAATTAATAGATCATTTGACCAGAGGAGAAAATCCTGACAGACCTAAAGCATATACATTTGTGCAATGAACTTTCAGCCAATATTCCAAAAACAGTTCTGTTACAGAATTGAAGAGGTCTCTGTGACTATACACATCATAGCCTGATAAGACAGGAATGGGAGTTTTTAGCAAAGGCAGTAAGGGTTTATTTTTAGGAAAGGACCCACACCTGGAGACATAGGTGAACTAACATCTCTAAGACCTGGCTTCTGGATGACTTCCAGGGTATAGGTTATATTAATAAAAGAGTAACATGCAAATGTGACCATACCTTGGCTCCTGATTGACTATGCTACCAGCCAATCAGAGCAAGAGGCGGGGTTGAGAGGCGTGAGCGCCAGGCCCCACGAGTGGAGACAAAGTGGTGAAGGCATCAAGTACCCGGTCCCAGACACAGAGACCAAGCAGTGGCAGTGCTGGCAAACCACAGCTGCATCTAACTGAGGCCCCTGGCATTGCTAAAGTTTTACGTGTAACTTCAGCTGTATGACAGCAAAAACAGGCAATCGCCAGAGGGAAGGCCCTCCCCGAGTCCCAGCTTCAGCATCCCAGCTGTGGAAACTGACAACAGGTAGGAGGAAGTCCCACCTTCACAGAATCTGTCCAAATCAGCCGTTGGTCACACTGCTGAAAGGCCTGACTGTCAAGACTGTCATTCTCCTCTATCTCAGAACGTGGCAATAGAGAGGTGAGACTATGTCCAAAGAAAAACTGTTGATACAATGGTGCTGTGTAGCAGAAAGGTGCTGACGTTATCGAATATCTGAAGAATGACGTGCATCTGATCTTGAAAGAAGGCAACGCCTGCTACAGAATGTATCTGAAGAGCAGCTGTTGGAAAAAAGTCACTCTGAAGCCGAAAAACACCGGCATCTTCGACAGGAAATGTCTAAAGAACAATGTGCCTTTGAAGTTGAAAGAAGGCGGTGGCGAAGACAGAATATGTCTAAAGAACAGTCATCAACAAGTACTAGCAATAGTGGTAGGAACTGCCTTCTCAGTGAAAATGGAATACGTGAGGATGCAATTCTCGAACATAATTGTGGTGAAATGACTCTTAGATGTGAATTTTGCCTATCACTACATTTCTGTGATGAAAAACCATCTTATGGGAAATTTACTCAATGTGGTAGCAAAGGTAAAGTCTGTCCAAATGATATACATTTTCCAGATTACTTGCCATATTTTAAAGGATTAATTACAAACAAAGATTCTGACAGTAAAAATTTCATGGAAAACGTTCGATCTATAAATAGTTCTTTTGCTTTTGCTTCCATGGGTGCAAATGTTGCATCGCCATCAGGGTATGGGCCATGCTGTTTTAGAATACATGGACAAGTTTATCATCGTACTGGAACTTTACATCCTTCTGATGGTGTTTCTCGGAAGTTTGCTTAACTCTATATTTTGGATACAACCAAAGCTACACGCAAAAGATTAGCAATCCCAGCAAACTAGGCCTGCTTAGAAAGACTCATGATCAACATCAACAACCTCATGAATGAAATAAATGAATGAACAGAATCATACAAGATGCTACATGAGGTAGAAAAGGAAGCCCAATCTGAAGCAGCAGCAAAAGGTATAGCCCTACTGGGGATGTGCCCACAGCCAAGGTACATGCCCTTGCTGGAATCAAACCCAGGACCCTTCAGTCTGCAGTCCGACACTCTATCCACTGAGCCAAACTGGTTTCAGCTCTACTCATTACCTTTTATCTCTCACACTTTTATTTTAGAGAAAGGGCAAATAGCACTATTAAAATATTTCCTCTAATTAATACCCTTTTAATGTGCATGAATTTCGTGCACTGGGCCACTAGTAGGTTATATCATGAAGACTAAGGGAGTTAGAATAGTGGTCTCTATTGATTGGCCAGTGCTAGGCTAGGGGTCATTAGTCGTTGCATCTGGTCCTGATATTAGCCATTGCATCACTTGATCTGGTTTCACTGCTTTTCTGGGTCTGGAATTGAAACACAACTGACTCCCAGATGTTACTTTTAGTTTGATTGAAACTCTATCTCTGTGGTAAATAGACTGCAGGCTTTGTTCCTAAGTTTATTGATGATGGTCAGAATCTCATTGTTCCAAGTGACTTATGATAAATGGAGTGGATGTTCAAAGGGAGAGGGAGGCAAGTTGCTGTGAACTTCACCTTGGGGTTCTGGATCTGAAGGAGGGGCCAATGGACAAATGAAAATACTACATAAGAAATATGAATTGAGAAGGCATTGGGGGCTAAGTGGAGACCTCTTTCTTGAAGAGCACACCAACTTCTGGCCTGGTCTGCTATTTATTTACTTGAATATACATCTGCCTTTAGCAATGAATACAGCATATTAAAGGTGAAGTTTGGTAAACAGTGAAAGGATTATCAAGTTAAGGCATTGCCTTGAGCCACTACTATCTCAACAGATAGGTGCTTAGTGACAGCCTTGCTAATGCCCAAGGTCCACCTTGGTTCAATGACAGCACTGACAACCAGTGGCTTCCTACAGCAGGTGAGTCAGGATTCTGGATGAGGCCAGTGTGAATCATAAGAAATGAAAGGAGAAGTGGTTATGTTAAAGAAGTGAAGTTTGTATGTCATTACAGTTCAATGGAGAAATAAGGTTTCTGAATAAATGAAGCTGGATATAAAAAAACATGAACATCAACACCTACCTAAAACTATTCTCAAATATTAATTTGATATGAAACATACATCTACAAGTAAAATAAGTTGTTTTCCAAAGAAAATGTGAGAAATGAAGGACAGTAGCTTTGTGAACTTGGTATAGGAAACACTAACCACAAAATAAACAATGATACATTAGATTTCACTTCTGCTCTTCAAAACGTACCATGAATACATAAGCCAAAGGAAATATTTATAATACACAGACCCATAAAATAGCATATATGCAGAGTTTATAAGATATAAATACAATAAATCACCCCCAAAACAAAATACATGGGCAAAATGCACTACACAAGGGAAGATATATGCATGACAAATGATTACATTAAAAAGTGCTGGATCTTCCAAAATGGTTATGGTTTAAGTGGAGGCTACACTGACACTGTCCCAGGACCAAACTGGAAATACAACTAAAATACAGAAGAACCACCCTGAAAAATCAAATGAGGACTAGCTGGAGAGAGCCCTGATAAGCAAGGATGGAAAGTGGAGATCTCATAGAAGCTGATAGGAAGTGTGGGGGTGCAAAAGTACTGGCAGGGACAGCACAGACAGCAGTTGAAATCCCAGAGGGATATCTCAGATATGGGGGGTTTCCACTGAGCAATATGGGATATAAAGTCCCAGCTGGGCTCCCTAACCCCGAGCACCAGAAGTGAGAAAGGTGCTCACATAACATCTGGCTACAAATATATTAGGGCTGCTGTTTGCCAACAAGAGACAGCTGAAAATGCAGGCATCCTCTTAAAGGGCCAATACAAATAATTTGGTGTGTAATAACTCACCTTAGCCTCAGATAGAGGGAGTGCAGAGCAGACTGGAACTGTGTGAGGAGAGTCCAGGGTTGCAGGCTCTGGGGCTTGAGCTCAGAAGGCAGCCACTCCAGTTTCCTGTGCTGAGTCATTGCCTCCGATAGCACAGGACACCTTTTCCCTGTGAGCATTTGTGACCCAACAAGAGAGAAGGCAGTTTAAACACCGTGTTGGAAGATGTCACTCCCCACCCTATGATTTATAGCCTAAGACTAATCAAAGCTAGCAATAATAAGACTGAAGACAGAGGAGGATCTCTAGAAACTTTGAGTCTTTGCCTGATCTAATTCAGGACCCAAGGCTAGAAAAAGCAGACCTTGGTGCATATATTGATCCTTTCTAAAGGCATCCAAGCCTAGCAGACAGAGCCACAAACTGTGGATTGCTGATTGATTCAAATGTTATTGAGAGCCATTCACGAACAGTGTTTGACATTGCCCTGCACTAGAGTTGGGAAGTATTTCCAGATATACTTTATACACAGTCACAAACCCAAACAGGCATCAAAAATGGGGAGAAAGCCCTGGCCAGTTTGGCTCAGTGGATTCAGTGTCCACCTGCAGACTCAAAGGTCCCAGGTTTGAATCTGGTCAAGGGCATGTACCTTGGCTGTGGGCACATACCCAGTGGGGAATGTGCAGGAGGCAGCTGATCAATGCTTCTCTTTCATTGATGTTTCTGTCTCTCTATCTCACTTCTTGTCTGTAAAAAGTCAATAAAATATATTTAAAATAAGAAATAAAGAAAGAAAACGGGAAGACAAAAAAAAAGCCAAAATGAAAGAACGAGAAAATTCTCCAGAAGAAGAGATAAATAAAATGGAGATAAGAAATTTATCAGACATAGAATTCAGAATAATGATGGTAAAGATGTTCAACAGCATGAGAAAATATAGTAAATATGAAGAATGGCATAGCATTAAGAAATAACACAATGGGAGGAATATACAGCAGATTAGAGGAAGCTGAGGATCTGATCAATGAAATAAAAAACGGGGTAAAAAATCACTCAATCTGAGAAACAGAAGAAAAAAAAACATATTAAAAAACAGAACAACTTAAGGGACCTGTGGGACAATATGAAATGTAATAATATTCACATAGTAAGTGAGCCAGATGTGGAAGAAAATGAGCAAGGGGTAAAGAATGAGTTTAAAAAAACAATAGCAGAAAACTTTCCTAACCTGATGAAGGAAAAATCACACAAGTTTAGGAGGTACAGAGTCCCAAGCAAGAAGAACTCAAACAGGGCTTCTATGCCCAGATACATCATAATTAAATGCCAAAAATGAAAGACAAAGAGAGGATCTTAAAGGCAGAAGGAGAAAAGGTATTTCTTTTTTAACCTACAAACAATGTCCCAAAAGGCTGTCAGCTGCTTTTTCATAAAAAACTCTGCAGGACAGAAGGGACTAGCATAAAGTATTCAAAGTAATGGAAAGCAAGGATATGCAACCAAGATCCCTTTATCCAGCAAGGCTATAATTCAAAATAGGTGATGAAATAAAGAGCTCTCCAGAAAAGAAAGACTAAAGTTTACCACCACAAAAGCAGCACTGCAAGAAATGCGAAAAGGACTGTTGTAATGAGAGAGAGAGAGAGAGAGAGAGAGAGAGAGAGAGAGAGAGAGAGAGAGAGAGAGGAACATAGGCATAAAGAGTTAAAATGTCAATAAATATAAATGGATTAAATTCTCCAACCAAAACACATCGGGTAGCTGAACAGATATGAAAATATGACACAAATATATGCTGTCTACAAGAGACTCACCTCAAATCAAACAACTCACACAGGATGAGAGTGCATGGATGGAAAATTTTTTTCCATGCAAATGGAAACTAAAGAAAAGCTGGGATAGCAATACTCATCTGAAAAACAGACTTCAATAGAAAATAAAGGTCACTATATAATACTAAAGGGATTGATCCAACAAGAGGATATAAACCCAATAAATATATATGTAACCAATATCGGAGCACCTAAATACATACATATATATATGAGGCCGGGTGCACAAAATTCATGCATGGGGGTGGGGAGTGTCCCTCAGCCCAGCCTGTACCCTCTCCAATCTGGGACCCCTCAAGGGATTTCTGACTGCCAGGTAGTATTGGGCCTAATCAGGCAGTTGGACATCCCTCAAGGAGTCCCAGATTGGAGATCCTTCACAATTCCAGGAATGCTGGCTCCCAACTGCTTACCTGCCTGCCTTCCTGATTGCTCCAACTGCTGCTGCCTGCCAGCCTGATCACCCCCTAACCACTCCCCTGCCAGCCTGCTTGATGCATAAATATTCTCTGCCAGCCTGTTTGCCCCTAACTGCCCTCCCCTGCAGGCCTGGTCACTCCTAACTGCCCTCTCCTGCAAACCTGATCCCCCCAACTGCTCTCTCCTGCAGGCCTGGTTTCCCCTCGCAATTTCCCTTCCTTTCAGGCCGGTCACCTCCGACTCCCTTCTTCTGTTGGCCAGGTCACCCCTAACTGCCCTTCCCTGCAGGCTTGATCACCCCAACTGCCCTCTGTTGCAGGCCTGATCACTCCTGACTGTACTTTGCTGCAGACCTGATCACCCCCAAACTGCTCTCTTCTGCAGGTCTGGATCCCCCCTCCCAACTGCCCTTCCCTTCAGGCCCGGTTGTCCCCAACTTCCTTCCTCTGTTGGCCCAATCATCCCCAACTGCCCTCCTTTGCTGGACATCTTGTGGTGGTCATATTCGGTCCACATGGGGACAGGATTTTTCATCACATGGGGCAGCCATCCTGTGTGTTGGAGTGATGGTCAATCTGTATATTACTTTTTTATTAGATAGGATAGAGGCCTGGTGCATGGGTGGGGGCTAGCTGGTTTGCCTTGAAGTGTGTCTCAAATCAGGTTGGGGGTTCTATTGGGGCAGGGTGTGACCTGAGCAAGAGGCCTATGGTGGTTTGCAGGAGGGCCACGCCCCTTGGCAACCCAAATGGAGGCTCTGGTATTTGGAATTTATCTTCTACAATTGAAACTTTATAGCCTGGAGCAGAGGCCAAGGCAGGCCAGGGCTGTGGAAAGCTTGGCTTCCTCCATCACCAGGGGCAACCCTAACCTCCTGCTCTCTCTTTCTCTGTGGATGTCACTATTTTGGTTGGGTTTATTTATTTTGCATAATTGAAACTTTGTAACATTCAGTGGAAGCCTGAGCCAACCAGGATATGCAGAAAGCTTGGCTTCCTCTATTGCTGGGGAAACCCAAGCCTCTCTCCTGCTCTTTCCATGACCGCAGCCATGTTAGTTGAGGTTAATTTGCATAGTTGCTCCTGATTGGATGGTGGGCATGACTTGTGGGTGTAGCGGAGGTATGATCAATTTGCCTATTACTCTTTTATTTGCCTATTACTCCAACACACAAGAGGGCTGACCCCATGTGGTTAAAGATGGCTGCCCCATGTGGACACAAGATGGCCACCACAAGATGGCCAGCAAGAAAGGGCAGTTGAGAGGGACCAGGCCAGCATGGAAGGGCAGTTGGGAGAAACCATGTCTGCAAGGGAGGGCAGTTAGGGGTGACCATGACAGAAGAGGAGGGAAGTTGGAGGTGATTGAGCCTGCGAGGAAGGGCATTGGGGAGGGGGTGGAACCCAGGCTGGCAGGGGAGAGCAGTTTGCGGGGACCAGACCAGCAGGGGAGGACAGTTGGGGGGACCTGGCTTTCAGGGGAGGGCAGTTTGGGGGGACCAGGCCTGAAAGGGAGGGCAGTTGAGGGGATCAGGCCTTCAGGAAAGGGCAGTTTGGGGGACCAGGCCTACAGGGGAGGTCATTTAGGGGTGACCAGGTCTCCAGGGGAGGGCAGTTAGAGGCAAACAGGCTAGCAGGGGAGCAGTTAGGAATCAATCAGACTGGCAGGCAGAAGTGGTTAGGGGTAATCAGAAAGGCAAGCAGGCAAGCAGTTGGGATCCAGTAGTCCTGAATTGTGAGAGGGCTGTCCCAGATTAGAGAGGGTGTAGGCTGAGCTGAGGGATACACCCCAACGTGCATGAATTTCATACACCAGACCTCTAGTATATATATTTCTGAAGATTTTCAGGGAGAGATCAACAGCAATATAGTCATAGTATGGAATTTTAATACCCTACTAACTTTACTGGATAGATCTTCCAGATGAAAAGTTAACAAGGAAAAGTGACTATAAATGATGCACTGGATCAGATGGATTTAATAGAACTTAATAGTACATTTTATCCCAAAGCTACAGAATATACATTCTTCTCAAGTGAATATAGGTCATTCTTAAATATAGACCACATATTAGGCATAAAACAAGACTCCACAAATTCAAGAACACTAAAATTATATTAAGTATATTCTCAGATTATAATGGTATTAAATTAGATATCAACTACAGTAAAAACACTTAAAAACATTCAAATACATGAATTCTATAAAGGATATTAATAAACAATGAATGTGTTACCAATTAGATCAAGGAATAAAAAATAAACTTCCTGGAAACAAATGAAAATGATCACACAACTGCCCCAAATCTATGGGACACAGTGAAAACAGTTCTGAGAGGGAAGTTCTAGCACTACAGGACTACCTCAAAAAATAAGAAAAGTAATAAACAAGTATTTAAGCTTACAAATTAAAAAATTAGAAAGAGAACAAGAGGAAAAGCCCAGAGTAATTAGAAATAATTAAATAATAAATATTAGAGCAGAAATAAAAGGTCAATGAAACTCCAATCTTATTCTTTGAAAAGATAAACAAGATTGCTGAACCTCAGCCAGACTCATTTAAGAAACAAAGAGAGAGAACCCAAATAAATAACTTCAGAAATGAAAGCAGAGCAGTAACACCACCACAGAAATACAAAGGATTGTAAGAAAATACTATAAATAACTATATGCCAACAAATTGGACAACCTGGTAAAAAAGGAATAATTCCTGAAAAAATACAATTTTCCAAAACTCAATCAAGAAGAACCAGAAAACTGGAATAGGTCAGTAACAACTAAAGAAATAAAAGCAGTAATGAAAATAAACAAAACAAACAAACAAAAAACTCCCAGAAAACAAAAGCCCTGGTCCGAAAGGATTCACAGGCATGTTTTATCAAACCTTCAAAGAAGAACTAACACTTATTCTCAAACTATTCCAAAAAATCCAAGATAAAGAGTGCTTCCAAACTTTTTATGAAGCCAGCATTATCCTCATTCCAAAACCAGGTAGAGACACTACAAAAAAGAGAATTGTAGGCCAACATCCCTGATGAACCCAGATCCTAAAATCCTCAACTAAATATTAGCAAATCAGAACCAGCAATATATTTAAAAGATCATACACCTTGACTAACTTGGAGTTAATACAGGGACGCCAGGCTGGTACAATATTCTCAAATCAATAAACATGATACATTACGTAAACAAACTGAAAGACAAAAATCACATGATCAGCTCAAGAAATGCAGAAAAATAATTAGACAAAATCCATCACCCACTTTTGATAAAAATTCTAAGCAAATTGGTAATAGAGGTATTATCCCTAAACATAATAAAGACCATATATGACAAACCTACAGCTAACATTTAATGGGAAAAACTAGAAGTATTTCCCCTAGCAATAGGAACAAGACAGAGATGTTTGCTTTCCCTACTCTTATTCAGCATAGTACTGGAAGACCTTTCCACTATGATCAGACAAGAAGAAAACATAAAAGTCATTCAAATTGGAAAGGAGGAAGTGAAACTCTCATTATTTGCAGATGACATGACATTGTACATAGAAAACCCTAAAGACTCCATCAAAAAAACTACTAGACATAATAAAGGAACTTGACAATGCAGTATAGTAAAAAATTCATACCCAGAAATCATTAGCATTTGTATACACCAATAATGAATCCTCAGAAAGAGAAACTAAACATTTAATCCCTTTACCTTTGCAACAAAAAAATTAAGATACTTGGAATAAACTTAACAAAGGATTAAATGATTTGTACTCAAAACATTATAAGACATTGAAGAAGAGATAGAAGAAAATAAAAACAAGTGAATGATTGGTAGAATAAAACTCATTAAAATGTCCATACTACCCAAACTAATCTAAGATTCAATGCAATCCCTATTAAAATGACAACAGTATAGTTCACAGATATATTAGTAAAATAAATACTCCAAAAATGTATATGCAACCAAAAGATCCTGAATAGCCACAGCAATCTTGAGAAAAAAGACCAAAGTTGGATGTATCACAATACCAGTTATCAAATTATTCTACAAAGCTACTGTACTCCAAACAGCCTGGAACTGCCCAAGAACAAGCATATAAATCAAGGCAACAGATGCCGAGACTGGTTTGGCTCAGTGGATAGAGCGTCGGACTTCGGACTGAAGGGTCCTGGGTTCTATCCCAGCAAGGGCATGTACCTTGGCTGTGGGCACATCCCCAGTAGGGGGCATGCAAGAGGCAGCTGATCGATGTTTCTCTCTCATTGATGTTTCTGACTTTCTATACCTCTCCCATCTGCTCTGTAAAAAATCAATAAAATATATTTAAAAATAAAAAATAAATAAATCAAGGCAATAGAGATTCTATAAATTGACCCAAGCCATTATATTCAATTAATGTTTGTGACAAAGGAGGCAAGAACATAAAGTGGATTCAAGACAGTATCTTCAATAAATGGTGTTGGGAAAATTGAACAGACAAAATGAAAAAAACAAAACAAAACAAAACAAAGAAACTGACCACCAACTTATACCATACACAAGAATAAACTCAAAATGGTAAATCATGAAGCCATAAAAATTCTAGAAGAAACCATTGGCAGCAAAATCTCAGATATTTCTCATAGCAATATATTCGAGGATACATTTCATAGAACAAAGGAAACTAAGGAGCAAATACAACAAAATGGGACTACATCTGAGGAGGAAACTGGTCTTGCAAGGCATGTCAGGCCATAAAACTGTGAACAATGGGTCATTATCACTGGCCCTAGGACAGATCAATGAATATGGCCTGGGGACCCCCAATACCTGGGGGCCTTCCTGTAAGCCCACAAAAGGGGATGGAACCATAGCTGTGAGACAAAGACCCCAGAAGGTTATAAAAAGTGAATCCCTTTGCATGTTTCTTCACTCTGATTTAAAAATTATTCTCGGAGTCCACTAGTGACAGGGTCCCTTTCTTTTTCTAGGAAGCGTGCTTGGTATTTCTTTGGTCTTCTGCAAGATTTGGTTCCCTGAAGCTAACCCCATTTGGCTTTTGCCTCCTGTGAGTGGATGGGATTTGGGGCCCAGGGGCACAGGACAGGCTTTTGGAAGGCATGCACTGCTGGTTTTAGCAGAATTGAACTTGGGGGAGAGGTGGGGCTACACATGCTCCAGGACCTCAGCCCAGGACCCAGCCAGCATCTGGAGAAAGTGGACAGACACCTCTGGACCTGTCGACAGAATTGGTAAGATAGGGCCCCCAGTCAGTTAGGACAACTCTGAGTGGAAGGAGGAGCTTGATCACCTCCCCAGAATTCATAGGTTTTTATCAGGTAAATCAGGAATCAGGACTTCGGAGGTGTGTGGGACTAGCAATTTACTATTGAGAAGGGGAGCTGGACTCAGTCTTAACTCCTCCCGTAGGTTCTCACCGATACATGGTAAGTCCAGAATTCTGTTCTGGAGCGCGGGTGCTGGGAAGTGCCCCTTTGCTCATCTGGGGAGTTGGGCATTGTCTGCTCAGCTCTAGTCTACTGAGAGAGTGTAAGGATGTTTGTCTTTCTTAGCAAAATTATCTCCAGATTAGCTGGTCTGTGTAAAAGCGAAAGCTACTTTGATTTTCTGTTTGCTCATCTCCTTAAAATGTTTGGTTTACTGAAGGCTGAACCCTTGATGGTCTGCAAAAGTCTCAAGCAGCAATGTTGAGTTAGTTTTCTCAGAGATGTTTGCTCTCTATCACGGAGGGATAGTTGATAAAAATTTCTGTCTATGTTTGTGAACTAAGGGCTTTGGTTTGCTCTGTGATTTTGCTATTCTAGGTTGAAATTTTTAATTCTGGGGTAGATTTAAAGGTATTTGCAGTTTTTCTTGTCTCTTTTGGGTGGCTGGGACTTTTAGAGGCAAGGCTCACAGCTCTGCAGGGTGGAGAGATTTTACCCACCCTGCCCTTGCCTGTGTTGATTAAGGATCTTTTCTTTAAATAGACCCTCCAGGCTTTTAGTAAATTTCTGTGCACCCTTGTCTGTCTCTTGCCAACAATCATCATGGGGTTGGGACAAAGCCTGGGACTAGTGACTACCGCCTGGTGCAGGATCTACAGGCTGTTAATGAGGCTGTTATAACCCTGCATTCAACACTGCTGAATCCCTACATTCTTCTGGGACTCATCCCATCAGAGGCGGAATGGTTTACATGCCTAGACCTGAAAGATGCCTTTTTCTGTCTTTGATTAGTGCCTTCCAGTCAGCTGCTCTTCACTTTTGAATGAGAAAACCCAACTATAGGGGCCAAGGAGTAGTTCACCTGGACCAGACTGCCACAAGGGTTCAAGAACTCCCCTACTCTTTTCAGTGAAGCACTAGCATCTGATCTGCCTAAGTTCCCAAGACAGGTTTTGGGGTGTGTTCTACTCCAGTATGTCGGTGACCTCCTACTGGCCACCTCCACAGGAGCTCAGTGCTGGGAGGGAACACGGGCCGTTCTGAGACTATTAACTGAAACAGGTTATCAGGTGTCTGAAAAAAAAAGGCACAGATTTGTCAGAAAGAAGCAAGTATCTAGGCTTCTGGATCACTCCAAGGGAAATGAAGGCTAGGGACTGGAAGGAAGCAAACAGTACGTACCATCCCAGCCCCAGCACCTGGTGGCAGATTTGGGAATTCCTGGGAGTGGCAGAATTCTGTGGAATTTGGATCCCAGGGATTTTAGATGGCTAAGCCTCTCTATGAAGCTTTAAGAGGAGAAGAGAAGGCACCCATTAACTGAGATCCCGAACAGGAGAAAGCCTTGGTCACCATAAAGGCAAAGCTCACTGAGGCCCCCGAACTAGAGCTACCAGATGTGATGTGAGACTTCACTCATTTTGTTCCAGAGAACCGTGGGATAGCCCTAGAAGTTCTAACCCAGAGTTTGGACCCTGGCAAAGATCAGTAGTAGCCTATCTCTCCAAGTGGATTGACCCAAGTTGCCTCCATGTGGCCCCCATGCCTCAGGGCCCTTGCAGATACAGCATTGTTAGTCAAGGAACCAGATAAGCTTACCTTAGGACAAAACTTAAATGTAAAAGTACCTCATGCTGTTGTCACCCTGATGGAAGCAAGGGGGCAGCACTGGCTGACTCGTGCTTGAATGACTCAGTATCCTCAGATAGGATTAGAAGCAGTGAGAACACTTAATCCTGCCACCTTTCTACCTATCGCTGAGAGGGCCCTGGAGCATGATTGCCTGGAAGTCCTAGAGGAGGTTTATTCTTGCCGGCCAGACCTAAGATATAGGCCCCTGCAAAACGCAGACTTGGTATTATTCACAGACAGCAGCAGCTTCTTAGATGAAGAAAAAAGATGAGCTGGATATGCAGTGGTATCAAACTTTGAGACAATTGAAGCATAGGCCCTGCCTGAAGGATGGTCAGTGCAGAGGACAGAACTTTGGGTCCTAGTAAGAGCCCTAGAACTCAATAAGAATAAGCGTGTGTGGCAACATCTACACTGACTCTCACTAAGCCTTTGCTACCCTGCATGTCCATTGGGGCCATATATAAGGAAAGGGGGCTTTTGAAAGCAGAAGGAAAAGGAATAAAAAATTAGAATGAGAGTTTAAAGTTACTAGAAGCAGTCTGGGAACCCAAGGAAATAGCTGTCATTCATTGCAAAGGTCACTAGAAAGGGAAATACTCAGTATCAGAAGGAAACCAGTTTGCTGATGCCGCAGCCAAGCTGGCCGCTAATGAACAAGCAGTACTGGCACGAATTATCTGAATCTCCAAAATACACTCCTCAGGAAGAGAAATGGGCCCAGAAAGAAGGGGGCAAGAGAACAATGGAAGACTGGTGAATACTCCCAGATCATAGGGTCTATGTCCCAGAACAGTTAGCCCATAAGGCAGTCTTCCAATAGCATAAACTCACTCATTTAAGAAAGGCTGCCTAAGAAGTTTTGTTAGGCAGGTACTACCGAATTGCCCATCTCCTTCCTTGTGTGCCTCAGTCTCTCAGCGTTGCCTCCTCTGCTCAGAACAATGCTAAACAAGGTCCTACAGGACTGATAGGAGTTCAGCCCTGTGGCCAAACTCCTTGCGAGGACTTAGAAGTAGATTTTACAGAATAGGGCCTAGCAGAGGGAATAAATATCTGCTAGTCTTTGTTTGCACCTGCTTAGGTTGGGTTGAGGCAAATCCCACTTGCACTGAAAAGGCTAGAGAAGTCACTAAAGCATTGCTGAAGGATATAATTCCACGATATGGAATGCCTCTGACCATAGGGTCTGATAATGATGGTCCAGCCTTCGTAGAAGAAATAGTACAACAGGTAGTCATGGCTTTAGGAATTAAATGGAATCTACATACAGTTTACAGGCCTCAGAGTTCAGGGAAAGTGGAGAGCATGAACCAGACTCTAAAGGAGGCTATGGTTAAGTTATGCCAAGAGACAACATTACATTGGACAGATATCTTGTCTCTTGTACTCCTGTCGGTATGCTGTGCCCTGAGAGCCAGGGTAGGTTTCTATCCCTTTTACATTTTATATGGTAAACCCCTTCCCTTAATTCAGCCAAAGGAAGATTTGGGGGGGAAAGGGAACTTAGAAATCCAGAAACAACTACAAGGACTTGGAAAAACTATCTTTGAGATCCACAGGTGAGTTATTGACCAACTACACATATCTCTAGGAACAGCTGTATATCCTTATATACATGGAGACCAGGTTTGGGTAAAGGATTGGAAAAAGGAGCCCCTCAAGCCTACCTAGGAAGGGACCCTATACAGTCATATTAACCACCCCCACAGCTCTTAAGGTTGTAGGAATAAACACCTGGATCCACCATTCCCGGGTGAAGGCAGCCCATCAGCCAAGTGACATCCAGTCTGAGAGGAAGGTGACCTAAGACCAGAAATACCTACTGCGAAGACAGCAGACCTGGCCAAGCAACCTGCTCCAAGGAATTCAGATAACACCCTGCTGAATTCTCTCTAACACTAATCTTTTTTTTTTATCTCCTCCTAATATAACATACTCTACTATTTCTGGATAATCACTGGTTTTATCTAATAATCCTTATTTTGTCTTTTTATGAGTGCCACCAGAATCCGAGACTAGTGCCAGGAGAACTCATCTGCTCTAGCTGGGACATAGAAGCACCGTAAAATTACTGCTCCCCACACAGCAAGGAAACAAAGGCTTTATCATAAATTGTTGGATTACACCTTGTAATGCCATTCTTTTCTTCTTGCTTAGACACTCACTACCCAAATATGCTAGACTGGGTACTCTACAAGAAAACACAGTCAAGCCAGATTTTTGTTAGCTATACTTATCAACCTATGGCATGTTATGACTCTACTACCAAATGCACATTGTGGGAGATTGTATTGGATGGAAAAATAAATAATACCTGTCACGGCAATGTGCAGCTAACTAATGTTGCTTCTATTTGTTTCAGCAGGACACAGGGCCAACATCCAACAGGTCATCTCTCAGATGAACTATGCAACTCTATACCCCAAAGCTGAAAACACCACCTACCTCTGGTGCCTCCTGCAGGAACATTCTTTCCACAAACCTCTCTGAGAGGAAGAAGTGGGATGCTAACCTCTTGGTCATTGTCCCTTTCCAGCAAGAAGTAGCTAAAGGCAGTCTTCACCCCTGTTCACCATAATATCCCATAATTGTAGCTCCACAAGCCTAAAGTTAGCTTGTGGGAGAGTGTCCACAAGGCTAAATTTAGCTTGTTGGGGGGAGAATGCAGAGAAAACTGGTCTTGCAAGGCGGGTCAGGCCATAAAACTGTGAATAATGCACTGCCCTGAGGGCGTTCATTATCGCTGGCCCCAGGACAGATCATGGGATATGACCTGGGGATCCCCAACACCTAGGGGCCTTCCTGCAAGCCCACAAAAGGGGGCTGAACCATATCTACAAGACAAAGACCCTAGAAAGATAAAAAGTGAAGCCCTCTGCTTGTTTCTTCACCTTGACTTGGAAATTATTCTCAGATGGAGTCCCTCCCTTTCTCTAGGAAGCATGCTTGGTATTTCTTGGTGTTCTGCAACACATCAAAATAAAAAGCTTCTGCACAGCAAAATAAACCATCAACAATATGAAAATGAAGCCCACTGTATGGGCAAACATACATATGATAAAGAGTTAGTATCCAAAACATATAAGGAATGCATATAACTTTACCAAAGGAAGCCAGCCCATTTAAAAAATGGTCTGATGATCTAAATAGGTACTTCTACAAAGTGGACATGCAAGATTGCCAAGAAATATATGAAATAAAAATGGTCAAAGTTACTGATCATCTAAGAGATGCAAATGAAAATGACAATGAGTATCCCCTTGTACCTGTCAGAACGGCTACCATCAACAAATCATCAAATGACAAGTGCTGGCCAAGATGTCAGAAAATGAAACCTTAGTACACTGCTGGTGGGTGCAGCCACTATGGAAAACAGTGTCCTCAAAAAATAAATATGGAACTGCTATTTGGCCAAGTGATCCCACTTCTAGGAATATATCCTAAGAAGCCTGAAATACCAATAAGAAAGAATGTATGAACCCTTTGTTCATAGCAGCACAATCTCTTATATCTAAGGTCTGAAAATAGCTCAAATGCTCATCAGTAGATGAGTGGAAAAAAATGTGGTGCATTTATACCAAGGAATACTATACAGCAATAAAAACAAGGATCTTTTACCTTTTGAGATAGCTTGGAGCAATCTGGAAAATATTATTCAAAATGAAATAGGCCAGGCATACAAAAAATATCATATGATCTCACTCATATGTGGAAACTAATGTATCAAATCAACTGATGTACAAAATATATCCAGAGACATAGAAGCATGGGACAGACTGATGAATCTCAGAGGGAAGGTAGGGGTGGGTGGGTGGGTGGAAAGAAATCAACCAAAGAATGTGTATTCATATATGCATAACCCTTGGACATAGGCAATAGATGGAGGATGGGGGCAGGCTAGAAAAGGTCAATTGAAGAAATTGGACATATATAATACTTTTAACAATAAAGATTTATTTTTTAAAGTGCTCACTATTGTTTATGCATTAACAAAATACAAATTAAACCACAATTATATACCTCCACTTACTGTCTTGGAAAAATCACAGAAAGCTTAACATCACAAGGTGTTGGTGAGGATGTATTGCAGCAGAACTCATACATCACTGGTGAGGTAGAATAGGTACAACAACTAGAAATTTGGCAGATTTTACATAAAACTAAATATACACCTACCCTGCAACGCAGACATTTCACTCATGAGTGTAGTTCTGAAATGTTGGCTCACTGGCATGGCTCACTGATTGAATTCCCATTCAGGGCACATGCTTGTGTGTCCTGTGTCCATCTATTGATGGTGTGCAGAGAACATTGATGTTCCTATCTCTCTTTCCCTCTCCTTTCCTCTCTGCATTCAATCTATAATAATAAAAGAGTAATATGCTAATTAGACTGGCTATCCTTCTAGACTATCTTCTGGACGAAGCCAGGGCTGTGAGAGAAGCCCCGGTCCCAGGTGCCAGAGGGAAGCCAGTGTGGGCAGCGGGGGGTAGGGGGGGGGGTGGGGAGGAAGGGGGAAGGAAAGCCTGGTCTTACATGAATTTTGTGCATCAGGCCTCCAGTAAAAATACATTTTAAAAAATATCAATAATAAGAGAATATGACACCTGTCCACAGAAAATAATTCTAAAAGACTATATTAGCAGCTTTTTTCATAACATCTCCAAACTAGAAATAACCCCGACATTTATGCACTAGGAAATACTTATCTCATATTTCAGTATATTGATACAATGGAAAATCAATCTGAAGAAAAAGTCACTCCTGCTGATGCACATGAGATTAAGGATAGACACCAGTCCCAACAACACAAAACTGAGTGATCCCACAGCTGAAATATAGTCCTTGCAAATCAAAATTAGCAAATAAATTAGACTATTGGAGGAGGGGTTGGACAGGAGCCCGTAGATTGAGTGATTGTGAGCAGGGAGCTTGGGGGATGTCAGGATGGTTGATATCTAGAAATGAAGCCAAAATTAAGGGGGAAAGCTTACTTAAAAGAATAGAAGTTAACATTGGAATGGAGTTGCATTTAATGTGGTCCAAATCCTAACATGTCCCTTTGTGTTAGGAGATCACAATACAAATAACATGCAATTTACATTTAAATATGCTAATAGACCTAAAGTGGCTGAATTGGAGGATTGAAAAGGAAAGCTACTCAAATGTGCTGACTTCTTTTTGTTGGTTTGAAAGGAAACATGACCTCTTAGAATGAAACCAGCTTCACAAAACTGTCTGCCCTCTCGTTTCTATAGTGACAAGCTCCCTCTGTAGTTGATACCTATTTTTGTGAAACAACTCAAATGTAAAATGCAGCAATTCCATTTTCATTTTTTCATTTTCTAATAAATATAGGTAACTTTAACTTTAATAATCAAAATAGAAATACAAAATAAAATATAAAACAAATATATATTTTATATTATATCATGCATAATTATCAAAATTAATATGTTTAAATAAATCATATATGCACATTTTGTGTCTATATTATTTTTGGTAAATATAAATAACTAAGGGCTCATATTCAGTCTTTTTTGCACCATCCACCTGTGATAGGATGTATTATTTAGAGGGAATGTACCTGGGTTTAGTTTAGAAATAGCCGAGAAGTATGATAGGGACAACTGCTTCCCACACTGCTCTGAGATGACAGTAATGAGTCTGTCTAGAGATCCTAGAGAAATGTTCAGATCCACAGGTGTCAAAAGACAACTGGGAAATAGAAGGTACTTTTCAGAAATCAAGGAGACTCAACTTCCCTCAGTGTTCCAGATATTGGGGCATTACACTCTCCAGGCAATCTACTCTGTATGAAAGGAAAGAATGCCAATGGAAGGCTATACAACCTGCTGATACTTGTATTACTGATTGTGGAAATCAGCTGCTTAAAAATTCAGCCTGTTAAATTTCCCCTTTCCCGTGGGTGAGTGAGTAGAGGGCAATGTGGCTGGTAGAGAGGAGCAGGTGTTCTAGGAAGAAAGGAAGCAGTCAAAGGGGATTCCCTGGGTAAGAGCATCAGATAGATTCATCCAAGTGGTTTGGATTTTCTTATTAGCTAAAAAATCTTGAGTTTCAGTGCCTTGGTTACAGCCTGGGGAAATTTAGAGCAATGCATACAGTTGTGGTAGTTAAATGAAACAGCACCTCTAGAGTCCTATTGCATCACTGTCTTATGTGAGTAGAGATAGCAGCTATTCTATTGATGTTTGGCTCTTTCTTGGTCTTGGTCATCAGTTGGAGAATTAACTGTTAAAGTAGCAGAGTCAGTACATGAGTCTGGTTACTTTTTTTTTTCTCATCCAAGGGAGAAAGTGTATTTGAAAGAGGTTATGAAGTAGAGGAGTGGGGAAGAGGAAGTGGTTTCTATGTGCTGTTCTATTGGGTAGATGAGGCAGGAATAAGAGCAGCCCACTAGAGAGTCAGCAAACAGAACTAGAATCAGTGCAGGATGTTAGCTTCTCAAAATGTTGATGCTCATGATCATAGACTTTGGCCAAAGAACAAGTTGTAAGGAGAAAATGAGATTGAAGTGAATGTTCAGTGTACTTTTGGCCTCTTTGAACTACTATTAATTAACCATTTCTGTCTGAAAAAAATATTTTGGTAAGATGTTCCCTGTAGCTCCATGAACTTTTTCTTTTTCTTCAGTATCATAGCTTCTCATCAGACTTAGTTCAATGTCTACTGTCCATACTTTTTACTATTTTGCTCTTGAATTAAAATTGGAGGTAGAATGATTGAAGTTGGATAAAGACTATGTTCCGCATACTAAAGTATTCAGGGTCTCCTCATGCTAATTAAAATCTGCTCCTATAGCTCCTGTTACTGTTCAGTAAAGATAAAGCACAGAAGTCAGAAAGAATAATAAATACAGAAGCACTTCCACACGAAGTAGAAATCATCTCCTAAAATCCTCTCTCCTATAAAATAAAAAAGACATCAGAAAGCCCTGCCTGATGTTTCTAAGAGTGTAAGAGTATTAGGCTGCCCACCTAAAGATAGTGGTTCATTTCCCAGTCAGGGATATGTACCTGGGTTGCAGGTTCATCTCCACTTCAGTTGGGGCTATCTATGAGTGGGTAGCAACCATGCAAAGTGTCTCTCCCACATTGATGTTTCTTTCATTCCCTCCCTCTTGCCCATCTACTCTCTATAAAAAATAATATATATATATCCTATCCAATAAAAGAGGAATATGCACATTGACCATACTTCTGCTACACCCACAAGCCATGCACACCAGCCAATCAGGAGCAAGTATGCAAATGAACCCAAACAAGATGTCTGTGGCCACATAGAGAGCAGGAGGCTTGGGTTTCCCCAGCAATAGAGGAAGCCAAGATTTCCGCCTGCCGTGGCCTTTGCTTAAAGCTACAAAGTTTTAATTATAGTAAATAAATAAATGCCAATGAAAATGGCTACAGCCATGGAGCAAGAAGGAGGCTTGCTCAAGGGTACAAAGTTTGAATTATAGAAGATAAATAAATCCCAGATACCAGGGCCTCCACTGGGGTGGCAAGATGGCAAACCACCACAGGCCCATCCCCCATGCCACTCCATGTCCCAAGGGAATGTCCCAAGGGGATCAGAGACACCCTTCAGGGGAAAACAGTTGGCCCCCACTTGTGCACCAGGCCTTTATCCTATAAAATAACAGAGAAACATGCAAATTTGACCATACCTTCGCTCCTGATTGGCTATGTTACCAGCCAATCAGGAGTGGGGGCGGGGCCAAGTGGCACAAGTGCTGGGCCCCAGGGGGTCGATGAAATGGCTGCAGTGGCAGTCAGCACCCAGTACCCGGGTGCTGTGAGGGGAAGCGGTGGCGGCAGCAATGGTGGTGGCAGTGGAGGTGAGCTCCTAGCCCCCATGGCCGGGTGGTCGCAGGCAGCCAGGGCTGAGCTGAGCAGGGCAATGGCTGGGTGCCCAAGGCCTAAAGCCTCGCCAGAGACTTTAGGCCTTGGGCAGGCTGGGGGTGAGCCATCAGTTGGACATCCCCTGAGGGCTCCCAATATGTGAGAGGGGACAAGTTGGGTTGAGGAACCACCCACAGCCAGTGCACAAATTTCATGCACCGAGCCCCTAGTCTTATCTAATAAAAGAGTAATATGCAAATTGACCATGACTTCAACACACAAGATGGCTGCCCCCATGTGAACACAAGATGACAGCCACAAGATGGCCAGCAAGGGAGGGCAGTTGGAAGGGACCAGGCCTACAAGGGAGGGCAGTTGGGGGCAATTAAGCCTGCAATAAAGGGCAGTTAGAAGTGATCAGACTGGCAGAGGAGGAAAGGTGGAGGTGACCAGGTCTGTAGGGAAGGGCAGTTAGGAGTAACCAGGTATCCAGGGGAGGGTAGTTAGGGGCAAACAGGCTGGAAGGCAGGAAAGCAGTTGGGAGCTAGCAGTCCTGGATTGTGAGAGGGATCCCAGGTTGGAGAGGGCTCAGGCTCGGCTGAGGAACACCCCCCCCCCCCCGCCAAGCCATATATATATATATATATATATATATATATATATATATATTAGAGGCCCAGTGCACAAAATTTGTGCACAGAGGCAGGGGATGTCCCTCAGGCAAGCCTGCACCCTCTCCAATCTGGGCGACCCTTGAGGGCAGTCGGACATCCCTCTCACAATCCAAGACTGCTGGCTCCAAACCACTCACCTGCCTGCCTCCCTGATTGCCCCTAACGGCTTCTGCTGCCAGCCTGATCACCCCCTAAATACTACCCTGTCAGCCTAATTAATGTCTAACTGCTCCCCTGCCAGCCTGTTTGCCACCAACTTCTCTCCTCTGTCGGCCTGGTCACCCCTAACTGCCCTACCCTGATTGCCCCCAACTGCCCTCCCTTGCAGGGCTGGTCCCTCCCAACTGCCCTCCCCTGCTGGCCTGATGGCCCACAATTGCCCTCCCTTGCAGGCCTGGAACCTCCCAACTGCCCTCCCCTGCTGGCCATCTTGTGGTGGTCCTCTTGTGTCCACATGGGGGCAAGATCTTTGACCACTTGGGGGCAGACCTCTTGTGTGTTGGAGTGATGGTAAACCTGCTTATTACTCTTTTATTAGATAGGATGGAGGCCTGGTACATGGGTGGGGACTAGCTGGTTTGCCCTGAAGGGTGTCCTGGATCAGAATGGGGGTTCCCTTGGGGTGAGGGGCGGCCTGTGCGAAGGGCCTCTGGTGGTTTGCTGGCTGGCCATGCCCCCCAGCGACCCAAACAGAGTCCCTGGGATCTGGGATTAATTTATCTTCTACAATTGAAACTTTGTAGCCTGGAGTGGAGCCAAGCCTTCTGCTCATTCTGTGGCTACAGCCATTTCTGTTTGAAAATTTGTAGCCTAGAGTGGAGGCCTAGGTGCTAGAGCTGCAGAAGCTATACTTCCTCCATCACCCCAGCAACCTTAGCCTCCTCCTCTCTTCCGCTCTGTGGCTGCAGCCATTTCTGTTTGGATTTTATATCTTTTATAATTGAAACTTTATAGCATTGAGTGGAGGCCTAGGCTGGCAAGGGCAGGCATAAAGCTTGCTTCTTCCATTGCCGAGGAAACCCAAGCCTCCCTCCTGCTCTCAGTGGCGACAGCCATCTTGGTTTGGGTTTATTTTCACAATTTGCTCCTGATTGGCTGGTGGGCTTGGCTGTGGGTATGGCTTGATTGGAGGTATGGTAAATTTGCATATTACTCTTTTATTATATATATATATATATATATATATATATATATATATACACACATACACACACACACACACACAGACACACGCACATTCTATCTAATAAAATAGTAATATGCAAATTTGACTGTACCTTTTCTACACCCATAAGCCATGCCCACAGCCACCCCCTCCAGCCAACCAGGAGCATATTATGCAAATAAACCTCAAACAAGATGGCTGCCACAACTGAGAGCAGGAGGAAGACTTGGGTTTCCCTGGCAACAGAGGAAGCCAAGCTTTCCACCTTTCATTGCTGGCCTAGGCCTCCACTCAATACTACAAAGTTTCAATTATAAAAGATACAGAAATGGTGGCATCCACTGAGCTGGAGAGAACAGAGGCTTGGGTTTCCCTGGTACTGGAGGAAGCCAAGCTTTCTGCCTGCCCTTGCTGGCCTAGGCCTCCACTCTAGGCTACAAAGTTGCAAACAGAAATGGCTGCTGCCAGGGAGCGACCTGAAGGCTTGGCTCTGCTTGAGGCTACAAAGTTTCAGTTGTAGAAGATAAATTAATCCCAGATCCCAGAGCCTCTGCTTGGGGCCCTGGGTGGCGTGAACAGCCTCCAGACCTCCACAGGCCCCTCTCCTAGGCTGCCCCTTGCCCCAAAGGAACCCCCACCCTGATCTGGGACACTCTTCAGGGAAAACCAGCTGGCCCCCACCCATGCACCAGGACTCTATCCTATCTAGTAAAAGTAACTTGCAGATTGACCATCACTCCAACACACAAGAGGTCTGCCCTCATGTGGTCAAAGATCCTGCCCCCATGTGGACACAAGATGGCCACATGGGAGGTTCCAGGCCTGCAAGGGAGGGCAGTTGTGGGCCATCAGGCCAGCAGCGGAGGGCTGTTGAGAGGGACCAAGCCCTGGAAGGGAGGGCAATTAGGAGTGACCAGGACAGCAGAGGATGGAAGTTGTGGGCAAACAGGCTGGCAGGGGAGCAGTTATACATCAGTTAGGGTGGCAGGGTAGTGTTAGTGGGTGATCAGGCTGGCAGGCAGAAGCGGTTAGGGGCAATCAGGGAGGCAGGCAGATGAGCGGTTTGGAGCCAGAAGTCTTGGATTGTGAGTAGGATGTACCACTGCCCGTTTAGTCCCGATCCTACTAGATAGGCCTAATTGGGCAGTCAGACATCCCTCCCTGGAGGTGCGCCCAGATTGTAGAGGGTGTAGGTTGGGCTAAGGGACATCCCCCGCCCCCCGTGCATGAATTTCGTGCACCAGGCCTCTAATATATATATAATTTTGTGAAGATTAACAACAAATAAACAAGCAAAATCTAACCAACCAACAAAACAAACACAAAAGACAAGAGAAAGCTTTTAAAAATCATCATTTTCAGAACTCTGTATATTATCTAAGGGCTTGCAAAAAGTGGGAGAGAATTCATTCAAAATTCATTCAATAGAACAGTAGCTTGAGATGTTTAATGCCTTACTCTTATTTAGCTCCAAAGTCCCAGGGAACATCAGCAGCCAGCAACCGCGGCAGGGCCAAGTAGTTTTAGAAAAACACAAAATGCCCCATTTCTGGAAATTTGTCAGTTTGATCTGTCTGATGACTCCCATGACAATCCTGATTATTGCCTGACAAAATCTTTTCACCAAGGGATTCATAGTGAAAGGGCTTTGTAGTAACAATGCTGACTGTGACCTCAATGCTGGCTGGAGCAAACACAAGGATGGCCAATACCTGAAAAGGAAAATATAGGGAGAAAAATGTCCATATGGGGTTTGTCAGCCTCCAGCATGTTCTTGAAGATCTAGCCAGCTGTGTTCATGGGCAGGGCTGTGAGTATGACCAGGAAGATTGTGGAAGGCCCTACTGTCTTACTTCTGGCTGATACCCAGGCCCTGTGCCCAATGGAAATGAAGGCTGAGCCATTGGAATTGTATCCAACAAGCCCTCTTGGCAAAGGGCATTGTATAGGGACATTTAAGGAAATATCTAACCAGTTATCAATCCAATTAAATATCTATCCAATTAAAATTGGATGCAGAATGACTGAAATTGGTGAAGACTGTGTTCTGCATACTAACTTCTTCAGCATCTCCTGATGCTAATTATAATCACTAAGCTAACTGAGCAGAGACTTTAGAGGTTACACACCATAAAATGTACAGAATTAGCTCAAAGGAGTCACTGAACTAACAATAAGCACACCAACAAAAACAGCAAATTCCAGGGGTTAGTATTATTTCCAGACAAGGCTTTCAAATTGTATAATTAATTATACAATTTGAAAGCCTTGTCAGGAAATAATATATATATATAGTAATTATTATTCTTTTTTCCAGGTGGCTCAGTTGGTTGGAACATCTTCCTGGGATGTCAGTTCCAGCCTGACAGGCGAACTGGCCTGAGGTAGGGAGGTAGGAATTAAGAAAAGAAAGAAAAGAAAGTGGGATTGGGTGGACTGCAAGCCATTGATAGACTGCAGCAGCTTTATTAACTGCGTGATACCTTTTATACATATACACTGACTGGGAGGTCAGTCACGAGGAATGTACTCTCTGTTCCTCTTAATGTCTAAGGGAGATAAAGCATGAAGCCAAATTCTCTGTACAGCACATCTCAGTAAATAGTTACAAATTTCTGGTAAACAACACAAAGTTACTCGCATTCTGCAGACAACTGGAAATCACCATCCAAACAAGTCAGGGGACACTGTGTGGGTGGGGGGCTATTTTAGCAGCCCCTTCAGATGCAAGTACTTTGTCAGCTTACACCCGGTTTCCAACAGTTGGAACATCTTCCTGGGATGTCAAGGTTTCTGGTTTGATTTCTAGCCAGAGGATCAGGGCACATAGAAGAAGCAACCAATAAATGCATAAAGAAGTGAAACAAAAAAAACAATGCTTCTTTCTTTCCTTCTCTCTCTCTCTCTCTCTCTCTCTCTCTCTCTCTCTCTCTCTCTCTCTCTCTCTCTCTCTCTCTCTCTCTCTCATCAATTAATAAATAAAACATTTAAAATATTCAATTTTAGCCCAAAACTTTAAGAGATTCAGAAACAGAATAATGTGGCCATACATAGAAAAAGAAAGAAAAAAATAGTCAAAGGAAACAACCTCTGAAGTTGGGCAATACTCTGAAGCAAGCTAAATCTAGAGAAATCTTCTCTGGAAGAGTCTAACTTAAATGCATGTTTGGGGGTGAACACTTGCTTTTTGGTATATGTAGAATGCTCAATTAATATTTTATGTATATTGAGAGTAATAATGCTTATCAGGTTGTTGAACAGTGTTGGTTAGACTAAGTGGTAGACAAAGTTCTTTTTAATGACTTCCTTAAGCAACAAATACTAATATTGGCTTTTCTAAAAACGTAGCTATTGGGATTGGGATATGAGTAATGTAAAGTATAAGATCTAATGATTCATAGTGACAAATAAAATAAATTTCAGCTGCTATCAGTAACTCTACCAAGTTTTAATTATATTTTCTATAGCTGCATGTTCCTTAATCTTGGTGAAGTAATTAATCAATGCATTGTTTTTTTAAAAAATATTTGATTCTGGTTAATAACTATCAATGTTAATAAGATGCTTTATCTCCTTAAATTATTATAAACTACCACAATTAAAGTACCTTTAAATATACTTATTGATACTGGGTAATGCTGTAAAGTAATGTTAGAAAAAAGAGCTATCCTACAACAGAATGTGCTCTAAGAATTCCTCAAAGTTTTTATTTGTATATTTCTTTTAATATTTTCTAGAAACATGATCAATACTAAGCAATATATATATTGCTTATAATATATATATATATTATTGTTGTTGTTGTTGATGCTAAAGTAATCAACGTCAAACACATAGAGTTTTAAAAGTCTTAATGTCACTAATCTTTAAAAAGTTTACTTTTGCGTTTGTTTAGTGACATCTTCAACAAGTATGTTCTCTTAGAATATAAGTCAGTGATTATGCGGTTTCATTCACAGGACATGAGATGAACACACAGCATGATATAATAAAATTCTTGATTTACTAGACTAGGGAAAGGTCTGTTTTTAAATGACATGTTATAAGGTCAATTAATAAATAAGTCATGATACCTTATTATTGCTTTTTAAATTTAGATTTGTTTTGTATAAACCAGTGGAATACCAAAATCATCTTGGTAGAACTCAGGACTTTGCATTAATTAAATTCCTGGGGGGAATTTAATTAAAGATCTGAAGCCAGAGATGTCTGCATGTGGGCTACAAATGGGGGCCATTATTTGAAAAAGGTGGAGAGAGCAGGTGAGAAGATGTCACCTCTTCTAGTGGGTTCCACATGGAGCAAAAATTGCTGGGACATGATGATGATTTCAAAGGGTTAACCGCAATGGCCAAGAAGATTGATCTCTATGCAGCTCAGCTGCAAGGATACATTCATGATTCCAGCACATGACCTCAGGCCTGGGACGGAACACATGGTGGCCATTAAGAACAACCATGCAACCTAGATGGGAGGAAAAGAACCAAGAAGTGGCATGTTGTATATAATCCTAATTATAAATTGGATAATTTGGGCACCCCTTGATAGAAAACAGTCCAATAATTTTGCTAGAAGCACTGCAGTCAATTTTGAAGATAACATATAAGACAGTGATTAAGATAATATATAAATGAGATAATTAAGTCATAGAAAATTCTGTATGTATGTTTTTACCATCCCCAAAAAATCATATGGCCCAGAGAAATGTGTTCTCTTTTTCTTTACTTGGAGAAATAAAAAATTAATGCAGACTATCTCAGGAAATTTCTATATAGCTTATTTTTGGATGTTATAAACAAATCCATGAGAATAAGTCACCCATTTTACTCTGTTTGGCAATATAATCATGGAACAGCAATTCTGCAATAAGTGATAAGTACATTAATAAGTCTAGTGGGGCCCATACAACATCTAACAAACAGTAGCTCCTGTTTAAGAAGCTACAGTTAAGGTATAGTGACAACTATCTGGAAAATTAATATACAATAGAATTAGATAATTATCTAATGGTACTAGAAATGAAAAATTCTAACAAAATACAATGGGGATCATCAGAAGAGGTTTTATTAGGGAGAGAATGCAATGAATAATACACTGACTTATGAAAATAACCCAGTGGTGACCAGCCAGATAAAGTAGAGATGGCAAGAGAAACTTAAGAACATTGGAAAGTACATGCAGTTCTCTGAAGAAAAGCATTTTCAAGGAGTAAAATTTGACAAGGCTGTGAATGAGTCAAGAAGTGCCAAGAGGTTGAGGAGTGAAGGTGACTGGAGGATAGACTATTGTGCTGTTCCATACCATATTCTGGTTTTTTTTACGTTGCATTCTTTAATTTTCCATTGACTTACAAATAAAGTGATCCATTTCATATCAGAGTGAGTGTATCTATTCTCTATATTCTAAAACTCCCTATAAAACAGATATTTTGTAAAAATGTCTGATGCATTCTCTATTTGTACTAGAAGGTTGCTCACAGACGACTTCACCAGCCTGTATGTGATCCAGAGTCGTCATTGTGCTGACAGTTCTCAAAACTAATTCAAAGTATATCTATGGAGTTCCTGAAATGCCACATTCGGTGCTGGCACTGGGAATGCAGTGGTAAACAAAATAGATTACTATTCCTGTTCTCATGGAGACTCCTTGTCAGGGAAAATCCATAGCCAAATTCATTTTCTATTCATATTAAATTCAAACATACTCCCTGCCTCCTTTAATTTCTCAAGTGGCTTATTGATTGCTGTTCAGGTTCTAATTCTCTGTATACGCAAGCATATTCAAGGTTATTGCAAATGAACTAACAAATTCAAAGGAGCCACAATGTGAAAGGTAGGTAGTTAATCTCATTCGAATGTCCAAAAGTAAGCCAAGATCCACCTAAAATATGGTGTGAACTTCTCACTTTATTTTACTTGGATAAAAATGCAGAGAAAAAAGACTATTCACTACCATGCTTATTTATAGGTCTAAGATAAAAGAAGGCGGGAACAAGGTAATCTATCATTGAGCTCTTAATTGCTTGTGTTCAATGCATTTTTATGGTTTTCCTTTTTCATGTGCATTGATTTCTTTCATGTTGCAGCTCAGAAAGCTGTAAATGATAAATGATAGTATTCACAATTAAGCCATTACGGCAACATAGCTGTACAATAATATGAAGATATATTATAAAGCCAGTCCCAAGTAAAGAAGTTGTGGAAGTTTATTTTTCAATTTTCTTCTGCAACAGTTATACAAAACACCTGGTATTGACCTAATTCTGTGCTTATATTCCTATAGTGGCCATATTCTTCCCAAATGTGATTAAGTTTCCTTTCACTCCTGGTATCTGCTCCTAAAATATTTTTAATTATTTGAAAATATCTTCTTAATGCAAAATAGCATTTCCTAATAATTTATAAGTACTTTAAAATACTTTGAGACCCTCAGCATGTAATTAGTTGGGGAATAAAAAGGGAAAAGGTTTTGTTCACTGCATTTCTAATATATTTTTGTCATGAATTTTCCATGCTGGTATTATTTGGTTTTACCCTCATGAGACAAATCATTGGTTAAGTAATCCACAAATATTTATGAGCCTCTATTAAAAGCTACCAAATATTCTGATTTCTTAGGATTGACATGAGAGTTCAATAAGGTCTTGATTTTATGTGTGAGGAACATAAAATGGAGAGAGAATATAATATGACAGGAAATTCCGAAAGCAGTTAGAGCAAGTGGAGAGACATTCAACCCAAACACATTTCCCTTTATTCTATTCCACCATATTCTAAGCACTAACCCATAACCGGTGCTAGTCTTCCAAAGATTTATCAGTCATTGGCAAAGAATTTGTCCTCGGATGAAGTGTATTCTTTCCACTTGTAGTCATAGTAATCAATATCATCCAAAATATATACCTTCATGCATTTGTGTATGTAATATAAAATTGAGAGGCAGTGAGTGTTTATTTGAGTTCCAAAAGAATAGCTATTGCGGAAGCACTGATTCAGGAGAAACCCAAGTAGGAGAAGACAAGGCATATTGATGAGAAAGGGAAAGGGACTTGTTACTTGATTAAAAAGGAGGAGATATTTATGGGTTCAGTTAAGGTAACATAGTGATTCTGATTCTGAACAATGGTTTTATTTTCAGTCTGGTAGTCAAAACAAATAAGTGTTTGGATTATTTTGAGGCCATTTATTTCAGAATTCATATGAAAGCTAAAATGTGTGATTATATTTGTTGCAGTGATATTTCAGAAGATACTATCTTTCACATCACATAGGGTTTAAAATAAAAACTATAGGAATGGCAACGGGGATATTATTGTCAGGAACCAAGGCAATGCTTGCAGTCTCTGAAATGCAGTGATTCTTGGAATTCTCATCTTGTTATCATTGCTTTAGCTACCAGGAGGTTTAGAGTACAACTGTTACGTCCCTTTTTCATGAGCTTTTGTTTCCCACAAATGGTCTATTTTTATGTATTGACTTACATTATTTTATGAATTAAACAAAATACAAATGTTTATTTCATATGTAGTTTTCTCTATTGAGGACTTATGAAGAAATTGGGATATTAGCAACAAAATGAAAATGATATACTGTTGCATTATTTTTTATAATTTCTAGTTTTTCCTACTTTTGTTATGATGTGATCTGATAATCCATGCTTGAGGTATTTTTAATAGGATATTATTCATTTTTTAAGCTGTTGCTAATTTACTTCCAATAAATATAATTGGGACCTCCTGCCACTCAATGTTATTCTGCTAATGTGCAGGTAAACTTTCATAACACAGGCACAGCTTAATTCATCAGCATACAAAGAGACTGTGGTTTAAGGATCTGAAGAAACTGTGGTTGATGTCACTGTGGAATATAACACAGAAAGAAACCAGAGCAGCTAAGGGCCCTTATTGAGGGATTTTGCTTTCACCTCCTTGAATTCTCTACTATTGATGACTCATGCTCTTGTCAGTGTGAGAGCCTTTTGGCTTCCTTTCATTGATTTTTTTTACCTGCTCAGCATTTTTTGGTGGCCATGTAATGCTATACACTAACCAAGACAGTCTGTATTGGGTGGATCCAGTCATGGTTTGGTAAGAGTAAGGATTGAAGTGACAGCTCAGAAAAGAGTAGACAAGGTATGCATCACAATAATATTTCAATGAAAAGTTATGATTTCCTTTTGTTTGTGCATGTGTTGATCAACTTTTAGCTTATAAAAATAGTACCTTCAGAGTGCTTGGGATAGTTAAGAATACAGCAGCAAATGTGAAGCTATTAGAACATCCCTGTATGTTGGAAACATTTTCCCCACTCAGTTCAACATTGATAGCATTAAAGGCATTTAGAAGTTTACATTATTGATTATTGTTTAATACTAATGTATTGGTCAGATGTGAGTTCACAAACTCAGATGTTTAAATTATTTCATTATATCTTAAATTTTGGTGTGTTCAATTTCAATATAAGCAAGTTTTACTATACCTTCTCTTTTCAAATTATTAGTGATAGTCACAAAATCAGTCTTAGTGTGGTTTGTGCTTAATTAGAAGGCTTTATACAGCGTTTCTTATAATTAAATTAGAGGCCCAGTGCACAAAATTTGTGCACAGGGATATGTTTCTCTCAGTCCAGCCTGCACCCTCTCCACCCCTCTCTCAATCCAGGACTGCTGGTTCCCAACTGCTTGCCTGCCTGCCTTCCTGATTGCCCCTAACCACTTCTGCCTGCCAGCCTGATCACCCACTAACCTCTCCCCTGCCAGCATGATTGATGCCTAATTGCTCCCCTGTCAGCCTGTTTGCCCCTAATTGCCCTCCCCTGCTGGCCTGGTCCCCCTCAACTGCCCTTCCCTGCAGGCCTGGTCCCTCCCAATTTCCCTTCCCTGCTGGCCATCTTGTGTTGATCATCTTGTGTCCACATGGGGGCAGGATCTCTGACCACATGTGGGCAACCATCTTGTGTGTTGGAGTGATGGTCAATTTGCATATTGCTCTTTTATTAGATAGGATAGAGGCCTGGTGCATGGGTGGGGGCCAGCTGGTTTGCCCTGAAGGGTGTCCCGTATCAGGGTGGGAGTTCCCTTGGGGCATGGGGTGGCCTGGATGAGGGACCTGTGGTGGTTTGCAAGCCAGCCACACACCCCTGTGACCCAAGCAGAGGCCCTGGTATCTGGGATTTATTTATCTTATACAATTGAAACTTTGTAGCCTGGAGCAGAGCCAAGCCTTCTGCTCATTCTGTGGCTGCAGCCATTTGTTAGGTTTTATTTATCTTCTATAATTGAAACTTTGTAGCCTTAAGCGGAGGCCTGGGCCAGCCAGGGCAGGTGGAAAGCTTGGCTTCCTCCATCTCTGAGTGCAACTCAAGCCTCCTGCTTTCTCCAGCTCTGTGGCTGCCATCATTTTTATTAATCTTCTATCATTGAAACTTTGTAGCATTGAGTGGAGGCCTGAGCTAGCAAGGGCAGGTGGAAAGCTTGGCTTCCTCCATTGCTGGGGAAACCTAAGCCTCCCTCCTGCTCTCTGTGGCTGCAGCCATCTTGGTTGGGTTTATTTGTGTTTTTGCTCCTGATTGGCTGGTGGGTGTGGCGGGTAGGCATGACTGGTGGGTGTGGCTGGTTGGTGTAGCAGAGCTACAGTCAATTTGCATATTACTCTTTTATTAGATAGGACTAGAGCCCTGATGCATGAATCCATGCACCAGTGTGGTCCCTTGGCCTGGCCTGCGGGTTCAGGCTGAAACCAGCTCTCTGACATCCCCCAGGTGTTTCAGATTGTGAGAGGGTGCAGGCCAAGCAGAGGACTCCACCAGTGCACGATCAGGGCTGGGGAGGGACACAGGAGGTTGGCCAGCTGGAAAGGGACCACAGGAGGTCTCAAGGGCATGGCCAGCCTATCTGACTCAGTCCTGATCAGCTGGACTCCTACTTGTTGGAGCATCTGCCCCCTGGTGGTCAGTGCACATCATAGCATGTGGTTGAGCAACCTTAGGATATCATTAGCATATTATGCTTTAATTGACTGAACAGATGACCAGATGACCAGACACTTAGCATATTAAGCTTTTATTATATAGGATGAACTTTATTATTTAGGTTCCCGTAACATGAATAAAAAGTTGGAAACCAGTTTATGCTGCATATTTTAAGTGTCAGCTGAAGCTATAAGAATAAAATATCAAGTTTCAATGACATTGTTGGCATTTTGCAGGACATGTATATTTGCTAATGCATATTGAGTGATATACTTTTAAATTTGGAAATTTTGATGAAACAGGTAGTGTTGTTCCTCTGTACTTATATTAAGCTGAAAGCACTTCACTGCCTCATTGTTATTTGAAACAGACAGTGGTTCTCTTAACAGTGGCTTATAAAGATATGGCTCTTTTAATTACAATTTAATACCTCACGATCTAGAAAACTACAAAGTTACTTTTAACAGAAAACAAAGAATAAATACACACAGCTGGTCTTTAGAAGGTTTGCTTAATTCCTGATATTGGATCAAAATTAAAATTACTTGGAAAAAACACAACTGCATAAACCTTTATTTATGTGACATGAAAAAATATTATTAATGACGTGTGGAGTGAAACTAAAGTTCATTGAATACAAGGATTTTGCCTTATACTTTTTTCTTCAAAGAGATATATATTGCTTAATAGTTAAGAATTTTGACCACATGCACATAATATACATACCTAATAAATGTTAAAAATAAAAGAAAATGTACTTAGTGAGAAAAACATAAAGCATTCCATCAATAATCAATTGCAAACTTTTATTTCCCATTTTATCCTGTAGCTACCAAATCGCCTTTCAGATACCTTCGGAAAGTTAGAAGGTCCTCCATAATTTTCAGATTCTTCAAGGTAAGTTTTTGAAATCTAAGATTCTGACTTCTGAAATCACAGAAATCCATTTAAAATATAAATTCTTAATGTCAAGGACAATGACGTGAACTATACACGAGGTTGTGAAAGTTCAGGGAAAATAAAAACAAATGCTTTAGTAAGTAAATGCTTTGGTTGACAAAAAAAGAAAATTTGATAGAATAAAAAAGTAATTATAATCAATAATTGGTAATTAAAATAGCATGTTAGGTAGCTTTTAAATATTTGTGTTATTTATTTATTTAGTTTAGTTGAGAGACATGTTTAATTACTACTTAAATAAAAATAATATGAAAGTTAACAAATAACATTTTTATGATACTTTGTTTTTTACCTTACAGATACAATTGTTTGACATCTAATTCTGGAAATGATTAATATGTTGGCCAATGTTGTATTGATTTTTATCTACAAGGTGTATTGATTTTTATCTAATGATTATTTTATCAAAAAACATTTTGTGTTTGAATCCTCCCACATATTGCAGAAATCTTATATCTCTTTGGATATTGTTGTTTGTTTATTTTGTTACTGATTTTAGAGGTTAGGCGAAGAGAAAAAAAAAACAGAGAGAAACATCCATGTGAGAGAAACAGATCCATTAGCTGCATGCTACACATATTCCGACCGGGATTGAACTTGCAGCCTGGTTATGTGGTCTGACCCAGAATGAAACCCAAGACCTTCTGGTGCATGGGACAACATTCCAACCAACTGAGCCACACCAGCCATGGTTCTCTTTGAATTTTTAAGCATATCCTTTTCTCTTCTTTTTTTTTCATTTTCATTTTCATTTTATTTTCTGTAGCTCTTAAAGCCATAACAAGTATTAAGGAAAAACTATTAATCAAGACAACCATAAAACATTTACATTTATTTGATTTAGGGATACTTTAAAAAATAAGTGATTATCTCATAACAAGGAAGCTTTGACAGAAGAAATTCTATAGGCATAGTTTTATGCATATTTTAAAAAATCATTTATATTTTGCTTATTTTCTGAGATAAATTTATGGTCAGTTACTGCTTGTTGGCTAATGATATTTCAAATACTTTTAAATATATTTGAGAAACCTAAGTATACTACATATTAACACAGAAATTCCTCATTTGAAATTGTTCATATTACTTACATAACAGTTAGTTCATATAGGTTTATAGATAGTGACAAAAATAACATTATTCATTATTTTTATTGTTGGGTTAAAGTTCAAAATAAAGTATGTTGTCTCTATTTTTTTAATGAATAAAGTGAATAACCATCTTGATTCTGAAAGCTATTCAGAGAAAATTTTAAGTTGCTTCTGATATCTAATTCAAGTTGGGCTTCCCAAATTTAACTCACATTTGGGTTTCCAAAATTTAATTGAATATTTTGCCTGCTATTGTTAGGTTATGTCTAGATCTTTCAGTAGTTTCTACGATACCATTTGTAGCTGAGATTAAATAGGAGAAACTTGGAACTTCAATGTGTAACTTGAACTTATTTTTATTAACCTTTACTGGAGGATATATTTTCCATTGATTTTTAGAGGGAATGGAAAGGAGGGGGAGAGACAAAGAAAAAGACACACGGATTGGTTGCCTCCCTCAGGCACCCCAACCTGGGGCCGGGGATCAAGCCTGCAACCTTGGTATATTCCCTTGACCCTGGAGCCTACAACCCTCCAACCTGAAGGCTGACACTCCAACCACTGAGCAAAAACGGCTAGGGTAGAAGTTTGAACTTTTTCACAGCAGTTTTTAATCCAAAGAGCTTTGAATAAATTCTAATTCATTTTGGGATTCTTTTCAAACTTCCTTTCTGTGAAAAAGTGTGTTCTTACTTCTTTAATCCAAACTTATAAAGCCATCTTGACTTTTAATGAGGATAAAAATGAAAGCTAAAAATTTAGAGATAATATTGTTTTTAGTATTAGCTTAACAAACAAATAACTAGGACATTGCTAGGGGGCTAAGATGGAACTTTGTTATTCTTCTTACATAAGACAGTGTTTCCTCCCTTGTCATGAATCAGCAAGACCAGGCATTCCAATTACTTTTAAAAAGGGGTTCAGGCTGTTTCACTAAAGTTGATAACTTATTACTCAAGGAGGAGACATTCTCACTGCTGCAGCCTTCTTTGGTCTATTTAACGAATACCTCATAATCCCCAGGTAACTGGACAAGATCATTAGAATTTAAGATGATCCACCTCTCAGTAGCAGTAAGCCTGTAGAAATTACTCAATATGCAATTCCTAATTGTCCATCATTTAGATGAAGAGCCACATGGCTATGAAATACAACAGAAACAATCACACTTTGAAAACAGGGCTCTGCTAGAATTCCTCAGAGTATCCCGATTCTTCCTCAGGTGCCCTTTGGCAGCATGTGTGGATACTGGAAGACCGCCTTGATTACAGAGACAGTCATGGATCAGGAGTGTTGTACACTATCCCTCACAGCTTTGGGAATTCTTGTGCCATTTTTTATTCTTTAACACTGAGTGTTAGACTAACATCAGTATTAAAAGCTGGACCCTAGTATAATTGTCACATTTACTATCTAAATCCTTGTTATCTGAGGATGGAAATGTTAGGCTTAGAAGAATATTTTGTACAGTAAGCTACTTGAAATGATGAAATCACTGAATGGGAGTATCTCTCCTTTTGTGGCAAGGAGAAGCAGGAGTCTGTGTAAGCTTCGAAGAAGTGGCTCTCCATTCCTGCAGTGGGAAAGAAATTGATTTTCTCAGTAGATAGAGAGGATTATATTTAATTGCATATATGCAGCCCACTAACATATTAGAAGTTGTTTAGCTTTAAACCTATATAAACCGTGACTATATAATTATAATAATGACAGGGATATATATTAGTTCTATAAAATGTTTGCAAATCTAGGAGTGGAAACATGGTTTAAACAAATAGGTGACAGGTGTATAATAATTTTTAAAATTTTTATTAAAATGTATTTCTCTATTTCACATCATTTTTAAAATGAAAGAACTCTCATGGTGTTCATTGCATTAATTATAAAAATCTTATGAACACGAGTAAGTCATTTTTCAAGTAGTAACTACTAATGAAATTTTGGATGCATTTGAAATGTGAACCCATAGGTTTTATAAGCATCTCAGGTCGGAAGCAGGGTGTTAGAGATAGTGGCTTTTTAGCATTATCAGAATACCTTGATTTTTCTACATTCCAATACTAGTTAGATACTCAAAAATATCTGGTAATTGCAGCAGAAAGAAATATATTGTTCGATTCACACATCTAGATGGTATAAAAGTGGGAATTCAAACCTAGATCTGCCTGGCCTGGAGTTTGAGCAGTTAGCATAATCTGGGTGCACAGTAGGACTTCAATAACTGACACATCTTAGTGATTTTCCTTCCAGGTGTGCATTTTGTATACTCAGAAATAAAATAGAGATCCGTTAAAAAATACTTGATCCTGGTTTACCCTCCTAAATAGAAATGCGCAATGCAATATAGTTGTTATATGAATTCATTTTTAGTGGCTCTGGTATTGTTTACATATTCATTTATTTTATTGAACAAATGGTTATTTTTGTACCTGTAATATTTCAGGCTCAACAAATGCTTATTGACTCCTAAAATGTGAGGTAAAACACATACGCAGGAGAGAGCGCGCGCGTGCACACACACACACACACACACACACACTGCATGTGTGTACTTATAGCTATCCTTCCTACTCTTCCAAATATAGTTTATGTTCTATTACTAATATTGCTTTTCTTCAGCAAATATCCTTCAAAGGCATCATTTTTCTGGACTGAATATTAACCTATGTTTCTCCCTAAAACTCCCCCACTTTGCTATCCTACTCTCTTCGAATAACAACCTTCTAACATATTGACCAAAATGCAACCATTTGCTAAAAGGTTTAGGGCAGGTAAAAAATCAGCCTCTACTTCCTTTTTGAACTCATAATTCATTTATCCCCTTGGATAACCTTACGTAGAACCTTGTCCTATAGGAAACTACTGTGGGAAGATGAAACGTTATGGGGGAGGTTAGCCTCTAAGTTTCAACCCTGGGTGAACTGTGAACATTTTGTTGTTTACATTGGTGGGAAGAACACTTAGGAAGAGGTGACATTAGTCTCAGTGACAAGGATGAGGAACTGCAGTGCAGCAATAGAAATAATTTAGAGTCCAGCTACCTCTTAAAAATATCTAAAACACAAAAACAAAAACTGCCTCACTCCTTTCTTCAGAAGCCTTTCTGCTTTCAGTCAACAGAGTTGAAGCCGACTCAGCTCTGCCTCTCTCTGTGTTGCAATAGCCTTGAGGAAAGTGTGCCTGGCCTGCTTGGCATGGGCCAGTGCATCTCAGCTCTGACCAGCCCTGTGCAGGCCCTTCCACTGGGAAGAGGCACCTGCAGCTGGGCTTTTGTTTCCAGGAGTTGCTGTTTGTGAGCTTCGGAGTTGTGCGTCTTCATGGATGATGTGGTTAGAGGGGCTTCCTAAGGACAGAAACCACAGCTCCGGGGAAACAGTTCTGTGAGCTACATATCAACAGTACAACGATTGAAAATTATTTTGAGAGCCAAATTTTTAAAACTTAAACTTCTTCTAATGCCACTTCATCAAAATAGACTCGCCCAGGCTGTGGTATTTTGTGGCTCTCGAGTTTTCTGACTACTGACCTACATTATAGGATTGTTTTAAGAAAGAAGTGAGGTAATTTAAAGTACCAAAATCCTGGCTGAGTGTTCTTCTCCTGTTATTGCCATAACCATCATTTTGGGTGAGAAGGGAGACAAGGACAGGAAGACGGTGTGTGGTAACCCAATCTTAAAAAGTCTAAAATTTATCTTCACATCATCTATCTGTATGTTTTGACATGTATCAGGGACAGTGAAGCAATTAGATCAGGAGACAACTGTCCTTTGCAAAAAGGAGAAGGGATGGGTGCCTCACACCATGCAGGGCCCCTGGAAAGTCCCCAGGGAAGGTCAGGAAATGGCAGGAATGAAGGATAGCCTGACTGTGGGGTTACTTGCGTGTTGTGGAGTGCATGAGGGTGAGCAAGCTGATTTCAATAACTGCAGCCTCCTATGCTCTACAGAGTTTTTCCCTCAGTGTTCAGTGGCAGGCCTTAGTCACTCAGGTCAGTGCTCTCACCTGCAGGTGGGAGAATGGACTACGGATAGCTGCTTATCAAAGCCTTACTCACAAGCAAACTGTTTTCTATCTACAAATTTTAATTCACTAAGTCTGAGAGAATAAGTCCCCCACCTGGATGTAGACAGTCCTAAGATGCCAAGACATCATAAAATAAAGAAAATAAACAGCATAGTTTCAGAACTATGGCCTAGTTTTAGTACAATAATGTAAAGGATCCACATTCATTTGATTAGACCAGTGGTCAGCAAACTGTGGCTCACTGAGCCACATGCGGCTCTTCGGCCCCTTGAGTGTGGCTCTTCCACAAAATACCATGGCCTAGGCAAGTCTATTTTGAAAAAATGGCATTAGAAGAAGTTTAAGTTTAAAAAATTTGGCTCTCAAAAGAAATTTCAATTGTTGTACTGTTGACATTTGGCTCTGTTGACTAATGAGTTTGCCGACCACTGGATTAGACTAACAAAGTGGTTTAAACCATGAAAGTCCAACTGCCTGGGATTAAGTGCCAGTTTCAGGACTTTTCCTCTTTGATCATCAGTGTCCCTATTTTCAAGATAATAGTTCTTACTTGATATGTACATTTTAACACTAAATACAATAAAGTGAATAAACTAATTAGCCCAGTGCCTTGTTCATAGTGCATCTTCAGTAGCTATGACTATCATTACTGACAGTATGCTTTTCAAGCCCTATGACTGTTGTTCAAACCATCTGCATCCATACCTTTCTGTCTTGGCACAGAAGTTGGGTGGGATGAATGGTAGTGGCCACCTTGCCTGGGACCTCTCCACCCACCTTACCCACCATCTTTTCCTCCAGAGTTTGGGATGATGCTGGCCCCAGCCTTAATCAGATCTGAGTATCTCCATCCACAGTGTAGGAATCCAATGATATCTGCTCAGGGCAGATGGGAAAGTCAGGACACCCATACTCTGCATCTCTCATTAGCAAGAGAACATAGCACCAGTAGCAGTGTGGAAGGCCCAAGATGTCATAGTGCCTTGTGTCCTGATGACAGAGAGTACCCATTTTTCTATGAGACACCGTGTTTTGTGTCCCAACCCCCACGCCCAGATTTAGTAAACACAGTGAAGACATTTTATTTTCTTCCTCTGCTGTGGTTCCCACTTTGTCTGTTGAGCAGGGTGCCAGATGCCTTAAACTTCTGCAGCCAGAGTGCCAGGAGCATTATAATCAACTTGCCACTTGGTTTCTCCTGAAACCATTAGGAGTTAAAGGGTGGTAGTCCCCAGTTCTCACCACACCTGCGGACACTCTTTTATGTGACTGGACATGAGGATCTTTTGCCCTTGAACTTCCCCTCTCTTTCATATCTGTTCAATACATTGAAACACACCACCACTTAAACACATAGTTCTGTAACAAAGACTCGCCCTGTCTCGCCTTTATTTCTTTCAGCACTGCTCTTTCATTTCTCCTCCCTGCTCCAGTGCTCATCATGGCCAGGTGTCCTTTTGAAAGAGGATGTTTGCAGGAATAGGCGGGGGACCTGTGACCACCTACTGGCTAGACAGCTTGCCTGCTGCTCTTCTGGTTACCTGTGCCAGGATGAGGCAGCTCTTCAAAGATGTAAGATGAAGGCTGCTCAGAGTGAGACTGAACCAGGGATCAAGAGAACTCAGGAGAGAATTGATGAATTACCAACTGCACTTCCTCTTTGATCATCAGTGTCCCTATTTTCAAGATAATAGTTCTTGAAATAGTTCAATACAAAAATATTAGAGGAAGCCACAGGCTGCAAAATCTCTGACATTTGTCGAGATAACCTCCCCTTGACAGCAAATTTAGAAAGAGTAGTCTTTCCAAATTTGTTGTGTCTGGAAGTCTCCCTGGGCATCTATCACAGAAGAGGAGCAAACCAATGGATATTTGCTGAGTCTTCCTGCTGTTCAATTTCCTCTCACTCCAAATGTTTGTTTTTGTTTGTTTGTTTGTTTGTTTTCAAATCAGACCCTAGGTTTTAGATGTAAGGTTCTATTTAGGAAGATATATATTTTTCTTTTTTAGAAAAATGGAAAATTCCTTCCCTGTCCCAGCTCCGTGCTTGGTATTCAGAGGGAATAAGGCACTGTGAGTGGGCTAATGAGGGAGGGCAGGGAGATGGGCAGGTGGGCAAGGGTCAGAGGGCACAGTGAGCACTGGAGAGAGAACCTGTGGCAGTTCTAGCCTGCAGCCTCCATGATACACAGCCTAGGTCAAAGCAGCAACCCCCACACACAGGGCACACAGATCCTGGCATGTGTTCAATGACTAGTGACCTCCTCATTCCTGCCCATGCCCATTCTTACACAGTATCTGCATTAAACTTCCCAAGTACCCTTCTGGTCACAGCCTTCACTCAATGACACACAAGCATTGTAGCAGTTTACTGTATCTAACACACAAAATGACCTTAGGTTAACACCCATAATGCAACCCAAATCCACATTAACAGTCCTTCCTTGCTTCCCTGATGCTTCTCTTTTTTGTCTGCATTCTCTTTTATTCTTTCTTCTTCTTTTTTTTGGCTTTCTCTTTCCTTTTTTTGTTTGTTTGTTTATGTTTGTTGTTATTGTTATTCTCTTTTCAAGGCTTAAAATACATTAAAATTTTTTTTTCATCTATGAATCTAAGCCACATAATATTAAGAGAGAAATGTTATTATTTAAGGCTTTACAGATGAGAAAATTGATATTTAGCAAGCCTAACTATATTGTCCAACATAATTTCTAAGCACAGAGTGAAGCTTCAATTCATATTCTCACTAGTTATCTATAAATCTACCCTTAAAAACCACCAAACTTAATGTTACTGGATACCATATACATCCAAGTACTGACACTCAGTAGGATGTTGGGTATATGTTTCTTGATTTCAAGGGAAATGTTTGACCTACAAATGAAACTCTGGATCTAGTCATGGGACAGAATGGGGTTACCCAAGGTTGATGTAGATAGAAAGTAGAGAAGTTATTAAAACCAGAGGCAATAGTACCCAGGTTTCAGAATATTGCTTTTGAATTCTTGATCTGTGTCTTAGCCATTAGTGTAATCTTAGGTATGGTCCTTCCTTAAAGGTTAAATTATGAGAGGCAGAGCATTAGAAGTGCTAAGAACAGAGATGGCCAGCTCACCCATGGAAGAGAATCAGTTATGTAAATATTCTTTTTTTTTTTTTCAGGGTACCAGGACACAGACTTTATTGAGGAGACTCTTCCCAAGGGAGAAAGAGCTCACATGCGGGGAAAAAGGCAGAGAAACCAAAGGAGGGGACTCCTTTGGCGTGTTTAATTGTGATGTTTAATGGACATCCTTGAAGTCTAAGATGAAACTTTAAAAATAAGTCTCTCATAAGGCGGGGAACCATAAAAATATTAGAGGAAGCCACAGGCTGCAAAATCTCTGACATTTGTCGAAGGAACTTCTTCACTGATACTGTTCCTAGGGCAATGGAAACTAAAGAGAAAATAAACAAATGGGACCACATCAAAATAAATAGCTTTTGCACAACAAAGGAAATTATTAATAAAACAACAAGAAACTCACTGCATGTGAGAACATTTTTGCCAATGACATCAATGATAAGGGTTTAATCTCCATGTAAACCTGCTCAAAGTCACTAATCATCAGAGAGATGCAAATCAAAACAACAATGTGGTACAATCTCACACCTGTCAGATTGGCTAACATCACAAATCAATGAACGACAAGTGTTGTCAAAGATATGGAGGAAAAGGAACTCTTGCACTGCTGGTAGGAATGCAGGCTGGTGCAGCCACTGTGGAGAACAGTATGGAGCTTCCTTAAAAAAACTAAATGGAACTGCCATTTGATCCAATGATCCCACTTCTAGGAATATATTCCAAAAAACTAGAAAGACAAATTAGAAAGGATATATGCACACATATGTTCATAGCAGCACAATTTACCATAGCTAAGGTTTGGAAACAGCCTAAGTGCCCATCAGCAGATGAATGGATTAAAAAACTGTGGTACATCTACACAATAGAATACTATGCTGCAGTAAAAAAGGAGCTCCTACCATTTGCAACAACATGGATGGAGATGGAGAAAATTATGCTAAGTGAAATTAGCCAGGCAGAGAAAGATAAATATCACATGATCTCACTCATTTGTGGAATATAATGAACGGCATAGATGGATGAACAAAAATGGATCCAGAGACTGAGAAACATCCATCAGAATGTCAAACCTCAGGGTAAGTGAGGGGTGACAGGAGTAAAGAGGAAAGTCAATATATTTGACCTCTGGAACTAAGGTAAGTAATTTGTGTTTTTACCTCCCTGACAAAGTTTATATAAACTTATAAAAAATTGGCAGCTTATTTGAAACTGAATTGACATGGCCAAGAGCAAAGAATATCCTTAGATGATATTATGCTACAATGTCATTATAATTTTTGATATTTTACAACAGCATATTGTACAGTTATCCCAAAGAAACTTACAAACTAATTCTTTGAATGTTTAGCAGCAATTTAAAAAAAGGACAGGAAAGGAAGTGATTCTTTTCAGAAGGAACTAAGACACTCAGAAAGCACTTGAACATTCTATATTGGCCCCTCTTGCCCTTTTTGCCAAGAGGGAACCTCTTCTCACAAACCAAGTGCACACACCTGTTGTCCAAGCTTTCAGTTCAAGCTGAGGTTGATGGTTCGCACCATAGATCTGTCCCATGCTCAATGGTGTGAGCTGGGCCCTCCCTGGAGAAGAAAATTGAGTCTCCTGAGATATGTGATCAGTACCAGGACCCCGCCAGCAGGTGAAGGGATCCCAAGGCAAGTGCTGGGTGTGGAGGCCACAGGGGCATATACTACTAAGGAGACACAACTGAACCTCATATCACCCTGCTTGGCCCCCGAGGATGGCTGGTTAGCCAGAGATGGGTAATATTCCTCAGGGAATAAACAACCTAATACAGGCACAGGCCCAGAGGGGCCATCAGGAGAGAACTTGAAGGTCAACAGAGGTGAGGCATAGACCCTCACCCCCCTAATCTTGCAGGGGCCTAAACTCTCACCCCTGCTGAGGGAGGTCTTCTACCCCCATGGCTGCTTTGCCTCCCATGCCCAGCTCAGATTGGGACCCAGGTATAGACTGAGACTTGGCCAGCAACAGCTGCCATATATCTAAATCCAGTCTAGCACCAGGAATGCTCAGAGCCTGCTTAAGAATGCAAATAATCCTTTCCACTAATATTTACAGGGTAAACTAAGATTATTGTTTGAGGATTAAATTTGACAGTAAAATAGCAATCAAGTTTTCAGATTAATTTAAATTGGACAATTGGAATAAGGGAATACTCAAGAAAATTTAACTGTACTGGACAAAAAGCTGTTCCTAAAATATTAACTAAAATTTCTTTTAGTGCTTCATCTCTTCATAAAGTTGCCTAACATGTAAATAACCTAAAGCAGTCATATTTTGTGCAAAAATTAAAATTAAAATTTACCAAGACAGCAACATAAAATTTCCAAAAATCTCCATTAATAAAAAAAGCGTGGGGGTAATGGAGTAATATCATGTAAGGAAAAATACCCTGTAAGTAAATTACATCTAGGAAATTCTTACTTCAGAAAATCAATTTTCATTGGTAATGCAAACAGCAGGACACCCATGAAAAACACATATGGTGTCAAAATAATTCAAAGGAAAATCATTTGGGCAAACATAAAAATAATCTCAAGTCTTATTTACAGAAAAGATTCCTTTATTAACTTTTGGTCAAGAATATGTTTGTATATTTTCAGAAAACAACTTCAATATCATATGGATTTCTGCAACAGAGAGGAACTGACAGGTCTGTTCCAACCATGAAGACAGTCCAGAGATGGAAGACGCTGAGGACACCTTGCCATGCTAGTAGTCAGCAGCTGTGAGTCACTGCAGGTTGCCCAGGACCAAATCAGGGAGGGTGGGACCTGCATTGCCACCATTTGTCCACCATCCAGATACCATTGCTGATGTGTATACATAAGGAACTATTTAATATTGTTACTGGGACTCAGGACTCTTGGACATTGAAAATGAGACTGAAACTTTTTTTTTATTGCTCTTATATGTTTATTTCTAGTATACACATGCAAGATTTTTTAAAGAAAAGAAATGGGGGGAAAATAGATACACAGGCAAAGAAGCACTGAACAGACTGTCAAACTACAGTGGGAAGGCAGGGGAGTGTGTGTGTGTGTGGGGGGGGGGGGGGCTGTGGGAGATCAATGGAAGGACTTGCATGCATGCATATGGGCATGGCCAATGGATACAAGACACTGGGGGGTGGCAGATGAGGGCATGTGCTGAAGGATAGGGGAGGCTGGGGGGAGGTCCGTGGGGGAAAAAGGAAACATATGTACTGCTATTTGTAATATTTTAAACAATAAGACAATAAAATAAGAGTATCTCCTAATGATGTGTGAGTCCTGCCACTGGATGGAAGAATCAGCCCTGCCATTGGATGGAAGAATTAAATTGACATTTCTCTATTGTAATTTTTCTTCTTTTTTATTTTAAAACTAGGGGCCCGGTGCATGAAATTTGTGCACTGGGGGTCGATGGTACCTCAACCCAACCTACCCTCTCTCACATACTGGGAGCCCTCAGGGAATGTCCAACTGATGGCTCACCCCCAGCCTTTAGGCCTTGGGCACCCAGCCATCGCCCTGCTCAGCTCAGCCCTGGCTGCCTGCGATCACCTGTCCCTGGGGACTGGGTACTTGCCGCCACCACTATTTCATCTCCACCCCTGGGGCCCAGGGCTCATGCCACTTGGCCCCGCCCCAGCTCCTGATTGGCTAGTAGCATAGCCAATCAGGAGCGAAGGTATGACGCAATTTGCATGTTTCTCTTTTATTATATAGGATTTCTTTTTGCTTCACTGGAAAGGAAAGATGATGCTCAGTTGTAAATGTTAAAAGTGTACAAGTTGCTTTGTTACAATAAAACTTAATGTGCATGCACATGCACAAAAAATAAAATAGAAGGTGCATTTTATGGCCATAGTTTAGGATCAACTTTCATAGACTGGTTGAATATCTGTCATATTGCTGCTCATGATAATTTGTTCAGGTTGTTCATGTATTATTATTATCATAATTAACTTTGCTTGAAGTCTTAAACACTGATAGGACTGTTGATTAACAAAAGCAGTACTCAGCCAAACTTCAGAAATCACTGTTATTATCAACTGTAGCAGCTTGTATATAATATTTTCCTGGAGATTTATTATCAGGAATTCTTTTGTTTGTTTCTATCTGTCTCATCCCAATAGAGTATAAGTTCTATCCAAACAGGGACTTGTCCCAAGTCTGTTTACCCTGGTGTCCCCAGAATCTAGAAGAATGAACATCAGAGTGTTTAGTGAATCGATGTTGAATAAGTAATACTGAATGATATTTATGTAGCTCTTTGAATCCACATCTTCAAATACTTTAATTTGAAGATTAGAATGTGCTTATATACTTAATGATTTAATTTTAATTATCACAAGACTAACTCTGATTCATCATAGCCTTCTTTTTTCTTTGAATTTATATTTCTTTCTTTGAATTTATGTTCTGTTTCTTTGCGCTCTTCTCCTCATTTATTTTTCTTCCCTTTCTATATGGATAGTGGATTTTTTTCTGAGAATATGTCTGACTGATTGTCATTTCTGATGCCTAACAATCGGTAGATTTTACAAAGGAGGAAATTAAAATGGCAAACTGTAGTTCAAGGTCACATATTAATGCTCATCCTTGTTAGTAGACAGTAGAGACACAAATGGTAGTGTTGGGTTTCTCTGAGAGTGGCATATAGAGCTTTTATTGTTCTCTGTTATGAAAATAAATCCTTATGGGATTGACAAACACATTGCATTCTCTTTTGTATGTTTCCTTATTGTTGCTCAGAACTGTGAAGCAGCACAGATGGGCAGCCCCTATTTCCTTTACATCCCATTCAGGAAATGGGAGTGCCTCAAGGAAACATTAATAGCCTTTCCTTTCAACTTTTAAAATGTGACCTATTTCTATCAATTGTTTCTTTTGGATTTCTGTTTAAAGCAGACAGTTTGTCTGTCTGGTGTGGCCCAATGGTTGAATATTGACCTATGAACCAGGATGTCGCTGTTTAATTCCCTGTCAGGGCATGTGGGCCCATTCCACAGTGTGGGGCCTGCAGGAGGCAGAAAATCAATGATGCTCTCTCATCACTGATGTTTCTATCTCTGATGTTTCCCTTCCTCTCTGAAATCAATATATATATATAAAGAAGTCTGTTAAAATAAAATGATAAAGAGGTAGAGGCTTTGGTTATTAGTAACATGTCATCATTAGTTTTGACATAGTTTTGTGACATAGTTTTGACTTGTGAAGAAGACATAAAATAGGATAATAAAGCACAATAAATTACAAGATAAAAACAATGCATTCTAAGACTAAAGTCAAGGTAAGGCAATTCTACACCTACTGATTATCCATTTAATATGTCTCCTGAATACTGAACTCATCCATGTGTGTAGACAGTAGAGATCTGCCTGGATTGGCACAAAATCTGCTTATTTGTTTGAATCAATTTTCACAAGAATAATAAAATCAACTTATGTGTTTACTAATCATGGAGAAGTTCATTAGCATTTAAGTTACTTCCATTAACAAATTCATTCAATCAATAGACAGCTGTTAGATGTTGACAACACGCAGGTTGTTTTACACTTGAGAAATACAGTGATAAACTATGCAAGTCCCCATGGAGGAGAAAAGATATAGTAAAAATTAAAACAAAAATATCATCCTTTCAGATTGCAAGAGTGGCTTTCATATGAATCCCTATGAAGGGTGACATTACTGCTCCTTTAGTTATTGCAATCCGATGAAACTCTGGTGAAGACATGGCCTTTGAGATCAGATACCCATAATCCTACAACCATGCAGAACCCCAGGGACCAGCCCTTACTGAAAGGAAGAAGGTTGCAAAAGGGCTGTCATTCTGGAACAGAAGAAAAACACACAGCTGGTGGGAGTATCTTGATGAACTGGGGAGAATAATAAGAAATGAGGCTGGAGAGACAAGCAGGCAATAGATTATATTGAGTCCTGTAAGGTCATTATAGAAATATGAATTTTATTATAACTTTGGAAACCATTTATCAAAATATTTTAACATAGGAGTGAAATGATCTTATGTGCTTTTAAGGTTTTATTTTGAAGACCATGCTGCCTATTCTGGTATGTGGAGAGTGGATTATAATGTGATTGGGGAAGAGGGGAGACCAATTAGCAGTCTTTTTTATTGGAGAAATGAAAATTCATGTTGGTCTTGAATCGTGGGGAAAAGTGTACATCGTAGGAAGTGGTTAGGGTTGTATTTTGTAAATAAAGGCAACTGTGATTATTGGTGCATTGCATATGTGGATGAAGAATCAAAGTAATTCAGAATGACTGGAGTTCTTTCTTGAGCAATTGGATGCATGGCAGTTTCATTATAGAATCTGTAGACTGATATACTTAAAATATAGAGATTAAATCCAATAAAATAATTTTGATGTGTACCTTTTTGTACATATTATATATTTTCTGCAGATGTTATTATCTTGGTAACTATTGAAACTTTTATTTTGGGACCTAGAGGCAGATACTGAGAATCACTGGATAAATTTATTTTTGAAGGGAATTTGAAAATATATTGAAGCCCATATTTCTGTATCTTGTCTGATATGTATATATTGAATTTAGTAGCTTTCAAAAGCATACCATAATCCTTTCTATTGAGAGTTAATGATACATTTAAAATATTGAAGGATTATCAATATTGATAACTGTAATTTTATGTGACATTATAGTGAAAAGAGAAACTAACTGCGCAATGAAAAAACTCAATAATGAGCATTAATTGAAAGACTATGCCAAAAGGAGGATAAAAGTTTACTTGTCAGAGGAGAAAAAAGGAGAAGGCATTATTTTATGTAGTAATTAATAGGACTAACTCACATGTGACAACTCTTGTCTGTCATAGTCTGTCTGAATCTATGGCAGGCCCTAACATTTAATGTTTGCATCACGCATTTTTTTAGGGATCCAAATGCCTGTATGCCTCCCTATTCTTGGAATTCACCCGAGTAATTTTTCCTACACTTGTGCAACTGGTATTGCCTGGTTTTCATTTCCTTTGAATTGTGATCACAATAATTCACTTCTCTGGCAGGAGTTAATATTTTATTTCCCCATTGGTGTTCATAAGAGCAAACCTTTGCAAGAAGCATATTTTGATGAAAGATTCAACACTTTGCAGCCCTTCTGCATTTTAAAATTCAATGTGGTTAATCTATAGTTCTTCCCAGAGGTATGTTTTATTACCCCTGCAAACTGGTATTCAAGCCTTTTTTTTTCTTACATGATGAAGGCTTATGGTGGCTTTAATAAATGAAATTTTGAAGTGTTGGGAATACACTGGTCAACAAGATGAAAATGCATCTAGCCCTCATGGATTTTAATCTTCATGAAGAAGAAAGGGGAAACATAATCAATTAAAAATACATATTATAAAGCTTTCTAAATGGGAATGAGAGATGTTAAATATAGACTAGACCTACTTTGGATCAGTGGTCTATTGTGAATTACTCCTATATACTTTAAAGCAGTTTTTATCGAACTATTTCCTTTCATCAACATAGGTGAGATTATATATATATATAGTAATAAAAAATCCCAATAGTAGCTTACAACAACAAAAAATGTATCTGTCATGCATGCCACAAACAGAGGAATACAAAACATCATCATTGGCTCTTCTAGAAATCTAACAATAATGCCTCTTTCCATAAAGTAGTGATGCAATAAGAAAGTCATAATTGTGAGGTCACTGTGAAAGGAGAAAGGAGGCTAGGAGCAGTGAGTGCAAGACTGCTTCTAAGGTTGCATTATAAAATAGCTTATGTTTCGGATTTCTTCGGCAGAAATAAGTTGCATGACCCCCCAACTTAATTTTAAGGGAAACTGAAAAAAGACCTACCTGGCAACATTACTGTGGTGAAGTATTGGGCATTATGCTTGCAGAGTTCCTTCACACATAAAGATTAAAAAACTAATTATGATTTTAATGATACTGATCATCATTAATGATGACCATGTCACTATTATAATAAGCATCTTTTTATTATAAAAAATTTTGCTTCTACAAAGCAAACCATTTCAGGGTAATCTTCATTAAATTAAGTCAAAATCACTGTTTTTCTCCCTCTTGATGTAGTTATTCTGATACATTTTATCATAGAAACTATATAAAATATACATATCAAATCACTATGACTCCTACATATTGGTGTAAACATACACCAAAGCATTGAAGGTACAACTACACCAAGCCAATAATCTGACACCAATGTGATGAAGTAGAAAGTTGTCATCTATAATAATAAAAGGGTAATACGCTAATTAGACTGGACGGCCAAACGACCTTCCTGACATCATTCCAGATGTCCTTCTGGATGACAGTGAGAGCCAAGGCAGAGGTGGTTAGGGGCAATCAGTCAGGCATGTGAGCAGTTAGGGGCAATCAAGCAGGCAGGCAGAGTGATTAGGGACTATCAGGCAGGCATGCAAATGGTTAGGGGAAATCAGGCAGGCAGACAGGAGAGCAGCTAGAAGCCAGCAGTCCTGGATTGTGAGAGGGATGTCTGACTGTTCCAATGGGTCCCAGATTGCAAGAGGGTGCAGGCTGAGCTGAACCCCTTCCTCCCTGCCATGCATAAATTTTGATCACCAGGCTTCTAGTGTGTTACAATTTCAGTGAGAATGTGAGCGTTTGTAATGGTCCCTTCCATCTGTGCCCATACTACCCAGTGAGTGCATCATAGTCTGAAAGGTGGCACTCCAGAAATATACATCCCCTTTCTAACTCCTGAAATCTATGTGTGGAACCATATCTGGAAAAGGTCTTTGAAGATGTAACTAAGGGAAGTATCTTCAGGTGAAGCCATTCAGGAATGACAGAGCATAGTGACTGCAGAAGGAAAAGACAAGGGGAGAGTTTCACAGAAAGAAGAAAGAAGACAGACAGGGGGATGACAAGGCAATATGAATAAATGAGTAGAAACTGGAATCGCACACCCATAGTAAGGTCCAACTGGTCAGCAAGAGATGGAAAAGCCAAGGACTCTCCCCTAGAGAAACAGGACCCTGCTGACACCTTGATTTTATATTTCTGGCCTCAAGAATTACTAGAGAATAGTATTCTCTTCTTTTAAGTCACTAAGTCTGAGTTCATTTATTTTAAGTTCCATAAAGCTAATACATAGGCACAATTCATGTTTTCCTAAAGCTCAGTGTAGTGAAGGATAATACATGCCTAGCCAAAAAAATTAAACAGAAAATATCACTTTGGAAAGACATGTCTTTGAACCAGAGAGAGTTGAGTTCAATTTCCTATTCTAATTAATAGCTTCAATTTTCTCATCTGTGTAATGAAAAGCTCAGTTCTTTATACTGTCAGCAGTGGGGAATGAGATGATTTTTGCATCACTTTTATGCTGATGTCTCAGGAGAGAGAGGCTCTGTCTATTAGTTAACAATTTTACTGGCAAGCACACATGTGGAGTAAGATAGAATGCATGCAGTTTATACTAGTATTAGGTTTCAATAGTTCCTTCCAAACTGTCTTGAGTCAACCAGAGGGTCAATGTATGGATTATTTATTGGCATTAGGAGACCTTATATTGTTTTTTTTTCACATTTTTATTTATTTTTATTTTTTTTAAATTATTTTTTATTGATTTTTTGCAGTATAATAGTAGTACATGTTTTCCTTTCCCCCTCCCCCTTATCCTCCCCCCAGCCTCCCCCATCCCCCAGCACATATCCCCAGCTTCCCTCCCTCCCCGCCCCAGTGTCTTTCATTCATTGGTTATGTTCATATGCATGCATACAAGTCCTTCAGTTGATCTCCCCCCGCATCTGCCTCCCATCCACCCAAGCCTTCCCCTGTAGCTTGACAGCCTGTTCAAGGCCATCCTGCCTCTATATCAATCACTCTCCCCTGTTTCTTTTCTTCAAAAATATCTTGCCTCTGCATACTAGAAATAAATGTATAAGAACAAAAAGTGTTTCAGTCTCGGTTTCAATGTCCAACTTTTCTGAGTCCCAGTTTCAGTGTCAAATAATTCATTATGTGTATAAGTCAGCAATGGTATCCAGATGGTGGACATATCGTGTCAATGCAAGATCCATCCTCTCTGGTTTGGTCCTGGGCTGCCTGCAGACATGCACAACTGCTGATTGCTAGCATGGCAAGGTGTCGTCAGTGTCCCCCATCTCTGGACCATCCTCGTGACTGGAACAGATCCATCAGTTCCTCACCGTCGCAGGAACCCACATGGTCTTGGAGTTGTTCTCTGAAAACACACAAACACATTCTCGACCAAAAGTTAACAAAGGGATCCTCTATGCAAAATAGACTTGGGATTCTTTTTAATTTTTGCCTAAATGATTTTCCTTTGGCTTATTTTGACACCATGTGTGTTTTTTCATGGGTGTCCTGCAATTGTTTTTACAAATGGAATTTACTTTACTGGAGTAAGAATTTTCTAGATGTATTTTACTTACTCGATATTTTTTTTCCCCTTACATGATATTACCCCGCTGTCCCCTCCCCTTTTTTGATTAATGGGGACTTTTGGAAATTTTATATTGCAGTCTTGATAATTTTAAATTTTAATTTTTGCACACAAAGTGATTGCTTTAGGTTCTTTGGATGTTAGGCAATTTTACAGTGAGATGAACTACGAATAGATTTTTTAGTTAATGTTTTAGGAAAAGCTTTTTGTCCAGTACACTATAATTTTCTTGAGTATTCACATATTTCACTTGGCCAATTTAAATTAATCTGAAAACTTGATTACTATTTTCCTGTCAATTTTAATACTCAAGCAGAAATCTTAGTTTACCCTGTGAATACTAGTGGAAAGGAATATTTGCAATTTTGAGTAGGTCCAGAGCATTCCTGGTAATAAGACTGCATTTAGATATAGAGCAGCTATTGCTGGCCGAGTCTCTGTCTGCCACCTGGGTCCCCGTATGAGTTGTGTGTGGGAGGCGAAGCAGCCGTGGGGGTAGGAGACCTCCCTCAGGAGGGGTGAGAATTCAAACCCCTGCAAGGTTTGTGGATGAGGGTCTGTGCCCCACCTCTGTTGACCTTTTAGTTCTCTCCTGTTGGCTCCTCTGCGACTGTGCCTGTCTTAGGTTGTTCCTTCCCTGAGGAATCTTACCCGTCTCTGGCTAACCAGCCATCCTCCGGGGCCAAACAGGGTGATGTGAGGTTCAGTTCTGTCTCCTTTGTAGTCTATGCCCCCCTGTGGCCTCCACGACCAGTACCTGCCTTTGGGTCCCCTCGTCTACTGGCGGGGTCCCGGTACTGATCACATATCTCAGGGGACCCAGGTTTCTTCTCCAGAGAGGGCCCAGCTCACACCATTGGTCGCGATACAGATCCATGGTGCCAGCTGCCCAAAGGCTTCAGCCACAGCTGGAACTGAAAACTCTGGCATCAGCTGTGTGTATTTGGATAGTAACTAGAAGGTCCCTCTTGGCAGAAAGGGCAAGAAGGGCCAATATAGAATGCTCGGATGCCTTCCCAGTGCCTTAATTCCTTCTGAAAGGGATTAATTTCTTTCCTATCCTTTTTTAAGTTGCTGCCCAATATTCAAAGAATTAGTTTGTAAGTTTATTTGGGATAATTGTATAATATGCTGTTGTCAAATATCAAATATTATAATGACATTGTAGAATAATATCATGTAAGGGTATTATGGTGTCATGGGAGGTTAAGCAGGGCCTAGCCTAAGGACTGGTCTCCATAGGATATGACAAGCTCTAGGCCATGTCAATTCAATCTCAAACTAGCTGGCACTTTTTTATAATTTTATATAAACTTTGTCTGGGATGTAAAAACACAAATCACTTACCTCAGTTCAAGAGTTCAAGTATATTGACTTTTCCACTTACTCCCACCCTTTGCCACTTACCCTGAGGTTTGACATTCTGATGGACTTTTCTCAGTCTCTGGATCCATTCTTGTTCATCAGTCTATGTCATTGATTGTATTCCTCAAATGAGTGAGATCATGTGATATTTGTCTTTCTCTGCCTGGCTAATTTCACTTAGCATAATGCTCTCCAAATCCATCCATGTTGTTACAAATGGTAGGAGCTCCTTCTTTTTTTCCACGGCGTAGTATTCCATTGTGTAAATGTACCATAGTTTTTTAATCCACTCATCTGCTGATGGGCACTTCGGCTTTTTCCAAATCTTAGCTATTGTAAATTGTGCTGCTATGAACATAGGGGTACATATATCCTTTCTAATTCGCCTTTCTAATTTCTTGGGGTATATTCCTAGAAGTGGGATCACTGAGTCGAATGGGAGCTCCATTTTTAGTTTTTTGAGGAATCTCCATACTGTTCTCCACAGTGGCTGTACTAGTCTACAATCCCACCAGCAGTGCACGAGAGTTCCTTTTTCTCCGCATCCTCGCCAGCACTTGTCGTTTGTTGATTTGTTGATGTAAGCCATTCTGATAGGTGTGAGATGGTACCGCATAGTCGTTTTGATTTGCATCTCTCGGATAATTAGTGACTTTGAGCAAGTTTTCATATGTCTCTGGGCCTTCCTTTTGTCTTCTTTCGTGAAGATTCTATTTAGGTCTGTTGCCCATTTTTTTATTGGATCATTTGTCCTCCTTTTATTGAGTTGGGTGAGTTGCCTGTAGATGCTTGAGATTAAACCTTTATCACTAATAACATTTGCAAATATGTTCTCCCATACAGTGGGTTTTCTTGTTGTTTTGTTGATGGTTTCTTTTGCTGTGCAAAAGCTTTTGATTTTGATGTAGTTCCATTTGTTTATTTTCTCTTTAGCTTCTATTGCCCTCGGAGCAGTATCATCAAAGAAGTTTTTTTGGCATATGTCTGAGATTTTTCTTCCTGTAGATTCCTCTAATATTTTTATGGTTTCTTGTCTTACGTTTAAGTCCTGTATCCATTTTGAGTTTATTTTTGTGTATGGTGTAAGTTGGTGCTCTAGTTTCATTTTTTTTGCATGTATCTGTCCAATTTTCCCAACACCATTTACTGAAGAGACTGTCTTGACTCCATTTTATGTTCCTGCCTCCTTTGTCAAATATTAATTGAGCATAGTGGATTGGGTTGATATCCGGATTCTCTATTCTATTCCATTGATCTATATGTCTGTTCTTGTGCCAGTACCAGGCTGTTTTAAGAACAGTAGCCTTGTAATACAGCTTGAAATCTGGTATGGAAATCCCACCGACTTTGTGCTTCTTTCTCAGGATTGCTGTGGCTATTCGGGGCCTTTTTTTGTTCCAGATGAATTTCTGGAGAGTTCTTTCTAGGTCTGTGAAACATGCCATTGGTATTTTAATGGGGAGTGCATTAAATTTATTGATTGCTTTGGGTAGTATGGACATTTTAATTATGTTGATTCTCCCAATCCATGAACATGGAATGTTCTTCCACCTGTTTACATCTTCCTCTATCTCTTTTTTCAGTGTCCTGTAGTTTTCCACAAATAGATCTTTTACCTCCTTAGTTAAGTTTATTACTAGGTATCTTAATTTTTTTGGTGTGTTGGTAAATGGGATTGCTTTTTTAGTCTCTCTTTCTGTAAGTTCACTATTAGTGTATAGAAATGCCATAGATTTCTTGGCATTAATTTTGTAGCCTGCTACATTGCTGAACTCATTTATTAAGTCTACTAACTTTTTTATGGAGTCTTTCGGGTTTTTTATGTACAATATCATGTCATCTGCAAATAAGGATAGCTTAACTTCTTCTTTTCCAATTTGGATGCCTTTTATTTCTTCTTCTTGTCTAATTGCAATGGCTAATACTTCCAGTACTATGTTGAACAGGAGTGGTGAAAGTGGGCAACCCTGTCTTGTTCCTGTTCTTAGGGGAAATGATTGTAGTTTTTGCCCATTGAGTATGATGTATGCTGTGGGTTTATCATATATGGCTTTTATTATGTTGAGGTATGATCCTTCTATTCCTACCTTATTGAGAGTTTTTATTAAGAAAGGATGTTGGATTTTGTCAAATGCTTTTTCTGCATCAATTGATATGACTATGTGATTTTTATCTCTCAATTTGTTTATGTGATGTATCACATTTATTGATTTGCGGATATTGTACCATCCTTGCATTCCTGGGATAAATCCTACTTGGTCGTGGTGTATGATCTTTCTGATGTACTGCTGGATCCGATTTGCTAGAATTTTATTGAGGATTTTGGCATCTATATTCATGAGGGATATTGGCCTGTAATTCTCTTTCATTGTGTCGTCTTTATCTGGTTTTGGTATTAGGGTGATGCTAGCTTCATAGAAGAAGTTTGGAAGTGTTCCATCCTCTTGAATTTTCTGGAATAGTCTGAGGAGTATAGGTTTTAGTTCTTCCTTGAATGTTCGGTAAAACTCCCCTGTGAAGCCGTCTGGCCCTGGGCTTTTGTTTGCTGGAAGCTTTATGATGACTGCTTCAATTTCTTCCGCAGTTATTGGTCTATTGAGTTGTTTAGATTCTTCTTGATTGAGTTTTGGGAGGTTATATTTTTCTAGAAACATATCCATTTCCTCCAGGTTGTCCAGTTTGTTGGAGTAGAGTTGTTCATAGTATTTTTTAACAATCTTTTGTATTTCAATGGGGTCTGTTGTTATTTCACCTCTTTAATTTCTGATTTTATTGATTAGGGTCCTCTCTCTTTGCTTCTTGGTGAGTCTGGCTAGAGGTTCATCAATCTTGTTTATCCTTTCAAAGAACCAGCTCTTGGTTTTGTTGATCTTCTCTATTGTTTCTTTGGTCTCTATGTCATTTATTTCTGCTCTGATCTTTACTATTTCCTTCCTTCTGCTTACAATGGGCTTTTCTTGTTGCTTTCTTTCTAACTCTTTGAGTTGTTGGGTTAGATAATTTATTGCCGCTGTTCCTAGTTTTTTGCAGTAGGATTGTAGAGCTATGAACTTCCCTCTCAGAACTGCTTTCACTGTGTCCCATAGATTTTGGATTGTTGTACTATCATTGTCATTTGTTTCCATGATGTTTTCTATCTCTTCCTTAATCTCTCTAGTAACCCAGTCATAGTTTAATAGCATGCTGTTTAGTCTCCATGTGTTCGATTTCTTTGGATTGTTTCTATTGTAGTTGATTTCCAGCTTTATGCCACTGTGATCTGAGAATATACTTGATAGGATTTCTATCTTCTTGAATTTGGAGAGACTTTGCCTATGACCTAATACATGGTCTATCTTTGAGAATGACCCATGGGCACTTGAAAAGAATGTATATTCTGTGGCTTTGGGGTGAAATGATCTGAAGATGTCAATTAATTCCATCTGGTCCAGTGAGTCATTGAGAATTGATGTTTCTTTACTGATTTTTTGTTTAGAGGATCTGTCCAATGGTGATAATGGGGTATTAAAGTCTCCTACTATGATAGTATTGCTATCTATCTCTCCCTTGATGTCCTCTAGGAGTTTTTGTATATATTTGGGTGCTCCTGTATTGGGTGCGTATATGTTTACAAGAGTTATTTCTTCTTGTTGAATTGCTCCCTTTAGTATTATGAAGTGGCCTTCTTTATCTCTTGTTATGTCCTTCACTTTGAGATCTAATTTGTCAGATATAAGTATGGCTACCCCAGCTTTTTTTTATTTCCATTCGCCTGAATAACTTTTTTCCAACCTTTCATCCTCAGTCTGTGTGCGTCTTTTTTTCGGAGGTGGGTTTCTTGTAGACAGCAGATACATGGGTTGTGTTTTCTTATGCAGTCTATTACCCTATGTCTTTTGATTGGAGCATTTAAACCGTTTACATTTAAATTTATTATTGATAGGTGCTTATATGTTGCCATTTTTGTTCTTTGCCCCTGTGTTCCTTCTTCGCTTCCTATTTCTTTTTACAGCAGATCCTTTAGCGTTTCTTGCATTGCTGGTTTGGTGGTGACGAATTCCCTTAGTCCTTTTTTATCTGCGAAGCTCCTGATTTGACCTTCAATTTTGATTGAGAGCCTTGCTGGGTACAGTATTCTAGTATTCAGACCCTTCCTTTGCATGACTTTGTAGATTTCATTCCACTGCCTTCTGGCCTGATAGGTTTCTGTTGAGAGATCACTTGTTAGTCTGATGGGTGTTCCTTTGTAGGTGACTTTCTGTCTCTCTCTGGCAGCTTTTAAGATTCTTACATTGTCATTGGTGTTTGCCAATTTAATTATAATGTGCCTTGGCGTAGGTCTTTTGGGATTTATTTTGCTTGGGACTCTGTGAGCTTCTTGGATTTGTGTGGGTTTTTCCTTTCCTATACCAGGAAAGTTTTCTGTCATTATTTCTTCCAACAGGTTTTCTATTCCTTGCTCAGTTTCCTGTCCTTCTGGAAGCCCAATTATACGGATGTAGTTTTGTTTCATGTTGTCCCAAAGTTCTCTTAGGCTCTCCTCCTGCTTTTTAATTTTTTTTTCTAGAAGCTACTCTACTTGGTTATTTTTTCCTACCTGGTCTTCTAGCTCACTGATGCGATCCTCTGCTTCTTCTAGTCTACTCTTAATACTTTCTATTGAGTTCTTTACTTCAGCAATGTCACTTTTCATTTCTTCTTGGCTCCTCTTCATTTCTTCGTGGCTCCTCTTCATTTCTTCATGGCTCTTCATCATTTCTTCCTGGGTCTTCCTCATTTCCTCTTGGTTCTTACTCATATTATCAAATTTGTCTTCCATTCTTTTCAGCCACCTTATGACCATTTCTCTGAATTCTTTCTCTGACAGGTTGTTAACTTCCATTTCGTTTACCTCCTTTTCTGGCGAGCCTTGCTTTTCTTTCATATGTGGGCTATTTCTTTGTCTTCCCATGGTCTCTCTTCTCTGTGTATGTGGTTATGTAGTTCTCACTCTCCTGCGTTGATTTAAAGGCACCAAATACAACACAACCAGGTGCAACGCACCAGGCACTGAACCGGAATGTAGTCAAAGTAATTGTAATTCCAAATAAAGGTGACCGCCAGAGAAAGGCAAATTCGGTGATAGGTGGGAAAAAAGAAAGAGAACCTCCCCCAGACCCACACAGACACTCACACACCCACACTCACACAAAAAAGAAAGAGACCCCCCCACACACATACACTCACAAAAAAGAAAGACAGGAATGCCAAAATGATAATGGGAAAAGGGGGAGAAGAAAAAAAAGAAATAAAAGGAGTACATTATAAATGTGGGGTGAAAACTCCTATAGGACAGCCCCTAATCCGAACCAAAACCTGCAACAAGTACTTGGAGATTGATACAAATTACATACAACTACTAATATCAAGAGAGGTGAAGGAACACAGAAGCAAAAATCTATCTCAAAAACAATGCAGATGAGGACAACAAAACAAGAAACAACACCAAAAATAAAAATAACCCCCCCTACAAGACAAACCAAAATAACAGAATAAGCAAATCAATCTCATAAACCTGCTTAAAAAATCAATATAATCAACAGTCAAGTAAACAACAACAACAGGACAGGGCTAAAAACACTTTAAGATAGTGAAGTCAGAGAAGCTAGAGGTATATATGCACTTGGATTAGGTGGTTAGAGATTAGATATATCTGTTGGGTGAAATTTTAACAGGGGGTAAGGGGAAAGAATTAGGTAACTCTAAAGCGAGAAAAGTGTAAGGGAAACAAGGCACTAAATAGGGAAAGGTTAGCCAGAGAGTGGTGGTATAAAGGTGAAGTTGAGGTAGAGTAAAAGATACTAAAGTGTAGATGAAAATAGACTGTATTCCCAAGGTCGAAGAGAAAATATAATCAATTCCCAGTCACATAAGAGTCAATTTGTGATTTGGCCCCTGGGTGGCAGTGTTTCTAGATTGACTTCTGGGTCTATTGGTCCTCTTATCCTGAACTAAACAATACTGCCTCTCTAATGGTGACTGCTGTTTTAGCAGCCAGAACCCTCCCAAAATCTTCCGGGCTTCCCCCCTCTGTCAGGCCCAAACCGATTGCACTCCAGGGATCAACTCTGCCACCAGCTCCAAGGGCCCTCTCCCAAGTTCACCAGCTTCAACAGCCACAGATTCTATTTCAGGTGCAGATCTCCAGGTTTTGAGTTCCAAGGTGCAGATCTCCCAGACTGCCAGCCCCCTCAGTTTCGTGCCCAAAGTACCCCCAGGGAAATCTGACCTTTCCGTGCTGGAGTTTAGAGCTCCCTGGGCTCTGCGCGCCTCCGTGCCACCTGGGCGCCGGTGCTCCGGGAGCCCCAGAGGTCCAGCTGGTACCGCGTATGGCAGCTGTATGTTTTCCGGCTCCTCTCCTTCAAGATGTCGTGGTTCGCCTCCGCGCGCCTCCTCCCACAGTTGGCTCAGGGAGAGAATCCAGCAGTACTCCTTATATTGTTTTTTATATATTTTATTGATTTTTACAGAAAGGAAGGGAGAAGGAAAGAGAGTTAGAAACATCAATGAGAGAGAAACATCAATCAGCTGCTTCCTGCATACCCCTTACTAGGGATGTTCCCACAACAAAGGTGCATGCCCTTGACCAGAATTGAACCTGGGACTCTTAAGTCCAGAGGCAATGTTTTATCCACTGAGCCAAACCAGTTAGGGTGACCTTCTATTGATTTTGTCTTCTCACTTTTGCCTCTGGGTCTCAGCGGATATAGATCTTTCATGGCAATTCTATTTGGAATCTGTATTTCCTCTATTACCTCCTTGAGAATCCTAGCTAGTTGTTCTCTTTGTCTTTTGGTTCCCACCCCTTGTCCACTTTTCCATGTCTCTCCTTGCTGTATTGAGTAGAAGGAAGAGTTTCTCTGTTATCTCATTATGATCATCTTTTTCATCACATCTCCTGTGTTTCCCATGATCAAAGTGTCTCCATGGTTCCCTCAGCCATAAATTGCTAAATTGTATTCCATATAGTAATTCTACAGAATTGAGCCTTTGTTGATAAACTTCACATACGTGTACCTGAACACACACACACACACACACACACACACACACACACACACACACACAATACCCTGCCAAATATACAAAGCAATTAGTGCAGTGACTTGCATGTAATATAATTTGAAAGCTAAGATTTTATTAAATAATAGACAATAAATATTATATATACAATATAAAATATTTAAAGTATGTGACCATTTTAAAGTTATATAAATTGTTTTAGATATGAAGTTAAGTACATGCTCATCCCTCAGAAATTATCCACAGTGGGTAATTTCTTTTTTTGTTTTTTGTTTTGTTTGTTTTGTTTTGTTTTGTTAATTCTCACTGAAGGATATATTTCCATTTATTTTTAGGGAGAGTGGAAGAGAAAGAGAAAGTCAGAGAGAAACATCGATGTGAGGCAAACAGATAGATTGATTGCCTCCTGCACATGCCTTGACCAGGGCCCAGGTTGGAGAGGATCCTGCAACCTAGGTGCCCTATGTGCCCTTGACCAGAATGGAACCCTGGACCTTTTGGTCCAGAGGCCAATGCTTTATCCACTGAGCCAAACGGATTAGGGCTGGGTAATTTCTTGAATATCTGTTCATGGCTTGATTTGTTTTTCAAATATGATCAATGAGTGACTGAATTCCCCAAATGATAAAACTACTTTATCAGAGTTTGAAACACTGCAGAAATTTTCAAGGAGCTAGATGCTGATGCACAAAACTGATGGAAAACTATTCTGAAAGTGATGGAACTCACTTTCAAGATGTAAAAATGTTGCTGAGCTCATTGATCTGAACTGTATTTTCACCCTGGGATGCCACTTTCTTAACAAACTCTCTACTTTGTTTCTCTGTATATGGAAGAAACAGAAGCTATGATAAAATTGTTTTCTAGGATTTGTAATATAATATTACTCAAATTATAGTAAGTGGCTAACTAATGAAACCCTTAAAGGGAAGAGGTAGTAAGTATCAATATGAGATAGAGTAGAAATCTTATTGGAGAAGATATAAGAAATGCTCAATTAGAAGAAACCCTAATTCAAGCCAAGAGTAAAAATAAGATTATTTTAATATGTTATTTGCATAATTATTCTTTTAAAAAATATATATATTTTATTGATTTTTTACAGAGCTGAAGAGAGGGATAGAAAGTCAGAAACATCGATGAGAGAGAAACATCGATCAGCTGCCTCTTGCACGGCCCCTACTGGGGATGTGCCTGCAGCCAAGGTACATGCCCTTGACCGGAATTGAACCCGGGACCCTTCAGTCCACAGTCTGATGCTCTATCCACTGAGCCAAACCAGTTAGGGCTGCATAATTATTCTTAATCTGCCTTTGTATAGAGAACTTGTCTTATAGCTATTTGCCAAATTGCAGGAGTGGGGTTGGGCCTGCCTAGATGCTGAGTTACTGCCCATGAAACATTCAGGCTTGGGGAAAATGCTCTATCAGAATAGTTTAGGGAGGAACCAAGACGGCAGCATAGGCAAACCTATTTTGCTGCCCCAGACAACAATTCCAAAACTACAACTTAACAACAAAATAAACATCATCCAGAATCACTGGAAAGCTCGCTGAGTGAAAATTCCACAGATAAAAGTAAAGATAGGACATTGTGACTCAGAAGAGCAGCAGTGCGCAGCCTTGAAGATACGCGTGGAGAGAGGATCAGAGCCTTCCGGGCGTGAGTGGTGAGGGATGGGCAGCAGCAAACCCAGCTGGTTTTCTCCAACAGGGAGGGTGGAGATGTCCCACTGTACTGATCCCTCAGTTCTACGCCAGGTTCAGGGTCCGGTAAAGGCAAGCTAAAACCCGGACACGGCTGAGGTCTCCCAATTTGAGGAGAGTGCATGTAGCTTGGAACAGCAGTTTGCGCATAAACTTGGGGACAGAAGTGCACGACTGCACAGGGAGGACTCGTGACTTGCTCCCTCGTTCGGGAGATCACGGGACTGCTTTGTTTTACAACCCTGGGCGAGACTTTGGGTGTGCAGACTCATTTGGGGAGCAGCAGAGTTGTCTGGCAACGGGTGGAGACCAGTGGCTGCTTTCTCTTGGAGATGCCTGCAGCCATTACCACCCAACACAGAGACCTGCACACTGCATAGGGAGTAGCTGACACTGATGCTGCCTGTTCAGTTCAGAGACTCCGCCCATCCAACCTGAACACAGTTTCGCTTCACAACCAATTGGCCTGGAGGTCAAACTCTTCTGGGGCTAACAACAACAAGCTGGGCTTAACTTCAAAAATACTGTGCAACCCATAAAGGATTGCAGTAAGAGTATCCACTTCGGGTAACTGGGGAGGCTGAGCCACTGTCCCTTAGAGGACATCTACCACACAAAGCTAATGGACCAACTTAGGAAAGCAGCCACCATGCAGAGACATGGAAATAAATCAGGTGTGAAAGAAGTGGAGGAAAAAAGACGACTAGACATAGAGTTCAAAACCACAGTAATAAGGTTTTTCAAGAGGCTCCTAGAAAAGTCCGATGAAATTAATGAGAACTACAAGGAAATGAACAACACCTATGAGGAAATGAAAAAGGACCAACTAGAAATTAAACATACACTGACTGAAACAAAATATATTATACAAAGACCTAAAAGCAGTCCAGACGTCCACAAGAACCAAGTCAAAGATTTGAAATACAAAGAAGCAAAATCCACTCAGCCAGAAAAGCAAGAAGCCAAAAGAATCCAAAAAATTGAAGATAGTGTAAGGGGCCTCTGGGACAACCTCAAGCATACCAACATCAGAATTATTGGGGTGCCAGAAAAAGAGAGAGAGCAAGGTAATGAAAACCTACTTGAAGAAATAGTGACCGAAAACTTCCCCCACCTGGTGAAAGAAATTGACTTAAAAGCCCAAGAAGTGCACAGAACCCCAACATATAGGAATCTACAGAGGACCACACCAAGACACATCATAATTAAAATGCCAAGAGTAAAAGATAAAGAGAGAATATTAAAAGCAGCAAGAGAGAAACAGTTACCTATAAGGGAGCACCCATATGATTGTCAGCAGATTTCTCAACAGAAACAATGCAGGCCAGATGGGAGTGGCAAGAAATATTCAAAGTGATGAATAGCAAGAATCTACAACCAAGATTACTCTATCCAGCAAAGCTATCATTCAGAATTGAAGGTCAGATGAAGTGCTTCACAGATAAGAAAAAGCTAAAGGAGTTCATCACCGCCAAACCAATATTATATGAAATGCTGAAAGATATTCTTTAAGAAGAGGAAGAAGAAAAAGATAAAAATATAAATTAGGAACAACAAATACACATCTATCAACAGATGAATCTAAAAATCAAGTGAATTAATAAATGGATGAACAGGATAAACTGGTAAATATTACAGAATCATGGACATAGAGAGGGAATGGACTGACAATTCTTGGGGAGAAAAGGGATGTGGGAAGTGCAGCAAGAGACTGGACAAAAATCATGCAACAATGGGAGAGGACAATGGGGAGAGGGAGGTGAGGGCAGAGGGTGGGATGGGTACAGGATGAGGGGAGCTATAGGGGAAAAAAGGGGGGAACAGTGTAATTAATAGACTGAACAATAAAGATTGAAAAAAAAAGAATATTTCAGGATCCTCCCAAACCCTTCAAATCACACCCTGTCATTTAAGAGTGGAGTGAGTAGAACTTTCCTTTAAATCCATAGATTTGGGATTAGTGTAGGACACTAAATAGGCTGAAAATAAGTGTGTTTTCCTTTGTAGTAGGCAAACAGGGGAGGTGACTCAGAACATTCATTTTACTAAGATGTAAGTGATGAAGAATACAACTTCCAGAATTTATCTTGCCTGGTGCCAGTTTACAAGAAGAATGAAGGCAGCTCAAGGGTCCTATAAGACTGAGTTGTAAAAGAAAAGCAGCAGTGAAACCAAAGTCACAGTTAATTCATGTCACTAGTGTAATAGTTGTGGTTTAATGTCCCCTGTGCTTAGCATCAATGACTGTGCTAATCATTCATTTCTCCACTTAATCATTCTTGTAGCATAATTTTTGAGTGCTCGCAATGTGACTACAAGGTATTTGACTAAATGTTAGTGACACAAAGATATGTAAAAGAGTCTTCACTCCAAAAGGACTTGTATTCAAAAGCAGGAGACAATAAATGTAAGTAAATAGAAGCTTTTAACATAATGGAGCCAATACATATATTAAAATACAAGTCTGCTCAGAGAGCTAGGAAAGCAGAACCAAGTGGGCATTCCTGCAAATAAATAGAATTCAGGGTCAAAGAAGTTTATCAGTATCCGGTGATTTTTTAAAATCTTTATTGTTAAGTATATTAATTACATTGTTCCCTTTTCCCCCCCCTATAGTTCCCCTCCACCTGGTACCCATCCCACCCTCCACCCTCACCCCCCTCCACTGTCTTCCCCCATAGTTGCATGATTTTTGTCCAGTCTCTTGCTGCACTTCCCACACCCCCTTTCTCCCCAAGACTTGTCAGTCCATTCCCTCTCTATGTCCGTGATTCTGTTTCATTCACCAGTTTATCCTGTTCATCAGCTTATTAATTCACTTGATTTTTAGATTCATTTGTTGATAGATGTGTATTTGTTGTTCCTAATTTACACTTTTATCTTTTTCTTCTTCCTCTTCTTAAAGAATGTCTTTCAGCATTTCATATAGTTTTGGTTTGGCGGTGATGAACTCCTTTAGCTTTTTCTTATCTGTGAAGCACTTCATCTGACCTTCAATTCTGAATGATAGCTTTGCTGGATAGAGTAATCTTGGTTGTAGATTCTTGCTGTTCATCACTTTGAATATTTCTTGCCACTCCCATCTGGCCTGCATTGTTTCTGTTGAGAAATCCGTTGACAATCGTATGGGTGCTCCCTTATAGGTAACCAACTGTTTCTCTCTTGCTGCTTTTAATATTCTCTCTTTGTCTTTTGCTCTTGGCATTTTAATTATGATGTGCCTTGGTGTGGTCCTCTTAAGGTTCCTAAATATTGGGGTTCAGTGCACTTCTTGGACTCCTAAGTCAATTTCTTTCACCAGGTGTGGGGAGTTTTCGGTCACTATTTCTTCAAATAGGTTTTCATTGTCTTGGCCTCTCGCTTTTTCTGGCACCCCTATAATTCTGATGTTGGTATGCTTGAGGTTGTCCCAGCAGGCCCCTTACACTATCTTCAATTTTTTTAATTCTTTTGGTTTCTTGCTTTTTCAGCTGAGTGGATTTTACCTCTTTGTATTTCAAATCTTTAACTTGGTTCTTGGGGTGCTCCAGAGCTCTTTTAGGTCTTTGTATAATATTTTTTATTTCAGTCAGTGTATGCTTAATTTCTGGTTTGTCCTTTTTCATATCCTTGAGAGTCTCCTTTATATCCTTGAGAGTCTCCTTCATTTCCACGTTGGTCTTGATCATTTCCTTGAAGGTCTCATTCATTTCCTTGTAGGTCTTGCTCATTTCCTTATAGGCCTTGACCTTTTGTTGGAGCCTCTTGAAAAACCCTATAACCATGGTTTTGAATTCCATGTCCAGTCTTTTTTTTCCCTCCATTTCTTTCACATCTGATTTCTTTCCATGTCTCAGCATGGTGGCTGCTTCCCTGAGTTGGTCAATTAGCTTTGTGTGGTAGACTTCCTACTAGGGACAGTGGCTCAGCCTCCCCAGTTACCTGAGGTGGATATGGGTTGCACAGTCTTGCTGAAGTTAAGCTCAGGTTAATCGTTGTTAGCACTTGGAGGGGCTGACCTCCAGGGCCAATTGTCTGTGAAGTTCAGCTGTGCTCAGGTTGGATGGGCGGAGTCTCCGGGCCAAGCAGACAGCGTCAGCTCTGCCCTATGCAGCCCCAGGGACTCTGTGCTGGGGGCAATGGCTGCCAGCACCTCTGAGAAAGAGCTGCTGTGGAGCTCCACTGGCTGCCTGGGAATTCAGACTCTCCCCAAATGACTCTGCACGCCCAATGTCTCACCCAGGGTCGTAAAACAAAGCAGTCTGATGGTTTTCCGAATGAGAAAGCAAGTCGCAGAGCGCTCTCTGCGTGGTCACGCAGCTGAGCTGTTCATGCAAGCTGCCTTCTCCACAAGCCGGCAGACCCCTGCAGCGCCCGAGTTTCGGCGTGCCCTCCCACTGTCCAGTTTTCACCCCGTATGATAGTGGGTTCCCTGGACTTCGCCCAGAGCTGGAGAATCAGTCCAGTGGGATGTCTTTGTCTCCCTGTTCGAGAAAATTGGCCGGTTTTCAGCCGCCCACCCTCTCTGCTGGCGCTCGCTCCAAACCTCTCTTCACGTGAATCTTTCAATGCTGTCCACTGCCGCTCCACTTTTATTTGTGGAGTTTTCACTCGGCGAGCTTTCTGGTGATTCTGGAAGGTGTTTGTTCTTTCGTTAAGTTGTAGTATTAAAATTATTGAGTATGACGGCAAGATAGGTGTTTTACCTATGCCGCCATCTTGGTTCTCCACAGTATCCAGTGATTTTTATGCAAGATTCAAATCCTTATATGTACATTGTTTTATTTTTTTGGAAACATATATGAAGGAATATTTCCATTTTAAAGTTTCATGGCTATATGTCATGGCAGCAGAACTAAAAATATTAATATTTAATTACTGGAAAATAAGCAACCTGTATGGACTCCATCTAGCACAGTGCTCTACAAGCTTTAAGCAAATTACCATTGGGTAAACAATAGGAGTTTCTCAGCCTTAGTGAAGAATTGGGTAACTTAATACTCAGAATACATTTTTCACTTTATATTTCTTATTTCATTGGCAAAATATACAAAATAAAATTTCTGTTTATAGTAACAGTCAAATGTAATGAGAAAAAATAAATAAAAAAATATAATCCAAGTCAGTGGTATCTACACAATTATTAGAGAAAAATCTAATCCAAAGTCTATGGTAACATAGAATGAGAACTTACTAATGACTTATTTAGGAAGTAGAATAATATGTCCTCTTCTTTTTTGGGGGAAGAAGTACATGATAATGGTGTTTATTCCAAATTAAGTCAGTGACTCCCCATTTTATTTTGACAATGGAACCATGGTAAGGTGCTGATAATTAAGCTAAAGCTTTCACTCTTCTTGAGATAAAAACCACCTAAGCTGTAATTTGATATTTTAATAAGAAGTAGAGTTGTGTGGCTGAAGGTTGAAGAGCTCAAATACACTTGAAAATGTATTTGCCCATATTTTCATTTATCTAATTTGTAGAATGATATGATATTTCTTGTTTCTGCAATTTGTGTTGAGGGTTTTATGAGATGTTGTTTGCAATGTGTCCTAGCAAATGTCATTCTCCATGAATTCACGGGGGTCCTCATTTTCAAAGGACCCCTTAGGGGGGTCCTTTTCTCAACTCCTATCAATTTCCTGACACCCACATATGCTATTCCTATGTTCTCCATACAGTGTGTTTTGGTGGTACCAACAAACAATGACTTTGTCAAATTTTTGTAAATATTATAACTAATTATATCTTATTATTAATATTTTATATTTTATATATATTATACATCTTTAACTATAATTAAAGTGATTGTTTAATGGTAGTTGTTTGCAGAGGGAATTTGGTAGATTGTCTTCTGTTAGGGCATACTGACCAGATTTGACATCTTGTTATCCCCGTACAGGCTAGTGAAAATGGGACAAGATAACTGTTAAAGTTTTTCTAGACATGATCTTTTTTCTGGTAGAAAAATGAACAAGCAAAATATAAGCATTATTTGTGACTTTTGGTGTCAGCATGTTAGCTCTATACACTGAAGAGTAATCATGCTCTTCTTTGGCATAAAACATGTAAAAATGATGAACTTTCTTAGATTAAATGAAAATTTATATATGCAGGGAGAATGGAGCTGTGCATTTCTAATGAACTAGTTTAGATTTTTATGATATCATAGTCAGTTGTATAAATCTTGGAATACAAATACTCTGCAGTCATCATTTTTTGTTTATGAACATAATGCAGCCAAAAGCCACTAATACCATAATTCTTCATTGTAAAAGGTAAGAACATTCTTTATGAGACATATATTTTTGCCTCTTGCTTGAAAAAATTATGTTATATATAACTTAGAATAGTCAATGTAAAATATTTTAAACAAGTATATCAGAATTTTAAAGTCCAAGTAGTATTTTCTCTTGAGTGATAACCATGAGACATAGTATATTCATTACAATAGTGTTGTCATTCTTAAATATATTTATTGAAATGATCATTTTGGAATATTTTGAGAACTTTATTTTGCCTTCTACTGTAAAACTTAATGACATTTTAAGCGTGACAATAATCATCCATAGTTAAACCTATTATGTGCTGAATGAGGTCATAACTGCCACACTCTGATTGCACTCATCTATGTCCATGCCATAGTTGGTAACATACCATAATCCTATCTAATGGACAGTATGCTTTGTAACAGAATATAAGTTTTAGATATTTAAATAAAAAGGTCTTGTTAGGAGAAAACCATTGCTCATAAACACATTGTATGCACTGAATATGTGGTTTTTGTGCTTAGAAGAATGCATAAATCAAGAAAGAAGGATGGAAAATGCTCTTACAGTATTCATTAAAATATTGTCATAAGTAAATGCTTCAGTGGACAATAGCATTTGATTCAGAATATGAAGAAAATGAGAGAACAAACTATGTAGATATAGATGCCCTGGAAGAGAGTATAGGGAGTGGATGGAGACTGCCTGAGGTATTGAAGCATTTACAAATCTACCAATAAGCTACAGTGATGTCTATAATATGGAGCATTGTACATGAGGTCAAAATCCAATGGAGTCAGATTGTATAGATTATTTTATTGACTAGTTTTTATTCTGTATGAAGATGTAAACTAGAGAATAGATTGAAAAGAGGAATAAAAACTAAACAAAAAGACCAAACAGCAGGCTATTAATAAGCCTGGAGAGTTGCTGCTTTTATATAATTTCTGAGGATTTATTTATTTGTTTATTTATTTATTTTTAATATTGACTGATACAGAAACTAAATAATCAATGAGGCATATGATCTGAACAAAGGAGACTAATGTACAGTTACTGATGGGGAATATTCTTGGTTTAACAAGCTTTTCTCGACAGATAGAATAGACTATAAAAATTCTTTAAATGTTATTTTTAATGTGAAAATGTATAAAATAAAATTTTATGTTTATTCATATAAAAATGTTGGTAGGCTGTTAAATATATAACCCTAGAATCAAGGGCAGTGGTTAACAATATAGATGTAACATTGAATTGAATTTTACCAGCAAATTACTTCTCTCCAGGAAATAAATTGGATGAGGTTAATAAGCTACTAAAATATATGAACAAGAAAGACCAAAAAATTCTGATTCCAGAATTATGGACAACCAGGGCTTCCAAAGGACTCTTGCACTACAGAAATTTAGACCTTACACACACACACACACACACACACACACACACACACACACACAGAGAGAGAGAGAGAGAGAGAGAGAGAGAGAGAGAGAGAGAGAGAGAGATGCAGCAGAGATTAGAGTGATGCTGTACAAGCCAAGGGATTCCTGGGACTTCCATACACTGGAAGAGGTGAGAGATGATATGCTCTTCAAGGCTTCAGGGGGAGTGTGACCCTTCCAGCTTATTGACTGAAGACTTCTTTTGGGCTCATTTCTGTTGTTTTCAAACACCCAATGTGTGGCATTTTGATGAGTTCATTTCTGTTGTTTTCAGACACCCAATGTATGGCATTTTGTTATGAAAGTGCTTAGAAACTAACACACATGGTTAAGAGAGTGTTCTGGGTGTCTGCTGAAGATAGAGATAAGGGCTGAATGAGTAGGTTACATGTAATAAATCTATTTTAAAATTTGTGTAATCAAATCATTTAGAATCAATTTTATTTAAAATTAGTGCCCCTTGATTTTAGATTTTAACTAAGCAAATAATTTCAGGTGCTTGAGAGTTTATTAAAGCAAATTCAGTAATAGTGAGACCCATGATATTAATTCATTGACATAAATTCTTCTTTCCTCCAAGACTCTTCCCCATGCACATTCTTCCAATATGTTTTATGTATAAGCCTTCTCCTCTTTAGTTATACTTAATGTTTATTCTCTTGGAATGCTGGACCTGAAGTTTGGTTATGGGTGTGGATGTCTATGAGAATAATCATTGTCTTTTAAGATGATGATGGTTCCTCAGATATGTTATTTACAGTGTTCTCAAAGAAGCCAGTTCTGTCCTCAAAAACTGAAAAAATCACCACTCATGATACGAGAGATTCTGTGAGGTAGGAGCTTGAAATTCTCTAAATCGCTTTCTTTCTAATTTTAAGAACAAGACACTTTACCAATCATTTCCTTACCTTTCTTGTAAAAATAGTTATAAGATTTTGACACCAAGTTATGATAGCAAGTGGGACAAAATTTTTCAAGACTTAATCAGCTACTCAGCTAAAAGAGACAAGAAATCTTTGGAAATAATCATTGATGCTGATAATTTTTTTACAGTGCTGTCATCTGAGAATTAAAACCTTTGTATCTTTTAAAAATATTTTAGAAAATATATTTTATTGATTTTTCAGAAGAGGACGGGAGAGGGATATAGAGTCAGAAACGTTGATGGGAGAGAAATATTGATCAGCTACCACTTGCACACCTGCTACTGGGGATGTGCGTACAACCAAGGTACATGCCCTTGACCAGAATCAAACCTGGGACCCTTCAGTCCACAGGCCAATGCTCTATCCACTGAGCCAAACTGGTTTATGCAAAACCTTTGTATCTTAAATATTTCTTTATTTAAGCTCTCTGGTTCTTTGAGAAGAACTAAACCCACTATGATGGTGTTGTTTTTCAAGTCCTTCATAAGTCTCTGAATTAGCAATCTATTTTTCTCTCAAAATATCATCATCCAATGACATTTCAATTCAGGTGAATAAGAGTGGTAACTGTTTTAAAATTATGTTACATGTGCCTCTAACCATCTAGCCTTTTTAATTGTAGCTATACCCCACTGCCTCTGCACCCTCTATATCAGTGATTCAATCCCAGGTTATAATTTCTAGAATTTTTACATGGAATCACTTCTGTTGTCAATTATTACAGTGATCAAATTTATTGGCTGCAAAAGAGGACATCCATTCTAGAGAAAGCAGAACTGGATGGGAGATATGCAGAGAACAATGGGCATGCCTGAAGAAAAGGACTCCAGGATGAGCTTCTAGGACTACTACTCAGATTCACAATACAGAAAGTTACTCACTGAAGGGAACAATGCTTCTTCTATGACCAGCAATCAACCAGCTAAAAATGTGTTCCTCTGTCACAATCTTCACCAGGAAGAAAATGTATGTCTCATACTCTTCTGTCTCCTGTAGTTCACTTGGTTCTGAAAAAGAACCATCCGAAGCTGGTCCATATGTCTGTTCTTCAGGAGCAAGGAACCTGGGAAACAGAACGTGTGTCCATTTTAACTTTAAGATTAGGGTTTGTAGTCTGGGATGCTCAATATGAACCCAGAAAGCACATTACCAGAAAGGGTGGGATGTCCTTTTCATAGGAGTTTCTCTAGCCATTCTGTTTGAGACTTGCTGGCTAAACTTTCAGTGGGATTAACCTTCCACAAAGGAAGAAGATCATATGTGTATGGTTCCCTCAGACTCCTGCTAACCTTATCAATTACACACAATTTCCTAGAACAAGGTACAGAGCAAGAGCACTGATTGTTTCTGTAGCTTACACAGTGGCTTGGAAAGATATAATAAAACTAGAGGCCTGGTGCATGAAATTCATGCACTGGGGAGGGGGTGTCCCTCAGCCCAGCCTGCACCCTCTCCAATCTGGGACCTCTCAAGGGATGTTCAACAACCTAGGACTGATGGCTCCCACCTGCCTGCCTTCCTGATTGCCTCTAACTGCTTCTGCCTGCCAGCCTGATCATCCCTTAACCACACCTCTGCCAGCCTGAGTGATCTCTAACTGCTCCCCTGCCAGCCTGTTTATCCCCAACTTCCCTCCTCTGCCAGCCTGGTAACCCCGCACTGCCCTCCCTTGAAAGCCTAGGCCCTCCCAACTGCCCTCCCCTGCTGGCTTACTTGTGGTGGCCAACTTGTGTCCACATGTGAGCAGGATCTTTGACCACATGGGGGCAGCCATCTTGTGTGTTGGAATGATGGTCAATCTGCATATTATCCTTTTGTTAATATAGATAACTCAAAATTAAAAAGGGAAGACTTAGAGATTCCAATATAATAAAAAGGTAATAATATGCAAATTGACCATCACTCCAATATACAAGATGGCTGCTCCCATGTGGATGGAAGATGGCCGCCAAAAGATGGCCAGCAGGGGAGGGCAGTTGGGAGGGACCGGGCCTACAAGTGAGGGCAGTTAGGGATGATCAGTCCTGCAGTAGAGGGCAGTTGGGGACAACGAGGCCTGCAGAGGAGGATAGTTGGAAGGGACAAGGCCAGTAAGGGAGAGGAGTTGGGGGCGATCAGGCCTGGAGGGGAGGATAGCTAGGACGGACCCAGGCCTGCAGGGGAGGACAGTTAGGGGCAATCAGCCCATCAGGGAGCAGTTAGGAGTCAGTCTGGCAGGGAAGTGGTTAGGGGGTAATCAGGCTGGCAGGCAGAAGCGGTTAGGGGCAATCAGGCAGGCAGGGAGGCAGGCGAGCACTTTGGGAGCCAGTAGTCCTGGATTGTGAGAAGGATGTCTCACTGCCCGTTTAAGCCCAATCCCACCAGGATTGGGCCTAAACATCCTTCTAGGGTTCCCAGTTTGGAAAGGGTGCAGGGTGGGCTGAGGGACACATACCCCCATGCACAAATTTCATGTACCAGGCTTCTAGTACATATATTATAATCAGGGCAGAGTGAAAGTTCTCACTTAGACCTCTAATTCAAAACATATTTTAGACTCAATCCAGATAGAGAAAGATCTGCATTTATTTAACCATTCTTTTCTTCACAACTCTACTTCAGAAGGAATTGAAGCATTTTTATATTCTAGAATCTAGATACCAAGTAAAATCAAGAGGTAGGTGTAATAAAAACATAGCTGTTGTAAGTAATATGTTTCATTTCATTGCTATTTGCTGAAATCCGACTATTTGCCTGGCCTTTTATTAGATGCTGAGGATAGTTACTATGGATATGATGGAAGGTACATTCCAGGATAAAGATGTGAAATTGAAAAACTAAAAAAGATTCTGAATGCCAAACTGTGAGCCATGTACTTGCAATAATGACAACAGATACAGGTCAGCACCTACACAGGTAAGATTCCCTGTATGTCTGGAAAGTGGGGTTAGCCATTTTTCAGACTGGAAGATCAGATTGCAGCTTTGTAAACAGAAGATAATATGGCTATGATCCTTTAAAAAATATTACGTCAAGATTCCTTTATCTAATAACACCTGAGAGGTACAGAGGATGCTTATTTCTAAAGTGTCATCATAGGCATAGTCTTACGTTATGCACATAAACTCCTAATGTTAAGCAGGTGAAAGATATTTTTGCCATTTTCATGTTAGGATGTCATTGGTTTTCTAAGATCAGACAGTTTACTTGGCACAAATTTATATTTTAAGGTGAGACTTTTTCAAACCTTAAAGAGCCAAGCCATATTTCCCTTTGAATAGCTGAATACTGCAGATCATGTTGATTGAAACATGCATGTACAACTTGCCGCAGGAGAGCCTTTAACTATGAAAGCAGAGGCTTGTGGCTCATATGGTCCATGTGTGAAACACACCCACTCATTTGGAAGGTTTCAAACCCGTGAAGAGCCTATCATTCTCATAACATAGCAAAATGTGGAGTGTTTACAAATACTGGCTTTTAAATTGGTTTTGCTCATCCATTCTGACTATATGAAGTTTAAACTAGTGTGAAATTATGAAATTAACTTTACTAATCACATTTGTAGAAAATATTTTCAATGCTGAAAACTAAGGTCAAAAGGTTAATTTATTGGCTTAGATTTCAGTAGTTATTAGTGAAGCATAACTGGAGTTCTGTTTACTTGAATCACATTTCCATGAACAGAAATTGCTTCATAACAGACTCATTCATGGGATTATGCAGAAATAAGGAGAAGAGTAGACAGCTGGACCTTGAACAAGAACATTGTTTTTTGAGCTCTGTTATCAGGGGAAAAGGTAAAAAATGAATTGCCCTTTAGTTATGTTATTACATGTATGTGAATGTATATATGTTTTCAAAGGTCTCTATGCCATCAAATAGGTATATGACCTTCTTGACATTTCCTTCTCTCTCACTCTAAATACAAAGTAGGCTTATAGCTTAAATTACTAAAATCAGACACAGTGGAGAAAGGCTATCATGACTTTGTCAGCAATGTTTAGACCTACAGACCCACTCCTATGCCTCTTTTTTAAAGAGCACTTGCACTTTTGGCCTGGAACTAATAACCTGCAGATCATAGAACCAGTCATTTGATGGACCCTGATGGGGAGAAAAAATATCCAATTGACTAACCCTTAGTTGCAGATGCCTTATACCTTTCATACTATTACTTAGAACAGATATATGTAGAGTGTGGCTTCTTTCTTTATCACTTCTCTTTTTGTTGACAGGGGATGAAGTTTCTTCATTGCTTAAGAAAAGAATGAGCATGTTTGATATATTTTTTACATTTTTATTGCAGCAATATAATATTCTGAATTAAAACACAACCTATTTTTCCTTCATAGCAAATGTGTTCTTTTTGCAATCCTTAGGCCAATAATAATTAACCTCGGTGCAGCCTTATTGCTCCAGGAAGCAGAGAATTCCAAAAGAACCCAATTAGAAAACCATGTGAAACTACTGGTTCTGAGTTCTAAATTCATTTTGGATTTTGATAGCAAGAACTATACATTTGCAATATTAACACACACACACACACACACACACACACACACACACCTTCATTTCCAATAAGTTTGACCTGGACTTCCAAATTAAAATTTAATAAACTTTGTTTCCTAAAACAGAGTCTAGAGAAATACAGAATAGTAGCAGAAAGGTTTTCTTTCCTGCAGAAGAAAAAAAAATGAAATATCTGAATAAGGGATAAAAACTTGGAAGAGGATTGAAAGGGAAGAATCTGAGCCCTAGCTGGTTGGGCTCAGTGGATAGAGAGTCAGCTTGCAGACTGAAGGGTCCCAGGTTTGATTCCAGCGGAGGACACATGCCCAGGTTGCAGGCTCAATCCCCAGTGGGGGAGGGGGAAGGGTGTGTGTGCAGGAGGCAGCCTATCATTGATTCTCTCTCATCATTGAGGTTTCTGTCTCTCTCTCCCTTCCTCTCTGAATCAATAAAAAATACATTTTTAAAAAAGAAAGGGAAGAACCTGAGAGTTGAGCTGTGAGTTTGGGAGAACACTTCCTGTTGCTTTTAATCTTTACTGTGGAAGTCTGGGGGAAGGTGGGGATGGATTGTGGCAGAAATCCAACATGCTTTAGATCTTAGGCTCTACAGCAGCAGTTTGTGACCCACAGGTTGAGAACCGCTAGCAGGGTCGCCTAAGACCATCAGAAAACACATATATTTACATTACAATTCATAACAGTAGCAAAATTACAGTTATGAAGTAGCAATGAAAATAATTTTATGGTTGGGGTCACCACAACAGGAGGAACTGTATTAATGGGTCATGGCATTAGAAAGGTTGAGAACCACTGCTTTAGGAAATGACAAGGAATTGGTGGATTCATGCCTCACTTCTTAGAGTAAGCCAATGTGTTTAAGCAAGAATGATTACTTAAGCATAGCACAGCACCAGAGTAGCCCACAGGTAATTGTTTATGTTGCTTAAAAGAATGAACTTGAGTGATTTTGTTTCCAGGTTTACTTAGAGACCACCATTAGATTGAACTTCCTGACTTACCACTGGATTTAGTCATTCTTTTTATAAATGTTCCAGGTACCCTGTGGAATGCAATCATAGGCCAGAAATCTGGAACTCCTATCTGCAAGGCTTTTTATTTCATCAACATTGTCTGAAAAACACAAAATTAAATATCTTAAGAGGGTGAGGCTCTGTCCTCACAGGCTGTAACATGGCTACTATCATGCACAAGCTCATTTGCACACTTAGTGGTAAATGTCTTACACATTTCACAGCTGTGTTACATGTGGGTTCTATCTTTTTGAGCTAAGATGTCTTAAGGGGGAATTCACTGGTAGCACACATGGGATCCCACTCAGAGGCAGAGCTTCCAAACAATGCCAAGTCTTCATTCAGACAACTGCAATCTGGTTGCATATTAGGAATTATCATGAGATACCCCAAGCCAGAATCACTGGCCTCTGTGGCCTCTGCTAAGCCTTCCTCAATCTGCTTCACCCAAACAAAAAGAAGGCCACTAAGCTCTCTCAACAGACAACCTGGGACTCCAAAACTATACCAGACAACCCTAACTGGTTTGGCTCAGTGGATAGAGCATTGGGCTGTGGACTGAAAGGTCCCAGGTTCAATTCCAGACAAAGGCATGTACCTTGGTTGCGGGCACATCCCCAATAGGAAGTGTGCAGGAGGCCGCTGATTGATGTTTCTCTCTCATGTCCCTCTCTCTTCCTCTCTGTAAATATATTAAAAAAGATTATTCTGACATTAGATACACACACACACACACACACACACACACACATGCACACATAAACGCACACAAACTTACTAGACAGATCAGTTTCCTGCAGCAAGTCAGCTTCCCAGAAAATTCCCAGAGAACATAGTCTTCCCCCAGCCCCACCACCCAGTAGATCTTGAAATAATTTATTCCTCCTTGCAGTGCATATATTGTATATAAGTTTACTATCAAAATGTCAACTCATCTACAGCTCAGTCAGGCCCCAAAGAACTGGGTAATCAGTATTCTATGCCCACCAGGCTCAGCACAACATGGAACCAATACAGTATCAAATTAACTAATTATATTAATTAGCTATTGATTTTAAATATCTCTGTTGAGCTAAAGCAGTGGTCAGCAACTGCAGCACACGAGCCACATGTGGCTTTGGCATCCTTGAGTGTGGCTCTTCCACAAAATGCCATAGCCTGAGTGAGTCTATTTTGAAGAAGTGGTGTTAGAAAAAGTTTAAGTTTTAAAAATTTGGCTCTCAAAAGAAATTTCAATTGTTGTAGTGTTGATATTTGGCTCTGTTGACTAATGAGTTTGTTGACCACTGAGCTAAGGTAATAGGATAGTATAGTTGCAAGAAACAGAAATATATTGAGGCTGATTAAAGATAACTCATTAAATAGTAATCTCTCAGAACCCTGAGCACTGATTTCACACTATTGAGGTGGAGCCAAGGTAAACACAAAGGCAACCTGTTTAGGGTTCCTGGTTAGGACATCCACACCATCCCTGCAGAGGGCCAGGGTACTAGTCTGCTATAAGGAGACAGTGTGCAATTAAGCTGATTATAGCTGCCACTCCACCTTGGATGACTCTTATGGCACTTGTTATTCTGTCACTGGTTTCCAATTTAATATCTGGGGAATGTGTGCTGCATGGAGTACCTGGCACACCAGTGTGGCAAGGGAGGCCGGGAAAGCCATTAGCTGAGCTTTTTATCGATCTAGCAGGAAGTAAATGTACTTTCCTATAAACCTCACAAAGTGGTAAATGTCCTTGACTAGAACAGGAACCCACATTCAAAGCAACAGGAATGGGTAAAAAGAGTATGCTTTTTGGGCAATCACTTGTTGACATTGTTTTTGAGATGACTGAGGGAATTAACATATAGAAAACATTTGAAATAGATTTTGGCAAGTTGCGTTATGCATATTAGCGATGGCTATTATTATTGTCACTAGAGGCCCGGTGCACAAAGATTTGTGCAAGAATAGGTCTTCCTTCTCCTGGCTGCCGGCACTGCCTTCACTCTGGCCAGAGCCACCTTTCCACCTTTGCTCCGAGCAGAGCCACCTTCTGCCTCTCTTCTTGTCATACCAATTTGCATATTTCCTCCTTATTGTCTGTGGGAGCCACCATCTTTGATGCGGAGTTAAAGTCAATTTTATATTCTATCTTATTACATAAAGTAAGAATGGCTAACATATCTTATGGAAATGAATCAACATGGCTGTAGTGGGCCAAGTGGAGACAGACATGCATCAGTGGGAAGGCAGGCAGCATTTACACCTGCCCATCACAGTTCCCTTTAAGAGGTTCCTCATGTTACCTGGGCAGGAAGAAAACGATCATTGAGTTCATAGAAAGTTTACTGGCACCGATATTTATATTTACATACTCTGACTTACTTGTCTAGAAAAGAAATAACGTAAGAAGTTGCATTGGTAAGTCAAATTCAAGCATATTCAGAATTTCCAGTGGCCAAGGCAGATGGTGACCAACTTGAAAATAAAGTTGTTATCATGAATCCGCAATGAGAGGCTGCTGAGGTCTAGTCTAGATTATCAATGACAATTATAAGAGTGTCAGTATCATAGTTCATTTTCATATTATCAAAATCATGATGAGCTTTTCTACAGGGGAAGTTTGGATTCAGGCTGCATCTCTAACTTAATTCTTTCATGAACACGACCTCAGAGAACCTTTCTCCCATAACACCTTGCACTAACTGAGGAAGAAATACAGTGAACAGAGAAAAGGTAATTTTGAAGACAGCTCTTAAAATTTTGAATAGAGGGCTGGTAAATAGCTAGTCTTGACCAGAATGAAAATCACTAAATGTTTGTTCATGTGTGGATCCATGAATAACTATCTGTTTAACAAATATTTATTGAGCAATTTTACAAGCAAGAGACTATTATAGTTGGTGGGGATCCTAAAATATAAACAAGAGAATGAGCTCCTTGCTTTTATATGTTTTATATTCTACAGGGGAGACTGTGGCATGATAAATTATCATCCTGAACTAAGTTGATTCTTTCGTTCTGTATTTAGTTTCCACTCCCATAGCCTAAGGAAAGCAAACAGCTGTTATGGCCAGTTGACTCTAAATTCCTGAATGAGTGAGATCCCTACTTTTAGTGTGGAATATGGGCTCCCAGAGGAGCAGGTGCGAGTAGGAAGATTCCCAGTAGGTATGGTGTCCACACTAGTCACTATTAACCATGGACTTGCAGCTGGACTAATGGCTGTGGGGCCTTTAATGAAGTGGGGAGCTAATAAGGTCTTAAGTTATCTATGTGATAATCAACACAACAACACAAGCCCACTTTGTCCTCGAGGAATTAGCCCAGCCCCAGTTGATACAAAGGGGGTCACCTGACAATTTATTTTTTCTCTAGTCCTTAAAGAGGGAAGCCAGTGGCACTTTTATTTATTTATTACTTTAATGGAAACATTTGGCATTGTACCTCTACAGTATTGGCTCTGGTTTATATCTGTTGTCTAGATTTGTGATAATTTATTTTTATTTTTATTTTTTTTAATCTTTATTGTTCAGTTTATTAATTACATTGTTTCCCCTTTTTATCCCCCTATAGCTTCCCTCCACCCTGTACCTATCCCACCCTCCCCCCTCACCTCCCCCTCCCCACTGTCCTCTCCCATTGTTGCTAGATTTTTGTCCAGTCTCTTGCTGCACTTCCCACAACCCTTTTCTCCCCAAGAATTGTCAGTCCATTCCCTCTCTATGTCCATGTCTCTGTTATATTCACCAGTCTATCCTGTTCAACAGCCTATCAATTCACTTGATTTTTATGTTCATTTGTTGATAGATGTGTATTTGTTGTTGCTAGTTTGCACTTTTACCTTTTTCTTCTTCCTCTTCTTAAAGAATATCTTTCAGCATTTCATATAATGTTGGTTTGGTGGTGATGAACTCCTTTAGCTTTTTCTTATCTGCGAAGCACTTCATCTGACCTTCAATTCTGAATGATAGCTTTGCTGGATAGAGTAATCTTGGTTGTAGATTCTTGCTGTTCATCACTTTGAATATTTCTTGCCACTCGCGTCTGGCCTGCATCGTTTCTGTTGAGAAATCCGCTGACAGTCGTATGGGTGCTCCCTTATAGGTAACCAACTGTTTCTCTCTTGCTGCTTTTAATATTCTCTCTTTGTCTTTTGCTCTTGGCATTTTAATTATGATGTGCCTCGGCGTGGTCCTCTTAGGATTCCTATATATTGGGGTTCAGTGCACTTCCTGGAATCGTAAGTCAATTTCTTTCACCAGGTGTGGGAAGTTTTCAGTCACTATTTCTTCAAATAGGTTTTCATTGTCTTGGCCTCTCTCTTTTTCTGGCACCCCTATAATTCTGATGTTGGTATGCTTGAGGTTGTCCCAGCGGCCTCTTACAGTATCTTCAATTTTTTGGATTCTTTTGATTTCTTGCTTTTTCAGCTGAGTGGATTTTACCTCTTTGTATTTCAAATCTTTAACTTGGTTCTTGGGGTGCTCCAGGGCACTTTCAGGTCTTTGTATAATATTTTTTGTTTCAGTCAGTGTATGCTTAATTTCTGGTTGGTCCTTTTTCATATCCTTGAGAGTCTGCTTTATATCCTTGAGGGTTTCATTCATTTCCACGTTGGTCTTAATAATTTCTTTGAAGCTCTCGTTTATATCCTGGAGGGTGTTGTTCATTTTCTTGTAGGACTCACTCATTTCCTTTGTGGTCTTGCTTATTTCCTTATAGGCCTCGATCTTTTGTTGGAACCTCTTAAAAAACCCTATAACCGTGGTTCTGAATTCCATGTCCAGTCGTTTTTTTTCCTCCATTTCTTTCACATCTGATTTCTTTCCATGTTGCTGCATGGTGGCTGCTTCCCTGAGTTGGTCAATTAGCTTTGTGTGGTAGACGTGCTACAAGGGACAGTGGCTCAGCCTCCCCAGTTACCTGAGGTGGATATGGGCTGCACAGTCTTGCTGAAGTTAAGTTCAGTTAATCGTTGTTAGCACTTGGAGGGTTGACCTCCAGGCCAATTGTCTGTGAAGCTCAGCTGTGCTCAGGTTGGGTGGGCGGAGTCTCCGGGCCAAGCAGACAGCGTCAGCTCTGCCCTATGCAGCCCCAGGGACTCTGTGCCGGGGGCAGTGGCTGCCCGCACCTCTGAGAGAGAGCCGCTGCGGAGCTCCACCGGCTGCAGGGGAATTCAGACTTTCCCAAAATGAGTCTGCATGCGCAATGGCTCACCCAGGATCGTAAAACAAAGCAGTCTGACGGTTTTCCGAATGAGAGACAAGTCGCTGTGTGTTCTCTGCGCCGTCACGCAGCCGAGCTGTTCGCGCGAGCTGCCTTTCCACAAGCTGGGAGACCCGGCAGCCCCCGAGCTTCGGTGTGCCCTCCCACTGTCCAGTTTTCACCCCGTGTGATGGTGGGTTCTCTGGACTTCGCCCAGAGCTGGAGAATCAGCCCAGTAGGACGCCTTTCTCTCCCTGTTCGAGAACACTGGCCGGTTTCCAGCCGCCCGCCCTCTCCGCCCTCTCCGCGGCGTGCGCTCCAAACCTCTCTCCGGGCGAATCTTTCAACGCCGTCCGCTGCCGCTCCTCCGGGTCACAGTGTCTTATCTTCACTTTTATTTGTGGAATTTTCACTCGGCGAGCTTTCTGGTGATTCTGGAAGGTGTTTGTTCTTTCGTTAAGTTGTAGTATTAAAATTGCTGATTATGACGGCAAGATAGGTGTTTTGCCTCTGCCGCCATCTTAGTTCCTCCGATTTGTGATAATTTAATTCATAGAGACTCAGATCCCTTTGACCTCCTACGGGGCATCCTGTGAGTTTCCTGTATGGATGATTTAAATGCACTTATCCATATGGACAGGACATCACAGGTACTTTAGATCCTTGGGAGGTTGTGTTTGTGTTTGGGAAGGGGAGATAAGCCATGTGGAAATTCAGGTACTTGCTGTCTTACTTACTCTCTGAGTCCCTCCCTAGAAGATTCTGTGTCTTATATCTTTAGTCAATTTGAAGGAAGCTACATTTAAGTGATTCTATTTTTGTTTTAGAGCTGACATATACTGAATTTGGTCAAAGTTTCCTCTGTGAATAGTAGGTTATATGTTGTAGTAATGTCAAGGAAAAGAAGTGCAAGCAGCAATGGGACTTTATATGATACATATACTATATATTTACACATATAATCTATACATATAAAGAGGTAATATACTAATTTGTCCATTACTGTGTTCCAGTTAGGACCAGTCTGTGGACTGGGATGGGAGCGAGGAGTTCTGCCCCCAGTGTTAAAGTCACGCTGCCTGCATGTGTGTCCCCACCCAGCGCTGAGGTGAAGCTGCTTGCCTGCATCCCTGGTTAGGGATGTGACACAGCCTGCATACGTCCCAGTTCAGCGCTGATGTGATGCTCTGTGTTTGTGTGTGTGTGTGAGGGGGGAGCAGGGGGTTTGCGCTGGGCTTGACGGGGAACGTCAGGCCACACTCCCCACCCCAGTTTTGGGCCTGGACACCTCAGGCCATGCCCCCCACCCCAGCACCTGGCCAGGGTACCTCAGGCTGCAACCCACCCAGCAGGTCTTGATGGAGGATCTCAGGCCGTCCCCCCTACCCCAGTGCTGGGCCGGGAGTTCTCAGGCTGCAGCCGCCTACTTGGCACCAGGCTGAGAGATCTCAGACTACGCCCCCTGGGTGACCTGAGGCTTTTCCCCCTCCCCAACCCTCCACTCCCTAACCCAGAGGGGCTTGACGGAGGTGGGGACAGCCGGGCCTGGGTCTCCTGCATTTTCAAAGTGCAAGCGGGTGGTCGGTGTCTATATTTAAATGAAGGCACAACATTAAACATAACATAATGAAAACTCAGACTTTTATTAGAAATGCATTTGCATACATCTCTCTATTGTTTAAAATTATGTGTTTTTTCTCCCCACACATTGTTGTAAGGTTTTCAAAGGTGGCCCAGGTATCTTAACGTGACTGCAACACTAAGTTCAAAAGACAGATGAGAAGTCACCATTCAGAGTTCTTGCTGTTCATGATCTTTGTCTTAGAGTTATAAATTGTAATACAGATTTTTAGTTCAGGTAATTTGTCCTTGTTTCTTTTCTGGTTGCATAAATTGGTAATGGGATGTGAGAAATGCATTTCATTTAAAAAAATAAGTGTTTCTATCTAACAATCACTGACTTTTAAAAACCACCTGTGTAGGGTTGAAATTTGTTACATTTAATTTCTCATAGACTGGCTCCTGAGTTCCAAGTATGAAAGCTTCAAGTGAAGCTGATAGCTAGGAAGGAAAACATGCAGCTGGTGACCATGATTGACCTTCTGACCTGCAGTGGAGATGTGAGCCAACATTGCAAGTGGTCCCTTCAATTCTTTCATAGGAACATTGTCATAGACCATTTTTGATGAGAAGACATTTTGCCACTGTGGAAAGTAAAAATAGGAAATGTTTCACCTATTTTCATTTCCATTTAGTTGTTAACATTACTCTGAAGTTGGAGATAAGGGTTAGTCTTTATGTAAAAATGTGAAGTGCATTGTGGGTGCAGAACAGAATGCAAATCTAGCTGATCAGAAAGACAACTATTGAGGACTCGGTGTGTAGAGAGGTGAGCTTTTAGAAAAGGGCATTGGATTTTCTAAGCATACTCTCTGTTTAATTATCTAATAGTCACTTGAACTGTGAATAGTTACTTTTCAAATTCTCAGATTTCTTCCATAAAGTTATTTTTAAATTAACAGACATATTTTTTTCTGCTAAATAATTATATATGTTCTCTTTTGCTTTAAACTGTCTAATTATGTTACTCTTACCAACTGAATCAGTAAGAATCTGTTAAACATCTCTGAGGTTCTGTTAAAGATCTCTTCCTGTATGAGGAGGTTATCAATGGCTTTTATTATTACACAACTAATTTCAAATGTCATATGACATTATATCAGTTTCAGGTGCACAACATAGTAATTAGACATTTGTAACCCTTGTAGGCATCACCCTAATAGGTCTAGTACCCATGTGGCACCATAGCAGTTATTACACTACAATTGATAATATTTTGGACTGAAACAGCCTTTAACAAAATAATCTTTTCTGATAAACTAGAGGCCCAAGGCATTGATTTCATGCAAGGTGCTCAACCCTTGCAATCCCAGCTGCCTCCAGACCTCTGCGGCCTCACCCACTGGTCATTCTGAAAGGTAGTTCCACTGTCCAATCTAATTAGCATATTAGCTCTTTATTATATAGGATTTAAGGTGAGCTTTCTTCAATTCTCAATTTTAGTCTAGCTATGAAGTTGAATAGTCTTGGATTCTTTTGCGAGTTTGAGCCATTTCAACTTAATTTGTAACTGGATTTATTTTTCTTTCACTAAGGATTTTTTGATCATGCAGATTTGCTTCTAAGCACCATTCTCAGGTGTCTACCTTCTGACTGTCAGTTTCTAAATCCATCTATTCTAGAAAATAGTGGTCACAGAGTCAAGGTAGAAAAGGAAGAAACTTAGAATAGGTGAGGTGAGGTTTTTGTTGTATGGGTGTTAAATTTGACAAACTCTGAGTTGTATATATAGGTGCACACACATGCCTGTTGAAGGCCTAAGTGGAGCAATATTAAGGTGTTTGACTTTTAGGGCACAACAGTTGTTTGGGTATATACTTTTTATCTTTGTAGCATTAATTTGACTTCATTCTTTACTATAAAACAATCTGAATATATTGTCTGATTCTAGAACAAATAGACCCCTGGGAAAGTCATCAGACAATATGCCTGACTAGAGGCTGGTATTTCATGTTGCACAAGTTATTACCTGGTTCCCACACTTCCCACACCTCTCATGGGCACTAATTGTCATTGGCACTGGCAGACTGTGCGGACTGTCCAGTTAAAGTGAATGGACATGACATCTAGAACTCCCTTTCCCAATCAGAGAGACTTCTAGGAGGAAGGGTTTTGGTAAAAGCCTGGAGTTACGGTGTAAAAAAAAAGGGTCCAATGACTTCTCTATATAGAGGAGTTCCTACTCCATATCCTCATGATCACACTGTGGCTTTAATAAGTAAAATAAAATCTGCATTCTAAGTCACGGTAACAACTAACACATTTCCTCCCTGTTCATTCTAGGCTCAAAAGGACACTCAGATATTGGGTCTAAGTGACCACACCATACTCAGAGGGCCCATAGTAAATATCTGTGCTAATTAAAAGGTAATGTCTATCTTTATCCTTGGCTCTATTTCAGTTATATAGTCTATACCCATTCATGCCAGTTGCAAATTAGGACCAACAATCTATAATAATATGCAAAACTACTGAGGAGTTTTGAATGTAATTTGTTATTGAGAATATCAGTGTTTTCCAATTTAAAAGATATAACAGAAAACTTTCTAGAGTGTTTACAACCTACACCATTTTCATCTTCACTGTTCATGTCCTGACATTCCATGCCTATGACTTTTTTTTGAGAGGTGACATTTATTTACTGAGATTAATAAGAATCAGTGTTCTAGAAGCACTGATTCAGGCTGAAACACAGATGATGTTCCAACCAGGAGACAAAGGCCACAGGCAGCGGGAGGGAACAGCTTCATCAACAGAAGGAAGGCATTTCTATTGGTGCAAATAACATGACATAGTTATATCAATTCTAAGCAATGTTTTTAATTTTCAGTCCAGTAGTTAGAATAACTGATTTCTTAATTTTTTTTGGAAAAGGTCACAGAAATAAGTTACATTGTTTGTTGCTTTTCTTGGTTCACATCACCCTATTTGCAACCCCCAAATACCAATTAGATCAATAAAAGGAAATAAAAAATTAAATGTCCACTGGGAAGAAGAACCGACTCACTTGAACTATTAACAAATTAAACTTAACACCAATTTGGACTCTGGTAACCTGCCTATAACAAATCTGAATTACTTAAAGCCTTATCTGTCCCCTCCATCACTCTAAAATGTGCCTGAACTTTTTTATAAAAATGAGCATTCATGGTCAGTCTTTTACTTTTTAAAAAAATATATTTTTTATTGATTTCAGAGAGAGGAAGGGAGAGGAACAAAGAGAGAAAAACATCAATTATGAGAGAGAATTACCAATCAGTTGCCTCCTGCATGCCCACACTGGGGACTAAGCCCACAACCCAGGCATGTGCCCTGACCGGCATCAGACAATGACCTCCTGGTTCATAGGTCGATGCTCAACTATGGAGCCATGCCAGCTGGACCAGTATTTTACATTTTTTAACTTGAAAATATCTTTATTTAAAGACATATTTATCATTTTGTGAGTCATTGCAACCTAAAAAGCTATCACAGAAAATGAGCAGAAATGTAATATCTACATAAGAACAAATATTGAAAACGGCACTAGCAAACAACCATATTTTTTTTATTCTTCTAATTTTTTAAACAAACTGTTGGGAAAAAGTATATGCCTGTCAGCTCTGAGTCAGCTGTCTTCCTATTTGCCTTCTCATCAGCTCTAATTGGAAATGGAAAATCAATCTAATTTTTTTCCTGGTCATGTGCAGGTTGATACTTTTCACAACCCATGATTCCCCCAAATAAATGTTGTTATACTTACCAAAGACTGCATGTGAGGGGCCTGCATCATTCAATTAGATTTTGTTAAAATTAAAAATATATATATATTTTGTTGGAGATCTTAGGAGAACTTACAGAATTGGGATCATAGGAATGGGAAAGGATTGAGTGTCTTAGAGTAGATCTAGGCACATTTCTTCCCTCTATTTCTATATATTTTCTCTATAGCTCTACAAAGGCTAACCTCCTCTTTTATAAGACCCTTATCTTACACAAAACATAACTTGCAATGAATTACTTAAATATGAGACTTGAAACCATAAAACTCCTGGAAGGAAACATAGGAAAGTTCAGTGAATTATCACAACATAAACCGTAACTTTAACTAAAGGTAGGACAGTATGATCACTTAAACAGCCCCACATTCATGGCTACTTCTAATGGTTACTCCTTCCTTTTCCCATCTACTGATTTCTAATGCCATATATCAATTTTTCTTATTTGGGGACTTTATGTGAATACTAGTTTCCTGGTACATAAAATTTGTGCACAAGGGGGTGGGCTTTACTCAGCCCAGCCTGCACCTTCTCCAACCAGAGATCCCTTGGGGGATGTCCCACTGCTGATTTAGGCCCAATCCCACCAGCAGTTGAACATCCTTCTTGCAATCTGGGACCACTGGCTCCTAACCACTCACCTCCCTGCCTGCCTGATAACCTCTAACTGCCCTCCCCTACTGGTCTGATCTTGCCCCCAGTTGCCCTCCCTTGCCAGCCTGGTCTCTCCCCCAATGGCCCTCCCCTGCAGGCCTGATCTCACCCCCAACTGCCCTCCCCTGCCAGCCTGGTTGCCCTCAACTGCCCTCACCTGCCAGCCTGGTTGCCCTCAACTGCCCTCACCTGCCAGCCTGATCTTCCCTAACTGCTTCTGTCTCAGCCCCACCCCTATGGCTTTATGCAGAAGAAAGTCAGACATCTGGAAGATGGCCAGTTGACCTGATCTAATTAGCATATTACCCTTTTATTAGTGTAGATAGATTATATAGGATAGTATTGCTTAAGTGGCGATGGGGGGAGGGAGGGAGGAAGAAGGAAGCCTTTTTGAGCAGGGGGGGATGCTCTTAGCAGAAAAATACAGGATCCCTATATTTGGACTGATAGCCAGCCATATGCACTATACTGCCAAACCAGTCATTAAAAAATTGAACTGCTTTCTTACACCTCACACCAAACAGCCCTTAAAACCCCTCCTCAGCCCCCACCTTAGATTCTGTCTTCATAGTTCACCCAGATTAGGTTCTGATTGGTCAGTTTCTATACCAGCATCAGAATCTTCACCTCCTAGGCAGCTATTGGCTCCTCACAGTTCACCCAGGTTGACTATGATTGGTTGGTTTCTATGCCAGTAAGCATCTCCAGGCCTATCTCTGGGCCTGATCAGAGAGGCAGGGCTATCAGCAGCCCCAGCCCGCTGGTGAGGCCAGGAGAGAATGAGAAGCAAGGGCTGATCAATAGCTACTACAGAGGCTGCAGATTATACCCTGCTTCTCTCTCCAAGACTGATCTGCAGCCCCTGTGGCAGTCAGTGTTTGGTTGCTGCAGCACCTGCAGCAGGGCAGTCATTGCTGGGTCACCGCAGCAATCTAGCACTGAGTGCAGGACTGACTTCCAGTGTGCAGTTGTCCATTAGGTTATTTTGAACATTACGGACCTGATTTTACTGTAAATGGACAATTGACTTCATCAAGAGTCTTGCACACAGTGCTGCTGCAGTCATTCTTATGTGTGTCTTTTATGCACATATGTACTCAGTCCGGTTGGGTAATGCTTAACAGTGAAATTGCTTGGCCATTAAATATTCGATGCATTTCATGATGTATCACAGTACTGTGGAATTCTTGTGTGCACTGTGTCATTTTCTTACCCATCCCCAGTTGCAGTTCTCCCCAGGCTCCGGTTCCTGTCTTTAATGTCAGCTGCTTGGGTAGATGATGATTGCTCTAGCACTGCAACTTCAATTTCGTCAATAACTAATGATATGCTTCACTTTGGGTCTTTTGAATATTCTTTTTGTCAAGTACTTATTTAAAAGTCTTACCCATTTTTTAAAAATTTGATTGTGTGCATTTTTTAATTAATTGGTCTTTTTGTAACTCATTATTTTAATGTGTATCTTAGGCAGAAATTTGTTTAAACAATTTTTATCTGGTTTGATTGAACTTATTTGTCTTAATATTTCATTTCCTCAGTAGCCAGCCCAGGCATCTCCCTGAAGTCCAGATTTATATGTCTAATTTCCTAGTAACATCCCCACTTGAGTCTCTATCAGTCACCTGTGCAAAGAGCCTCAGAGACATGGACTCTTTTTGAGACTACTGTTGAATTGCCTCTACTTGTTAACTTACTTCCTTTCTCTCTGTGCTTTTATTGTCTATGAGTGAGTCATTAATGATATTAAAATCTGTCCCCTACCATATAAGTTAGGGGAAATTCATTTAAAAGCTTCACAAATGTTGGACCCTTAACTTCCAGGGCAGTTATTACTGCATCTCTTCTTTTTCTCTGATTTTATTTGTATTTTAACAATAAGAAAGAGGAAAACAAATATGGAAGTTTGTAAGCTGTGATTATAGGTTACTTTTGTCATTAACTGAAATTTACAAGAATTATTTTTGATATTTGGTTAATACTTTGGTATTAATTTGTTGTTTTTATTTAATTACTAATATACACAATGGAGAACAACCTACTTTAAAAATTTTTACTATATCCAGTGTGATTTTCTTGGTATTTATAATATTATTATTAGCATTTTGCTACCTCCTGATTCAGCATTTTATTAATTATCTCAGCACTCTGCAACCACTATCACACTCAGCCCACACTCCCAAAATAGCTCAATTAAAAATTTGAATAAATACATATTCAATGTTTTCATTTTTCTGACTTTAAAAAATTATAAACTGCTGTTCTAAGTGCCATATCATGGGTATAGTCTCTTATTTTTTGTATGTATTTTGCAGTTTTCTATGGTTAATAATAGACCCTTTTAAAAAATTAGCTTGTTTTTCTTAGGATCTTCGGATTGCCAAAACCGGTTTGACTCAGTGGATAGAGTGTAGGCCTGCGGACTGAAAGGTCCAGGGCTCGATTCTGCTCAAGGGCAAATCCCCAGTAGGTGGTGTGCAAGAGGCAGCTGATCAATGTTTCTCTCTCATTGATGTTTCTGATTTTCTATCCCTCTCCCTTCCTCTCTGTAAAAAATCAATAAAATATATTTTAAAAAAGAATCTTCAGATTAATCATCCCACAGTGTATCAACTCTGCAAATCTTTTTGGGTAACATTATGTTCCCCAAGATACAATTGATCAAATAATCCCTCTGCTCCATTGTCAGTGTCCCCAGGGTTTCCTGGGATCTGCAGTGCCTCCCATGTTCTCTGGCTGTCACCCAGCTATCATCTTGGGGCTCCCCTCACCTTTTCCATGTCACCCAGCTGTCACCCAGAGGCTCCCCTCACCTTTTCCATGTTGCCCAGCTGTCACCCTAGGGTTTCCTCACCTTTTCCATGTCAACCAGCTGTCACCCTGGAGTTTCCTTCACCTTTTCGATGTCCCCAACTGTCATTTTGGGGCTCCCCTCACCTTTTTCATGTGTGGAATGTCTTCTTTCCTACATATCTGATTTTACCTTTCTTTCTTTGTTTACTTGTTTTGTGGTTCTGAGGAACCTTCAGCTGCTTTATGAGAAAGGGGTAATGGGAACTTCGTTTATTTTCCAAACTTTGTCTCTCTAGCAATGTCTATTCCGCTCTCATTACTGGATTAGAATTCTAGGTTGAAAGCAAGTTTAACTTAGTTTGAAGATATGTTTTCCCATTTCTTCTGCCTTTTACTGTTGCTATTGTGGACTTAGGAATCCTTTTGATTATTTAGCTTTTGTTAATTTTTTTGAATCTCTGGAAACTATAAAACTGTATTTGATCTCCAGTATTCTCAAATTCAACAGAATAAAAATCATTTGATACCACTGTGCCCTCTAACCCCAAGATTAAATGTCTTTTTATTTTAAGGAAGAAGTATTTTTTAAAAATGTCCTCCCCATCAAATCATGTTGTTCTTTTTCTGAAACCTCGGTAGTCAGATTATAGATCTCTCCTCAAGTTCCCTATTCCATTTTACATATTCATTTCCATTAACTCCTGTGTCTTGCACTGGAAGCTTCTTCGTGATGCTGAACTGTTTCTTATACTTCAGAGGGAGGCAGGGAAAGGCTCTGTGAGGGCACAGGCTAGCTGCCATTCAGCTACTCTAGCATTGGAGCCTTGCCACCTGACTTCTGGGAAGTGTTCAGGCTTTTCCCCGGGACATTCTTTAATTCACGGTAACACAGGATTATATTCCTTATCCCCACTCCTGTCTCCAGGGGCATTGGGTGCTCCAACCAGCTTCTTCATATCAATAGTTGCATCTTCAGTTTCCCAAGAGCTCACAGATTTATTGGAGAAATATTATAAAGTATTTTTTTCAACATTCAATATAAACTACAACAAAACCGGGGACATTTGAACACATGATGAATATTATCACCATAATCAACAAATGGAAATCTGTACAAGACAGTTTTGAGATTAGAGATAAAAAACCAGGAGTCAGGTAGTTGTATTATATAGAAGGATCCTTTATGAATTTTGAAGGTGGGATGTGCCTAGTTTTGAAGAGAAAAAGTTAATTTTATGGCAAAATAATGGTTTTGTGTTTTCCCCCAAAGCTTCCATTTTAGTGAATGTGAATTATGTCCATCAAACCAAACATAGATAGTTAGGTGCAGCCCATTTTTTTTAGAGGCCAACTTGCTGCTTTGTTGGCATAAAATGTACAAATAAAGCTTCAGGTAATAAGTGAAAAATATTTGAATGGAATGCCAGTTTTAAATACATGTCAAATAGCAACACTAAAACCCTAAGTTATTTTATAAAGAAACTTTCACAGTTACAAACCCTGTTTAACATGGAAATATTATTCATAGGTCTGACTATTCTCAACTTCTGATTTTTCTGAAGGACAGAGGGTAGCTATGTTTTTAAAAAATTGAATGTAAACTTATTTTCATAGTTTATAAAAAATTCATTTTATTTTTAACAAATTTATAAAAATCTGAGTGTTCTACCTTTATGTGGATAAGCTTAACAATAAAATAAAACATTTGGGGCAGTAAACAAACAACTAATACAGATGATCCCTGGCAGGGTTTCACGTGGCCACTTCCGGTTCTTGGAGAACAGCCATTATAACTCAATTTGTCAACATCATTTCCTCATCACAGCACTGTGAAGTGCTCACAGGCATCTGACATGATGAATCTGAGACTCATTTTTGTAAGTAATTTGTACGAATGCTTTCCTGGTATGCAAATATATATACAAAACGTGATGAAATTTTTAAAACTTCGCAGAAGTTGTGAGAAATCGATGGGAATTCCCTCCATAGACTACAGAAACCCACAGTGAGGCATATGTTCATGTTATTTGAGCTATGTCATGCCTGTTACCCTAAATCCAGAGAACCTTAGTTTTAGGAAGGGGCCTGAGTCTCCATGAAATGTCATCTCATGACTCCATCTCCTCTCGCTTAACTTGCAAAATTATAGAGATGATTTATTGCTGATTTAAAGCATGCTAGGCTCTCTGCTCAAACCTCTCCTTTATGAATTGATTTTGCCTTATTAAATAAAAACATGAAACATACTAGTAAGGCCCTTTTGTAGTTAAGGAACCTGCTCAGTAAAACTGCTATACTGTATATAAATTCCATGATACTTCATAAGACTAAGTGGAGAGAAATATAGTCAAGGTTTAAGCCATGTAGTCTCAATGCATAGATCTCGGAATTACACCCAGTCAGCAATGGAGATCTGCATACCACCAAAAGGACCCTATACGTTTTGTGGTCATTGTTCTTGGGCAGCAGACAAGGGAAGCTGTAAAGGATTTTATTTCTGGAGTGAGAGTGGATTTGAGATAAAAGGAAAGCATGAGCTTCTTCAGTAGTATACAAGGTTAGGGAAAGCAACGTAGTATAGAGCCTTCAGCATTTGTCAGACACTGTGCTAGCTGCTCAACCTGGACCGTGTAATTTAATCTTCAAGAAAACCAGATTGGATGGATAGTGCCATTTCTCTTTTAACTTAAAGAATCTGAAGTTCAGATAGCTAATGCAGACACCCAAACTCAGACACCTAGTCTAAGCAGTAGGCATTAGTAGTCACTGTTTGGAAGATCATTAAAATAATCCATTCCTAACCTTACTCCTCACCCCATCACTATAGTGACTCAGTGGTCCTCTCTCTCCTCTGCCCGCTGTGGGTGCTGTTCTTCATTTCAGCCCCATGTTGTTGTTTAATCCTCACCAGAGGATAGGTTTATTAGTTTTATTTTGAGAGAGAGAGAAAAAGAAGAGAAACATCAATCGCTCCCCCCCTCCATCCCCGCGACTTGCACAGGGACCCTAATCGAAGTCACAACCTTTTGGTGTAGGGGAGGATGCTTCCACCAAGGGAACCACTAGAGCCTCAGGCTCACGTTTTCCTTGTAGTTTGTGTGTTCTCATGGGCTGATTGTACCCTGAGAAGTGGTTAGGGAACAAGTGTCTTGAGAGAGGGAAGTGAAGGTCTCTCGCCTGCACATCTGTCCCTAGGATGTGGGGGAGCACCGAGACCCTGTCCCTGTGTGTACTGCGCAGAGCACACATGGGAAGCAGACCTGAGAGCCCGCTTTGAAAGTTATCAGTAAACACAGGATGTAGCATAAAGACAAACACAATTGGGGTTTCACTGTGATGCTTATCAATGCTAAACATATATTTTCAGACGTCCTGCTGAGTAACTAATTAGATTTTGAAAGGAAGTTGAGCACTTTGAGAGAGAGATGATTCAGTTTTTAGATATTATTATTGTTCTAATTCTTTCTGATGAAGGATTAATTTCATGGTACTAGAATAATGTAATTGTTTATGATCAGGTAAATATTCAAAGCATATGTTTGTTCATCTTCTCACTGAATCCTGCTATTATTTTGAGTTTAATTAGCCAAGAAGAAACAGTATTTTTTCTTCCATAAAGTCTACCACATTTTATCATCAAAAGTAAATACTTTTCTCTAGTAGTTCCAAGTGTAAATGTAAAAGTCTGAAGCAATTTATAAATTCTTTATTCTTTCTTGGATTACTCATTCTTTTAAAAAATGTTATTACTCCCCCTGACCTCACTTCATATTTTCTCCCTCTTTTCACTCTAACTTTCTTATTATAGTCTAGTTCACTACTATCCATTAGAATAGAAATTTCAAAACTAAATATGCACCAATATTTGTGAAACGTTACATTAATGTCGAAAGAAAGCTTTGGACATTATCAAATTATATTACCAATTCATAAATAATGCTTTATAATACATTAATTTTTAAGATAAACATACTCTGACATGTAACGCCAATTACTCCTCAGTTTATCAATTTAATAATGAATTAGTATCCTGTGTTTTGATCCTAGTGTTTTAAAATTATTAACACAGTTTTCAGCAGTGTATCATCTTCTCAATAACAATTTCCACATATGAGCCAGGTTTTAACATTTTTATTATATCCCACCCTCAAGCTGAAAGGAATTCCTTAACTATTTTAGTGTGATGACATTAAATCAGTGTGAAATTTAACACATAACCAGCCTTTCAAAATTCTGACAATGGAATTAATATCACTATAGAAATATATACTTAAAACCTATATGATCTTATTAACCATTGTCATCCCAATAAAATAATAAAAAGAAAAAAATTAATGTGACTGGAACTATATATTTTGCTGATATATTATCTTCAAACAATTTAATAAAGTCTCTGAAGCTTTAAGTTTTTTGATATATATATTAAATATTTATATTTTACTTAAGATATATACTTATGTATTATTTATGGTTTGGGTTAATAATATGCAGGAAATCTCTTGCTATTAAGTTATTTTACTCATGACAGTTACTTGCTAGCAAAGCTTTATATATATAAATGTATTTGTTTACCAGAATTTCAAATGGTACATTTTCAGTTATACACATTTGAACTTCTACTTGTATACTGATTAAAGTAATCTTCTGAAGTTTTTAATTTCAGGTATTAGAACAGACACTTGCCAAAACCGGTTTGGCTCAATGGTAGAGCGTAGGTCTTTGGACTGAAAGGTCCCAGGTTCGATTCCGGTCAAGGGCATGTTGGCTGCGGGCACATCTCCAGTAGGGGGTGTGCAAGAGGCAGCTGATAGATGTTTCTCTCTCATTGATGTTTCTGACTTTCTATCCCTTCCTCTCCCTTCCTCTCTGTAAAAAATCAATAAAATATATTTAAAAAAAAAAGAACAGATACTTTGTGACATGGCTAACCACTCATAAATAGCTAAATTTCCTCATCCTACTTCTTCACATTAAGTGAATCTACATACAGGTAGGTGATTTCAAATTCAAAAGTTTTGAGCAGGACAGGGTCTTCAACTCTAATAAAGAAGAAGCTTTATGACTTACTTTTCTAGCGAAAGTAATCTAAACAACCTCTAAATTCTAACACAGGCTCCCAGGGAGATGAAAGAGGCACAATTATGCACATGCCTTGAAGATTATTGAAGCTTATGGTAAAAGCCATTATTTTCTGTCCAGATGTCCTTACAAAGTCATTTTTCTGTAGTATACTTAAATTGACTAAACACATTTCTTGAAGTGAAGCAATTCAGAAGACATTTTGAGACACTTAAATATAACTCTGTCAAAGAAATTTTATAATGGAGACAAATCTGAAATTTATTCTTTAAAGTATATCAGTAAGTTATTATTACTATAATTCCATCTGAAAACTTATTTTAAAATACTAAAATTATGTTTGACTTGTTATTTTTAGTAAAAAATATATGGAGGATACGTTATCCACTGTTTTGCATCTACATTTAACTTTTCAGTGTTCAGCAAACCTATAAATTCAATTTACTTGAATAAAACTATTTTGAGAATATATAACTTGCAATTGCTAAGTGCTAGAGACCATGAGAAATAAGAAGTGTGTGATGACTTCCACTTCAGGTGATGGCTGACTAGTTGATGTACTTGGCCTTCTTTTGGTGCTATGAAAAATTATCAGAAACTCAGTATCTTAAAACAGCCCATGTATTATGTTACAAAAATCAGAGGTCTAAAATGGGTCAGCAGAACTGTATGTATTCTGGGTGCTTGATGGAGAGAATCCATTTTATTATTTTTTCCAACTTCTAAATCTGCCAGCATTCCTTGGCTAATGTCCTCATCTCTCTACATTGGTTGTCTTATCATCTCTCATTTTCAGTACTAAATATTCTCAAACCTTATACAAATTCTTTGCTAGTTATATTACACTAGAGGCCCAGTGCAAGAAATTTGTGCACGAGGGTGTGTGTCCCTCAGCCCAGCCAGCATCCTCTCCAACCTGGGACCCCTCGAGGGATGTCTGCCTTCCCGTTTAGGCCCGATCCAGGTACTGCTGGCTCCCAACTGCTCGCCTGCCTGATGTCCTGATTGCCCCTAACCACTTCTGCCTGCCAGCCTAATCACCACCTAACCACTCCCCTAACAGCCTGATTGATGCCTAACTGCTCCCTGCCAGCCTGTTTGCCCCTAACTGCCCTCTCCTGCAGGCCTGGTCCCTCCCAACTTCTCTCCCCTGCTAGCCTGATCACCCACAACTGGTCTCCTTGCAGGCCTGGTCCCTCCCAACTGCCCTCCCCTGTTGGCCATCTTGTGGCAGCCATCTTGTGTCCACATGGGGGCAGGATCTTTGACCACATGGGGCAGCCCTCTTGTGGGTTGGAGTGATGGTTAACTTGCATATTCTTTTATTAGATAGGATAGAAGCCTGGTGCGTGGGTGCGGACTGGCTGGTTTGCCCTGAAGGTTGTCCCAGATCAGGGTGTAGATTCCCTTGGGGCATGGGGCATCCTAGGTAAGGGGCCTGTGGTGGTTTGCATGCTGGCCAAGCTCCCAGTGACCCAAGCAGAGGCCCTGGTGTCTGGTATTTATTTATCTTCTATAATCGAAACTTTGTTGCCTTGAGTAGAGCCAAGCCTCCTGCTTGCTCTGTGGCCAAAGCCATTTTTATTGGGATTTATTTATCTTCTATAAATGAAATTTTGTAGCCTTAAGTGGAGGCCAAGGCAGGCCAGGGATGCGGAAACATGGCTTCCTCCATCACCGGGAGTAACTCAAGCCTCCTGCTCTCTCCAGCTCTGTGGCTGCCGCCATTTGTGTTGGGATTTATTTATCATCTATAATTGAAACTTTGTAGCCTTAAGCAGAGGCCAAGGCAGGCCAGGGCAGACAAAAAGCTTGGCTTCCTCCATTGCCAGGGAAACCCAAGCCTCCTGCTCTCTCTATGGCTGCAGCTATCTTGGTTGGGTATATTTGCATACTTCCTTCTGATTGGCTTGTGGACGGGACTTGTGGGCATGGCTTGTGAGTGTAATGGAGGTACAGTCAATTTGCATATTACTCTTTTATTAGATAGGATTTGACTCCAGTGACCTCCAGCAGCCAGCATGGTTACTATTATTTTATCTGGCTGATTTCCAGTGTCAATAAAGGTTACCATATTTTTGTTGTGAGGTAGTTTCAGATAAGACTAGACATATAATATTTCATACATCAAATCATCAGTAATTCTATTCTTAATTCAAGAGAATGTACTGAGGAATAATTGCAAAACATTTCCTTTGGCCCTAAGCAATTTGGCTCAGTGGATAGAGCATCATCCTGTGGACTGAAAGAACCAGGTTTGATTTTGGTCAAGGGCATGTACCTTGTTTGTGGGTACATCCCCAGAAGGGGGTGTGCAGGAGGCAGCTGATTGATGCTTCTCTCTCATTGATGTTTCTAACTCTATCCCTCTCTTCCTCTCTATAAAAAAAACAAAAAAATATATTTAAAGAACAAACAAACAATAACAACATTTCCTCTGAATTTATTTTTGTCACTTTTTCATTCTGTCTGTTAAGAATATTTGGATAAAGGAGAACATATCTATGAAAAGTAAGTTGGTCTTCAGGAAGACAGGGAGTTTAAAAATATTCTATAAAGACAGATCATCAGCAATGTGTGTTCATATTGGTATTTAGATGAGAAGACTTGTAAACATCTAGGGCACAACAAAGAAAATTCAGTAGGGTGCTTTTAGATCATCATAGAACTTTCATGACACAATTATAATCCTATCTAATAAAAGAGAAACATACCTTGGCTATGCTACCAGCCAATAGGAGCAATATGCAAATTGACCCCCAAGCAAGATGGTGGGCAGGCCCCCTCCGCCTGGAGCTGGCCATGGTGGCACTGAGGGTAGTGGGGGTCCCCATCACAGCCCCAGCACCAGCAGAAGACCCCCCCACCTGCAGCGAAGCCAGGCCACAGTGATGCTTTGCTGTGGGTGGCAGGGGGCCCCATCATAGCCCCAGCCCCAGCCCCAGCAGGGGATCAGTCACCCGCCGCCCACAGCAAAGCCCAGCCAGGGCGAAGCTTCACTGCGGGCTGTGGGGTCCCCATTGCAGCCCCAGCCTTAGCCCCAGCAGCAGGTGGGCAGGAAATCTCTGACAACTCAGGAAAGAAACCGCTCTGATTCAGGCCAACGGTCTGGTAGAAGTTGCACAGAAACTTGGGGGGATGGTCTTCTTTCCAGGGGCACACCCTGGAGTCTTTATGCGTCCAGGTGCCCTGAAAAGTGGATTTCCATGACAAGGTTACTGTCTGTGGGCAACAGGTCACACTGCGCGTCCCAGGGGGATGATAGTGTGAGAACTCTGTCGATGGGCTCCTGCACTTCACTTCTAGAAGAGGCACATTGCCTCCAAATTAAAGGAAAAAAAAAGGCAAAGCAATTTCTGTCTTTGTTTCAGTCTCCACTGGAAAAAAACTCTTTGTTGAACAGAGGTATTCCTCTGGGATTACTGAAAGTACCTGCCTGCCTGTTATTTGGGAGAGGAGGAAGTCATCCTGTTGCTATCCAGAGAACTGTGGCTGAATCACTGGGAACTAGCCTGGAGTAGCTGCTCATTCCACAGGTTGTTTTTGCAGTTCCTGTTGTATTACGTGGGATCTAGGTGCTCTCTGTCTCACAATGTGTCCCTACAGCCATCCATCAATACCAGCCTCTGAGCAGCCCAGCCAGATGTTTGTGAAACTCTAAGGATTTGGGAGGCTGGCAAGTGTCTGATGCTGTAACAAGGAATTTAGAGAAGAGAATGGGTGACAAAGGATGAAGCAAATGAATGGAATTCTCTCCCCACTTTTTCTTCCTAGATCCAATTTTCTCATTTCCTACAGCTGGGATATTATTATGAAACTCCAACACACAAGAGGGCAGTCCCCATGTGGTCAAAGATCCTGATCCCATGTGGACACAAGATGGCCACCACAAAATGGTCAGCAGGGGAAGACAGTGAGAGGTTCCAGGCCTGCAAGGGAGGGCAGTTGTGGGTGATAAAGCCTGCAGGGAAGGGCAGTTAGGGGTGACCAGGCTGGCAGAGGAGGGAAGTTGGGGGCAAACAAGCTGGCAGAGCAGCAGTTAGACATCAATTAGGCTGGCAGGGTAGTGGTTAGGGGCTGATCAGGCTGGCAGGCAGAAGAGGTTAGGGGCAATCAGGGAGGCAGACAGGTGAGCAGTTTGGAGCCATCAGTCCTGGATTGTGAGAAGGATGTCTGACTGCCCGTTTAGGCCCGATCCTACTGGTGTAGTCAGACATCCCTTGAGGGGTCCCAGATTGGAGAGGGTGCAGGCTGGGCTGAGGGACATCCCCCCCCCCCAGGCACAAATTTCATGCACCGGGCCTCTAGTTTCAAATAAAATACTGCATAAACAATTTTTTCAAATATATTTTATTGATTTTTCACAGAGAGGAAGGGAGAGGGATAGAAAATCAGAAACATCGATGGGGGAGAAACATCGATCAGCCGCCTCCTGCACACCTCCAATTGGGGGTGCGCTGGCAGCCAAGGTACATGCCCTTGACCAGAATCGGACCTGGGACCTTTCAGTCTGCAGGCCGATGCTCTATCCACTGAGCCAAACAGGTTCGGCATAAAATATTTAAACTTTTTATGGTAGTTCTGAAATATTGTAAAACCCTGAAATAAAATCTATTTCCTGAAAACAATAAAAACCCTTGGAAAACTTACCAATGCATGAAAATAATAAAGGTAGCAATGTGCTACATTCTTAATCCTGATTAAGTTAGTGAATAAGAGTATATTCTATTCCATTTTGTCTTTATGTTATTTCATCTCCATGTTTGTTTAAACAGATGTTTTCCTTACATTAATCTGTGTGGGAACACTAGAGTTCTATTTACCTATTACATTTTTCAAAATTCAATTATGGCAGGGTTAAACCAATATACAGTATAAGATAATCTTTTGTATCTTTTACCATCTTACATTTACAGTTGAATGCATTTTCATGTAACTCCAGCAACAATAACAAAGTAATTCTTAATGTTTTCAACCGTCCCCTTTCACCATGGAAGTGCCATGAATTTACCACTGTGCCTGAGAGACATGCATGAATGCAGTCCTCCAGCATCAAGCTCTCAGGCTTGGTTCTCTTCTATTGTACTTTATCTCAGTCCAAGGCTACCTGGGGTATTAAGTTGTTTTAATTTGCTATGACACTGAATTATGGCATAAAAAATATATATTGTGTAGTGAATGTGGGGAAAGAAAATGCCGTCACCCACAACTCAGATGAACCAAATCAAAAGGGAAGACATTTTGATGGGAGTAGAAAAGTGTGAGATAAACAATAAATTTGTTTAGATTTTAAAAAGTACAATTTAGAGATAAAATGCAAGAATATGAAAATATTTACTTCTAAAAACAGCGATTTAAAGATGTTGAGTTAGCAATGAACTCAGAAATAATTATTAGAATGATTTTATTTTATTTTATTATTATTTTTTAAAATATATTTTTTAATTGATTTTTTACATAGCGGAACGGAGAGGGATAGAAAGTCAGAAACATCGATGGGAGAGACACATCGATCAGCTGCCCCTTGCACGCCCCCCACTGGGGATGTGCCCGCAGCCAAGGTACATGCCCTTGCCGGAATCGAACCCGGAACCCTTCAGTCTGCAGTCCGACGCTCTATCCACTGAGCCAAACCAGTCTCGGCTAGAATGATTTTAGATAATTATCTCAATTCTCTGACCCTCCATATCCTCATTCACTAATATTTTACTTATTATCCTTTTTGAAATTAGATTAAAATGAAATAATAGAAGTAATAGAACATCATCAGATATTATATTAGCTATTATCTGAAAATTAACTTATTAATAATATGTCATAATTTTGAGAAATCAAGCCCAAATCTTATAATAGACATGTTAGCTATTTTCAAAAAAAATGATACTGATATTTTTATAACTATAATTTATTGATAAGCTTCTTTCTCTGCCTCTGCTCCAAGATTTTCTTTCTCTGCCTCTGCTCCCAACTCCCAACTTCCAAGGAATGGCAATCTGGTTGACTCCCACTAATAAGCTATCTGACTTTTATGCAAATATCCATGTTCTAGGTCTAGTTCATGTTTGTTTCTTTGTTAAGTATTTGTATGGATTTTCATCAAGAGGGAAATAGAGAGGGCGAGAAAAAAAGAAACATCCATGTGAAAGTGGAACATCTATCGAATACCTCCTATTCACCCCCTACCGAGGAACGAGCCAGCAGCCTGGACATGCGCCCGGACCAGGAATCAAATCAGCAAACTTTGGATGCCAGGGGACAACCAGCTAAGCTACCTGCCCATGGCTAGGCATACTTCATGTTTTGTGTGTTGATCAGCAGGGGCCAGAGAAGTCTTATGAAGTGGTTGAGAGTTGGGGCTTTGAAGTCAGATCAGCCCAGCAGGTGTGGCACAGTGGTTAAGTGTTGACCTATGAATCAAGCGGTGATGATTCCATTTCTGATTAGTGAACATGCTCGGGTTTCGGGCTCGATCCCCAGAAAGGAGCAGTAGGAGGCAGTCAATCAGTGATTCTCATCATTGATATATCTATCTCTTTCTCCTCTTTTCATCTCTGAAATCAATAAAAATATATTTAAAAAAAAATAAAATCAGATCATCAGGGTGTTTCCCCTGACTCTGCAGTTGCCACACTATAGGACTTTACCCCAATCACTTAATCCTTTGTTCCTCAGTTTTCTAATTTAGGTATGAAAAGTGATAACAACCCCAAAACTTCATGAGGCTATTGTGGATATTAACTAAATTAATCATGGCCGATGGTTTGTAGCAGTTCTGGCATAGAGCAAGCACTCCAGAGTGGGGTCTGATCTTGTCATCACAACAAACTAGGAAATATTATTTAAATGCTAGAGGCCTGGTGCACTATATTCATGCATGGGGAGGAGGGATGTCCCTCAGTCCAGCCTGCACCCTCTCCAATCTGGGACCCATTGAGGGATGTCCGACTGCCCATTTAGATCCAATCCCAGTGAGATTGGGCCTAAATGGGCAGTCGGACATCCCTCTCACAATCCATGACTGCTGGCTCCCAACTGCTCATCTGCCTGCCTTCCTAATTGCCCCTAACTGCTTCTGCCTGTCAGCTTGATTACATGCTAACCACTCCCCTGCCAGCCTGATTGATGCCTAACTTCCCTCCTTTGATGGCCTAGTCACCCCTAACTACCCTTCCTACAGGCTTGATTGCCCCCAACTGCCCTCCCTTGCAGGCCTGGTCCCTCCCAATTTCCCTCCCCTGTGGCCTTATCACCCACAACTGCACTCCCTTTCAAGCCTGGTCCCTCCCAATTGCCCTCCCCTGCTGGCCATCTTGTGGTGGCCATCTTGTATCCACATGTGGGCAGTTACCTAGTGTGTTGGAGTGATGGTCAATCTGCATATTGCTCTTTTATTAGATAGGATAAAGGCCTGGTGCATAAGTGGGGGCCAGCTGGTTTGCCCTGAAGGATTCCTGGATCAGGGTGGGCATTCTCTTGGGGCATAGAACAGCCTGGGAGAGGGGCCTGTGGTGGTTTCCAGGCCATCCATCCACACCCCCCAGTGACCCAAGGGGAGGCCCTGGTATCTGGGATTTATTTATCTTCTATAATTTCAACTTTATAGCCTGGAGCGAAGCCAAGTCTTCTGCTCGCTCAGTGGGGGCAGCTATTTCTGTTGAGATTTGTTTAGCTTCTTATCATTGAAACTTTGTAGCATTGAGTGGAGGCCTGGGTGGCAAGGGCAGGTGGAAAGCTTGGCTTCCTCTATTGCCGAGGAAACCCAAGCCTCCCTCCTGCTCTCTGTGGCTGTAGTCATCTTGGTTGGGAGTATTTTCATATTTACTCCCGATTAGCTTTGTGGGCATGGCTTTTGGTGTGGAGAAGATAAGGTCAATTTGCATATTACTCTTTTATTAGATAGGATTAATTTATTTATGTTTTAGTTCTCATTCTATTTATTTAGGAGAAAAAACATGGTAGAATTTTTATTTGTTTATTGTTTATTTGGCTGAAATGGATTTATTGCATTTATTCCTTTTTATTTGCTAGATATATAAATTCTCTTGCCCCAATTTTAAACGTTGTAAAATATTTAAATATGATTATTTTAAAATCTTATTTTATTTTGTGTTTTGTATCACCATTATTCCCTCTTTGCCCTTTTCCATGTCAACCCATGCCCTCCCCCTACAATCACCATACTGTTGTCCATGCCCATGAGTTATCTTTCTTTTTTTCTTATTTGCCCAACCCCTCCACCTGCCTCATCGAGACCCCTGCCAGCACTTTCTCCTGCTCTTTGTCAGTGAGTTTATCTTTAATGTTCTTATTTATCACTCTATTTTTCTTACTCTGGCTATATGTCTGTATTCCCTTTGTAAGAACAGGACTAAATGCAGCAGATTTTTCATGTGATCTACATTTTTGGTATGACTTAAAGGGATTCATCGACCTAAAGAGACAAGTATTTTCATAGACAAGGTGGAGAAAAACATTCCCTAAGATCAGAGAACATTAAAGAAAGGGAAGACTGCATTTCTCTTAGAGATATTCCTGGGAGTTGAGTAAGGACTGTGGGATTCAACTTTTAAAGAAAACTCCAAATGGTTTCCCAAAGTCATTCAAGGGATCTGAACTCACATAAGCTGCCTATAAAAGAACCCACTGATTTTTTTCTCTTCATCATTGGTATTGCCAAAGCTAGTATTTTTCTAGTTCCCTTATTGAAATGGCTTCATGAAATCCATGATTTAGGTTTCCCTCCTTACTCATTTTATCGGCCATATATTATTTCCTATTATGTGAAATGCCTATTTATGGAGTGACAGCCTAAACATTTAGCAATTGGTACAGAAAAGGTAATGGCCAACATAAACAGACAACAGGATGACCAAAAAAAAAAAAGATGAATACAAGCCTGTAAGATGAATGTCATCCTGTATTTTTGTATACTGGCTGTACATCAACCCAAGATTTTCATGTCTTTTACCCATCTTCTACCGTGTTTTAAACTTTTCTTGACACACCAACTTTTTGTCAGATATTTATCACAAGTATTTTCTCTCAGGTGTAGTTTATTATTTTTCAACATAAGACCCTAATTTTTAATGTAGTTAAATTTAGCAGTGGGTCTTTTATTAAAGTCCTTATTTTATTGTTGTTAATGTCATTGTTTCTGCACCTTAGTTTAGGAAATAATACACAAAAATCTGAAAGACATTTTTCTACTTAGTAATGACATTTATCCATTGGATTATTAAATCTTTATTTTTTATTATTTTAAAAAATATATTTTATTGATATTTTACAGAGAGGAAGGAAGAGAGATAGAAAGTCAGAAACATCGATGAGAGAGAAACATTGATCAACTGCCTCCTGCATACCCCCTACTGGGGATTTGCCTGCAACCAAGGTACATGCCCTTGACTGGAATCGAACCTGGGACCTTTCAGTCCACAGGCCGATTCTATCCACTGAGCCAAACCAGTTTAGGCTGGATTGTTAAATATTTAATCTGGTCTTGAATACTGTGCATATGGAAGACAGAGATCAATTTTCTTGCTTTTCTTTCATGTATGGAAAATAAGCTTTCCTATTATCTATTTAGTTTCTCCTTCCCTTGTACATCTCTTATGCCACTGTTTTCACGTCTTTTTTTACTACTTTCCTTTGTGTTTTTTTTTATTGATTTTCTTATCTATACATATGCCAATATCACTGTCTTATTTACTTTAATATTAGATTAAAACTTGATATATGATAAGATAAATCTCCTGTAAGAAGGATCTTTTATATGCTTTGTTATATATATTATATTTATTACTTTTTATGAAAAAAGCATCCTCCATTCTCGATATTGACAAAATTTTATGAGAAATAACTATTGAATTTTACAAAAGGGTTTTTCAGAGATTGTATTTGACTTTAACATCAGTTTTTCATCACAGTAATAAAATCTTTAATTCTTTGACATAGCTTTTCAGAAGAAAAGTGTGTGTGACCATATGACCCAATATAGTCATTGACATAGGAGGTGAGACATAGGCATAGTGTCCAGCAGTTTCCCTTCTAGAGATAGGCATGCTGCCTCCTTCCTCATCATTCCTCTGAGGGTATACAGTCTCCCTCTTGATCCTCCCATCTGAGAATAACACAGCTCTGAAGCCCTGTGGAACAGAGCTACCACTGAAACCCTGAGATGAGGTGCCTGCACCTTGAGTGTCACATGACAGTGAAATACATTTTTTTGAGTAATAGGGGAACATCTCTTACAATAAACTAAATGAATTCTATATAATAAAGAGGTGATATGCAAATTAACCCTCACACCCTCACAGGTGGCTGCCTATGACCAGGCTGGCAGGGGGGTTAGTGAGGGAAGATCAAATGACTGAACAGCAGGCTGTGTGGGGCAACCAGGCCATCAGGAGGAATAGCAAGGGACAAATGAATGACTGAACAAGTAGGCTGTGTGGGGTGACCTGTATAGTGGTGGGGGGCGTGTGGGGTGACCAGGACAGCAAGGGGTGCAGTTGGAGATGACCAGGCCAGCAGAGGGGACATTTGGGGATGATTAGGTGGGCAGAGGGGAGAGTAAGGGGTGACTAGGCTGGTGGGGTGGGGGGCAGTTAGGGCTACCAGGCTGGCAAGAAAAGGGCAGTGGGGGCAACCTGGCCTGCAGCCAGGGGCAGTTAAGGGTGACCAGGCTGGCCAGGGGGGACAGTTAGTGGTGTTCAATCTGGCATATAGAGGCAGTGAGGGGCAATCAGGCTGGCAAGGTAAGGAGCAGTTAGGGGTGATCAGGCAGGCAGGCAGGTGAATGATTAGCAGCCAGAGGTCCAGGATTGTGAGAGGGATGTCCAACTGCCAGTTTAGGCCCAATCTCCAGGATCAGGCCTAAACTGGCAGTCGGACATATCCTGAGGGGTCCTGGATTGGAGAGGGTGCAGTCTGGGCTGAGGGGACTCCCCTCCCCGAGGGCATGAATTTTGTGTACTGGACCTCTAGTATCCTAATAAAAGCCTATAGGAGTTTTTTAATTTTATTTTTTCATTTATTATATATCCTAATGGATTCCTTCATATTGATTTATAATTAGACTAGAGACCTAGTGCATGAAATTTCTGTATGGGAAGGGGTCCCTCAGCCATTCTGCACCCTCTCCCATCCGGGACCCCTGAAGGGATATCCAACTGTCCTGCCAATTGGGCCTAAACCAACAGTTGGACATCCCTCTCGCAATCCAGGAGCACTGGCTCCTAACCACTCACCTGCCTACCTGCCTGATCATCCCTAACCATTCTGTCTGCCTGCCTGATATCCTCAACTGCTCCTCTGCTTGCCTGATTGCCCCTAACTGCTCTCCCCTGCCAGTCTGATCCCCTTAACTATTCTTCCCTGCCAACCTGATCCCCCTAACTGCTCTTCCTTGCCAGCCTGATTTCCCTAACTGCTCTGCCCTGCTGGCCTGATCCCCCTAACTGCCTACCTGCTCTCCCCTGCCAGCTTAATCACCCTAACTGCTCTCCCCTGCTGACCTGATCCCTTTAACTACTCTCCCCTGCTGGCCTGATCCCCCTACCTATTCTCCACTGCCAGCCTGATTACCCCTAACCATCTATGCCTGGGCCCCACCACCATGGCTTTGTCTAGAAGGACATTCAGAAGACATCTGGTCTAATTAGCACAATCCCCTTTTATTAGTATAGATTCTTAGAATAAGAATTTACAGGTAATAGTCTATATTCCTTCAGAAGTATAGTGTCTTCATATCTTCTGATGACTTTTCAAGAATCTTCATAATTGAAATTATCTGCAGGTTTACTTAGGTATATGTGGAAAGTGAGGCATGTAGTCAAACTTTAACACTCAAATATGGCTAGTACCAAAGTGTTACATCCTTTCTGCAGTCTGAAAATGTATGAATAGTATGGTAATAATGTTCAATTAATTTTACAAGGAGTTGCCTCTTAAAATGTCTACATATATCTTTCATTTGCTTTTTGAGTGAATTTTGTTAAAACTAAAGACTTTCTGGAATAAAGAAATTATCAAAAATCCATTTTGAGGACAACCATACCTTTTAATAAAAATGGATGTTAGCTAACATTTAAAATTAATGTTTTATAAGACAACATCTATTCTTTTGTAAAATGATATAAAACTAGTTTACAAATATCATTATATCATAAGTTTTCTATTAAATACAAAAGACAATCAGAAAATATAAGATAGTTTAAAGATAATTGGTCATTATTGTAGAGACTGTGTTATGATGATTCATTTAAAATTCATTTTCCTTTATATATCCATATATGTAAGTATAAATAGATAATAATTACGTTTATTGTTTTAATTTTATTATTATTAGGAAAAATGTTAATGGAAAATTAAAGATCAAATAGAACTTGAGATTGGAAGCCCACTCATAAGAGCAAGAACATGTTGTTTTGATCTTAGCTCTCCTGGTTATGCACAAGGTCTTCCAAGAGCTCTGCCCCATAAATCATGATTTGCAACTTTAAGAACCTTGAACATTAAGTTATCCAATGCACATTTTCTTAATTATTAGGTATCTTAAATCTTTAAAAATATTGTGCACAGACTAACTTCACACTTAGTGGGAGTAAGAAAAAGCATGTGTTTATCTGTTGTGGGTCTTTCCTGCGGGTGGGCCTTAGTTCTGCTAGGCTAGGGCATTAGCTAAGCTTGACTTCAGCTCAGTGTTGGATCCTGCTTCACAAGACCTCTCTCTCTCTCTCTCTCTCTCTCTCTCTCTCTCTCTCTCTCTCTCTCTCTCTCTCTCTCTGTAGTTTGTTTGTTTTATGTTTCCACTATTTATTTATGAAAAAATTCAATATGTGATGCTCTTCAGTCAGTTCTTTGAGATGATGCCATTGGCCTTGGCCAGTCAGAGAATGGAGGCACCTGATTCACCCATCCTGCGGATAGCCCCGCAGATAGCATAGGCTTCAAACTGGCCTTGAACCTGCTGTCACTTTGCCAACCTCTGCTACATTCATCTGGATGGACGCTGGTCCTTGGTGCCAATGATGCGGTTGCTGGTGGAGCATTCCGCAGCACATACATTTCCAAGACCTCACTTGCATGTCCAGGTTGTGCCTACTGCCACCACCAGGAGCATGTCTGCAGAAAGCCAATATTTTAACCAGTGACAACTTGAGGCCTATTCTTCAGGTGAGAGGCAGAAGTGTAAGAGACCTAACCTCGTCATGCAGGAACATATATTGCACCCCAGCCAGTTTGGCCCAGGGGATAGAGCGTCGGCCTGTAGACCTAAGGGTCCCAGATTCGATTCTCGGTTGCAGGCTCCTCCCTGGCCCAGGCCCTGGTCAGGGCCCATGCAGAAGGAAACTAATCCATGTGTTTCTCTGTGTTCCTTTCTGTCTTTCCCTCTCTCTTCCATTTCTCTAAAATCAATAAAAAAAATATCCTTGGCTGAGGATTAAAAAAAAGAATAATGTATCTTTTTTCAAAAAGAATATATATTGCCTCTGTTTATAATATTTCAGGTAATAATACTCTATTGACCAAAGCTAGTGATTTACCTAAGCACAATATTACTGGTATGGAGAAATATACCCCAAATCCCAAAGCAGTAAACACTGCTGACCAATATGGCAAATGGACTGGATGTGTGATTTTATCATAAGGAGGAAGTGAGGTGGGGAGCAATAACCCAAGCTGCCATTTTAGCTAGACTTACACATTTTCTCTCCCTTTAAGTGGCCTTTATTTCTAAGAATATTATCTAAATTGTTCTACTCAACACCTGTTTATTATTATTATTTGTCAAATAGTAAAAACATTGAAGTTTTTTTCTTTAATTATGTCTTTTAAACATGGCATCCTATATTTTTATTTATTTATTTTGATTATTTTCTACTATCTATATTTAAGTATTGAATTTCTTCCTTGGGGCAAGATTTATTACTTATTTTAAGTTACAATTGAATTTATTTCAGTCTTAAGACTTCTTTTTCTGGCTGAATTGTAATGCAGTCTATTTGGGCAAATATCTCAGTTTGGATCTCCCTCACTTCATTGTCTTTTCTTGGCTTGCTTTTAACTTTCAGGCTTACATTACCACACGTCATAGGGGGACTAATGTTGCTGGATGGGATCAGTGTCATTTTTCCACATCAAATTAACAACATCTGTCTGCTCTAGAGATTTTCTAGTCTACTATTTCAAATGCTCTGACTACAGAAAATTTCTTTAAGACATTGCGAATTCTTAAATGCAGCCATTTATAATCTAAGACGGAAAGGATGTTTTTATGTCCTGGAATGATAGTTTATTTAGTACTCATTTTAGGTAAATGCTTTGGATTATTTGTTTAAAAGTTTATTAACTATAATTATAGTCTAGTGAAACTTGAGGACCTATACACTCTTCTCTCTAAGGAATTCAAGGGAAAATGTCTTTATTATGAAAGGATATATTAGTTGTTAAATATTTTATTGCATTTTATAATTAAAGTTGTAATAAAATAATTATAATAATAATAGATCAAATTATATTTAATAATCATATTTACTTGATTAATATATTGGCTTTGTTTTTTTCTATCAAATACAGGAAAATATTTTGATATTCTATCTGCTGTTTTGTTATGGTTATACTTTTTTAGGTATTCAGGTTTTCCTTACATATTATAATAAATGTTATTAAGTGCTCAAAATTTTTTATCTTCCTTACATATTTTCAAACTAGACCTTAGGTTGAAGCCAGGGTAGTAAGGCTTTATTAGTCTAGCTTCCTATATTTAACGTTAACTGAACAGTTTCACTATAGTGCTTATTTTAGGTTGTCTATCAGCCTTAGCTATTGGTTGTGATGAAGGTTTTCTCATGGTCTCTGTCTCTACATGGAATTGAGTGGAACCTTAATAGATGACACTATGAGGTGCTATCACTATTTTAATACTAATATTGAAGAAGCCCCTTCATGTTTTAATTTTAAAAATCCTATATAATAAAATCCTAATATACTAAGTGTCCCACCATTTAACCAGTCAATAGGATGCACACTGACCACCAGGGGTCAGATGTTCAATGCCCCCCCCCCCGGTGGTCAGTATGCTTCTACAAGGGGAGCACCATTCAGCCAGAAGCCGGCTTATGACTGGTCAGAGCAGTGACATTGGTGGGAGCCTCTCCTGCCTTTGTGGCAGCACTAAGGACCTAAGCCGGCAGGTGGACATCCCCCAAGGGCTTCCGGGACTAAAAGAAGGCACATGCTAGGATTAGGGACCCTGCCCAAACCCAAATGCATGAATTTTTTGTGCACTGGATCTCTAATCCTAACTAATAAAGAGTAATATGCAAATTACTCACCATTCCTCTATACCCACAAGCCATGCCCACCAGCCAATCAGGAGAATGCATGCAAATTAACCCCAACCAACATGGCTATGGCCATGGAGCAAGCAGGAGGGAGGCTTGGGTTTCCCGGGCAATAGAAAAAGCCAAGCTTTTCACCTGCCCTTGCCACCCAGGCCTCCACTCAATGTTACAAAGTTTCAATGATAGAAGATAAACAAATCTCAACAGAAATAGCTGTGCCCACAGAGTGTGCAGAAGGTTTAGCTTCACTCCAGGCTACAAAGTTTCAATTGTAGAAGATAAATAAATCCCAGATACCAGGGCCTCTGCTTGGGCTGCTGGGGGCATGGCCAGCCTGCAAACCACCACAGGTCCCTCACCCAGGCTGCCCCATGCCCCAAGGCAACTTCCACTCTGATTCAGGACACCCTTCAGGGCAAACCAGCTGGCCCTCTCCCATGCACTAGGCCTCTATCCTCTCTAATAAAAGAGTAATACACAGATTTACCATCACTCCAACCCACAAGATGGCTGCTCCCATGTGGTCAAAGATCCTGCCCCCATGTGGACACAAGATGGCCACCACAAGAGGGCCAGGAGGGGAGGGCAGTTGGGAGGGTCCAGGCCTGCAAGGGAGGGCAGTTAGGGAAGACCAGGCCTGCAGGGAAGGCAATTAGGGGCAAACAGGCTGACAGGGGAGCATTTAGGCATCAATCAGGCTGTTAGGGAAGTGTTTAAGGGATGATCAGGCTGTCAGGAAAAAGCTGTTAGGGGCAATCAGGATGGCAGGCAGGCGAGCATTTAGGAGCCAGCAGTCCCTGGATCAGGCCTAAATGGGCAGTCAGACATCTCTTGAGGGGTCCCAGATTGGAGAGGGTGCCGGCTGGGCTGAGGGACACACACCCTCATGCATGAATTTTGTGTACCAGGCCTCCAGTATCCTATCTAATAAAAAGGGAATATGCTAATTGACCATCAATCCATCATAAAGATGGCCAAACCCACAGCTGAAGCCAAGTTTCCATAAAGAACCTTAATGAACCATCAGCAGAGACCTGAGAGTATGTCTCCCTCACCCCTGTAGGGCTTGACAAGAGACCTCAGGCCAAACCCCCGACCCTGGTGCCAGGCCGGGGGACCTGAGGCCATGCCCCCCACCTGGCAGGGCTTGATAGGGGACCTCAAGGCATGCTTCCCCATCCAGGTCTGAACTGGGGACCTCAGGCCAAGACCCCCATCCTGGTGCCATGCCAGGGTACCTGAGGCTAAGTCCCCTGCCCAATGGGGAATGACAAGGGTGGGAATGGCCAGGTCTGAATCTAGCCCAAGGGGGGCGGGTGCCGGCCGGGTCTGGGTCTCACATGATTTTGAGGTGCGTGTGGGTGGGCAAGGACTTGACTCTGGGTCCCATGGTGCCCCTCAGACACTGACAGGAGGAAGGTTGTCATATACATTTTATTAAATTTTTTTCATCTCTGACACTTCTATTCTAGAAAAGGGCAAATAGCAATATTAAATTATTTCTTCTATTTAATCCCCTTTTAATGTGCATGAATTTTGTGCACTAGGCCACTGGTGTGTGTGTGTGTGTGTGTGTGTGTGTGTGTGTGTGTGTATATATACATATATATATATATACACACACACACATATATATGGTGTATTTATACATGTATATATATGTAGACATATACTTGTATGTGTGAGTATAAATACATATATATATACACATATATGCATATGTATATTAATATATAGCTGAAGTGATATGATAAATTTCACCCTTTATTTCATAGCTTGAATGACTTGCTCACACCCACTCTTCTTTAGGAAGTGAAATACATTATTCATTCATTTTTATCTTCATCCCTGCCTTTCAACCTTGTACCTACCAATGATCAAACAGCATTATACAGTTCCATGAGTTTGTTTCTTAAAGTCTTTGGCAGATAATATGGTGATGTTTGTATTGAATTATAAATATATTTAGATCCATTTTCCCTTCCTTCATTTTTCTCTTTATTGTCCCTAGTATGTTTTCTGCTTCAGAAAACTCTAATGTTTCATAGTTTAATGGATCTAATTTGTTTCAGAAAAACTGTCATCTTTCCTTCAATACTACATATTTATTAGAGATTATCTTAACAGCCCCTTTTGAAGGATGGTGGCAGCTCATTTTTCTGCATTAAAGTATAAACAGCCTTCATAAATTGTGCTTTAGGATTAGCATATGGATCCTCGTATTTCATCTATATTTTACCTATTCCAATTTAAGGTGACAAACATTATTTTATGATTATAATATCTTATTCTTAACATAGGTTTCTATAATTATTTACTACAAATCATAGTGAAATTAAAATACTTAATAAAATATTTAACAAAACTTTCTCAAATTTTAAAATATACTTAACAAACTCCAAAATTAATAAATAATTAGTTTTTACTGCAGTGCTTTTTCTCCATGGAATATTCTCTTTTGTCCATTGCTAATAAAGCTTTTGGTATTTGAAGTCAGGTTGCCTCATAATTGCTCATCGATAATTAAAACAAATGCACAGATACAAAAAGCAAGGCCAATGTTAAATGGCAGTCTATGTTTCATTGAAGACAAAATTGTATATGTAAGTGTGCTTGCAATGCCAGAATATAGATGTGTTTCCAACATGCTAGATAGGAGTGTTAACTTACAGAACAAAAAGGTTTAGAAGGGCAATATTTTTCATGTAAGTGACATCCATGTGGCCTAAAATAATAAAAACAGATTCTAATTCTTAATATATAGAATACCCTATCTAATATAAGAGCGATACACAAATTGACCATATCTCCAATCAACTCACACCCACAACCATGCCTATCAGTCAATCAGGAGTAAATTATGCAAATAAACCCCAACCAAGATGGCTGCAGCCACTGAGAGCAGGAGGGAGGCTTGGGTTTCCATGGCAATGGAGAAAGCCAAGCTTTCTGCCTGTCATTGCTGGCCTAGGCCTCCACACGATGCTATAGAGTTTCAATTATAGAAGGTACATAATCCCAAAAGAAATGGCAGCAGCCATGGAGCTGGAGAGAGAAGAGGCTAGGGCTGCCAGGGCAATGGAAGAAGCCAAACTTCTGTAGCCCTATCCTAGGCCTCTACTATAGGTTACAAAGTTTCAAACAGAAATGGCTGTCAGCACAGAGCGAGCAGAAGGCTTGGCTCTGCTCCAGGCCACAAAGTTTCAATTGTAGAGCATAAATTAATCCCAGATCCCAGGGATTCCACTTGGGTTGCTAAGTCCGTGGCCAGCTTGCAAACCACCACAGGCCCCTCTCCCAGGCCACCCCACACCCTAAGGGAACCCCACCCTTATCCAGGACACCCTTCAGGGCAAACCAGCCAGTCCCCACCCATGCCCATTGTACATTGCTAATGATAGGATAGGCCTCTATCCTATCTAATAAAAGAGTAATTCACAGATTGACCATCACTCCAACACACAAGAGGGCTTCCCTCATGTGGTCAAAGATCCTGCCCCCATGTGGACACAAGATGGCCACCACAAGATGGCCAGCAAGGGAGGACAGTGGGAAGTTCCAGGCCTGCAAGGGAGGGCAGTTGTGGGCCATCAGGCCAGCAAGGGACGACAGTTGGGAGGGACCAGTCCTACAAGGGAGGGCAGTTGGGGATGACCAGGAAAGCAGAGGAGGGAAGTTGGGGACAAACAGGCTGGCAGGGGAGCAGTTAGACATCAATTAGACTGGCAGGGCAGTGGTTAGGGGGTGATCAGGCTGGCAGGCAGAAGCGGTTAGGGACAATCAGAGAGGCAGGCAGGCAAGCAGTTTGGAGTCAGCAGTCCTGGATTGTGAGAAGGATGTCCAACTGCCCATTTAGGCCTGATCCTCCGAGGATCAGGCCTAAACAGGCAGTCAGACATCCCTGGAGGGGTCCCAGATTTGAGAGGGTGCAGGTTGGGCTGAGGGACATCCCCTGCCCCTGTGCATGAATTTCTTGCACTGAGCCTCTATTATAATATTAAATCCTTGTTTTAGAGACTAAATTTATAAGGTTGAATGAGAGAAAGAAATAAACAATTTTTCTGATGTGATGGGCCTGATTATAAGTCTCATATTATTTTCTGGTAATATAAAGTGAATTGATTTGTAGTTTAAATAAAACAAACGACATAAGAACAGAATAATAACTTTAAAAAGATGACTTTTATTACTAATTCATGAGACTTTCTATTTAATTTCCTCTATGTTCCTGTGGCCAATGGTTAAGGTTTATGAAACTTTTGGGTAAATCATATAAACACAAATTTTTAGTTAAGTTACATGGTATTACTGGGATATGTGGTTGAATCTCTATAAAGTATAATCAGAGAAGAGGTTAGCGAAATTTAGCTGTCATGCCACAGAAAGTTACTAATATTTCTATATATACAAAATACAGACATCCCTTTAACAATATGGGTTTAATTGTCCAGGTTCACTTATTTGATTATTTTTCAATAAATACTATATTTTCTTTCTTATGGTTTTCTTAACAGATTCTCTTCTCTAAGTTTACTTTATTATAATAATGAGTATATAATAAATATGAAATGCAAAATATGTGTTAATTGATGGTTTCTGCTATCAGTAAAGCCAAGTCAACAGTAGGCTATTAATGGTTATATTTTGGTGGAGTCAAAAGTTATATGTGGATTTTTTACTGCATGGGGTTCAGTGCCCCTAACACCTGTATTGTTCAAAAACTCAACTGTATAATTGTATCCATTGATCAACCTCATGATTTGTGTTGAGTCTGAATCTGTTTCTTAGTATGAAGAGGTACCACTCTTACTGGTTGGCTGATGGCCAATCAGAGGGTTGGATCACCAATGACTCTCTCTACTCACTGCAGTTAGTGGAGGCTCTGACCATCCATCACTTGACAGCATTTGTGAGTTAGAATAAGAATAATATGTGTTTCTGCTCTGGAAGGGAAGAAATATGAAAGGGGATTTATCTCCCAGAGTGTAATGTGAGTCCACTCGCAGGGTTCTAGGGCAGTGCCCGGCAAGGCTGGATGAAGGAGATTGACCTTGGAGGGGGTGGTTGAACTGTGGGACTCTGAAACCAGACTTCCAAAATCAGAGTTCCATCTCTGCAGTAATTTCTGTCTTCCACTAGAGACACAAAGGAAATGGAAGTCACAGGACAGGAAACCAGAGGATTTAGGTAAGAAGACTTCTGATGACTGTATTACTTCAGACATTACACACATTCCTTCATTTCCCAAGCAGAGGTGTCAACTCCTGATCTCTGCTGGTCCCTAGAGAGTGCAAACCAGCTCTCATACTGCCTGAGCTGGGTGCCCCTGTCAGTCCAGCTTAATGTGGCCTATGGATACAAATTATTAAGAAATGCAATATTTATTGTACCACTGAGTCTGTGAACCGAGTGATGCCTCCTTTATTTATTTGGAATGTACTGAATTTTAAACTTTTCAATTACCATTAAGAATAACAGGAATAATTCTGATTAAAAAAAACATGGGTCTGGTAATGAGGGAAACACTCATAAGGAAAGAAAAGACACAGGACAATCTATAAAAAATTGGCATCAGCGGAGTTATTCTCCTAGGCAATTTCCTGGGCATGTCTCTCTTCAGGTTGGCTACATGCTACACCCCTTCCAGAATGACTGTCCTAGTGCTGTCTCTAACTGTTTGTCACTTCATTTTCTTTTGCAACTCACCCAGAATAGATTGCAGATAGACAGTCAGTGAATTTCTTGAACTATTGGGACATTTCCAGTTGTCAACGAAATGCTATGAAGATGACATGGGCAATCTAAAAAGTCTCTACATGGCACGGAGATGAGGCCATTCTTTTGCCGAGAATCAGTACAGTCATTCAATGTATTTAGCATAAAATTAAAGGACCTGGGTCTTTCAGGGCCACTTTCAACTGCAGTTAAAAAGAAATGGTCTATAAAGAAAGAGGGAAGAAAAATGCTAGATGTCCACTTGTCTAGTTGGCTTACTTGTAGGGTGAAACTGGTAAGTATGTTAGATTTAGAATACTCTAGGGGTAGATGCTTTCCTCTGTCTTTAATACTGGGAATTTAGAGTACTGTCACTTTATACTCATGAATATCCACAATACAAATCACAATTGCATGTTTCCAAGGTTACATAATTTATAAGGAGTGCTATTTCTCCAAAGGACTCAGAACTTACTACTACAAGTCATCAGTTCAATTGATTTAGTATTCAGTGTAATTTAAAATTAGATGGGAAAAGGAGCAGTGCAAGATATTTTGCCTGTCGGTGATTATATTGAATTTTGTGCATAAATTTACACATCATTATAATGCTCCCATTTGGATAAATGCTTTTACTTAAAGAGGTTGTTCTTGATCTTATATAGAATATATTGCACTTTAGGCTTAATTTTAACAAAGAGATATGATGTTATTTTTAAAATGTGCCTCATGATTGGTATGGAGGCTTTGTCTTTTCCAGAATAAGGTCTCTAAAATCAGATTTCCCTGATTAAATTTTATATGTTATGAATTATTCATCATTTATTCTTCATAAACCAAATAGGCTGCTATTACAGAACTCATAAACCAAAGGAGCGGCATGTCACTAAATCAAGCTGCCAGTCCAGAGCAGAGCTGTTTTGCTTTCATGTGTTTCTTATTCTGGAGATGATGTCAACTGGTGCTACGACATTTGTATCAAATCAAAAAACAGAGAGACATTTACTACGTTCTTTTCTTATTCTAGGTTGTCATATGCTTCCAATGTCACGCTCCAGAATTCACTGAACACACAGCAGTGCAGAAGCGGTAAGATAGCACCCCAAACCTGGAGTGCCTTTTAAATAATGTAACCCACTTTATGATTAGTGAAATTTCTTGTTCTTTTTGCTTGTCAAGTGATAAAATGGTACGTCAAATGTTCGTCTACCTGTTGTTCCTGTTATACAACAGTAATTGACTTCAGTAAATTATGAAAGTATTTGGCAGGGGCATAGAAACATGTACTGTTTCCCAGATTAAAGGTAGTATGTTTTTCAACTGGCAGAGACTCAACCAGGGAAGGAGTTACTCACAGAGTGAAGCTGGGATTTAGGAGACTCAGTTCTTGTTAAGAAGATGAACTTTAGAGCATATGGACTTCTAGGACGTAGGGTGGGAGGGGAGTGGATGTGGCCAAGAGGATCCTGTAGAACTTCAGGTGTGTTGTAACTTTCCATAGAAAATATTTAATTTACATGTGTGTGCATGTAGGCAGGGTTATTATAATATGTTTGTCCTCTCTGTCATTCTGAGGTAATTTGAGGTCACTTTAAAAATTGTACATTTTATGAATTACCCCCAAATTGAATAATAGCTAAAATAATTACTGAGTACTTAACAATTATTTAGACATTATTATTTATGGGAATTGATTTATTTAATTAGTCCCAAACTCTCTGAGTTCAGTTGATTTTATTATGAACATTTTATAGATCTAGAAACTAAGGCTTAGAATATGCATGAAATGACCCCATCCTACCCAGATAGGAGGCAGTCAGACAGAATATAAAGTCAGACATCTGTTACTGAAGATTGCTAAAGGGAAAAGAAGACACACCATTCTTTTTCTTACAACTAGAATTTTGATAATAGTGCAGATGCAAAAACTCTTGATAATTATTATCTTAAAATTTAGATTTGGGTTAACTGCTAATATATTGTCAGCTCTTCAATGGCTTTAGCTTGATGGTTTTTAAAAATTTATATTCAAATTTATAAATTACTTTCAATTTGAGTGTTGGACCCACTAACACTGTCCATCTTTACTATAAAGGAGGTCTGAATTGGTTCTTTCTGTGTATTTCACTAAAGGTAGATCCCCTTTTCTTTGATATTTATCATATAGAAGAAATAATTTTTTGCTCCTTCGTATAAAAAAACCAAAAAACTAATTCTATAATAGACAGCATTCCTATCTGCACAGAAACAGGTGAAAGAAATATCTGCTGGATACAAAGACTTCAAAGAAAAGTTCTGAATCTCTTTCAGTGGGTGTCAAAAAGGCAAGAGATCAATCTTTTAAAAATCATATCCATGGGCAGGAGGGGCTGATAAGAGTTTAGGGCAGCAAGGTGAACCAGGAGGTCAGTACAAAGTGCAAAGTGAGTGGGGTGAATTATAAGTCAGCTTTGGTGTAGAATTCCATTTAAGATCACCTTGAAGAAAGAAATTTATTACATAAATAAATTAAATAGCTTGAAATCACTTTGCAAATTCTTGGACAATTAGGATTAAGATGAATCCTGGCTTAAATTTCTCCTGAGCCCAACTCCAGTCCTCTCCTTAGCAAAGCAGCTGCTCTGAGGCAGTTGAGACTTGCAGTGTGGAAATGGGGTCGTAGGCTTATTAAGTCCCTAGAGTTAGAGCTTCTGCAATCCTCTCATCCCTAGATTACATGGGCCCTTGGGAACTGTAGTCAGACCTGGGTGAATGAGCATCTGAATGCAGAGATCCAGGGAAGAGCGTGGCCCAGAAGCCCCTGGACTTCCTTGGAGAAGAGTGACATTTTCTCCATGAGAATCTGGTCTGCTGTGCTCACACAAAGCCAGGCAGAAGCAAACAGAGAGCCTAAAGTGGTCCTTCGATTTAGGATTGGAGCCTGGGGGTTGGGAAGTTTTTTTCCTGGTATCTAGAGTCTTGATTAAAGATTAACTAATGCAAGGATTAAACCTTCATAGAGAGATCATTGTAGCTCTAACTATTTGCAGGATGTTTGAAACTTGTGCTAGTGCTACTCTACCCACCCCAAACCCCAAAAATTGTCAGGAAGGAACAAGCTGAATGCTTGGAAAATGCCACTAATGTCCAGAGCAGAACAAGAGCAGGGGGGAAAGAACTAGGCAGTTCAAAATATGTTCTGCAACTAAATGATATATTTTATTTTCAAACATCAGAGGATTAATTTAAGAAGATGGTCACAATATCAATGTTTCCTTTCACACACTTGGAACATCAAATGGAACTCATCTCTCAGAGCTCTAAAAGAAGGAATGATATGAATTAGCACAAATTGCTGGTTGCCACCAAATAACCAATATTTTCATTCTCAGTAGTTATGAAACCTCGCTTTATTTCAAGTGAAAAGGTATCCAGTTTTAATGCTATTGTTCTTAGCCTTTTATGTGACTCAGAGCAGACCACTGAACTGCTAACAGAATTCTTTTGAGGTATGATTTGTGAACTGGAAGCGTGCTTTCCAGAGCCTCAGAAGACACTCATGAAGACGGAAATGCCATTAGTACAATACAAATGAGTCTGGTTCCTCAAAGACCTCAGAGCTTCCATACCTCACCTGAACTAACTACTTGAGCCCTGCTTTTATGTGTGAGAGAAATATATTATATTATACAGAAGAAACATCAGGAACGTCTTGTTGTGAATGCATTTATAGCCCCATATATGTTTGTGTACAGTAAAAATATTCTGTTTTTTATTTATATGTGGAATCTAATGAACAACATAAACTGATGAGCAAGGAAGATTCAGAGACATTAAAGCATGCAACAGACTGAGGGAATGGGGTGAGGGCAGGGAGAGATTAACCAGGGAACTTATATCCATACTAGTGACCCAGTGCATGAAATTCGTGCACTGGGGCGAGGGTTTGGAGGAGGTGTGTCCCTTAGCCTGGCCTGCATCCTCTCTAATCTGAGACCCCTGTGGGATCAGGCCTAAACTGGCAATTGGATAACTCCCTTGCAATCTGGGACTACTGGCTTCTAACTGCTTACCTGCCTGCCTGCTTGATCTCCCCTAACCACTCTGCATGCTGGCCTGCTTGCCCCCAACTGCACCCCCCTGCCAACCTGATCACCCCCAACTTCCCTCCCCTCTTGGTCTGATCACCCATAACCACCTCTGCCTCGGCCCCACCACCATGGCTTTGTCTGGAAGGATTTCTGGAATGTCTTATGGTCTAATTAGCATATCACCCTTTTATTAATATAGATATGCATAACCCATGGACAGACAATAGTGCTGGGAAAGCCTGGGGAGGGAACAGAAGCAGTGGGAAAGAGTCAGTGGGTGGGAGGGGACAGCTGTAATACTTTAAACAGTAAAGCTCCATTTAAATAAAATATTTTCACCAAAATAAAAAAGAGGAAGTATTCTGTTTTTGATTAATGAACTACACTAACGATAAGGAAATAATACAAAGATTATAATTTGTAGCCTATGGATCTGATATGTGTGTGAAGAAACTCTTTTCTTAGTCATTGAACTGAATGACACTCATTTGCTTCAAGCGACAGTTGTTTTCCTATCTCTACTCAGGTTTTAAATCAACAGATACATTTCCTTGTCAATCATATGTGGTTGGTAATGATGATAGATGGTCCATCCCAATGACAATTGGGTTTTTTCCCCAGATCTCTAAAAGCATCAAAGTCAAGAAGGATTCTGGGTGAACCCACCAAGTGCAGAAACAGCCATTTTGCATTTTATTCAGCTAACATTCAACTTTTCACCCATCTTAACGAAGGCATCAATAACTGCCTAGATCAATCAGCAACATTTTGAGAGTTTTGACAAACCAAAGCAGTTCTCTCTTTGAGGGACTCATAAACTAGACTGATAGAGTTTGTATCAAAATAAGTATAGAAATGTTTAGTTCTATCTGATAATGTTGAGGCAAATTAAAATTGTTTAGAAAACAAACAGTATTTTATGGACACACTTTGTCTCCCTGTTTGTCTCAAACTTAAATTTTCTTCATTACAATATAGAACTTAATATCTACACACTTACTGCTTTAATAAATGGTCTTTGCAGTTCAACACTACAAACTCTAGTGCTTGATATATTTTTCAATTTATGTTCTTTTCTTGAAGGTTAAGAACATACACATTCAATTACATTTCAAACCCATTAGCTGAGGGTTCCTTCACCAAAAAAAAAAAGATGAAAAGAAAATAATATGATGGAGATGGCCATTCCTCTTCTGGTAAATGGTAAAATAACTGAAAACTCAAATGGTAAATTCCCAAAATATTTATCATTACAGTAACAAATTGTATGAATAAGTCATTTTTCATACTAACCTTTCAATTAGTCTACACTCACTCCCACTTTAAGCACAAGAATGATTTATTTCTGCTACCTTTTATACTTCCTGGATACAGGTCCTCCAACAAAGTGTTGTGCCCCAATTGTGTTTACTAGATGGAATTGGAAGAGGGCTCAATTCTAAAAAAACTTTAAAGAATTCTTGTGTTCAGTTCTGTAGAAGTTCTCAGAGTGTTTAATATGCTAATTTATAGTGTGAATCACAATAAATTAAAAAGGCATTCAATGGACATATAATTTATTCAGCAAAAGACAGTTCCCTGGCTACTATGTGAATGCACTGCAAGAGATGGTAGAATTTTAATACAGTATCCTATATAATAAAGAGGTAATATGCAAATTGACCATTATTTCAACACACAAGATGGCCACACCCATGTGGTCAAAGATGGCTGCCTCCATGTAGACACAAGATGGCCACCACAAGATGGCCACCAGGGGAGAGCAGTTGGGAGGGACCAGGCCTGCAGGGGAGGGCAGTTGGCAACCAGGCTTGCAAGGGAGGGCAGTTGGGGGCAACCAGGCTGTCAAGGGAGGGAAGTTAGGGGTGACCAGGCCAGCAGGGGAGGGCAGTTGGGGTGACAGGCTGGCAAGGGAGGGCAGTTAGGGGTGACCAGGCTAGCAGTGGAGGGCTGTTGGGGGTAATCAGGCCTGCTGGGGAGGGCAGTTAGGGGCAACCAGGCTGGCAGGGGAATGGTTAGGGGTTGATCAGACTGGCAGGCAGAAGCAGGTAGGGAAAATCAGGCAGGCAGGTAGGCAAGCATTTTGGAGCCAGCAGTTCTGGATTGTGAGAGGGATGTTTGAATTAGTAAATGTTCGACTGATATATTCATAGCTTGATAAACTATTTTTATCCAATTTTCAAAATTTATCTAATTGTACCCTAAACTATACATTTCACTATGCAAATTTACCTAATTTTATTATTTTTCTAAATTCTTTTATAAGTCAACTTTTTAATTTTCTTTTGAAAATTTCTGCAAAATCTCATTATTAACAACTTAATTTAAAAAAAGTTTTTTTAATACAAAAAATATAAGTCAATTCCATATGTATTGTAGACCTAATTGTGAAAGGTGAAACAATAATCCTAATTTATAAAAAGCTAGGGGCCATAATGACCACATGTTCTCTCCTGATAGGCTGGTACACTCTTTTATTAATGTAGATTTTAACAATTAAATGTTGACATACTTGGAGAAAACAATACATTCTTTCTAATGTTTCACTGTGGTGAGACCACAGCATGAGCTCTGCCCTCTCCACAATGTTTAAGTCAATAATGCAGTACAGGAGAGTCTGGACTGAGCATCTTGGTTACTGGAGGGGAGGTGTGCTGCTCCAAGATACAATAAGGCCTTTATTAATCATATTTGAGTAGCTAATGCCTTTGAAATCACCCTTGCATAAATTCTTGATATCTGTGACTAATATTCCTACTATTACTCCACTACTATCCCTGGAACAAATGAATTAACATTCCAACTGATTTTGCAGATAAATTGATTCCATAATTTTCCTGGTTTATTTAACAACACATGTTTGGCATTATGTCCAGGCATGTGACATAGGAGGAGAAATAATTGTAGCCAGCCCTCATGGAGTTCACATTCTCTCTTGCCTTTTCCCATCATCTCCCATTCTTTAAGTAGAGAGATGGCTGAGAAATTCACTAGTGCATCTAAACCACAGTTTGATGGCAGCTTTAAATGAGCTTGATGAATCACTTTTGCTTTGGGCTATGTGCTGTGTTCAGTCATTTCTGTAGTGATTGTGGAGAGATGAAGTTGCTGTGATCATTTCAACAACCCTCAGCATAAAAATGAGGTGGTTGGAATGAGGATCTGAGAACATCTTTCTTGTATTCACTTATCACTGAATAAGAGAAAGGAGTATCAGAAAGTGGCATATATTTTGATATTTCTTCTCTCAAATTTTCTAAACAGAAAGTTTGGCAGGTATTTGCCTGATTATTAATTTTAAATACTTTTTTATTGTAATTTCAGGTGCTAAATGCTTCAAATTCTTTCTTTGTATTTTTAGAACTTATTTTTCCTTAGAATTTTGTTGGGGATTTATCTGGTTTGGCAAATAAGCATGAACTCTAATGTTGATTGAATGTCAAAACAGATAAAACGCATGAAATTCTAGCCTAAACATGAAATGCATAGTTGCCTTACAAAAAAAAAAAGACTATAATGGGTGTCGTTTTAATGACTTTTCATTCATTTGCATTCAATATGAGAGAGAAAGATATTCCCTCCCCTTACCACATCTTACATGAGCTATGGTGACATTTTTTGAGATTTCTCCATCACAATAAGGTGAGTTTTGTGATAATACCGGTGATCAGAATACCAAAGCATTTTTGTTTACCAAGAACTGACCTGTATGGCCCTGGCCTGTTTGGCTCAGTTGATTGGAGCATCATCCTGAACACCAAAAGGTGGGGGATTTCATTCCTGGTCAGGGCTCAACCCAGACTGGGGGTTTAATTCCTAGTGGAAGGCAAGCAATAGATCTCTCTCCTTCTCTTCTTCCCTCTCTACAAAAATCAATAAAAAATAAAGTAAGAAAGAAATGACCTGTATAGAATATCAAGAACCTGGGACTCCCCATAGGCTTCAGAAAATGGCTTTTTTTTTTTTTTTGCAGTGTTCCCAGGAAGCTAAGCCTTTGGAATTCTTAGCTTACAGGAAAAATGCAAACCAGAAGCTGGCTGTTGAACTTAATATACCTGGAACTCTTACAGTGTTACTTCCCAAAGTTGAAGCTAAAGCATAATTTGAAAGCTGCTTTCTCTGTAACCAGCTTGGGAAATAGGCTGCATAGTGATGCACACACATATGTTGTTTTCCTAATTGCCCAAGTCAACCACAAATACATTGCTGGGACTAAACTGAAAATAATAAAGAACTGCAAGGAATGAAATAGAGAGGCATTCTTTTACTCTCCCTTTGAGTGTCACTGACATTTGTCATCTGTCTGGAGATGTGTCTTTTTTCCCACAGATTTTATTTTTTTATTTTTTCCCCACACATTTTAAATGCACTTGTGTGTTTTCTTTGCATAATATATATTCCTTTATTAAAGAAACTACATAGATTTATATATGTTCTTCTATAACTCGTTTTTTCCTTAATAACCTCTGAAACCCTCCTTTCAACAGTTTTCCTTTCTGTGCACCCTTAATATAAATGTTAATATTCGTATATTTATATGCATAAATGGTACTTCTTTTAAAATCTGGATAGAGTGTATAAATTATAAGAAGATTTATATAATGCATCTATATTTTGCATATACATATGTGTAGACACAATTACAATTAACCTGACAGTGAATGTGAGATGATGGGATGATTCAGAGTTTAAATCTAACATTGTGTAAGGGAGAACATTGCTACACAAACTAATTGTTTAAGTTGTTGATTTTAATGTTTGAGTGTATTTTGCTGTGCTTTGATTTCAGTTAGCTATTATTCTAGTTAGCTATTTTTAAATATCAACATCTAAGAAAGACTTTATTGTTCTTCAATAAAATGATGAGAGAAGTTAAGGTTTTCATATTACCTAAGAACAACCTGGCCAGAATGACTAAGTTGTTGGAGTATCCTCCTGTGCACTGGGGCATGCACAGAAGGCAACAGGTCCATGTTTCTCTCTCTACTTTCCTCTCTCTTTCTCTCCTTTCCTTTATTTAATCATGTCCTGGGGTTAGGATTAAAAAATAAATAAGTTTCAAATTACCTAAGAACAGAAAAGTGTGAGATTGTGTGTGTGTGTGTGTGTGTGTGTGTGTGTGTGTGTGTGTGTAAGTAAACAAATAGTGCAGCTCAGGTTCTGTGAAAAGATGCCCCCATGCATTGAGTTCACTTGAGGTCCTGTGTACTAGTAACTGAATGAGGACAGAGGAGACGCAAAACAGTCTTGTGTTATTGATACTGTTGTAGAAAATAGTCAACATTAGTACAGAACTCAGCTCTTGTCCCTTGATTATTGCAGAAACCCTCTGGAGTGGGAGCTTCACTCTAAAGGACTGAACCTCACAGGGACATCAAACCTGGCTCCAGGGCAGGTGAGTGCCACCAAGGCTGCAGATCTCCCATATGGCTTCATGGGAGCAGTGCTTCTTCAGAGCTGGACAAAACCACCTGTCAGATATCCCCTAGTTTCTGACCTGCCGACTTCCTCCTACTGGATCATCATGACCTCAAGGTTACACATAAAACTGGGATACTGTGGGCAGCGAATTAAACCCATTCAACATTCAAAATTCACTAATAGAATAAGTGGATTTTCTCTTCAACAAAATCTTTAAGTCTCAGGCTAAATTTAGAGACAATTTAGGGAATTAAAATGTTGGAACTGTTTTAAGCCCTTAATTTTGCTTTGAGGTTTTCACTTTAGCTTGCATCTTAAAACATATAGGGTGAAAATAATGGTAGCTCAAGACCTACCTTCTCAAAAGAATACAAATTTATAGGTGTGTCTTTTTATTAAATCAAGATTACAAAAGTATCACTCATTAATTTACCAAAAAGTCTTACAATCCTTGTGTTTCAATTTACACTGTGATATATTCAAGACATAGGAAACAACAAATGCAAAGCCCAAGACTCTCCGTTTCCCCCAGCAACTTATTGACTTTAGAGGGAGGGGACAGAGAGACATTGGTTTGTTGTTCCATTTATTTATGCATTCATTGGTTGATTCTTATTTGTTCCCTGATCAAGAATCAAACCCACAACCTTGGCTTTTAGGACGACACTCTCAACAACTGAGCTACCTGGCCAGGGCTAAACCCAATACTGTTGAGATTGTGTGGTGTGTTACAGATATCAAATGGGTTTTGTGTTGCTGGAATGAAGTCTGGGGTGGTGAAATTCAAGATATAGTGGAGAGCTTAGAAGTCTAGTAACCCAGAGAGTTTGGACTTTATCCCAAACAACAATAAAATGACTCGTTTTATGCAGGAGAAAAATATGCACAGGTTCATTGTGATCAGAGAGGGAATGGATTTAAAACAGGGAGTGAGAACAAGTTCAGGGTTACTACAGAAATCCACAAAAGGTGGACAGTAGCATTAATGAGTGCATTTTCAGAAAAGAGTTGAGTTTGAGAGACCTTAATAAGAAGAGATTAACTTAGCTTCTTTTTGATAGATAGGCAGGTACTACATTGGTAAGTGGTTCCCTCTATAGTACCTACCCCCTTTCTTTCCAAACCCTAAGAAGGTTTTGAATTATTAGATAAACCTATTAGGGATCTTAGGCAAGGAAGTTTAATTTTTATTTTTCTTGATCTATCCAGTAAATTGATAAAAAATAATCTCCTGTAGGAAAAGCTTTAAGTTCCTTAACTATACACCACTGCCTCTGCTCTACTTGACAATCCCTGTACTACTGTATCAGCTTCAAGACAAATTCTCTGGGCCCAGCCCCCTGATTACCAGATCTCAGATGACTATTTTCTGCTGAGAATGCAGGGTCTCTCATCTCATCAGAAAATAAAAGCTGCCTCATTTGAGGGCAGCCTCGGAGTCACAAGCATCGCCTCTCAATGGCAGCAAGGATATCCCCTTTCTGCTCCTTTGCCCTAGTCAGGGCTCCATACTAGCTTTTTCTTTCTCCAAAGAAATAGTTGTGTGTTTAAAAATTTTTTTTTACAATTCTTCAATTATCACTTTATTAACAACAATTACAATCTAGTTAATGAACTAGCAGCCTGAATTTTTAACACTGAGAAATAAATGTCTTTAGAAAATCCAGTAGCAGTAAAAACACCTGGAAATACAGTCCTTTATATTCTTGAAATATGTAAATCAATGCATGTGAACAAATGTTATAGTTGTAACATAATCAGGATTTATTTTCCATACCAGTCCTGGGGCCAGCTAATACTCAAATCACATTAGCATGGTTAAAGCCTCATGGAAATGTTGAGAAGTTTAGAGCTTGAATTAGGAAGATTATAACTCAGGCATATTAAAAACTGTCCAGATATCAACTTTTGTTTTAATTTGTGTTTCATCTTTTCAATAACTGTATTTAAAACATTGGGGCTTCATGGTCTGTTGCTCTGGCTGTCCTTTGATAAAGTTATGCTGTGATATAAAGTTATGCCTTATTCCAAGGGTATCCTAGCATCTAAGAACATGTATTTTTTCCATTGTCAATATTACTATTCATTAGCTTAACATTAATTAAAACACTATTTTTCAACATCACAGATAACAGTGGAATTTTGCTTACCTTCTTGTTTAGTCATTGAATGACTTCACTGTTGAGTTCAGATGCCTGAGGAGTTAAGCATTCACCCAAAAGTATTCAGAAATTACATTGGCCAGTGTAGCTCATTAGTTGGAGCACTTTCCCAAGCATCGGAAGGTTGTGGCAGGTTAAATTTTAGGTCAGGGCACATGCCTGGTTTTGGGTTCAATACCCAACCAGGGCCTGTATGGGAAGCAACTCTCCACTGTGTCTCTTTTGCATCGATTTTATTTTCTCTCTCTTCCTTCCTCCCTCTCTAAAATCAGTTAACAGTGTATTTTTAAAAGTTCAACAACTATCCCTTTCAAATAGTTAAACCTAAAGTAATTTTCAACAATAAATTTGCCAACTTTATCCATAGCTATTTCAGTCAGGTTGGGGTCAGTAAGGTATTTGGTATTGAAAAGTGTTTTTGGTGTTATAAAAAACAGCAGTGGATCCACTGTTCTGACATTTTGTTATCTTTACCTCCAGTGCAGGGTAGCCTCGGTCTCCCAAGACCCATTGACCTTTTCTTCTTTAGTAAAAGAACAGCATAATTTAGTTGAGAACAATGTGGGATAAAAACCACATCAATCCTCCTTTACCAGTACTTATCACAAGGTTATTAACAACTGGCCAACAAAGACCGTGCTTTAGTAAATCTCAGAAAGCTCTGTCTAGAGCAGTGATGGGCAACCTTTTGTGCTTGGTGTGTCAAAACTTGCCAAAAAAACGAGCATAACTTGGGTGGTGTGTCACTTCAAGGAAAAAAAAAAAAACCACATGATTTTGTGATATTTGCAGTTTAAATTACAAAAAAGTATAATTGTAATATTTAACTGTATTTAATAATACAAAACTAATTATTTGACTTACCTGCTTAGTGACTTCTTTGTTCATCTGTCAGTCAGTTTCTTATGTTGGTCTTGATATTATTTAACTTGTGTGGGGTGCCATGAACTAAGAGAAGTGAAGGAGGGGGAGGGGGAATTCTTTAACTAACCTATTAGTGATTTTTTTCTTGCTGAATTTCATTGGATAAACTTTCAATTGAAGGTTGGTATTTTGTACATCTCAAGCCCAAGCAAGCGCTACTAACTTCATCTGTCAATCTGTTTCTTTTGTTGGTTTTGATATTATTTATTTATTTATTTATTTAATCTTCATTGTTCAGTTTATCAATTACATTGTCCCCCCTTTTTTATCTCCCTACAGCTCCCCTCCACCTGGTACCCATCCCACCCTCCACCCTCCCCTCCCCCTCCCCATTGTCCTCTCCCATTGTTGCAAGATTTTTGTCCAGCCTCTTGCTGTACTTCCCACACCCCTTTTCTCCCCAAGATTTGTCAGTCCATTCCCTCTCTATGTCCATGATTCTGTTATATTCACCAGTTTACCCTGTTCATCAGACTATCAATTCACTTCATTTTTATATTCATTTGTTGATAGATGTGTATTTGTTGTTCATAATTTATATTTTTACCTTTTCTTCTTCCTCTTCTTAAAGAATATCTTTCAACATTTCATATAATATTGGTTTGGTGGTGATGAACTCCTTTAGCTTTTTCTTATCTGAGAAGCACTTTATCTGATCTTCAATTCTGAATGATAGCTTTGCTGGATAGAGTAATCTTGGTTGTAGATTCTTGCTATTCATTATTTTGAATATTTCTTGCCACTCCCATCTGGCCTGCATCATTTCTGTTGAGAAATCCGCTGACAATCGTATGGGTGCTCCCCTATAGGTAACCAACTGTTTCCTCTTGCTGCTTTTAATATTCTCTCTTTATCTTTTGCTCTTAGCATTTTAATTATGATGTGTCTTGGTGTGGTCCTCTTTAAGATTCCTATATTTTGGGGTTCTGTTTACTTCTTGGGCTTTTAAGTCAGTTTCTTTCACCAGGTGGGGGAAGTTTTCAGTCACTATTTCTTCAAGTAGGTTTTCATTACCTTGCTCTCTCTCTTTTTCTGGCACCCCAATAATTCGCATGTTGGCATGCTTGAGGTTGTCCCAGAGGCCCCATCCACTATCTTCAATTATCTGGATTCTTTTTGTTTCTTGCTTTTCCAGCGAGTGGATTTTGCTTCTTTGTATTTCAAATCTTTGACTTGGTTCTTGTGGCCCTCTGGACTGCTTTTAGGACTTTGTGTAATATTTTTTATTTCAGTCCATGTATGCTTGATCTCTAGTTGGTCCTTTTTCATATCCTTGAGGGTCTCGTCCATATCCTCAGAGGTCTTGTTCATTTCCTTGTAAGTCTCATTCATTTCCTTGTAAGTCTCATTCATTTCCTTGTAGGTCTCATTCATTTCCAGGTTGGTCTTGTTTATTTCCTCGTTGGTCTGGTTTATTTCCTCGTAGTTCTCATTAAGTTCATCGGCCTTTTCTAGGAGCCTCTTGAAAAGCCTTATAACTGTGGTTTTGAACTCTATGTCTAGTCGTCTTTATTCCTCCATTTTTTTCACATCTGATTTCTTTCCATATCTCTGCATGGTCTCTGCTTTATGTGGTAGATGTCCTCTAAGGGTCAGTGGCTCAGCCTCCCCAGTTACCTGAGGTGGGTACTCTTATTGCAATCCTTTATGGGTTGTACAATATTTTTTAATTTAAGCCCAGCTTGTTGTTGTTAGCCCTAAGAGGGTTTGACCTCCAAGCCAATTGGCTGTGAAGGGAGACTGTGTTTAGGTTGGATGGGCGGAGTCTCTGAGCTGAGCAGGCAGCCTCAGCGTCAGCTACGTCCTATGCGGCGCTGGCGCACGCGGGTCTCTGTTGGATGGGAAAGGTTGCAGACTCCTCCAAGAGAAAGCCGCTAGTCTCTTCCTGTTGCCAGACAACTCTGCCTCTCCCCAAATGTGTCTGCTCACCCAAAATCTCACCCACGGTTGTAAAACAAAGCAGTCCGGTGGTCTCCTGAACCAGGGGGGAAGTTGCCAGGGAGCAAGTCGCGCGCAAACTGCTTTTTCCAGGCAACCCGGGGGCTTCTCCTCAGACTAGGAGACCTCTGCCGCGCCCAGCTTCCAGGGTGCGTCCCCCGGACCTCGGACCTCGCCTGGTGCTGGGGAATCTGTGCAGTGGGACGTCTCTGCCCTACTCATTGGCGAAATCCAGCCAGGGTTGCTGCTCCAGCCATAGCCCACGCACATGACCAGGACGGCTCCTAACCTATTTCCACACGTATCTTCAAGGCTGTGCTCTGCCACTTTTCTGAGTCTCAGTGTCCCACCTTTACTTTTATTTGTGGAGTTTTCACTAGGCAGCTGTCCAGTGATTTTGAGTGATGTTTGTTTTGTTGTTTTGTTGTAGTTTTTGAATTGTTGTGCGGGGCAGAACAATAGGTGTTCACCTGTGCCGCCATCTTGGTTCTCCTACGGTTTTGATATTATTTAATGCTGAGAATAATATCTCACAAAAGTACGTAGAGGGGAAAATTATGAGTAAAGCCATTGCTATATTTTTCAGGGTTCTAAAAGTGTCTGGTAATCGATTTCAGGCACTCCAAATTTCCTGTTTGTAGTGGCACTGCTCTTGATTCTCCAAGGGGCACCTTTCCAGATTCTCAAGCTTTGACCTCAAGTCAACAAACACCTGAGCCCAGATACTATCTTGAAATTCTGCAAGTTGCATCTCCAAATCATCAATTTGCATCCATTGGAAACCATTTAATTCCAAACTACTGAAGACTACTATATCAGGATATTTAATGGTCTGTTCTAGGCTTCTAAATTGATTAAATCTATCACTGAACTGGTCAAGTAATGAGTCTAAAACATGCTGGTACTGTATATGCAAGGGTTTCATTTCATTTTGTACAGCTGCACTGACCTTCTCAAAATACTGTGTTACTCGAGAAAAATACTTATAAGTTTTAGTTTCTACATCTAGCTTGAAAATTTTAAGTTTACTTACAAAAGCTTTTATGTATCCAAACGTAATGTCAATACTTTTGCCAAAACCTTGTAACTTTAAGTTCAGTTCATTAATATGAACAGAGAGATCTGTGAAAAACCTCAGGGTGTTGACCCACTTATCATCATTGAGCTTAGAAAAGTTTCCCAGATCCTTATCCTCAAGAAATACCTTAATTTCTCCAATGCACTCCACAAAGCGCTCAAGAACTTTGCCTCAGCCATCTTACATTATTGTACATCAGCAGTCCACTGTAGGTAGAATCAACCTCCAGTAAAAGGGAAGAACATTCTCTCTTGTGAAGGAGAAGAGAGCAGCTATTAAATTAACTATTTTTTGTAACAACTGACATTAAGTCACTTAAGTAGGTGAATCCTGCCTTGGCACATAAAACATCCTGATGGATAATATAATGAAAAGGCACAATCGGATGTCCAATAGCTTCTGTAAACAATTTGACAAATCCGACTTTTTTCCCCACCATGTTTGGTGCCCCATCTGTCGTCACTGACAGAACTTTAGAGATATCTATTGTAGTCACCGAGGATGGAAAGTCCTTCTCGGTATGTGGCCCCATACTTCTCTGTATGCAACTGCAAGTGGCCAAGTGTCATCGAAAATGGCTATGTGTGTCAGTGCTGACACACGTGTCAAGGTTCACCATCACGGGTCTAGAGACTAAATTCAAGTCTGAGTGGTGGTCTGGTTCCTAATTTGTCCCCATCTGGAGGCCAGGACCAAATGTGTGCTTGCCAGAACTCTTGCATGTATCTCAAATTGTTACATAATCTTGAACTCACACACAGTAGATGGAGCAGCCACAAGACATAAGTGGCCCATTAATGATACCACAGGGCTGCCCTTAGCTGCCTGGCCAGAGATTTCTATAATGAGAAGATACACAGTCTATTTTATTGAAGACAAGAAGGATTATGTTCTCTCTGTCAAGTGATAGCATTAATTGAGGCCTGCCTCCAGGGCAATGCTTGAAATCATGACACTAACATACAATAATATATATATATATATATATTATTGATTTTTCACAGAGAGGAAGGGAGAGGGATAGAAAGTCAGAAACATCCATGGGAGAGAAACATCGATCAGCTGCCTCTTGCACACCTCCAACTGGGGATGTGCCCGCAGCAGGTACATGCCTTTGACCGAAATTGAACCTGAGACCTTTCAGTCCCCAGGTTGACACTCTATCCACTGAGCCAAACTGGTTCGGCGTCACTAACATTCTTATGTGGGAAAGGAATTGATCATTTTACTAAATTGGAAGTCCAAAAGTCAAATTGGGTGTTGGTACTGTGTGACCAGCGACATGCTGATGTCCAAAGGGACCCAATGTTTTCAGTGCCTTGGGTCCATAGGACTAAAGTTAGATACGCTAGGCTTGCTGGGCCTTCTTGGGATCATAAGACAGTTACCAGTGGCAGATGGGCCTGAAGTCTTCCTTTTCCTTGTCAAACAGGGGTAGACAGGAGGAAAATAGAGAGATATTTTTTCCCAAGTTATAAATGTTCCCCTGAATTTGAATGTATTTATGTCACAGTTCTCCATTTTGAGCTTTAGCTGTTTCCTGGGGAATGCCATAGACTAATTGGCTAACACTAATCAGCATCTATTTCTAAAGCTGTGGATGATCTCTCCTCTCAGTTACTAGGGGATACACAGACATCTGAGCCAAATTAGGTTCCACTGGGAAAGAGGAACTATGTCCTTACCTTGCTCACATCAGTGCCAATATGTTACAGATGGATGGCCATTATCTGCAAGGTTCAAAAGTCAGATATTCTTCATAGCTTTGAAACCTTGCAATTTCAAGAAATAAAGAATGAAGGCAAACAGACTTATTATAGTTTTGAGTGCTTTGGCTTTTGAAAACATGTTTAATGTAGATGATGGACCCCTTCAATAAGCAGACTATCAAACAAAACTAGATCATATGTATCTCAAGTATATTCCTAATAGTCTATGTTGTGTTGTGTCAGTATTAAAACACCCCAATGACCTAAGTTTGGGCTCACTGTTAATATCCATTGAGAATGTTTATAATCTTACAAGTGAGGCAGATATGTATGCAAGGAACTATCAACAGTGTGGGGTGGAAGTTTAGAAAAAAAAGGAATATGTAGTGTGAACTGGAAAATATTTTAGCGTGAAGGTGAGACTATGCTGAAGAGCAGTTCCATTTCATGACATAGGAATATTGGAGGGATTTTAGAAGAGCTTTTACGTAGTTTAAAAAGGATGAAAATTAATACAAACATTAGATATGACTGAAGATATTATTTTTTAGAGAGATGGAGTTACATTTATTATTATTACTATTACTATTACTATTACTATTACTAATTACTACACATGGGCCCAAAGGAAAATGTCCCTCAAATTCTGGGCCCCATCACACAGGAAGTTTCTGTATTTATACCTTTTTACTCTTTTTGTCTCCTAAATATGGGGTTTTTTGATCCCCTTTGCAAGTCTTTTTTTTAAATTTAATAAATCTTTATTGTTCAGATTATTACAATTGTTCCTCTTCTTTATCCCCATAGCTCCCACTCCACCCTTGCCTCTCCCCCACTGTCCTAATCCATAGGTGTACCTTTTTGTCCAGTCTCTTCCTGCACCTTCCAAATCCTTTTCCCCCTGAGAATTGTCAGTCCACTCCTTTTCTATGCCCTTGATTCTATTATATTCACCATTTTATTCTATTCATCAGATTTTTAATTCACTTGATTTTTAGATTCACTTGTTGATAGAGATGTATTTGTTGTTCACAATTTTAATCTTTACGTGTTTCTTCTTCTTCATCTTCTTAAAGAAAGCCTTTCAACATTTCATATAATACTGGTTTGGTGGTGATGAACTCCTTTAGCTTTTTCTTATCTGTGCAGCTCTTTATCTGATCTTCAATTCTGCATGATAGGTTTGCTGGGTAGAGTAATCTTGGTTGCAGATTCTTGTTATTCATCACTTTGAATATTTCTTGCCACTCCAGTCTGGCCTTCATCATTCTGTTGAGAAATCCACTGACAATCATATGGGTGCTTCCTGGTAGGTAACTAATTGTTTTTCTCTTGCTGCTTTTAATATTCTCTCTTTATCTTTTACTCTTGGCATTTTAATTATGATGTGTCTTGGTGTGGTCCTCTTTGGATTCCTTTTGTTTGGGGTTTGGTGTGCTTCCTGGACTTGTAAGTCTATTTCTTTCACCAGGTGGGGGAAGTGTTCAGTCACTATTTCTTCAAATAGGTTTTCATTATCTTGCGCTCTCTCTTTTTCTGGCACCCCCATAATTTGGATGTTGGTATGCTTGAGGTTTTCCCAGGGGTTCCTTACACTGTCTTTAATTGTTTGGATTCTTTTTGCTTCTTACTTTTCCAGCTGAGCTGTTTTTATTTTCTTTTTTTCTTTGTATTTCAAATATTTGACTTGATTCTTGTGGTCCTCTAATCTGCTGTTAGGTCTCTGTATAATATTTTTTATTTCAGTCAGTGTATGCTTAATTTCTAGTTGATTCTTTTTCATATCCTCGAGGGTCTCATTAAATTTCAGCCTTTTCTAGGAAATTCTTGAAAAACCTTATAACCGTGGTTTTGTACTCTATATCTAGTCATTTGTTTCCTACATTTCTTTCATTTGTGATCTGTATCCTTGTTTTCACATTTTTGCTGCTTCCCTGAGTTGGTCAAGTAGCTTTGTGTGGTAGGTGTCCTCTAGGGCACAGTGGCTCAGCCTTCCTAGTCACCTGCGTTGAATACTCTTGGTGCACCCCTTTATGGGTTGCACTGTCTTGTTGTAGCTAAGCCTAGATTGTTATTGGTTTCACTGGGAGGGGTTGACCTCCAGGCCAATTGGTTGTGAGGATCAGTTGTGTCTATGCTGGAGAGCTTTTGTGCTCAGCTTGGATGGGGTGGAGCCTCGGGTTATAGCAGACAGCCTTAGTTTCCTGTCAGCTCCACCCTAAAAGGCCCCTGGGTCTCAGTGTCCCACAGCAATGGCTGGATGCACCTCTGAGAGAAAGCTGCCCTTGAGATTTGCTTGATGCCAGACAGTCCAGTTTCTTCCCGAATTAGTCTGGATACCCAAAGTCTCACTTGGAACTAGAGTATAGTGGAGTAGGAGCTTTTGTTTTCCTCCTGAACAAGAGAGCCAGCCAGGAGCTCAGCTGCCCACCCTCTCTGCAAGCTTGCATGCCCCTGCAGCTCCCCTGAGTCTCAGTGTGCTTCCTCCTGACAGTCCAGTTTCACCCGATATGAGTCTGGGTTCCCCAAGTCTCTCCAGGAACTTGAGTTCAATGCAGTGAAGAGCTTTTGCCTCCCTCCCCGTTTGAGAAAGCCAGATGTGTATTCAGATGCTTGCCCTTTCCGCTGGTGTGTGTCTCCACATCTCTGCCTCTCTGCATCTCTGAGTCTCTGCAACTCTGCCCTCCACAGCTCCTCTCAGTCTCAGTGTCCTTTTCTCATTCCTTCTAGTTGTAGAATTTCCACTCATCCAGCTTTCTGGTGGATCTGGATGATGTTTGTTTTGTCTTTTAGTTGTAGTTTTGAAATTGTTTTGTGAGGCAGCAGTATAGGTGTTTACCTATGCCACCATCTTGGTTCCTCTCCTGAAGATATTCTTAATTGATAGTTTCATGTTTACATACTTAGGCAAAGCAATACAGTTGCTATTTAATCACTGTTGTTATTACTTTAGTATCACTGCTGTATGCTTTCCAGGTTTACCAGTTGTCCAGCATCCATGCCTTGTTGGAAATTGTTCCAAGTGATTCACATTGGCTTGCTTCAGTGTGGACCTGAAAACTGCCTCAAGAATGATGCTCATCCTCATTTTACAAATGAGTGCCCTACAATTTGAGTAAAGTCACCTGTGTAAATATTCAAATGAAAAAGCTAGCATTTCTAGCCAGATGTCTTAATTCTAAACAAGATCTCTATTGTCTTCCAGCAATATTATTCACACCAATTTTTCATAACTTACTTAACTTTAATATTCTTGCTGACTTATTTTACAAAAAAATCTTAGCTTTATGAAAACAGGGAACACATTTGCAATGTTTGATAAATATAAAGTGAAATATAGCTTATGCCATGATGTATGATGACTCATTAAAATAAATGCTATTTTTAATTAAAACAAATTAATTTTAAAACAGTTGGTTTTCTTTACTTTCAAAGTAAACTTTTAAATTAGAAACTTAAATTGTTTCCTGAATCTTGGAAGCATCAATTTTTCCACTTACAGAGTTAATTGTAATATTTATTTGCTAACAGTTTGAAAATATGACTATTATTTTTTCTATTTGAGAAGTAAAAATTTAATAGCTGAAAGTAAAATACATGAATGAGTACAGAGCCAAAGCATAGGAATTGACCTCAAGCATAGCACATTGGAATTTTTAAATATTGATATGACATGACATAAACAATTAAGAAAATAACTGAAATTTCTTAATGTCTAAATTCCTTCTAAAGAGTTACTTATTCAAGGGGTCAGTCATTTATATTGAAGAAGATATTTTCAAAGCCAATCACTCAAAACTATAACTAAGTCTGTTTGCCTTCATTTTCTTGAAGGCAATGAATTACAATGAATCAAAGCTCTAAAAAATATTTGACTTTTGAACCATTAAGATAATGGCTACTGATTTTTAATATACTGTCACTGACATACGAGGTAGGGACAAACTTGTTTTCTAGTTTAAAACCAAATGTTGAACTCAATTTCCCAAAATTTGATCGTAAGTAAGTTCCCTATTTTAGGCATAATGGGAATAGTTCTTCCAAGTCCAATTTTCTAGGTTAAACATATACAAAACAGAGATAATATGTGGGAAATGCTTTCTAGTACATCAAAGTTACAGAATCAAATACTTAAGAGAGAGATGGAGAAAAGGAGAGAGTTCATTTTTTCTTAATTGAATTTATTGGGGTGACATTGGGAGAGCTCATTTTTCTAATGTAAATAAATCCTCTCTGAGAAGAGGAGCAGGAGGTCTCCAAGTCCTTTACTCTCTGGAATTTTAATAAATGGCTCCAAGGGACATGAGCCTGTAAATCTCTCCAGAAATCTTCATTAACTTCCAAGGCTGTTGCGTTTCATCTTCTCATCTTCTAATACAGGTTGCCAGCACATTGCTCAGCAAGTTTTTTGACCATGAAAAAAAAAAAAAAGAAACTATCCAGTGAACAATTTCTCCTGAGGTGAATGTGATACATTGCATCTGATAATGTTTTAATTTTAATTCACAAAAAACTATAAAGAAAAGTTATTGTATGTTATGATTTAAAGATCTTTAAGTAAAGAAGGAATACTTTTGTAAGCATGATTGTAAATATTAATTAGTTGAAATTTATTTGAAGATAAAATCTATTATGTATATTGATTTTAGATAAAAATTTCTACCTAAGAACATATATTTACTTTATAGATTTTCCAATTAAATATAATATTTCATTTTGAATAGTCCTTTTAATTTTAATGTTTTTTTGAGATTTGCTTGGTATTGAAGAAAACTGAGTAACTGGTTTTTGTTTTATTATAATTCCTTTAATGAGGCTGATCTTTTCTCTTATGATTCAAGCTGGTACTTTTCATATCATCATAATTATTAGCAAATAATTACATAATTTTTTTTTACTTTTCTCCTCACTTCATATATATATATATATATATTTCAATACATAAAAGTTGAATGTACAATTTTGTGTTTTGGCAATTTAATGCATTTAAACATCTAAAACTTAATCAGGATGTAGAAAATTCCCAGCAGCCAAAAATCTTTGAATTTAATCTTGCCATAAAATCTGCCTATGTCTCTGCCACACACAATTCTGGTTTCTAGCAACGTAGATCGGGGAAGTGTGCACTGGAAAACTGTACCTTATATGTCTAACATGTTTGCTCAAAATCTTGCATTTTATATTCATTTTTATGGTGGCATGCCTCAGTTTCTATAATTTTTATTGGTCTGTTCATTTTCTGCTGAGGGCTAGATTACTGTTTTTGGCAATTGTAAATAAAGATTTTTATATACAAGCAATTTTTGTAGATTTGTATGTTAATCTTAGAAAAATATCTAAAAGTGGAATTTCTGGATCATAAGGTAAGTAGATGATTAACTTTCTAAAAATATAACCATCTTTTCTAACATTTGTACTACCAATGTACAAGAGTCTCAGGCGTTCAAATTTTCATCAACTTTTGCTATAATCAATTTTTTAATGTTATCCATTCAGGTATATGAGAAATGATTATTAATTTTTTTGCTTATTTTAATTATACTGACATTAGAGATTTTGCAAGTCTTTACTGTGCTTTTTTTTTTTTTTTGCTATTCTCCTATTTCCTTGTGGTAACTCTCAATGCTTTGACAAATGTTAATATATTTGCATCCCCCCTAGCCCAAGCCATCCTCCTACTGAGTTGTAATACTTCTTGTTTCATGGGATGGACATCCTCAGTAATATAAAGGCTGGGAATATTTTGCTCCTAGTTTGTGGCTTGTCTTTTATTTTATTAATGGTTCTTTGCATTTACTGTCTTTTCTTCTTTTTAAAATGTTTGAGAAAGATGATTTATCACTTTTTATCTTCCTGGCTGTTGTGTCATATGTCATGTGGAAGAAATCTTTAACTAGTCCAAGGTGGTGATGATGTTTTTCTACATTTACTTTTAAAGAGGTTTACCAGTATTGGTTTAGCTTTTTAACTTTCAATCCATGATCCCTTTGAAAATAATATCTGTTTATGCCATGGGAAATAAAGTATTCATTTCTCCATAGGTTTATCCAGTTGTTAAAGCATACTTTCTTTAAGGTATTTTTTCTCATTGAATTTCTTTGAAAATAGTCAAAAATCAACTTTGTCATTAATCTCTCTCAGGTGCACAGCTACACACACATAAAATGCCCACATACATCACATAATTATATCGTATATACATGTTTACATCTGTTAAATATATATCCTATCTAATGAAAGAGTAGTATGCAAATTGACCATACACCTGATCAAGCCACACCCACACCCATGTGCACCAGCCAATCAGGAGTAAATTATGCAAATAAACCCCAGACAAGATGGTTGGGGTCATTGAGAGCAGGAGGGAGGCCTGGGTTTCCCTGGCAATGGAGGAAGCCAAGCTTTCTGCCTGCCATCACTTGCTTAGGCTGCCACACAATGCTAAAAAGTTTCAATTATAGAAGATATATCCCAACAGAAATGGCGGAAGCCACGAGTTAGAGAGAGTGGAGGCTAGGGTTGCCTCAGGTGATGGAGGAAGGCAAACTTCTGCAGGCCTAATGCCTAGGCCTCCACTCCAGGCTACAAAGTTTCAAACATAAATGGCTGTTGCCACAGAGCAAGCAGAAGACTTGGCTCTACTCTAGGCTACAAAGTTTCCATTGTAGAACATAAATTAATCCCAGATACTAGGGCCTTCGCTTGGGTTGCTGTGGGGGCATGGCCAACCTGCAAACCACCACAGGCCCCTCACCCAGGCTGCCCCACAGCTCAAGGGAACCCCCACCCTGATCCAGGGCACCCTTCAGGGCAAACAAGCTGGTCCCTACTTATGTACTAGGCCTCTATCCTATCTAATAAAAGAGTAATAAGCAGATTGACCATCACTCCAACACACAAGAGGGCTGCCTCCATGTGGCCAAAGATCCTGCCCCCATGTGGACACAAGATGGCCACCACAAGATGACCAGCAGGGGAGGGCAATGGGAGGTCCCAGGCCTGCAAGGGAGGGCAGTTGTGGGCCATCAGGCCAGCAGGGGAGGGCAGTTGGGAGGGACCAGCCCTGCAAGAGAGGCAGTTAGGGGTTATCCAGCCTGCAGTGGAGGGCAGGTAGGGGTGACCAAGCTGGCAGAGGAGGGAAGTTGGGAACAAACAGGCTGGCAGGGGAGCAGTTTGACATTAATTAGGCTGGGAAGGTAGTGGTTAGGGGCTGTTCAGGCTTGCAGGAAGAAGCAGTTAGGGGCAATCAGGGAGGCAGACAGGTGAGCAGTTTGGAGCAAGCAGTCCTGGATTGTGACAGGGATGTCCGACTGCCAGGTTAGGCCTACCGGGATCAGGCCAAAACAGGCGGTTGGACATTTCTCAAGGGGTCCCAGATTGGAAAAGGTACAGGCTGGGCTGAAGGACACCCTCCACCCTCTGTGTATGAATTTCATGTACCAGGCCTCTAATATATATATATATATATATATATATATATATATATATATATATGTAATTAACATATATATTCACAATTTTTTTCTGGGATCTGCATTTTTCTCCATTGGTTTGCATTGATTCTTGACAAGACCTTATTTTTTTAAAAAACTTTTATTGCTCTATCATTATGTCATTCTTGGAATTAGGTATCATGTGTCCTCTACATTTTAACTTGTTTTTCAAAAGAGTTTGTCATTTTCTAAAAACACAAACACAGAAAACATCTTTTTTGATATTTTGTCTTGGTAGTGAATATATATTTTAATTTGTGGAGAGGTTTCAGCTTCAGAATATTTAGTCTTCTAATGCAAACAATGTTATATAGCTCCTTTATTGAGATTCTTATAGTTTGTTTATGCATCATTTAGGTTAAATTTATTGTATTATATATTTTCATATACGATTCTAAATTGTATTTACAAAATTGTTTTCTGAATGTTTGCTACTAGTAAAAACAAGTAACTTGATTTTTTAAGCTGAGGTCATATTTTATCAATTTTTCAGTTCTAATTTTTATTGATCCTAAGAGACTGTCTGTATAGCAGTCACATTGCCGGTGTGTAGAGGAACACATCTGGTACCAATTGTTATAAAATTACTTCTCTTTGTTAGCACTGTCGCTAGCTTGGACCTCGACTGTAAGGGCCGAGTTCAAGTGGGTATTGTGCACATCTTGGCTATCCTGTCAATCACAAGAACTGTTCAGTCTCACTCCAGAAAGTACTGTTAGTGCTGATATTTTTACCAGATGCTCTTTACGGTACTGAAAATGTTCTTGGCTAGTTCTGGTTATTTGTGATATGTACACATATATTGTTTTTTGTAATAAATAACTGTTGAATTTTGTCAAAATTTTTTACATTTATTCAGATGATATTTGTTAATGTTACTAATAATATATATGAAAAAAAATTTTTTAAAATATATTTTATTGATTTTTTTACAGAGCGGAACAGAGAGGGATAGAAAGTCAGAAACATCGATGAGAGAGAGACATCGATCAGCTGCCTCTTGCACGCCCCCCACCAGGAATGTGCCCACAGCCAAGGTACATGCCCTTGCCGGAATCGAACCCGGGACCCTTCAGTCCGCAGTCCGACGCTCTATCCACTGAGCCAAACCGGTCTCGGCTATATGAAAAATTTTAATGAAACACTTTATTGAGGTATATGTGACATTAAAAGCTGTACATATTTAACGTATAAAACCTGATGAGTTTGGGAATATATATATATCTCCTATCTGATAAAAGAGTAATATGCAGATTGACCATCACTCCAACACACAATATGGCTGCCCCCATGTGGTCAAAGATCCTGCCCTTATGTGGACACAAGATGGCCACCACAAGATGGTCAGCAGGGGAGTGTCGTTGGGAGGTTTGAGGCCTGCAAGGGAGGGCAGTTGTGGGTGATCAGTCCAGCAGAAGAGGTCAGTTGGGAGGGACCAAGCCTGCAAGGGAGAGCAGTTGGGGTAATAAAGCCTGCAGGGGAGGGCAATTAGGGGTGACCAGACTGGCAGATGGGGGAAGTTGGGGGAAAACAAACTGGCAGGGGAGCAGTTAAACATCAATTAGGCTGGCAAGGTAGTGATTAGAGGGTGATCAAGCTGGCAGCCAGAAGCAGTTAGCAGCAATCAGGAAGGTAGGCAGGTGAGCAGTTGGGAGCCAGCAGTCCTGGATTGTGAGAGGGATGTCTGACTGCCCGTTTAGGCCCAATCCTAGTGGGACCAGGCCTAAATGGGCAGTCGGACATTCCTCAATGAGGTGTCCCAGATTGGAGAGGGTGTAGGTTGGGCTGAGAGACACCCCCCTACCGGCCCCTGTTCACGAATTTTGTTCACCGAGCCTCTAGTATATATATATAAAACTGTCACCACCATCAAGGCCATAAACATAACTATTACCCCTTTAATATATATTCTTTTGTGTGCATAATAAATATCCTATCTAGGTGGAGAAAATGGCAGTGGAATACATAGATGTGTCCTGAGTCTTCTCCCAGAGCAAATAGAGGGAGCAGCTGAAACAAGTATAATCCAGCCCGAATTGGCAAAGGAGACACAGCTGGCAAGATAGTTTGCATCTGGGAAGGGCAGAGATCCCCTGGATAAAGGTAAAATAAAAAATCTAAGCAGTAGAATCTGCCAGACCTCTGTACTCAGAAGATCAGGGAGAAACTAGGGTGCCAAGCCACCACTGGGGACAGGCAAAACACCTGTCTATGAAAAAAGGGTCAACAGGACTGTGGGAGGTGGAAGATTTTGGGATCTGAGCTCAGAGGCAGCCCTAAGGACTGCCGGAATGTGCAGTGCCAGCAAGAGATGAGCTTGCAGAAATGCAGTCCATCCTCTCTGGAGCCTTTGTCTTTCTCCACTGAACCCAGTTCTGTGCTTTTCTCCACTGAACCTAGTTTGTAGGACCTTTCAGATACAGATGCTTACCCATGGCTGAAGTGCAGGAGAAGGGGTGGAGTTTTGGAATCTGGGGAGAGTAGAGTGGTCAGAGAGAGGTGGTATGGCCAGTCTGGTGCTGAGTCATATTAAGTCACTTTGCCATTTTCTCCTGAGAGATAGCCCCTCCCAATAGTCTCCAGGCAACCAATATAGCCACACCCAGATTCCACCCTGAATAACACCAGGGAATCTGAATACTCCCTGAGGCCACAGGAAAAGTATGCCTTGGATTTGTCAAAGTGGAGGGTGTTGCACTTGAATGAACCAGCAGAGTTCTCTTTTACCTCTTGGCATTTTTAAAGAATTAATTTCTTCCCATAAGAATACAGCAAAAATTGGGACACTCCCCTCCACTGCTGCTGATCTCTAGACACCACAGTTGTGGCTCTCAAGCTCGCAGGCCTACACCAAGAGAAACCAAATAACTCAAGTAGGGAGCTGCACTAGATTACCAAGCTCAGGATGACAGAGATTACACTAGTAGCACCATCACCAAAAGAACCTGGGTAGCAAAGCAATTGGATCTACAATTAAAACATTATAGGGAAACATGGGGAGACAAAAAAAGCAATTCCCAAAGGAAAGAAAAAGAGGAATCACCAGAAAGGGAGTTAAATGATACTGAGGCTAGCAGCTTATCAGAGAAAGAATTCAGAGTAATGGTTATAAGGATGTTTAAACGGATGGATGACAAATACACACAACTCAATGATAACTATAAGGAGCTGAATGAGAATGTCAGCCACATAAAAAGAAACCAAGAGGACATGAAGAATGACATAGCTGCAATAAAGAACACATTAGAAGGCTTAAGCAGTAGACTAGAAGAGGCTGAGGACTGCATCAGAGAATTAGAAGACAAGGTAGGAAAAAACAAACAAACACAGCAGCAACTGGAAGGAAGACTTTAAAATCAAGAGAAGAGCCTAAGGGAGCTTTGGGACAACACAAAATGAAACAACATTTGCTTAATTGGGATACCAGGAGTGGAAGAGAAGCATGGCATAGAAAACCTGTTTGAAGAAATAATGACAGAAAACTTCCATGATATTGGCAAGGAAAAACTATGCAAGTCCAACATAGAGTCCCAAACAAGTTGAACCCCAAAAGACTGACACCAAGACACATCATAATTAAATTGGTGAACACCAACAATAAAGAATCTTAAAGGCTGCCAGAGAGAGACAGAAAGTTACCTACAAGGGATCTCCTATTAGAATATCAATGGATTTCTCAACAGAAACATACCAGGCCAGAAGGGAATGGAATGAAATATACAAAGTGATGCAAAGCAAAAGACTGAATTCAAGAATAATATACCCAGCAAGGTTATCATTCAAAATTGAAGGTGGAATCAGGAACTTCACAGACAAAAAAGGGCTAAGAGAGTTTATCACTACCAAGCCAGCAATGCAAGGAATGACAAAGGGGCTGCTGTAAAAAGAAGAAAGAGAAATGCAAAAAGAAACACAAACGCTAAGGAAACATATGACAAGAAACATGTACTTGTCAATAATAACATTAAACGTAAATGGATTAAATGCATCAATCAGAAGACATAGGGTAGCTGATTGGATAGGAAAACATGACCCATATATTTGCTGTCTACAAGAGACCCACCTCAGAGCAAAGGATTGAAAGTGAAGGGATGGAAAGAATTTTTCAGGCTAATGGAAATGAGAAAAAAGCTGGGGTTGTGACACTTATATCTGATAAAATAAACCTCAAAATAAAGGCCATAACTAGAGATAAGGAAGGCCACTACATAATACATAAAGGGAGCAATTCAACAAGAAGATATAACTCTGGTAAACATATATTCACCCAATGCAGGAGCATCCAAATACATAAAAAACCCCTTGGAAGATATCAAGGGAGAGATCAACAACAATACAATCATACTAGGGGATTTTAATACACCACTGACATCACTGGATAAACCCTCTAGACAAAAATTCAACAAAGAAAGAGCAAATCTAAATGACTCACTAGATCAGATAGACCTAATTGAAATCTTCAGAACATTTCACCCTAAAGCCACAGAATATACGTTCTCAAGTGCACGAGGGGCATTTTCAAAAATAGACCACATATTGGGTTACAAGCAAAGTCTCCCCAAATTCAAAAAGATTAAAATCATATCAAGCATTTTCTCAGACCACAATAGCATATTAGAAATAAACTACAATAAAAACATTCAAAAAATTCAAACACTTGGAAGCTGAATAGCATGCTATTAAACAATGACTGGGTTATCAATGAGATCAAATAAGAAATTAAAAACATCCTGGAGAATAATGACAATAAAAATACAACAATGCAATTGCTATGGGACACAATGAAAGCAGTCCCAAGAGGGAAGTTTATATCTCTACAGGCTTATAAAAAAAAAAAAAAAGTAATAAATCATCTAACTGAACAACTCAAAGAATTAGAAACAGAACAACAACAAAAAGCCCACAGTGAGCAGAAGGAAGGAAATCATAAAGATCAGAGCAGAAATGAATGACATAGAGACCAAAAAAAAAAAACAACAACAAAAGATCACCAAAACCAAGAGCTGGTTCTTTGAAAGGATAAGCAAGATTGATGAACATCTAGCCAGGCTCACCAAGAAGCAAAGAGAGAGGACTCAAATAAACAAAATAAAAAATGAAAGAGGTGAAATAACAACAGACCCCACAGAAATACAAAGTATTGTTAAAAAATACTATGAACAATTCTATTCTAACAAAATACACAACAAATAGACACATTCCTAGAAAAATACAACATTCCAAAACTCACTCAGGAAGATTCTAAAAATCTCAATAAAACTGATAACTATGGAAGAAATTGAAGCAGTCATCAAAAAACTTCCAGCAAACAAAAGCCCAGGGCCAGATGGATTCACAGGGGAGTTTTACCAAACATTCAAGGAAGAAATAAAACCTATCCTCCACAGACTATTGCAGAAAATTCAAGAGGAAGGAACACTTCCAAGCTCCTTGTATGAAGCCAGCATCATCCTAATACCAAAACCAGATAAAGATAACACAATGAAAGAGAATTACAGGCCAATATCCCTCAGGAATATAGATGCCAAAATAATCAACAAAATTCTAGCAAATAGAATCCAGCAGTACATCAGAAAGATCATATACCATGACCAAGTAGGATTTATCCCGGGGATGCAAGGATGGTACAATATTAGGAAGTCAATAAACGTGATACATCACATAAACGAATTGAGAGATAATAATCACAGAGTCATATCAATTGATGCAGAAAAAGCACTTGACAAAACCCAACACCCTTTCTTGGTGAAAACTCTCTGCAAAGTGGGAATAGAGGGATCATACCTCAATATAATAAAAGCCATATATGACAAACCCACAGCCAACATCATACTCAATGGGCAAAAACTACAACCATTTCCCCTAAGAACAGGAACAAGACAGGAATACCCACTCTCACCACTCCTATTTAATATAGTGCTGGAAGTGCTAGCTATTGTGATCAGACAAGAAGAAAGAAATAAAAGGCATCCAAATTGGAAAACAAGAAGTAAAACTGTCCTTATTCACAGATGACATGATACTGTACATAGAAAACTCTAATGACTCCATCAAAAAATTGCTAGACTTTATAAATGAATTTGGCAATGTAGCAGGATACAAAATTAATGCCAAGAAATCTATGGGATTGGTATACACCAATAATGAACTTATAGAAAGAGAGACTATAAAAGCAATCCCATTTACCATCGCACCAAAAAAATTAAGATACCTAGGAATAAACTTAAATAAGGAAGTACAAGATAAATACATGGAAACCTACACAACACTGAAAAAAGAGATAGTGGAATACATAAACAGATGGAAGAACATACTATGTGCATGGATTGGGAGAATCACCATCATTAAATATCCATACTATCAAAAGCAATCTATAAATTCAATGCACTCCCCAATAAAATACCAATGGCATATTTCACAGACCTAGAATGAACGTTCCAAAAATTCATCTGGAATGAAAAAAGACCCTGAATAGCTGTAGCAATCCTGAAAAAGAAGAAAATAGGTGGGATCTCAATACCAGATTTTAAGCTGTATTACAAAGCCACTGTTCTTAAAGCAGCCTGGTACTGGCACAAGAACAGACCTATAGATCAATGGAATAGAATAGAGAACCCAGAAATCGACCCAAACCATTATGCCCAGTTAATATTCGACAAAGGAGGCATGAACATACAATGGAATCAATACAGTCTCTTCAACAAATGGTGTTGGGAAAATTGGACAAATACATGCAAAAAATGAATATAGATCACCAACTTATACCATTCACAAAAATAAACTCAAAATGGATAAAGGACTTATACATAAGGCGGAAAACGATAAAAATACGAGAGGAAGCCACAGGCTGCAAAATCTCGGACATTTGTTGAAGGAACTTCTTCACTGATACTGCTCCTAGGGCAATGGAAACTAAAGAGAAAATAAACAAATGGGACCACATCAAAATAAAAACTTTTGCACAACAAAGGAAACCATTAATAAAACAAGAAACCACACTGCATGGGAGAACATATTTGTCAATGACATCAATGATAAGGGTTTAATCTCCAACATTACAGGGAACTCACAAAACTTAACAAAAAGAAGATAAACAACCCAAACAAAAAGTGGGCAACAGATCTAAACAGACATTTTTCGAAAGAAGACAGAGGGAAGGCTAAGAGACATATGAAAACCTGCATCAGAGAGATGCAAATCAAAACAAAAATGTGGTACCATCTCACACCTGTCAGATTGGCTAACATCAACAAATCAACAAATGACAAGTGCTGGCGAGGATGTGGAGAAAAAGGAACTCTTTTGCACTGCTGGTGGGAATGCAGACTGATGCAGCCACTGTGGAGAACAGTATGGAGCTTCCTTAAAAAACTAAAAATGGAGCTCCCAATTTGACCAAGTGACCCTACTTCTAGGAATATACCCCAAGAAACTAAAAAGACAAATTAGAAAGGATATATGTACCCCTATGTTCATAGCAGCACAATTTACCATAGCTAAGATTTGGAAACAGCCTAAGTGCCCATCAGCAGATGAGTGGATTAAAAAACTGTGGTACATCTACACAATGGAATACTACACTGAGGTAAAAAAGAAGGAGCTCTTACCATTTACAATAACATGGATGGAGCTGGGGAGTGTTATAAGTGAAATTAGCCAGGCAGAGAAATATAAATATCACATGATCTCACTCATTTGTGGAATATAATGAACGGCATAGACTGATGAATAAGAATGGATCCAGACACTGAGAAACATCCATCAGAATGTCAAACATCAGGGTAAGTGGGGGGTGGCAGGAGTAAGGGGGAAAGTCAATATATTTGACCTCTTGAACTAAGGTCAGTAATTTGTACTTTTACCTCCTTAACAAAGTTTATATAAAGTTATAAAAAAATTGGTAGCTAGTTTGAAATTGAATTGACATGGCCTAGAACAAATAATATGCTTACATGATATTATTCTACAATGTCATTATAATTTTTTATATTTTACAAAAGCATATTGTATAATTATCCCAAAGAAACTTAGAAAATATTTTTTGAATGTTTGGGAGCAATTTTAAAAAAAGGACAGGAAAGGAATTAATCCTTTTCAGAAGGAATTAAGGCACTGGGAAGGCACTTGAGCATTCTGTATAGGCCCCTCTTGCCCTTTTTACCAAGAGGGACCCTCTTCTGACAATCCAAGTGAACACAGCTGTTGCCTGAGCTTTCCCTTAAAGCTGAGGTTGAAGCCAGTGGGTGGCTGGCTCCATGGATCTGTCTCTTACCCAATGGTGTAAGCTGGGCCCTCCCTGGAGAAAAAACCTGGTTCCCCTGAGATATATGATCAGTACCGGGACCCCACCAGCAGGTGAGGGGACCCCAAGGCAGGTGCTGGACGTGGAGGCCACAGGGGCATAGACTACCAAGGACACAGAACTGAACCTCACATCACCCTGTTTGGCCCCAGAGGATGGCTGGTTAGCCAGAGACGGGTAAGATTCCTCAGCGAAGAACAACCTAAGACAGATACAGTCACATAGGGGCCAACATGAGAGAACTAAAAGGTCAATAGAGGTGGAGCACAGACCCTCACCCACTAACCTTGCATGGGGCTGAACTATAACCCCTTCTGAGGGAGGTCTCCTGAAACCATGGATGCTTCTCCTCCCAAGCACAGCTCAGATCAGGACCCAGGTTAGGCCAGCAATAGCTGCTCTATATCTAAGTTCAGTCTATTACCAGGAATGCTCAGGACCTCCTCAAGAATGCAAATAATCCTTTAAACTAATATTTACAAGGTAAACTAACATTTCTGCTTGAGTATTACAATTGACAGTAAAATAGTAATCAAGTTTTCAGATTAATTTAAATTGGCCAAGTGAAATCAGTGAATACTCAAGAAAATTTAAGGGTATTGGACGAAAAGTTGTTCCTAAAATATTAACTAAAATTTCTATTAGTAGTTCATCTCACTGTAAAATTGCCTAACATCCAAAGAACCTAAAGCAGTCATATTTGTGTGCAAAAATTAAAATTTAAAGTTACCAAGACTGCAATATAAAATTTCCAAAGGCGGACCACGACATCTTGAATGGGAAGGGCCTGAAAATATACAGCTGAAGTATCCACTGGACGGCTGATATCCCCAGAACACCAGTGCCCAGTTGGCTTGGATGTGCAAAGTCTAAGGAGCTCGCACTCCGGCACGGAAAGCCAACAGCAGGACACCCATGAAAAACACATATGGTGTCAAAATAAGGAAAATCATTTGGGCAAAAATAAAAAGAATCCCAAGTCTAATTTGCAGAGAGGGTCCCTTTGTTAACTTTTGGTCGAGAATGTGTTTGTGTGTTTTCAGAGAACAACTCCAAGACCATGTGGGTTCCTGCTACAGTGAGGATCTGACCGGTCTGTTCCAGCCACAAGGACGGTCCAGGGATGGGGGATACTGATGACACCTTGCCATTCTAGCAGTCAGCAGCTGTGCATTCATGCAGGCAGCCCAGGACCAAATCAGAGAGGATGGAACTTGCATTGCTACCATGTGTCCACCATCTGGATACCATTGCTGACATGTACACATAAAGAACTATTTGACATTGAAACTGGAACTCAGAACAGTTGAACTTTGAAACTGAGACTCAAAGATTTTTTTGTTTTTATACATTTATTTCTAGTATGCAAATGCAAGATATTTTTGAAGAAAAGAAACAGGGGAGAGTGATTGATATAGAGGCAGGGAGGCATTGAACAGGCAGGCTGTCAAGCTACAGGGGGAAGGCTGGGGATCGTGTGAGGCAGGTGATGTGGGAGATCAACCGAAGGAATTGTATGCATGCCTGTGAGCATAACTAGTGGATACAAGACACTGGAGTGGAGGGGACAGGTGGGGACATGTGCTGGGGGGTAGGGGAGGCTGGGGGGAGGACAATGGGAGGAAGGAAAACATATGTACTACTATTAAATCTAAGGTATACTGCAATAAATAAATAAATAACATTTCCAAAAACCCCCATTAAAAAATGGGGGTGGGATAGTGGGGTAATATCATGTGAGGAAAAATATCCTGTAAGTCAATTACATCTAGAAAATTTCTACCCCAGAAAAGTAACTTCTATTTCTAATGCCAACAGCAGGACACCTATGAAAAACACACATGGTGTCAAAATAAGGTAAAGGAAAATCATTTGGGCAAAAATAAAAATAATCCCAGTCTAATTTACAGAAAAGATTCCTGCATTAACTTTTGGTCTAGAATATGTTTGTATATTTTCTGAAAACAACTCCAAGACCAAATGTGTTCCTGCAACAAGGAGGAACTGACAGGTCTGTCCCAACCGCAGACAGTCCACAGATGAAAGACACTGACAACACCTTGCCATGCTAGCAGTCAGCAGCTGTGCATCGCTGCAGGTGGTCCAGGACCAAACCAGAGAGGGTGGAACCTGCACTGCCACCATATGTCCACCATCCAGATACCATTGCTGACATGTACACATAAGGAACTATTTGACATTGAAACTGGGATGCAGAACAGTTGGACATTGAAACTGAGACTCAAACATTTTTTGTTCCTATACATTTAGTTCCAGTATGTAGATGCAAGGAAATAAACAGAGGAAAAAGATTGATATAGAGGCAGAGAAGCATTGAACAGACTGTCAAACTAAGGGGGGAAGGCGGTGGAGGGTGGGGGCAGGCTGTAAGAGATCAACCGAAGGACTTGTATGCATGCATGTAGACATAACCAATGGATACAAGACACTGGGGTGGAGGGGCAGGTGGGGACATGTGCTGGGGGTAAGGCAGGCTGGGGGGATGACAATGGGGAAAAAAGGAAAATATATGTACTACTATTTGTAATACTTTAAAGAATAAAAATATAATAATAAAATAAAAGTAAAAAAGGAAAAAAATAAATAAATATCCAATCCAATAAAGAGGGAATATGATAATTGGCCCTCATGCCATCACAAAGATGGTGATATGAACAGACCGGTCAGATCCTCACTGTCGCAGGAACTCACATGGTCTTGGAGTTGTTCTCTGAAAACACACAAACACATTCTCGACCAAAAGTTAACAAAGGGACCCTCTCTGCAAATTAGACTTGGGATTCTTTTTATTTTTGCCCAAATGATTTTCCTTATTTTGACACCATATGTGTTTTTCATGGGTGTCCTGCTGTTGGCTTTCCGTGCCGGAGTGCAGAGCTCCTTAGACTTTGCACATCCATGCCAACTGGGCACCGGTGTTCTGGGGATATCAGCCGTCCAGTGGATACTTCAGCTGTATATTTTCAGGCTCTTCCCATTCAAGATGTCGTGGTCTGCCTTTGGAAATTTTATATTGCAGTCTTGGTAATTTTAAATTTTAATTTTTGCACACAGATAGTAAGGAGAGAATAAGCTAACTGACTGCCACACCCTCAAAGACAGCAGTGCCCCCAGCCAATAAGGAGGGAATATGCTAATTGCCTGCCCTGTCCTCAAAGATGGCAGTGCACACAGCCACAAAATGGTGGCACCCAGTCCCCTCAGCCCCCCTTCTGTGGCTGGCCCAAGGTGCAGGCAAGCCTCATATGGTGGCTTCCCAGCTGCCCAGAACTGCCCAAGGCTCAGGTAACCATAGCGGACTGAGGCTTGCACTGCTGGCTGTGGCAGCAGCAAAGGTATGATGGGGCATTACCTTCCCCTTATTGGCAGGTTGCTTCGCATCCCGAGGGTTTCTGGACTGTGAGAGAAGCAGGCTGGGGTGAGGGACACCTCCTCCAGTGCATGAATTTTCATGCACTGGGCCTCTAATAGTCAATATCAGTTTGATCCTCTTAGCAAGTTTTAAATAGACAATACATTATTGTTAGCTATAGGAACTATACAGTATAGTGGATCTCTTAAATTTATCTTGCTTAACTTAAACTTTACACTCTTTGACCATTGCCTCTCCATGACCCCCTACTCTTGCTCCTGGCAGCCAACTTTGCAGTCTCTGCTCTATGAGTTTGGCAATCTTACATTCCACATATTAAGTGAGATCATACTGCGTTTACTTTTATGTGTCTGGCTTATTTTAATTAGCATAACATATTTGTCCATCTAAGTTGTCACAAATGACAGGATTGCTTTTGATTTTAAAAACTGAATAATGGTCTATTGTGTTACAGTTTTACGCATTTGTTGATGGACATTTAGGTTTTTATCATATCTTGGCTATTGTAAATGGTGCTGCCATGCAGATCCAGTAGTCACATGTCTCTTCAAGGTACTGATTTCAACTTTGGATGAATACACATAAATGGGACAGTTGGATCATATCTTATTTCTATTCTTAGTTTTTTGAAGAACATCTATACTACATTCCATAATTGTTTCTGTAATTGACATTTCCACTTATAGTGTACCAGAATTAATTATACTTCACATCCTTGGCAACACTTCTTAATTCTCCCTTTTTGATTTATAAGAATAGCCTTCCTAACAGGGGTGAGGAGACAGCTCATGGTGGTATTAGTTTGATTTCTCAGATGATTAGTGACCTTCAGGAACTTTTTTAGACCCTCTTCTGTGTCCCATTGTTTCTGACCGGCTCAGTGAGAATTTGTTTTCCACACATTAGGTCCTTCTCATATACCTTTAAATTAACTGATTTCCCTTTGAAACCACAAACTATAGTCCGAAATGGCATATAAGCTGCAACTGCCCAATGTGTCCTAGGGTCTCATATTCTTATGGAACCCCAGTATGCACATATGTAATACATTTGGTCATTTTCTCCAGTTAATCTGTCTTACGTTAATTTGATTATTAGTCCAGCCAGAATTTAAAAAGATGGGAGGAAAATTATCACGTTATTGTAAATTTCATGAGATATTATAAATTTAATAAAATGTAGAAGCACATATCCTCAACTTTCAAGTAATTTGTATGTAATGTTAGCCAAAATTTGAAGTAAAGACCCATCCTTATCTATCTATCTATCTATCTATCTATCTATCTATCTATCTATCTATCTATAAAAGCTCAAGGACAATTATTGTGTAATGACCAGTTGCGATGACGTGCACTGATCACCAGGGGGGAAGATTCTCAATGCAGGAGTTACCCCCTGGTGACCAGTGTGCTTCGACAGCGGGAGTGTCAATCAGCCAGAAGCCGGACTCATGGCTGGTGAGCACAGCAGTGGTAGTGGAAGCCTCTCCTACCTCCATGGCAGCACAAAGAAGCGGCAAGCCAAGCAATAAGGAGCAAGCAGGCAGGTGGTAAAGAGGAATCATGTGGGCAGTTAGTAGTGAGCAAGCAGGCAGTAAGGAGCAAGCAAGCAGAAGGTTAGGAGTAAGGGGTCCCATATTGTGATAGGGCACAGGCTGGGCTGAGGAACCCCCACCCCACCCTCCATGGACAAATTTTGTGCATTGGGCCTCTAATAATAATATAATCTCTACCATTATTTTAACTGATATACTTATAAAATACATAAGAATTTCTCAAAAGTACATAATATTACTAGTGAGTACATTTTTCATCAAAATTTAGTATTAGTAGCTAGATTCTAAAACATTTAAAGTATGTTAGAGTTATACTATATATATATATATTTATATATATATATATATATATATATATATATATACTATCTAATAAAACAGTAATATGCAAATTGACTGTACCTCCCATCAGGCCACACCCACCAGCCAGACCCACCAGCCAATCAGGAGCAAATTATGCAAATAAACCCCAACGAAGATGACTGAGGCCACTAAGAGCAGGAGGGAGGCTTGAATTTTCCAGGCAATGGAGGAAACCAAGCTTTCCACCTGCCGTCACTGGCCTAGGCCTCCACTCAATGCTACAAAGTTTCAATTATAGAAGATACATAATCCCAACAGAAATGGGGGCAGCCTCGGAGCTGGAGAGAGAAGAGGCTAGGGCTGGTGGGGTGATGGAGGAAGCCAAACTCCTGTAGCCCTAGCCTAGGCCTACATTCTAGGCTACAAAGTTTCAAACAGAAATGACTGTCAGCATGGAACTAGCAGAAGGCTTGGCTCTGCTCCAGGCTACAAAGTTTCAATTGTAGAACATAAATTAATCCCAGATCCCAGGGCCTCCACTTGGGTCGCTGAGTCCATGACTGGCCTGCAAACCACTACAGGCTCCTTTCCCAGGCCACCCCATACCCCAAGGGAACCCCCACCCTGGTCCAGGTCATCTTTCAGGGCAAACCAGCCAGTCCCCACTCATGCACCAGGACTCTATCCTATCTAATAAAAGAGTAATTTGCAGATTGACCATCACTCCAACATACAAGAGGGCTGTCCCCACAGGTCAAAGATCCTGCCCCCATGTGGACACAAGATGGCCACCACAAAATGACCAGCAGGGAGGACAGTGGGAGGTTCCAGGCCTGCAAGGGAGGGCAGTTGTGGGCTATCAGGCCAGCAGGGAAGGGCAGTTGGGAGGGACCAAGCCTGCAATGGAGGACAGTAGGGAATGTTGAAGCCTGCAGGGGAGGGCAGTTAGGGGTGACCAAGCTGGCAGAGGAGGGAAGTTGGGGGCAAACAGGCTGGCAGGGGAGCAGTTTGACATCAATTAGGCTGGCAGGGTAGTGGTTAGTGGGTGATCAGCCTGGCAGGCAAAAGCATTTAAAAGCAATCAGGGAGGCAGGCAAGCTAGTAGTTTGAAGATAGCAGTCCTGGATTGTGAGAAGGATGTCCAATTGCCCTCGAGGGGTCCCAGACTGGAGAGGGTGCAGGCTGGGCGGAGGGACATTCCTTGCCCCCATGCACAAATTTCATGCACTGGGCCTCTAATATATATATATATATATATCCTACAATAAAGAAAGACCCATATTCTGCCTTCATATGTTGTTAACTTAGAACATTTAGTTATTTTTCACTTGCCAAGAGATTAGGAAAGACTTTATTAAATAGTGGCTGGGGCTACAGGAGGTGTCATCAACTCAGCAATATTTTTGCTGAGTCATCAAAACACGCATAGCCAAAAGCATTAATTTCCCCTTAAAAGTATTCTTGAAAGCTGTGCCATTTCAGAAACAGAAGCAAAGTCAGCTGAAAAAGTAGTCAAATTCACCTTTAAGTGGATATATAGAAAAAAAATCAATTTTGAGTTAAGTGTTGTTATTTATTACAGGACAGAATTTAATCCCAAGTAGGTTTTTGTTGAGGAAATTTAATATACTGCTTGATCCTAGATACTTTTCACATTGAAATGTTAGTCGGATATCTACTGCTTAAACTCCTGGACCTAATCCTTTGTCTCAAAGGGTTTAACTAATGGATTCCAAGCCCTGACTTGCACAATGTTGTAAGAAATAACTTTAAAAGGACAAGGCTTACTGCAGATTTGAAAGCTACCCTTGCCTGATATACAAGATAAGCAAACCCTGAGTTGTCCTCCTAGAAATGATGCTCTTCTCATGGAGAGCTTACAAGACAATCCTTCCCAATAGCACAAATTCAAATGAAGATAAATAATACTTTTGGCATTATTGATTATTTTTTTAAATTTCAATGTCCTTACCAATCCAATGCCAATTAATTGTCATGGCCCTCCTCAAGACTGTTTTGTTAAATTTAATAATGGAAACAAGAGGGGGACCTCAGCACCCAGGAAACACAAGGTCCTTTACACATGCCTGTGACCAGATCTAAGTAACCAAGATCATTCCCATGGGCCTTGATGCTGAATGTCTCATTAGTATTAAATAGTAAGAAGCTGATTTCTGAAAGCTAAATGTCAGCCCTTTGCAGATGACACTTTTGGGATATTACATGTAGATGTTTCCAAAAAAGTCTTTGGCACAGAGGAGTCACATCAAACTTGGGAAACCTGTAGACATACGAGCCCATAGATAAAATATTTTTAAGTTAATCTAATTAAAAAAGAGATTCTGTTAGTTTTAATTCAGAAATGCAATACTTCATTTCCAATGTGATGTTTTGACTGATATAAGTGAAAGGATGCATGCATTCAACTTTGTAAGAAGTGAGTAGTCTAGAATTTATCTCTGCATTCAACTTTCCCCTTCCCTTGTTTTTCCAAACAAAGCTAAACTATTCTAGGGCTATCTTCTCTTTTGCTTAATGAAGTTAACGCTGGGCTGCTGTTTAAAGTATGGGAAGATTCACTGAAAGCTTGACAAATTCAAGCAGAACAGACACTTTAGATAAGTTACTTTACTTGTTTTTTGTTTGTTTGTTTGTTTGTTTGTTTGTTTGTTTTTTGCTCTAGCTCTTTAGTATTTTGCCAAATTCTACATTATAAATATTTGTATTAAATTATGTAACTCATCTCATGAAAATTCATTTCACATATAAGAAACAGCACTTTTGATTTTCAACTTACTTCATGATATGAAAAGACAGCAAAGAGAAACTACCTTTTTATTTTCAAAACAATTGAAAAGCTGAGTACTACTGGGATCTTGAGTTGCTTTAAATTTTATTTCATAGTCTCTATCCTTATCAGAGTTATTAAATTATGTTTCACAATAGCCTGTGATTGTATTATAAATAGTATCAGTTGGCATATATTCTAATGATAAAACATTTTAAATTTATTTAGCATTATTTATTTAAACTGGACAATATCATTTGGTTAAGAAAGTGTTTGATAACCTTCATTAAAACCTTGGATCTCTTCTAATGAAAACACATTATTCTATTATCCTTGGCTGCTTTGTGTATGACCATTTACCTGTAGATGTGGCTTTTAGCCATGTTAATATGTAATTATAATTGTGTATAATCTATATATATAAAAGCCAAGAGACCGAACAACCGGAATGACCAGCCACTATGATATGCACTGCGGCCAGCCAACTGGCCTGATTGGGAGCAGGCCAGTTGTCTGGCCCTCCCATGGCCCACAGGCCCTGATCGCCCCAGTGGGCTGGGCCCCCAGATGCGATGGAAGCTAGGGTGGATGGCAGCATATATGGCCCCTTTCCCAGGAGGCCCGAGGTTCAGATCCCTCTTCAGGGCCAGTGGCCAACCTCCTGCAGTCCTTCCCCCCATCTTCCCCCCACTGGCAGGCCCTGTCTTTCCCCCAAGCTGACAGGCCCCAGGGGTGGTTGGCAGCAAGGGAAAGAGGAGGAGGGTAGGGGGTAAATCGCATGATGGTGGGGTGCCAAGAGTGGCATCATGTCCAATGTCCATTCCTTCTGTGCTCGGCCTGGTGACTGTCACTTCCTCTCCCAGCGTCACTGGAGCCTTTGGGTCCTCATGGGCCTGGCCTGATCAGCCTGGCCCCGATGGGGCCTGTTCACCAGCCAGGTCTAGGGACCCCACCCATGCACAAATTTCATGCACTGGGCCTCTAGTATTAAATAATAAGTATATTTTTATATATACTTGTTAACATTTATTGATGTAAACAAAAGTACACTGATAATTTTGCATTTCAATATAAATGTACTTAAACCTATAGTGAGGAAATCATTCATCCAACAAGTGTTTGTAAAGCACATTTTATTTGCTCAGAGCTGTACTTGTCAAAGCAGGTTTCACAGTAGCAGAATGTGGTTTTTGGTCTTGGTTGTGCTACTTTTGGGGGAGGTGACATTACTATGCTCCATGCCCATGATCCACCTACAGGTTTTACTTATTTCCTTGTGGGTCTATGAAGCTTAAGTTGTATCACCTCTCCAGAAACACCACCTCATAGTCTGTTTTTTATTTTATTAATCACTTGTTTGGATTTATATACTTCCCAATTTCCATTGGCTTCTGGAAAAAAATGTGCACATTGTGATAATTCACAATTTTATTTGATATCCTTTAACATTTTATGAACATATAAACTAAATTAGATTATATAATTTTCTTCACTAAACTATTCTCTAACTTACTTTGCTTGAAATATTTAAAATTTCAAAATAAATAGTATATGTAAATTGAGCTTTATGACCGACCTACTTGTGTGTCATATTTTATTAAAACTAAGTCACTATATAACAGGAGGAGTCTTCCTCAGAAGGAGGGAACATTTGCCCTGAAGAATATATAAGGCACAGTTACATTTCAAATTCTTACCTCTTCCTTCCATAATATTTGAGAATGACCCTTCTTGTTTTTATGTGTTCTATCAGTGATTTTCTATCTTCTCTTATTTTTGCAATTCTTTCTTTCAATATCACCTGTGGTTAGAAATAGCTGTCCAGTAAAGACACAAATATGTATTAAAAGCTCAGTGGCCTTTTAAAAATGAATAAGATACACAGTTTTTAAATATGGGATAGATTAAGTTAAATAATGACAATAGGCAAGAATTAGAAACAGCTAGAAATATTTATTTTCCATGAAGTTATTGCACTGAAATTGTGATTCCCTTCCTTAATTCTTTTATAAAGTCCAGAGCACACCTCCAGACAAAGATGTTCATGCACTCATATGCATGAGATAGACCCTGTTGTACAACCACAGCACAAACGTTTAAAAGTATTAGTGGCCTGGCCAGGGTGGCTAAGTTGGTAAGATGTCTTTCTGTGCACTGAAGGGCTGCCAGTTTGATTCCTGTTCAGGGCACACTCAAGGGCTACAGGCTTGATCCTCAGTAGCTGGAATGCAGAAAGCAGCCAGTTGATCTCTCTCTCTCTCTCTCTCTCTCTCTCTCTCTCTCTCTCTCTCTCGCTCTCTCTCGCTCTCTCTCTCTCTTCTCTCCTTCTCCCTCTCTCTCTCTCTCTTTCTCTTTCTATCTTTCTAAAAATTCACAAAGCTATGGAGGGCTGGAACAGAATGGCAAAGGAAGGGAGGAAGGAAAAGCAAGAGTCCCACCAACAAAAGAACTTAAATACATATATGCATAACCAATGGCCCCAGACAGCAGGGTGGTGAAGGCCTGGGGAGGTGTAGGGGCTGGGAGAAGGGGGTTAAAGGTGGGAAAATTGGAGGACATCTGTAGTACTGTCAACAATAAAATTAAAATTAAAGTCTTTTAAAAATTAGTTACCTGAAGAAATTACATTTAAAATGTTTTACAAGCAGTGCAACATTGACTCAGATCATTCAGAACAGAGGCCACGGTAAACAGCTGCACAGTCTAGGTGGCCTGGCCATCTATTTGAGTAACTTTCATTTTAACCTTTTATAGGACATAAAAAGTCAAATGACAATTTTGTCTACTTGTAAACATTTTATTTCACTTCTTCTAATAATAATGAGGGTAATAATTTTCTTAAATCATGATGCACTATTCTGCCTGTGAAAGAGGTGTGCAGCTAGGAATTTTCATGGTCAAAGCAAACAGAGAAAGGTGAGGACTAGAAGGAAATGGTAGAACCATCTAGGTTATACTGAGAGAGGGCTGATAATCTGTACTTGATCAATAATTCTATGTTACTATTTCTTTCTATTCCTGAATTAGACACCGGGATTAAGAGGCAACAGATATTAATTTGTAAGATGCTAAAGCTTCTACTATCATATTTTCTTTCTTTTTTTTAATATATTTTATTGATTTTTTACAGAGCGTAAGGGAGAGGGATAGAAAGTCAGAAACATCGATGAGAGAGAAACATCGATCAGCTGCCTCTTGCACACCCCTTCTGGGGATGTGTCCGCAGCCAAGGTACATGCCCTTGACTGGAATCGAACCCAGGACCCTTCAGTCTGCAGTCCGACGCTCTATCCACTGAGCCAAACCAGTCCCAGCTACTATCATATTTTCTGAAGATAGAAACACATACATTATGCTTCTGTGATAACAATATAAAATGTATTAGAAGTAATATTTGTATTTCATCTTATTATTTAAATACAAATATTCTGTAAAACAGTTAACTAGTGTAGCCCTAGCCAGTATTGCTCAGTAGGTTGACCATGCACTGAAAGGTCACCAGTTTGTTTCCTGGTCAGGGCACGTGCCCAGGATGCAGTTTGTTCCCTCACTCAGGTACGCACAGGAGGCACCTGATTGCTGTTTCTCACATCGGTTCTTCTCTCTCTCCTTTCCCTCCTTTTCTCTCTAAAACTCAACCCTATTAAAAATAAAAGCTAACTAGTGTATATTCAAACCATATGTATATGTCTGCATGTATAATATATAAATATATGTACACATATAGAATAGTTATTAAATGCAAACAATTCATTACACCTTTACAATTACATCCCATATCTCAGATAAAATAATGTAATAAGTTTGCATAAAATTAGTAGAAAATTTCAAGAGGAAAATATTTCTAAAATGTTGGTTCACTCAATACAGAAATATTGCACATGGAAAGCTCGTTTTTAATTTCAGATGCCCCTGCTACATTTTATTTTTAGCATATGAATTTGTAAATCATGAATTTTAGGTATTAAAATGTTACACTTTTAATGATAATTATGCAAATATGCTAAGAAGGTTAATTAATTTTGACAACAGCTACTTTTTTGGATGCTTTCTCTTAAGATACTGTATAAAATCTCTCTCACTTATTCAGTCACCAAACAAATATTTATTGAAAGTCTACTATGTAAAAGGCACTGGTCTATGTTCCTGGGGCATACCAGTGAATAAGGGGTGAGGCTGTGGTGGAGTTTACAGCAGAACAAACAGGGGAGGACAGCAAAGCCCAATCCTCTCACCCTCGGACCACTTGTGGTCTGGTATGTGGCTGGGATTGATGTTTGTTTGCTTGTTTTTCATTTCATTAAAGATGATGACACCCCCCCTTTAAGTACTCTTGATGGGTTTTTGAGGCAGAGTTTTACTCCTCTAAGTTTGACAAGAAGTTTGCAAAACTACTTTTGTTAATAAAAAGTAAAAAGTTCACTCATTTAGCAATTAACAAACAGCAACTGTTATGTTTCTAATCATCGACATTTACAAATGGTAAATAGTTGTAGAAAGCAACCATGGTTTCTGTATTTTAAATTTTTAAAATCCCATCTTCAGGAGTAAACCAGATGGGCTTTATTGAGATTTAATTAATTAAAATTTTTTTCTGATTTTAACAAAAACACATTTTATCAGCTTAATTTAAAAACTGGTGTGTTTTATTGCCACACATTTATCAGTGTACTATGAAGTGCATGACATTACCACAGAGTGGACAGGTCTCCATTTGTCTACAGTGGAATTCGTTTCTCATGTGAAGATTGCATCCTTCATGGGCAGCATCACTTTCCCCTGACTGGGCAGGTGTTACAGTCCTGCCCTTCCCTTTCAAGGGACAGTGTGCAATCTGAAAATCAGTTGTCAGTGCCTCCTCTGACTGGCCAACAGGACATATATAATTAAAACAGAACATACTGCCTTGTGTTGCTGCTGAGGAAAAGAAAACCTTTCTAACTTCTTCTAGGTTGAAATGGACTAACAGGAAAAAAATGACTACATTTTGTACATATGTATATACAGGGGTTCCATAAGAATACAGACACAAGACATTGCACAGTTGCAGCTAATCTGTTTCTTGACAAAAGCACAGGCGGCAGGGGTCTGGGATTTCAAAGGGAAAGCACAATTCACAGGGAGATGAGGAGGAGCCAACATATGGTGAACTAACTCTCCCCTGGCCACTCACATACAGTGAGACACAGAGGGAGTTTAACCCACAGACCTGCTCTCCTCCCTGTGTGCCACTTAGTGCATGTGCATGCAGGTAAGTGTGCGAGGGCCCCTCCCTGAAGCGGTTCTTCTATCTGAATTCCTTCAGGCAGGTAGGTAGGAAGGGGTAGTCAAAAGGTACTCTGAGTCTTCTGTTCCTTAAAAATAACCAGGTTGAAATAATCAGTGTCCAAAATAGCAAGTTTGGGGCCAGCAAACTCTTGTCTCTCTCAGTGTCAAAGACAAAGCTGCAGCAGTACTTTGACACCTTTACTTAAATTATGTGTCAGTCATGGTGGTGATTATTTTTAAGTGGAATTAAAATTTTTGGCTTATGTCCCACTAAGAAAATGTGATGGCCATTACTTTCTATAACAAAGTAAGTCCTCTCCCAGTTTTCATTTGCTTTAGGTTTTCTGCTATTTACTGTATTCCTTTACTGAGCACAGAGGCAGTAGTGAGTATTTTAATCCCCCCCCGGGGGTATGTTCTTTTATTTCAGAGAGGGGGAGAAAAAGAGAGAGAGAGAGAGAGAGAGAGAGAGAGAGAGAGAGAGAGAGAGAGAGAGAGAGAGAGAGAGAGGTGAGAGAGAAACATCAATTGCTTGCCTCCTGTATGTGCATGTGCCATAATCAGGGTTGAACCTGCTACCTTTCAGTGTATTGGATGATGTAGCAATTAACTGATCCACCCAGCCAGGGCTAGTTCTATTTCTTCTACAGAGACTATTCTGCTGTTAATCTCATCTAATATAGAGACTACAAATATTATTCATATTTTTTAACATTATTCCACTATTTTCCTCATCAATGCCCCTTCCTTTAGTAAGTATTTATGCTCCATAGATATTACTTCACTACCCCATTAGCATTTTAAAACAAAAATGTTATATATAGTCACATTCTTTGGCAAATATCCCAACAATATTATTTGCATAGGTAAGAATCTTCATTTCTTATTTAAGATTCTCATGCACTAAGTCCAGTATTTTCACATTTCTTTTCAGGACCTCTACTTTTACTCCCACTCAAAGGTAATAATTATCTGCTTCTCTGCATGTCTGATATGTTTACAATTGGGTGCCAGGAATGGTGCATTGAATCTTGGGCACTGGATTTTGCTGTATTTCTAATCAAGAGCCCTAAGTTCTAGTTGATGTGCAGCTGAGAGTCATAGAGTAGTCTGGTCCATTTTCAGCTTTGCTTCTGACTTTTATTTTGGACCATCCAGAGCCAAATTCACTCTGTGATCAGTTTAGCTCCATGAACAAGGTGATATGCTTGAATAAATGCATATAGTGTTCCCTGAGTTGGATCCATGTCCACACAGCGGAGGAGAGCACTGTTTGCGCCATTCAAAAAGCTCTAGGAACCATTCTACCTGTTTCTGGGTCTCTCCCTGCTCTGAGGCCCTTTCTTCTCAAGCAGGTAGGACTCACCAGCAGCTAAATCCTTGACTGTGTCCTGCAAATATCTGGATCTTACCTTCTCTGTGTACACCTCTTCTCTCTCTTGGTCTATCCCACACAGTCAAGGAGCCTCAGTCTCTGGGAACACAAGAAACTGTCTCCTCAGCAGAGCCCAGCAGCTCTGTGTGCTTCCTTCCCAGTGCAGTAGCCTGGGAGCTGCCTCCAGACAACAGCTGGGCAATGGCCTGCCCTTCTCCCAAGACCCCTTTCTGCAGACAACAGAGCCTGAAGGCTACTGTTAATAGATTTTGTTTCCTGTCTGTTTACAATGGGACAACAATTCCTCTAGTAGTTAATCATTTAGGAAAGTCTAACTGAGGATTTTGATTAAAATGACCAGAGAGGCAATTTTCAGAAGGAATTGATCAGTACTTACCTGTATTCATTAATTTCTCTGTTAACAGAATTGATCTGACACTGCCCTCCTACCTCACCAAGATATTTCATGTTTTTAATTTCTTTGGTAAAATGTAGGTAATAAAGGTTATCTCAAGCAACACAGAAACAAAGGATTTTTTTATGGAAAGCAATTTCTTTGGCAAAGAGCTAATTGACGGTTTTCTCAAAGCAATGAAAGGGAAACACATAACAAACGAATCATGTTTCCTAACCTATCTTTTCCTTGTCCCCCAACCTCCCCTCTGCCATTCATGTGATTCTTAGACTTCCTCACAGAGTTTATCATCTCCTCCAAACTCAGGTTTGCTCTTCTTCTACAGCTTATCCAGGGTCAATTCTGGGAGCAGAGGTGGAGGCTTTTTCAAATTCTTCCTCTTGTTAGGAAATAAATGTTTGCTTGTTTCTATTTTTCTCAAACTTCTTGTAACCTCCTTTCCATTGACTCTTGTTCAAGTCTGAATGCTTGTGTCCCCCCAAATTCATATGTAGATATCCCAACCAAAAAAAAACAAAAAACCACCTGGTAGTTAGTAGATCCTAAAGATGGCACTCAGAGAGTATACCATTACCCTTTCAATCATGTGAGGACATAGCAAGAAGTTATGACCAGGAAGAAAGTCCTCACCAGGAACTGACCAGCCTACCTGACCTTGGACTTCCACCTCCAGACAGTGAGCAATCAATGCTTAGATTTCTCTAAGTCTGTTCCTGCATTTTAACCTTATTTCTATAATAGTCTGCAACCAAGAAGAAGTGATAGCTTGGCCTTAACACAAAGGCCTTCTATTTGTTCAGAACACATAAATAAGATAGGCAGAATATATCCTATAGATGCATGAAAATAAGGGCATTGAAAATGTAATTTGCCTTAGTGATGAGTAAATTTGGAAGACTTGGTTGAGAATGGTAGATTAGCCTGGCCTTTCAAATCAATGCTTCAGGACTATATGAAAATGACTTGAGAGGAACAAAGTTCAAAGCAAAGAGATGAATTAAGTAGGTGAGAGAAAAGGCTTGGAGCTGATGAAAAGATATTGGGCTTAACATCTGAAGAGTTTTTGGTAAATTATGATTAGTCAATGGCTAAATGTAAAAAATAAGGTAGAGATAATAATAAGGAATGGCTTTTCTGCTTCTAGAATGACTATTAGGATGAGTCTGGGTGCTATCATTTGAAATGAAGAATGTAGGAAGATGAGTTTCATCAGTGATGAATACTTTTGGTGTGTTGCATGTAAATATGAAAACTGAGGCTGTGGTTGCAGGTGGAAATTCAGATTTATTTTCTAGTTCAGTGTGGTTCTTGAGGGCTATATATTGATACTATTGCTATCTCCTCAAGTTAGCAGTATGTGATCATGTTCTCTTAAATTTAGTGTCCAATTTTGAAATGTTCAAAAGAAGTAAGATAGGTTAAATGTTATAATTCCGTTTTAAAGATGACCCAATGAGACTATTCTCTATTTCTGTACTGAAACACCATTGCATAAGGTACAAGATGAAACTAGTTTAAATTGAATTATCTCCCCCAGCAAGCATGAGAACAGGGAGAGTTCACTTTCCAGACACATACCATAGAAAACGATCCATAGTTACATAAATAAAAGCTCTGTTTCTATGAGCTGAAGGAACTCTTTGGTCCTGCAAAACTTGTGACAGACATCGGCAACTAAATATGCTCACCCAATCACATCTTCTCATCTAGCCATTCTTTCCATGTGATCCCAGGAGAGGAAAAAATAGAGCAAATTTGTTCATCTTTGATTCCACCTCTTAAATATAAAATGGTCCAAAATTCCAATGGGAAAAAATGGACACCTGGATAACCACATGTAGAATAAGAGTTTGGAGGGTTGGGCTACAGTGTCCTATGAAAACAGTGGCATTTACTACATGCATAGGTTAACGTGTTTCTCCAGGTGGACAGTGCTTTGGACAGGTGAACAGAACTCAGCTCATAATTCTGTATGAGAAAGCTGGTAACAAATAATATGCCTGAAAAAGGAAAGAGTTATATTAAGCACAGTTTCCAACTTCCTGTCTCTTTCACTGTAGCCCTGAGATGGCCAATGTTTTATAATAGGCCCTATTATGACTTTTCTGATATTGTGACATTACATCTTGCTTCCAGCAGTGTGGAGTATCCCAAAAGAATATTTCTTGGAAATTAGATACAATTAGTAGTGCCAGCAACTGTCTCTACACATAGGCAGGCAAATGATGGCTGGGGAAAGGTGGGCTGATAATAGTTCCACTGTGTCATCAGTTCAGCCTCAGGGTCTCTCCCCCAATTAGGCATAGGGCTCTGTCTACTAGAAAAGCCAAGTTTAAACTAACCAGGATAAAGTATAAATAAGAAGTCTCTCTTTAGCTTAATGTTTAAGATCATTGTTGTTTTAATCACAAAATATCAGAGACAATTCTGGAATATTCTGGAACTCAGGACAATTTCAGGAGGAATACTGCATTTGGTGTCATATTCTGTAGGCAGGTATGACATTACCAGATTAACGAAACCAGACAATCATTGTTCCTATATATTTAGACTAAAAAAAGTATTTTCTTACTTATCCTGCCACTGAATTATCCTACCAATATTTTAATTAGCTTACCACATATTTTTACTCTAGAATTATTTTAAAACATAGTGAATGAATTTAAATTGCTTATCACCCACTTTTGTTCCTCTAAACTCTGCATAAAATCTTCTCTATATTAATTCAAGAAATATTATGCAACTAGAGACCTGGTGCATGAAATTTGTGCATGTGGAATATCCCTCAGCCCAGCCTCTCCAATCTGGGACCCCATGGGGGATGTCCAACTGCCAGTTTAAGAGCATTCACTTCAACCCTTAGAAAAATCATACAGAATGCCCATGACATACAAACAGTGTGGTTTTATGAGTTATTTTAATAATAATGGCCATTCCTTCAAATAATATCTGCTTACATACAATACAGCTGATACTATGTGAATTCAGAATGTTTATATAACAAAATCATCGATAGTTGTAGTAGAAATAACCTTTAATTGTATAGTCCAAACTTTTATAAATATTGGAATTCCCTTTTCAAATATGTTGAATGCTATTTGTCCTAAGAAGATTAACTAACTTTTGAGGCAACCCATTTTCTGTGAAAGGACTGGGGGACACTGACTGCAGGCATGTGGAGCAGCCAGACCTGCCTGAGAGTGGGTCTGGCTGCTCCATGCACCTGCCACCTCCCTAGAGGGGCCGAAAGGACTGGAAGACTCCAGCGGGGCTCAGGGGACTGGGGGCCTCCACCTTGTGGCTGTGGGCACCTCCACCTTGTGGTTATGGGTGCCGCCATCTTTGTGATAGTGTGATGGCAATTTACCTATTCTCTTTTTATTAGATAGTATGTTTGAAACATCAAGGTATACTAAGGATAAAGTGATTATGGTAGAAAACAAAAACTGATTTTATTCTACATCTTATTTTCCTAGGATAGGAAATGACATTGACAGGAACACCAACAGAAAGAATGCAATCATTATGAAAGTAGCCACTCAACCATTTACTCTTTGTGTTGAAAAACACAAATTCCTTTAAGTTGATTTTTACTTTGGGATTGTTGTGAAAACCAACTTAGATTGCTTTTCCATACAACAAAATGTAGAAATTTAATTACAATTAGCAAACATTTTTTTTCCAAGTGGAAAAATAAACTTTAAATTTTCATTACTTAATACCAAATAACATTTACTAGTAGGTTTTTTGCTTGTTTATTTATTTTTTGTGTTTCCTTTATAGTAAAATCTAATGTTTTACTGGTTATAAAAATGTAAAACATTACTGCTTATTTTTAAATAACGGGGGAATTTTGTTACAACTATCATATAGAAGGTTTTTATTTCCTTTTTAGTTCTCTCTTTTTGTGATATAAGCCTTTCATTAGTTGGGTATACACTACTTTTATGGAATTCTATTAATACTGCTGGCATAATTTTTAGGAACTTGATGCTTATAAAGAGTTATCCCTGACTTATATTTGGCAATGCTTTATGCTCCCACAAATAATGCAATGATAGTTTGGGCAAATCCCAAGAATTTTTATTATAGTTGTTATAAAAAGTAAATGAAGCTTATATTTGAAATCCTATCTGGAGATTATTCTAGCAAAATTCTTTCATATTTCTGATCTTTATTGTGCCCTTATAGAAAAAAATCAGTAAAAATGATAATAAGCATAGCCAATATTTATTAAATACCTACTATGTATTCATACTTTTCTAAAGACTTTGTATTAATTATCTCAATATATACAAAAATGTCATAAATAATTGTCAATTTATAGAAGTAGAAATTGAGACTTAGATAGATTAAATTGATTAAGGATACAAGAACTGAAGTGGCAGGATTTTATTAAGGTCAGTCCTGATTCCAGAATCTTAGTCCTTAAAATTACATAGAAGATACACATATCGTTAGTGGAACTAAAATATGATTGGTCAAAGTTCACCAGCACTTATACTTAACTAGTGTGGCATTCATGCTCTAACCATGAATCTGAGAAAATCCAGACATTAAAAATATACTATATTCAATTTGTTAAGTGTAATATTTCAGCAACTTTCAGAATGTTTCCATCTCTTTCTATCTTTAGAGCTTAATACAGATATTGGAACTCAATTATTATTGTCAAATTAAGTCAGAACTCTCATTTCTGCTGTAGCAGAAATATCTAACATGAGGAAGAAGATAGGAGGCAACATGGAAGCTAACATGTGCTGACTGGCAAGCACATTTACACACGAGAACATGCAGTTTCCACTACAATCAATAAAATGGTTATTCTAAACCTCACCCTGTCTGATCAGCCATTTGATTGAGATAGCACATTTGGCTTCTGGAAGAACCAGGACCTGGGTACAGGCTTGTTTACTTACAAATCTAACAGTTTTCCAACTGATCAATACAAATTAGTAATATTAGAGGTGTTTCTAACTCTACAGTAGCTAATGGGATTCCATAAACTTGATTCTTTTTCAGGTAACTGACATTTAGGGTAAAAATAGGAGAGGCACAGAGTGCTTGACAGACACATGGTGGTCTGCCTTTCCTTTGCTAATATGGGGGACTTTCCTTTGTAGGTAGAACTGAGCTTCCCAACTGAAGGTCAGAAAGGATATTGTCTTTTCATACCCAGTCTGTCTGCCTCCCTCAGCTTTGCTATGTTGATCAGGCATGATTACCCTTCATAGAATCAGTACAAAGATTTTTTTCCCTAGTTCAGTAAAAATACTTCAAATAGTAAGGACTTTTTGTTATATTGTTACAATGATCTTTCTCATGCTTAGTTATGTTTTCTTTTCTTTTTTCTTCTTGTTGCTCAGGAATCAAATTTCCATAAAATATTCAAAATATCTAACTAGAAAAATAAATAGCTTTCATAAGTGAGAAAAATGAATGTATCTTTTTTCTTGGGATGTGAAGTCAAATTATCCTGCTAAACTCTGTGATTTTTACTCTTTCATATTAAGCAAGTTATGTGTTAAAAAGAAAATAGCAAAAATCTCTGCAGATTGACCTTGGTTTGGAAACTTTTAAAAAATATACCAAAATATCATGCTATACCATGTAATTTTATGGAAATTTGATACCAGCCATATTTAATTTATACATGAAGTTGTGATAACTCTCATCTTTCTAGTCTGATTCATGCCAGAGGGACTGTGGGAAAGAGGACATTATTCTGTGGTCATGCTCAGTAATTGCTACATGTTGTAAAGATTGTGCTATGGTAAATTGAAATAATTGCTAAGTTATCTGTACAACTGACATACTATTTATTCTCCTGGGATGGGGCTCTGGGGCAGAAATTTTAAAATTTCTTTTAAGCTGATATTTCTCCAATTAATTGTGAAATAAATTATTGCCAGACAAGACAGCTACCAAAAGTATAGTGAAATGACTCTGACCTAGATTTTTGAAGCATATGATGGATGATAAAGGCTCACCTTGACTGACCCAGGGAAACACAGTAGCTATTAGGATATATGGGAACATGTATCCCATATCGAATATTAACTAATATGTAATACATGTGTCTCTGGAGAAATTTCAAGAACAGTAAAATTACAAAATACTATGTCAAATCTAGAATAGAAAAGATTTTTAGAAAGGATTGTCCAAGAGATTAATTACTTCATATCTTTTTTTGAATTTACAATATATTTCTTTTCATGTATTTTTCATTACCTGCAATTGAATCATCGAGTATTAAATTGATGAACATATTGATTCTCTAAAATTTCTTGATATTTTTATAGGTCAAAAGATTATGCAGAAATTTGCTTGTCCTTGATGACCATGTATGTGCAGACATGTAAATTTAAAGAAATATTTTTCTGAAGTTAAGCTAGATCCAATAGCAAGATATTTAGGAACAGTTTAAGAAAAACCTCCCAAATGAATATGTAGTATTAAATTGTATATGCTTGCATGTCCAAGAAAAAGCAGTTTAATACTTATCTGCTCTCATGCCCATTTATTGCATTTAGCATAAAGTAATGATTATTACCAAGGTCTACAATGCTTGCCTCCCATTGTGTAGCCTGTCTGCCTCACCGATCTCACATTTTTTCACTCTTCTCCTAATTTCTGTGATTTAATCCAATACCTGTTTCTATAGGCTGAGCATACTAATGTCCTTCCTTCTATGGTCCTTGTTTTGCTAGTCTTTCTGCTTAGAAATGACTGCTCTCAAATTCCAAATGACTGTGTCCATTCACTTGTTGGCTCTACTGTTACCAGTTAAGACAACCCTAATTCAAATTTGGCTTCCATCATTCCATGACATAGTTTGTAAAAAAAAATCACCATTATGTTATTTATGGCACTTATACTATCCTCAACTCTCATTTCTGTCTTAGGCTTGGGTAAACAATGTAAGTCTTATAGAATATGCTTACAACTGTCAATGTATGTATTTAGTCATTCATGGAAACTAAATTGTGTAGGTGAAAGTTTGATGAGATACAGGATAATTATGTTGGCTTCATCCATCCCCTCAAGTTAATTATTAATTTCAAAGATATGTTAGTAACTTCATAAAGAAGAAATCTGGCAGACACTTCTTTAGCCTGTAGATTAAATGTAACCTCACTAGTAATAGCATCAACTGGCATCACAATTATCCTGATATGGTTCACTGAGGATAGAATACCATTTTGATGTCACTTAAGGCAGAAATACATAATCTGAATCTAATAATGAAAAAAAAACAATGGATGAAAGCAAATTGAGAGACATATCACCAGATTAAAATCTGGTAATTGTCTTGAGATACAGTGAAGACTGATTAAAATAGATTTACTTAAAATTAGTAAGAAAATGCAAGTCAAAAGTATCTAATTTTTTGCCTCTGATCTGCTACTGTAATGACCAGTTATTAGTCCAATAGAGGAAAATCAAAATTGAAGTTGGCCTTACATGTATTTACTGGGTACCTTTGCTAATCTCATATACTGCAATGTAACATCATAAAAATGTTATTGAGCTCCAAACAAAACAAATGTTGAAAACCATGAGAGACCACATGTTTTCATGTATGAGGAATAAACTCTCCTCTTGAGGAACTTAGAATATATTTATTTGGCTATTGCATCACTTGTTACAATCTCATAACTAAAATCAAGTATAAACTATTTTTTTCTCTTGAAAAGAAAAAAAAAACTAACTAGTTTCCAAAATCACACTTAAAGAGTGGTGTGTTTTAATGGAGATAAGCAACTATAAATATATTTGAGCCCATCACTCTTATTGCTTTATAAAAAAAATCATCTTTAAAAATAATTCATTGTGATTTTAAATTATACAGAATTAAATAATTCTCAAGTCTATCAGAAATTTTCTGTAAAATATTTTTATTGAGTAACACAATGAGCTTAGTCTATATGTTAAAAATTATCTGGATAAATAGACATACTTTAAGAAGTCAGTGGAAATAAAGTGAATCTAATTTGAGCACTTTCTTTTCCTCTGGTTGGTTTTTCATGAGGATTAATATTTATATGTCACTCCCTATACTAATTTATATTGGATTTAATTATTCCCTAAATATTTATTGTGTATATGTCTTATGTTAGAGGGAGAATATACAACTATGATCAAAAGAGACATGTCCCTCATCACAGCCTAATGCTAGATTTCAGGTTGGAATGAGCTCTATAGGCTAGCAGTGGTTCTCAATCTTTCTAATGCCATGACCCTTTAATACAGTTACTCATGTTGTGGTGACCCCAACCATAAAATTATTTTTGTTGCTACTTCATAACTATAATTTTGCTACTGTTATGAATCGTAATGTAAATATCTGTTTTCCGATGGTCTTAGGTGACCCTGCTAGCGGTTCTCAACCTGTGGGGTCGTAGCATTAGAAAGGGTGACAACCACTGGGTTAGAGGGTAGCAGCTCACAAGGAAATTACTAAGGCAGTAAGTAGTCCTCGTTCCTCTTGGTTGACACTTCTCTTCCATGAAACACATATGCATCAAAGTCCTACTCCATTCCACATTCTGGGTAGATGATTTTGGGGATATAGAGTTTCATCCTAAATAATTCACCTTCTTGGGAAAGATAATTAAATATATTGTTAATTCTTAACTAGAAAGTTGATTGAAATAGATTTAACTGTCAGCAGCCCTTCCTTCTATAAGTGTGTCTTGGTCCTATGGGGCCTATTCTATTTATTTTTCCTCATCATTTCCAATACTAAATTCGAACATGTTCAGGTTGGATTTTTAAATATTGATTCTTTGCTATCCCATATGTGCTCAATCATGATGTGATTTACATACTTGCAGGGAATATCCGTTGCCCTCATACTTTGCTTTATTTCATACCAGGAAGGTAGTTCAAGTGGGAAAAAAGTACAACTAGGTCAGATGATTGCTGTGGAACTTTGCAGGGACCTCAGCTGAGACTCTGCTGAAAGCAGAGGCCTGATTCTCTAAGACTAATGATCAGAAATCCAAAGCAAGGGAAAGGAGCAAGATCACAAAGGGAAGAGGCAGAAAAAAATGTTGACGTAGCTTCCTTGAAGGCTTTTGCTGCTGCACAGAGTGAAGGTGGTTCAAGCTCACTGAAAGCAACCATTAAGCAGTGGTTGAAATGGAATGTGAGAGATTTTGAAAAAGAATATGGAGCTCTCGGAGGTAACCAAGCAAAGAGAGACAAATTTTACTGCAACAGTGAAAGGGACAGGCCACTTTTGGAGAAGAGGTACTGACTCCAGAGTAGTTAGTATCTGTAATGAGGACAATTCATCAGACACTAACAGGCATTAGATTGACATGGCCAATTCCCACAAAGGTAGAACAACCGTGAACTTCATAAATCAAAACACAAAATAACTGCACAAGCTGCTGTTAACATAAGAAATATTCAAACGTGTAAAGAATCTTTATGAGTTTATTTGATGCAAACTATTGACAATTGCCTGGAAGCAGAATCTCAACTGAGATAATGCTCCAAAGAATGGCAGTTTTCCCCTTGTTTTATACTTTACAATCAAAAGAGGAGACATAAATGAGTTATGTAAAATCCATTGGTGATAGATTAGGGAGGTGGGAAGCAGAGAAACCTCTGGGATTGGACATAAAGCAAAGTGATAGACACCTACTTCTTTTACACAAGTGGGCACAGGATAGTTAATAGTCAACAATAAACATGATAACAATAACAATGGGAGAATTTGTGGTCTCTCCCTAGTTCATTGGTTGTGCCCTGAGCAATCAGGGTAATGTCATTCCTGACATTCCAAAGGTATGTTATTGTAGAAGCAAAAGACAATAGGCTTATCCATTAAGTTAAAAGTTGATCTTTGTCAAGTAAGATCTTGGACTAGGACATGACTACCCACCATACACTGCTTTTTAATGTAAAAAGTTTTAATTTCAGACCATCCTTTGTGGTTACTTTATGTCTCTGAGTTTGCAAGTCTGTCAGTTTAGCGTGTGGCCCCTTTTCTCCACACTGTTAGATATTTAGAAAACTTCATGTCTCCCTGTAACTGTGTTTTGTGACCAAAGTATACACTACTAAAACATATTTAAATTTAGTTTTTAAAAACTTTGTTTCATGAGTACAATGTTGATTTTCCAAGGTACGGAAGTGGCTTCTACTCCTGTTAGTGTCCTACATATGTTTTACAGCCTCTTAAGTCTTCTCCCTGTTTCCACTCTCCCTCCTCTAATCTGATATCCATTGGCAAGTGGAATAATGCTATACATGTGACTATAATATTCCACTCAATTTCTTAAAAAAGATGACTTCTGATTTATGTATAAGGATCTACACTCCCTACTATCACTTGATGTAGGGCAACCTTATAATTTATCATTCAGACCAGGACACTGTTGAGGGCAAAGAAGCCATTACAAATTATAAAGTTAGAAAATGTAATGGATATCCAGGGAAACTTGAATGCACATCTCTCTCCAACCTCATGTCCTGACAAACCCTGTCACTCTGGAGTATCCACAACACTTACCTAGTAGCTGGCAATTTGTAGGCATGGTATTAACAAGCATCTATTGAAGAAAATAATAAGTAAATGGATGAAGAAAAAATATATTGTAAGCCTATGTTTAATGATTCTGGAATGGATTCTGGAATGGTTTTATAGTAGTATTACTTAAGTTTTCATAATTACATTATCAAAACCTCCTTTTGTTTATTATGTATCTCCTCTCTGGCTTGTATTAGTCACTTATCTATATGTATATTCATTTCTCAGGGTGGATATAACTAATTACCACAAACTAGATGACATAAGCAACAGAAATATATTGTCTCACAGGCTGGAAGGTTAGAAGACTGAGGTCAATGGGTCACAGTGTTGCTTCCTTCTTGGGGATCCAAGGGAGCACCTTTCCCAGGCTCACTCCTTGCTTTTGGTGATTCGGTGACAATTTTCAGCATTTCTTGGCTTGTGGCTGCATCACTCCGAGCTCTACATTCATCTTTACATGGTGTTATCCTGTGTATAAATTCTATCTGGGTTTAAATCCCACGTTTTTATAAGGACAGTAGAGGCCTGGTGCACAAATTTGTGCATGAGTGGGGTCTCTCAGACAGGCCTGCAAGATCGAGCTGAAACCAGCTCTACAACATCCCCTCAAGGATCCAACATTTCAAGAGGGCACAGGCCGAGGGAGACCCCCAGTGCACAATTAAGACTGGGGAGGGAACACAGGGGAGCTCCAGGGTGTGTCTCACTCAGTCCAGATTGGCCAGATCACAGCAGCAAGCTAACATACTGGTCAGAGTGTTTGTCCCCTGCACATCACTGCATGCCATAGTGACTGGTCCACCAGTTGACTATCTGCCCCCTAATGGTCAGTGCAAGTCATAGCAACTGGTTGAGCCACCTTAGCATATCATTAGCATATTACTCTTTGATTGGTTGAATGGACAACCGGACAAACAGACACTTAGCATATTAGGCTTTTATTATATAGGACTAGAGGCCCGGTGCAAGAAATTTGTGCATGGGGCGGGGTCAAAGGGGGAAGGGAACAGGAGGTTCCTTCAGCCCAGCCTGCACCCTTTCCAATCTGGGACCCCTCAAGGGATGTACAACTAACTGTTTAGGTCCAATCCCAGTAGGATCAGACTTAAACAGGCAGTCAGACAAACCTCTCAAAATCCAGAACTGCTGGCTACCAACTGCTCACCTGCCTGCCTTCCTAAGTGCCCCTGTTTCTGCCTGCCAGCCTTATCACCCCCTAACCTATTGATAGGCAAACTTTTGAGTTTGGTTTGTCAAAATTCACCAAAAAATCAAGCATAACTCGGGTGGTGTGTCACTTTGAAAAAAACCCCATAATTTCACGATATTTATAGTTTAAATAACACAAATGTATAATTGTAATATATAACTGTATTTAATAAACCAAAAATTATAATTATTTAACTTACCTGCTTAGTGACCTCTTTGTTCATCTGTCAGTCAGTTTCTTTTGTTGGTCTTGATATTATTTAACCTGTGTGGGGTGCCATGAACTAAGATAAGTGAGGGGGAGGAGGAATTCTTTAACTAACCTGCCTATTAGTGACATTTTTCTTACTGAATTTTATTGGCTAAATCTTCAATTGAAGGTTGGTATTTTGCACACATCAAGCCCAAGCGAGTGCTACTAACTTCATCTGTTTCTTTTGTTGGTTTTGATATTATTTAACAATGAGAATAAGGTCTCACTAAAGTACATAGAGGGAAAAATTGTGAGTAAAGCCATTGCTATATTTTTCAGGGTGCTAAAAGTGTCTGGTAATCAGTTCCAGGCACTCCAAATTTCCTGTTCGTAGTGGCACTGCTCTTGATTCTCCAAGGGGCACCTTTCCAGATTCTCAAGCTTTGACCTCAAGTCAACAAACACCTGAGCTCAGATGCTGTCTTGAAATTCTGCAAGTTTCATCTCCAAATCACCAATTTGCATCCATTGGAAACCATTAAATTCCAAACTACTGCAGATGACTATATCATGATACTTAATTATTTTTATGGTCTGTTCTAGGCTTCTAAATTGATTAAATCTATCACTGAACTAGTCAAATAATGAGTTTAAAACATGCTGGTAATTTAAATGCTAGGGTTCCATTTCATTTTGTACAGCTGCACTGGCCTTCTCAAAATACTTTGTTATTTGAGGAAAATACTTATAAGTTTTAGTTTCTACATCTCTCTTGAAAATTTTAAGTTGGCTTTCAAAAGCTTTTATGTATCCAAACATAATGTCAATACTTTTCCGAAACTTTGTAACTTTAAGTTTAGTTCATTAATATGAAGAGAGAAATCTGTAAAAAATTTCAGGGTGTTGACTCACTTATCATCATTGATCTGAGAAAAGTTTTCCAGATCCTTATCCTCAAGAAATATATTAATTTCTTCAAAGCACTCCACAAAGCACTTAAGCACATTACCTCAGCTCAGCCATCTTACATTATTGCATATCAGCAGTCCACTGTAGTAAAAGTGCAGAAAAACCTCCAGTAAAAGTGCAGAAAATTCTCACTAGTGAAGGGGCAGGCAGCTATTAAATTAACTATTTTGTAACAACTGACATTAAGTCTTTTAAGTCAGTGAATCCTGCCTTGACACATAAAACCTCCTGATGGATAATACAATGAAAAGGCACAATCAGATGTCCAATAGCTTCTGTAAACAATTTGACAAATCCGACTTTTTTCCCCACCATGTTTGGTGCCCCATCTTTCGTCACTGACACAACTTTAGAGATATCAATGCTTAGGTCACAGAATGTTTGTATAACAACCTTACATATTTCACTTCCTGATATACTTGGTGGCAGTGATACTAACTTTATCAACTCTTCTCTCATTGTGAGATCATCAGAATATCGACCAATAATGGCCAACTGAGCATGTGATGTGACATCAGTAGTTTCATCAAGAGAGATAAAAAAATATGTGCAATTACTTATGTCTCTCTTTAATTGATGTACATTTGTGTTCAGTCTCATTATTCAGTCTTTTATGATATTTCTACTGAGTGGTAATTCAGATATTCTCTTAATAATTGCATCTTTATTCTGCATATCGTGAAATAGAACTGGTGCACATCTTAGGAGAGTTTCTTTAATAAATTCCCCTCACTGAGTGCTTTTCCATGCTGAGCTTGGAGTGAGCAATGCTCAAACTTGCAGATGTTAAATTTGTAGAGCCTTTTATAAATTTAAGGATGGAAATTAGATTGGCTCTTATAAAGGTGTAGCTGCCTGGAAATGTATTCCTTCCTTCCATCCTCACTTTTTTCAAGAGCTTGGAATAATTCGTTTCAAAATGTCTATTTATATTCCACATTCTGCTTAATACTGTTTCAGTACATAGAACACAAAATGATCTGCCATTTTTTTCTATGATACCATACATTTCGGTCCAGGTCTCTTGAAAGGGCCAGCTACTACTACTACTACTTCCTTTACTTAACCTTGTTTTATTATTATTATTATTATTATTATTATTATTTTTTTTTTGGGGGGTTCTCCATCAGGGGGGAAGTGACAGAAGATAGAATTATAGATAGCCTGTTAGCCCTGCAAGCAATTAGGGGTTAACTAGCCTAACTGACCACAAGATGGCACATGTAACTGTCTTTTAGGAAAAGGCAGGGTTAATAAACAGAAATAGGGGTTAATAAGGATGCACAACAGTAATATTGGGAAATGGAGTCTGCACTATGCTGCAAAATGGCATTTCTTATATAAATTAAGATGGCTGCTGCTATTTCTAATGGTAGGAAATGGCACCCATATTACAGGTCCTCGCCTCTCCCAGGCTCCTCCTCACTTATCTCAGCAATGATGGTCAATTAGAAATCCATGACACCCCAGAACAGTAGATTGGATGATTGTTGCTGTTGTGGTTATGTGGTTGCTGGTAATGGAGATCACAGGGCCCCCTCATGACATTCTGCTGCTCCCTGCTCTGCGGGCCGGAAGTGAGGTCATAGAACTCCTAATGGCCTAATCGAATGTTCCAGAACTAGACTCTCTGTGCTGGAGTTCTGTTGTTTTGGCCTACAGACCTCCTGCACAGAGTGTATACACTACACTACAGGAAATATTTCATCCTCGGCTACTGTAACTGGCCATGCAGTAGCTGAGGATGAAATGTCCTAGTTGGCATGTGGGCCCATACTTCTCTGTATGCGACCACATGTGGCCATGTGTCATCAAAAATGGCTACACGTGTCAGTGCTGACACACGTGTCATAGGTCACTATCACCATCCGAAGCACTCCCCTACCAGCCTGATTGATGCCTAATTGCTTCCCTGCCAGCCTGTTTACCCCTAATGGCCCTTCCCTGCAGACTTGGGTCCCACCCAACTGCCCTTCTTTGCAGGCCCAGTCACCCCCCACTTACCACCTCTGCCCGGCGTGGTCACCCCCAACTGTCCTCCCTTGCCAACCTGGTCCCTCCAAAGTGCCCTCCCCTGTTGGCCTGATCACCAAAAACTGTCGTCCTTTGTAGGCCTGGTCCTCTGAACTGCCCCCTCACCCATGCTGGCCATCTTGTGGTGGCCATCTTGTCTCCACATGGAGGCAGGATCTTTGATCACATGGGGGCAGTCATCTTGTGTGTTGGAGTCATGGTCAGTTTGCATATTCCTCTTTTATTAGATAAGATAGAGTTCTGGTGTATGTGTGGGGGCCAGCTGGTTCACTCTGAAGGTTGTCTAAGATCATGTTGTGGGTTCCCTTGGGGAATGAGGCGGCCTAGTTGAGGGGCCTGTGGTGGCTTGCAGGATGGCCACATACCCTGGCAAACAAAGCAGAAGCCCTGGTATCTGGGATTTATTTATCTTCTACAATTGAAACTTTGTACCTTGGAGCAGAACCAAGCCTTCTGCTTGCTCTGTGGTGGCAGCCCTTTCTGTTGGGTTTTATTTATCTTCTATAATTGCAAATTTGTAGCCTTAAGCAGAGGCCTGGGCCAGCCAGGGCAGGTGGAAAGCTGGCTTCCTCCATCTCTGGGTACAACACAAGCCTTTTGCTCTTTCCAGCTCCATGGCTGCCATCATTTTTATTTATCTTCCATCGTTGAAACTTTGTAGCATTGAGTGGAGGCCTGAGCTGGCAAGGGCAGGTGGAAAGCTTGGCTTCCTACATTGCTGGGAAAACCAAAGCCTCCTTGCTGCTCTCTGTGGCCAGCAGTGATCTTGATTGGGTTTATTTGCATATTCACTCCTGATTGACTGGTGGGCATGGCTTGTGGGTGTAGTGGAGGTATGATCAATTTGCATATTACTATTTTATTAAATAGGATTGTCATTTTGGATGCAGACCACCCTAATGAGGTCCATCTGATCTTAACTTAATCATTTTCAAAATCTTCCAAAGGATAGTATTTGGCAATAATTTTTTTAAATTACATTGATTTATCATTGTGGGCCTTTCATTTATTTTTTTTAATTTATTTTTTAAATTTTTTTGGCAATATAACTTGGATTTAATAGTAGTACATATGTTTTCCTTTTCCCCCTATTATACTCCCCCCCAGCCTCTGATACCCCCAAGCACATATCCCCACATGCCCCCCACCCTGCCCCAGTGTCTTTCATTCATTGGTTATGCTCATATGCATGCATACAAGTCCTTTGGTTGATCTCCCCCAGCATCCGCCCCCCACCCTCCCCAGCCTTCCCTCTGTAGCTTGACAGTCTGTTCAATGCCTCCCTGCCTCTATATCAATCACTCTCCCCTGTTCCTTTTCTTCAAAAATATCTTGCTTCTGCATACTAGAAACAAATGTATAAGAACAAAAAATGTTTCAGTCTCAGTTTCAGTGTCCAACTGTTCTGAGTCCCAGTTTCAATGTCAAATAGTTCTTTATGTCTACATGTCAGGAATTGTATCTGGATTGGTGGACACATTGTGGCAATGCAAGTTCCATCCTCTCTAGTTTGATCCTGGGTCACCTGCAGCCACGCACAGCTTCTGTCTGCTAGCATGGCAAGGTGTCATCAGTGTCCCCCATCTCTAGACCATCTTGTGACTGGAACAGACCCGTCAGATCCTCACTGTCACAGGAACCCACATGGTCTTGGAGTTGTTCTCTGAAAACACACAAACACATTCTTGACCAAAAGTTAACAAAGGGATCTTCTCTGCAAATTAGACTTGGGATTCTTTTTATTTTTGCCTAAATAATTTTCCTTTGGCTTATTTTGACACCATGTGTGTTTTTTCATGGGTGTCCTGCTGTTGGCTTTACAAATGGAAGTTACTTTTCTGGAGTAAGAATTTTCTAGGTGTATTTTACTTACAGGATATTTCTCCTTACATGATATTACCCTACTATCCCCCGTTTTTATTAATGGGGGCTTTTGGAAATTTTAGATTGCAGTCTTGGTAATTTCAAATTTTAAGTTTTGCACACAAATATGACTGCTTTAGGTTCTTTGGATGTTAGGCAATTTTACAGTGAGATGATCTACTAATATATATTTTAGTTAATGTTTTAGGAACAGCTTTTTGTTCAGTACCCTTAAATTTTCTTGAGTATTCACTTATTTCACTTGGCCAATTTAAATTAATCTGAAAACTTGATTACTTTTTTACTGTCAATTGTAATACTCAAGCAGAAATCTTAGTTTACCCTGTAAATATTAGTGGAAAGGATTATTTGCATTCTTGAGTAGGTCCTGAGCATTCCTGGTAATAGACTGAACTTAGATATAGAGCAGCTATTGCTGGCTGAATCTCTGTCTGTGACCTGGGTCCCGGTCTGAGTTGTGCGTGGGAGGCGAAGCAGCCATGGGGGCAGGAGACCTCCCTCAGAAGGGGTGAGAGTTCAGGCCCCTGAAGGTTTGTGGGTGCAGGCCTGTGCCCCACCTCTATTGACCTTTTAGTTCTCTCCTGTTGGCCACTCTGCGACTGTGCCTGTCTTAGGTTGTTCCTTCCCTGAGGAACCTTACCGTCTCTGGCTAACCAGAAATGCTCCGGGTCCAAACTGGGTGATGTGAAGTTCATTTCTGTCTCCTTTGTAGTCTATGCCCTCATGGCCTCCATGTCCAGCACCTGCCTTGGGGTCCCCTCGCCTGCTGGCGGGGTCCCGGTTACTGATCACATATCTCAGGGGACCCAGGTTTCTTCTCCAGAGAGGGCCTGGCTCACACCATTGGGTGAGAGACAGACCCATGGTGCCAGTGACCCAGAGGCTTCAGCCACAGCTTGGACTGAAAGCTCAGGCAATAGCTGTGTGTATTTGGATTGTAAGAAGAGGGTCCCTCTTGGCAAAAAAAGGGCAAGAGGGGCCAATATAGAATGCTCAGATGCCTTCGCAGTGCCTTAATTCCTTCTGACAGGGATTAATTCCTTTTCTATTCTTTTTAAAATTGCTGCCCAACATTCAAAGAATTGGTTTGCAAGTTTATTTGGGATAATTGTATAATATCTTGCTGTAAAATATCAAAAATTATAATGACATTGTAGAATAATATCATGTAAGGATATTATGGTGTCACAGGAGGTTAAGGGGGGCCTAGCCTAAGGACTGGTGTCCATAGGAGATGACAAGCTCTAGGCCATGTCAATTCAATCTCAAAATAGTTGCCAGAATTTTTTTATAACATTATATAAACTTCGTCAGGGATGTAAAAACACAAATTACTTACCTTAGTTCAAGAGTTCAAATATATTGACTTTCCCCCTTACTCCAACCCCCTGCCACTTACCCTGAGGTTTGGCATTCTGATGGACTTTTCTCAGTCTCTGGATTTGTTCTTGTTCATCAGTCTATGTTCTTCATTATATTTCACAAATATGTGAGATCATGTGATATTTATCTTTGTCTGCCTGGCTAATTTCACTTAACATAATGCTCTCCAGCTCCATCCATGTTGTTGCAAAAGATAGAAGCTCCTTCTTTTTTTACCGCAGTGTAGTATTCCATTGGTAGATGTACCACAGTTTTTTAATCCACTCATCTTCTGATGGATACTTAGGTTGTTTCCAAATCTTAGCTAAGGTAAATTGTGTTGCTATGAACATAGGGGTGCATATATCCTTTCTAATTCGTGTTTCTACTTTCTTGGGATATATTCCTAGAAGTGGGATCACTGGGTCGAATGGGAGCTCCATTTTTAGTTTTTTGAGAAAACTCCATACTGTTCTCCACAGTGGCTGCACTAGTCTACAATCCCACCAGCAGTGCACGAGAGTTCCTTTTTCTCCACATCCTCTCCAGCACTTGTCGTTTGTTGATTTGTTGATGTAAGCCATCCTGACCAGTGTGCGATGGTACCGCATTGTTGTTTTGATTTGCATCTATCAGATAATTATTGACTTTGAGCAGGTTTTCATATGCCTCTGGCCTTTTGTCTTCTTTTGAAAAGATTCTATTTAGGTTTGTTGCCTATTTTTTTATTAGATCATTTGTCCTCCTTTTATTTAGTTGTATGAATTGCTTGTAGATGCTTGAGATTAAACCTTTATCACGGATAACATTTGCAAATATGTTCTCTCTTACAGTAGGTTTTCTTGTTGTTTTTCAGGCGTGCATCTCCCTGGTTTGCAAGCTCCCCTAACCCCAGGTGAAATCTGACCTTTCAGTGGCAGAGTGCAGGGCTCCTGGGAATCCACTTCTGTGCCAACTAGGAACTATGTTCTTGGGGTCTCAGCCATCCAGTGGGTACTGCAGCTGTATATTTTCATGCCCTTCCCCTTCATGATGGCGCAGTTTGCCTCTGAGCCTGTGGCTCTGCAAGAGAATCCAGCTGCACTGGGGCTGCTCAGTTAGGGGAAGCAAATACAGCAGTCCTCTCCTTCTCCTGAAGCCCAGCTGTCTCCTAACTCGCCAACAAACATTCCCGGCATGACCCTCAGCTGTTCCCTCCATCTGTCCCCGGACACAAATCATTATGTGTCCTTCTGTTCTGCCGCCATTTTTTTCTCCTCCCATTGTGGGCATTTTAAAAGATAAATTTCAATTTTAGAAACTCCTTAAAATTAAAATTCTACACCCCAATATTTAGTAGTTTGTTTAAAATCATTTAGTAACAATTTAATCAAATAAACATCACACACACACACTCCTAAGCAGTGCTGTGCTGGTGCTAACTTGTACTAGCTTATCTGAGCCAGAGTCATTTATCAAATTTTCAGATATGTTCTGGAATAGTTCTTTTTAAAATTATATTAAACAATTATGATAAATATTCACAACTCACCCCTTTCCTATTATTTACCACCTATTAACAATACCTATTATCTGTGCTCTTGAAGTCCTTACCTGTGCTGCTGATTCAGGAAATTGCATGATAGTCTATAGGAATGTCAAGATGCTTCACAGGAATATCATGTTGCTCCACAGGAAGTAGCATGATGCTCCACAGGAAGTATCAAGTTACACACCAGGAAGTTGCAGGATGATCCACTGGAAGTGTCAGGATGCTCCTCAGGAAGTATCAGGATGCTCCACAGGAAGTGTCAGGATGCTCCCCAGAATGTATGCATTATTAGAGGATAAAGACAGGTTGATATTTGAGAGAGGCTTGCAGGAAGAATATGTTTTTTTCTTTGTTGTAGTTTCTTTGTATTAAATAAACTCTGTTTGTTTTATATTTCCTTAAAATTTGGAAGTACAGAGAATACCAGTACCCTGTTTCCCCTATCAGTATCATTTTATATTGGTACTAGAGGCCTGGTGCACGAAATTCGTGCACTGGAGGCGGGGGCTGTCCCTCAGCCCAGCCTGCACCCTCTCCAATCTGGGACCCCTTGAGGGATGTCCAATTGCCCATTTAGGCTCGATCCTTCTCACAATCCAGGACTGCTGGCTTCAAACTGCTCACCTGCCTGCCTCTCTGATTGCCCCTAACTGCTTCTGCCTGGCAGACTGATCACCCCCTAACCACTACCCTGCCACCCTAATTGATGTCTAACTGCTCTCCTGCCAGCCTGTTTGCCCCCAACTTCTCTCCTCTGCTGGCCTGGTCACCCCTTACGGCCCTCCCCTGCAGGCTTGATCACCCCAGCCTGCCCTCCCTTGCAGGCCTGGTTCCTCCCAACTGCCCTCTCCTGCTGGCCATCTTGTGGTGGCCATCTTGTGTCCACATGAGGGCAGGATCTTTGGCCACATGGGGACAGCCCTGTTGTGTGTTGGCATGATTGTCAATCTGCCGTTTACCTTCAATAATTGAAACTTTGTAGCATAGAGTGGAGGCCTAGGCCGGCAAGGGCTGCAGAAGCTTGGCTTTCTTCATTGCCTGGGCAACCCTAGTCTCTGCTCTCTCCAGCTCCATGGCTGCTACCATTTCTGTTTGGATTATGCATCTTTTATAATTGAAACTTTGTAGCATTGAGTGGAGGCCTAGACAGGCAATGGCAGGCAGAAATTTTGGCTTCCTTTGTTGCCGGGGAAACCCAAGCCTTCCTCCTACTATCAGTGGCGGCAGCCATCTTGGTTGGGGTTTATTTGCATAAATTGCTACTGATTGGCTGGTGGGCATGGCTGTGTGCTTAGCTTAATCAGAGGTATGATCAATTTGCATTATTGGAACAATAATTTATTAGATAGGATGATACATTCATTACAATGAATAAATCAATATTTTATTATTATCTAAACTCCATAGTTTACTTATACCCTTTATCTAATGTTCTTTTTCTTTCCCAGGACCCCATCCAGGAGACCACATTGCATTTGGTAGTAAAGTCTCCTTAGGCCTCTCTTTCTTGTGCCATTCCTCAGACTTTATTTTTCACGACCTTGGCATGAAATGTCCCCATATTGGAATTTCTAATGTTTTTGTTAAGTGATGGCTGGGGTTATGTAGTTGTAGTATCAGTTTCAATGTACAGTATCAAGGGTGCATTCTATCAACATGATTTAAAATGTGATAATGGCCTTGATCAACTGGCTGAGGTAATATCTACAAGGTTTATCCACAATAAAGTGACTCCTTTTTCTCACTTTGGATAGTGTTAACCTTTGGAAGGAAGTTGCCATGCACAGCACACACCTCAAAAGTAGGATTATGTTTCTTTGAGCATATATTTTCTACATTAATTATTAGAAATTCTTTTGAATGGCAGAATTGTCTCCTTTCCACATTTTTTATTATTATTATTTATTTATATCAATATTGGTTCATTGATATTTTCTATTTTATCTTTTGGGTTATATTCCAATATTACTTTCTTTATATGGTTGATTAAATTGTAAACAGCTCCGGCCATTGGGAGCACCTCTTTTTTTTGGCTCATGTATGCTTTTGACATACTGTCATCAGCGTGTGTGTGTGTGTGTGTGTGTGTGTGTGTGTGTGTGAAGCACTCCTTACTTTGTGGCACACCCCTTTGTATATTGCTTGCTCCAGTACTGGAATTAACCATTTCTCTAAGGAGGCCAGTTCCTTTTATTGAGGATGAACTTAGAAAGCAATACATCCATGTTATAAGTGCTTGACGCTTTGGAACAATTTTTTTAAATATCTCTCAACTGACAGGAAAAATATATGTGTTAATACTAACCTGTGTATATAAAGATATTATAAGTATGTATCTAAGTAATCACTTGTATCTTTATTAAGCTAAACATGAGTTTATATTAATGTTTATAATTCTGTCCCATTATCACAGGATCATTTTAGCCTCAATCTTCTGATGAAATGATTTTTTATAGGTCAGATCCAAAACAAGTATTAATTCTTTTCTCTAAATTATATTTAAAATATTTAGCCATGGTGAAAATAGATCAGTTGCTGGAAATGTCATAGAAATATGTTAAAGTAAAAGACAGAGAGACTTGTTATCACAAATAACAAATTTTCATTTACAAATGAATGAAAAAACGGCTAAAAAATACTCAGCAGTTCACATTTAGTGCTAATAACCTCAAAGAAGTGAGGCAGATATTTTAGGCCAGAACATGATAAAATATTTAAATTAGAATCTCATATTCAAATAAAGCTGAAACACAAAACAAAACAAAGCAAAACAAAACAAAACCAAACAAAAAACTGGGTGGGTATCTCAGAGTGTAGTCCCTATATGCCAATGTTGCAGGTTTGATCCTCAGTCAAAGCACATTTAAGAATCAACCAGTGGATGCGTAAATAAGTGAAACAATTAATATTGTTCTCTCTCTCTTTCAAAATCAGTAAATAATAAAATTAATTAATTGAAAGAAGAAAAAAGAATCCCAAAATCTAGATTTAAGGGAACCCAGCCTTAAAAACAAACCACATCAACCCTGAACTAAATCAACTATCCTTTTGATTGCATCAGTTAGTAAACCGCTATCAAATCACACAACAAATCTGTAAATGATGTGTATTAACATATAAATTGATGTGTGTGCATGTGTATATGTACATGTATGTGTCATTTCACAGTATGTGCCTTATTTAAATAATTATTTTTAAATCTATCTTTATTGTTGGAAGCATTACATGTGTCCCTCCCCCCCACATTAACCCTTCTAGCCTGTTCCTGCCCTCACCTTGTTTTCTGTGCCCATAGGTTATGCATAAATGCAGATAAATTCTTTGGTTAATCTCTCCCTACCATTTCCCTCTACCTACCCTCTGATATTTGACAGTTTGTTCCATGTTCCTGTGTCTCTGGATCTATTATGTTCATCAGTTCCTCATATGACTGAGACCATGCTAAACAAAATAAGCCAGTCAGCAATTCTTAATAATACTTTTATGATTTTTATAAATATGATAAAGTTACTAATTATTAAGCCACCCAATTTATACTAATATAGGAATATATAGTTTTTACTATTACAATATTTTGCTGATCAGAATAAAAAAGGTCAAGCAAGACCCTAGAGATCCCTGAATTAGCAGATTATTTCTACCCATATGTGCTACAGGCTTAGTAAGCAGGATTTACTATAGGGAATTAAAATATTTAAACTTGAAATTAAGAATTTAATTGCATTAACACTTTAGTTCCTCTTGGCTGTGGAGATTATTCTAATATATAAAATCTCAGCAAAATCTTCACAAGGAGCATTCTTGGTGACTGACTCTGGGTATTAGGGGATTGTGGAGTTGGCTGAAAAAACAAGAGCAAGCAAGGAGAAATGAGCAGCCTTGTTTATTTTTATCTGCGTATTCACTGAAATAAGAAAATGCGAATATTAGAAAGCACTAAACAGACCAATGAAACTGACAACAAGCAGCTTATATTTATAAAGGCAAGAGAACAATTAAATTTGTATTAAATAATGCATGTAATTTAATATAAAAACAGTTGCCCTGATTATCAAATAAAGACTATATTTAATGAAGCATTTTAAGTGAGTTTTGTCAAAATTATTTGGGTTATATTTATGAAAATCAAGCAAGCTAATATGAAAAACTATGCATTACTGCCATAAGATACAATATTCCATATTGTCATATAAAATTGTGTAGAGGTTAGATTATATTACTAGAATATTTAATCATTGCCTCTCTTAAATTCTCAAACCACTCTCAGGCGTGCACATGCACACATACACACACACACACAAACACACACACACACACACACACACACACACACACACACACACTACTACATCATTTAGGAGAAAGACATAATATTGCCTGCAATCAGCCTAGAGACGACAATGTGGAAAAAAAAAGTGAAACAGCTTGCAGAATAAAAAATTAGCAAATTAAATATATTGCAATGTCTTATGCAAGATAGATAGCTCTAGAATGGGTACCCATTCTAAATGCATACAGGCTCTTTATACAAAGGTGGAGAGGCCACCTAGGCTCAGGGCCACCTCCATGTCCCTGCTCTTGCACAGCCTCTGTGGAGCACCATACAATTTCCTCAGCGAGAAGTGCGTCAGAGATTTGGCCTTATTAAACATTTCACGTTAAGGTGAGAGTAAGCGAAATGGGTGAAGGCACTCAAAAGATACCACCTTCCCTGGGGATGTAATACACAACAGGGCAACTATAGTCAATACACTGCAGTGATTATGGGAAAGTTGCTAAAAGAGTAGATCTTAAAAGTACTCATCACAAAAAAAAATCTGTAGTTGTTGACTAGATTATTGTGGTAATCATTTGACACAAATCAAATCATTATGTTGTACACCTGAAATTAATATATGTCACTTATATCTCAATAAAAATCACATTAAAATTAAATAGCTCTCTTTAGACTTTAGTATACAGTATATAGCAAAGGAGAGGAAGGCATAAATTTTACATTTTTAGTGACCATGATGATGGCATAAAGGAAACTAATCATTGTGATAGTTTCATATCTGGAATTGTTGTTTACTGTGGTTTCTCTCATTAATCTCCTCTCTGGTGAATCAGAGCTAGGGATATGTTGCTTAAGATGAGAACCACAATCGGAACTGAACATAATGCTGGACTGTCCACACAAATGAAATGTTTGGATTAATTTTCACTGTGATTAATTTTAATTGTCCCACTCTGATTGTTCATTATAACACAAGCTACATGAGTTCTTTGTCAAATAAGAAAAACATCCTCACATTGTTATCAATACTATTCATGTATACACAGTCATTCATTTTGTCCTTCATGAAAAAGAATCTCAAAGTTTCCAAAGTCTACTAAGCATTGATTCTAGATCAAGGCACCTTGTTTCTCTTCTATCCAATATTCTAATGTCTGGGTAGGATGAAAACATCTGTGCAGCTCATGTCAGCTGTCACATATCATGAGGAAGGATGTGGAATGTTGCAGTTGTATTCCATAGTAGTTAATGGAAAGAAATGTGTCCTGGCTGGGAGCTTATTTGGTTAGAGTGTCATCTTGATGTGCCAAGGTTGTGGATTAGATCCCCAGTCAGGTTACATACTATAATCATCCGATGAATGCATAAATAAGAGGAACAACAAACTGATGTTTCTCTAAGATCAACAAATAAATTTTAAAAATGTGGATCTCTATCATGAAGAATCAGGGACCTTTTAGCAGTCTAAGGGAGATAAATATATGACCACCTATATACATCGGTGTGGCCATGCTCTTCCTGTATAAAGCCTGATTCAGTTTAGTGCCTCCAAGTGACTCTTCTGGTCCTCATGACACACTCATAGGAGCTGTGATAGGTTCCCATAGCTGTGTTCTCTGCTGGGCATTAACATGAAAATCCAACCTTCCCTTCAGATTTTAAAGGGTGGGTTGTCTGAGAGGGAGTGACAGTGTGGGGGAGATCACTGTAATTTAGGACAATGATAGAATTTATTTTAAAATTCTCAAAACTAAAATCACACAGCATGCAGAAAATATTTCAGAGAATGTTGAATCCAATAGAATATACTAGTATTTATTGATAATTTAAAAATTCCAAAAGAAGTTACATGATTGCCAGTCTCAGAAGCACAGAGATGGGTGCTGAGGTCTATACACTTCTCATTCTGGACACAAAACAAGTCAGCCTGGCCAAAGTGCAAACTTACATTTTTAGTCAGCTAATGTCTAATTGACCAGTTTGGCCTTCAGAAAATTTTGTGTAAGAGGCCAGATAATAGCTATTTTAGATTTTGTGGACCATACAGTCCAGGTTGCAACAATAGAAAACAGATCCTGAGCACAAATATGCCCCAAAGGGTGCTATAGTTTGGCACCACTGGAATAGTTTTCTTATTTATTAAACAAACTGTTTGAGTGAGGTAAGGTGTTGGGGGTGGTTCTCTCCTCTCCATGTCCAGTGTGGAAAGAAGAGTGGGTCCAGTTACTGAATATAGGAGATGGAGATTGATAAATAATAGAAAGAATAGATGACACAGAAGTAGAGATAAAGGCTGGGGCTGGGTAGAATCTCTGCTCTCTGATGGAGAGACAGAAATCCCAACCCAAATGCCATGTGTTTATTTATATTAATATAGAAAGGGGTTTCACATGAAAAAAAACTTAAAATTAAAGGACCTTAAGTGGACCCAGACCCCACTCATTCCCTCATTCCCAGGGCTTAGCTGAATCTGCATTTCAAGTCCCCTCTTCTTAACACCTGAATCAAGTTAAAAGTCATTACTGATAACGCATACAGCTTTTTTGGTGGTTGAGTTTCCAAGAGATGGATTCAGGTGACATTGATTTAAAAAATGCTCAGGTATATTCCCTGGGGGCCCTCTACAGTAAGGCAATGATTTGGATCAAATGGTTTTGGAGTTTTATGCTGCCTAAGAGCATGAGAGGAAGATCAAAGTTATTCTATCTTTCCAAGTTAATTACTTTACCAAAATCAAAATTTCTACTTGCCTCAGATATTGTTGAAATTCTTTTTCTTGTTCTATTGGCATGTGAGCAACTAATCATAACATCTATTATGGGATCACTTCTACTGAAAGTAGCTTTTCCAGGGCCACTTAGGGCTACATAGATAGAAAACAATTGAGTAGCTGACTATCACTCCATAGGCCCCACCTCCATAATGTGAATGTGGACTGCACCAGAAATCTTGTAAACTACAAGCACCTGAATATCCCACTCTTCAAGATCAGGCCTATGAAAACGGGGGATGGTTGAGTTAAATTAGTTTTGATACCTGCTGATATAACAATCTGGGCCCATTATCTCATCTCATTAGAGCTTGGTGTTAATGAGGTCAAGGCCAAGGCCAAGGTTTCATTCTCCATATGAGACAGTAAACTTCATCCAAAGACAGCCATTCTGGGAGGGAAAAAAGATGGCAGCGGGACAGAAGGACATGTAATCATTTGTGTACAGGGGTAGACTGTTACATTTAATTTGGAGTTACCAACACTGTGAATACATTCTTCTTCAGTGCCTGGTGTGCTGCACCTGGTTGTGCTGTAGTCTGAGCCCTTAAATCAACACAGGAGAGTGAGAACTACATAACAAGACACACAGAGAAGAAAGACCATGGGGAGACAAAGATATAGCCCACCAATAATAGAAAAACAAGCCTCACCAGAAAAAGAGGTAACCGAAATGGAAGAAAGCAACCTGTCAGAGAGAGAGTTCAGAGAAATGGTCATAGGGTGGATGAAGAGAACAGAAGCCAATACGAGTAAGAACCATGAGGAATTGAAGAGGAATCAAGAGGAAATGAAGAGGAGCCAGGAAGAAATGAAGAAGAACTATGAGGAAATGAAGAACTATGAAGAAATGAAGAATTATGAAGAAATGAAGAAGAATTATGAAGAAATGAAGAAGACCCAAGAAGAAATGGAAAGTGACATTGCTGAGGTAAAGAACTCCATAGAAAGTATCAGGAGTAGACTAGATGAAGCAGAGGACCATATCAGTGAGCTGGAAGGCAAGGTAGGAAAAAACACCCAAGTAGAGCAGCTTCTAGAAAAAAAATTAAAAAGCAGGAGGAGAGCCTAAGGGAACTTTGGGACAACATGAAACAAAACAACATCCGCATAATAGGGCTTCCAGAGGGACAGGAAACTGAGCAAGGAGTAGAAAACCTGTTGGAAGAAATAATTACAGAAAACTTCCCTGATATAGGAAAGAAAAAACCCACACAAATCCAAGAAGCTCACAGAGTTCCAAGCAAATTTAACCCCAAAAGACCTACACCAAGGCATGTTACAATTAAATTGGCAAACATCAAATACAAAGTGAGAATCCTAAAAGCTGCCAGAGAAAGACAGAAAGTCACCTACAAAGGAACCCACATCAGATTAGCAAGTGATTTCTCAACAGAAACTTATCAGGCCAGAAGGGATTGGAATGAAATATACAAAGTTATGCAAAGAAAGCGTCTGAATCCTAGAATACTGTACCCAGCAAGGCTATCAATCAAAATTGAAGGTCAAATCAGGAGCTTCATAGACAAAAAGGTCTAAGGGAATACATTACCACCAAACCAGCAATGCAAGAAATTCTAAAGGGTCTGCTGTGAAAAGCAATAGGAAGCCATGAAAGAACATAGGGCCAAAGAACAAAAATGGCTACAAATAACTATCTATAAATAATTACTTTAAATGTAAATGGTTTAAATGCTCCAATCAAAAGACATAGGGTAATAGAGTGGATAAGAAAACACGACCCATATATCTGCTGTCTAAAAGAAACCCACCTCAAAAAAAAGACCCACGCAGACTGAGGGTGAAAGGATGGAAAAAGGTTCTTCAGGCAAATGGAAATGGAAAAACGCTGGGGTAGCAATACTTATATCCGACAAATTAGATCTCAAAGTGAAGGATGTAACAAGATATAAAGAAGGCCACTACATAATACTAAAGGGAGCAATACAACAAGAAGAAATAACTCTGGTAAACATATATGCACCCAATACAGGAGCACCCAAATACATACTAAAACTCCTAGAGGATATCAAGGGAGAGATAGACAGCAATACAATCATAGTAGGAGACTTTAATACCCCACTATCACCATTGTACAAATCCTCTAAACAAAAAATCAGTAAAGAAACATCAATCCTCAATGAATCACTAGACCACAAAGAGTTAATTGACATCTTCAGATTATTTCACCCCAAAGCCACAGAATATACATTCTTTTCAAGTGCCCATGGGTCATTCTCAAAGATAGACCATGTGTTGGGTCATAGGCAAAGTCTCTCCAAATTCAAGAAGATAGAAATCATATCAAGCATATTCTCAGATCACAATGGCATAAAGCTGGAAATCAACTACAATAAAAACAATCCAAAGAAATCAAACACATGGAGACTAAACAGCATGCTATTAAACTATGACTGGGTTACTATAGAGATAAAGGAAGAGATAGAAAACATCATGGAAACAAATGACAACAACAGCACAACAATCCAAAATCTATGGGACACAGTGAAAGCAGTTCTGAGAGGGAAATTCATAGCTCTACAATCCTTCCGCAAAAAACTAGAAACAGCGGCAATAAATTATCTAACCCAACAACTCAAAGAGTTAGAAAGAAAGCAACAAGAAAAGCCCAGTGTAAGCAGAAGGAAGGAAATAGTAAAGATCAGAGCAGAAATAAATGACATAGAGACCAAAGAAACAATACAGAAGATCAACAAAACCAAAAGCTGGTTGTTTGAAAGATTAAAAAAGATTGATGAACCTCTAGCCAGACTCACCAAGAAGCAAAGAGAGAGGACCCTAATAAATAAAATCAGAAATGAAAGAGGTGAAATAACAACAGACCCCATTGAAATACAAAGGATTGTTAAAAAATACTATGAACAACTCTACTCCAACAAACTGGACAACCTGGAGGAAATGGATATATTTCTCAAAAAATATAACCTCCCAAAACTCAATCAGGAAGAATCTAAACAACTCAATAGACCAATAACTGTGGAAGAAATTGAAGCAGTCATCATAAAGCTTCCAGCAAACAAAAGCCCAGGGCCAGACGGCTTCACAGGGGAGTTTTACCGAACATTCAAGGAAGAACTAAAACCTATACTGTTCAGACTATTCCAGAAAATTCAAGAGGATGGAACACTTCCAAACTCCTTCTATGAAGCTAATATCACCCTAATACTTAAAGCAGATAAAGATGACACAATGAAAGAGAATTACAGGCCAATATCCCTCATGAATATAGATGCCAAAATCCTCAATAAAATTCTAGCAAATAGGATCCAGCAGTACATCAGAAAGATCATACACCATGACCAAGTAGGATTTATCCCAGGAATGCAAGGATGGTACAATATCTGCAAATCAATAAATGTGATACATCACATAAACAAATTGAGAGATAAAAATCACATAGTCATATCAATTGATACAGACAAAGCATTTGACAAAATCCAGCACCCTTTCTTGATAAAAACTCTCAACAAGGTAGGAATAGAAGTATCATACCTCAACATAATAAAAGCCATATACGAGAAACCCACAGCAAACATCATACTCAATGGGCAAAAACTACAATGATTTCCCCTAAGAACAGAAACTAGACAGGGTTGCCCACTCTCACCACTCCTGTTCAAAATAGTACTGGAAGTATTAGCCATTGCAATTAGACAAGAAGAAGAAATAAAAGGCATCCAAATTGGAAAAGAAGAAGTAAAGCTATCTTTATTTGCAGATGACATGATATTGTACATAAAAAACCCGAAAGACTCCATAAAAAAGCTAATAGACTTAATAAATGAGTTCAGCAATATAGCAGGCTACAAAATCAATGCCAAGAGATCTATGGCATTCCTATACACCAATAGTGAACTTACAGAAAGAGAGACTAAAAAAGCAATCCCATTTACCATCACACCAAAAAAAAATTAAGATACCTAGGAATAAACTTAACTAAGGAGGTAAAAGACCTATCCGTGGAAAACTACAGGACACTGAAAAAAGAGATAGAGGAAGATGTAAACAGGTGGAAGAGCATACCATGTTCATGGATTGGGAGAATCTACATAATTAAAATGTCCATACTACCCAAAGCAATCTATAAATTTAATGGACTCCCCATTAAAATACCAATGGCATACTTCACAGACCTAGAAAGAACTCTCCAAAAATTCATCTGGAATAAAAAAAGGCTCTGGATAGCCACAGCAATCCTGAGAAAGAAGCACAAAGTCGGTGGGATTTTCATACCAGATTTCAAGCTGTATTACAAAGCTTCTGTTCTCAAAACAGCCTGGTACTGGCACAAGAACAGACATATAGATCAGTGGAATAGAACAGAGAATCCAGATATCAATCCAAACCACTATGCTCGATTAATATTTGACAAAGGAGGTATGAACATAAAATGGGGTCAAGATAGCCTATTCAATAAATGTGTTGGGTAAATTGGATAGATACATGCAAAAAAATGAAACTAGAGCACCAACTTACACCACACACAAAATTAAACTCAAAATTCATACAGGACTTAAACGTAAGACAGGAAACCATAAAAACATTAGAGGAATCTACAGGAAATAAAATCTCAGACATATGCCAAAAGAACTTCTTTGATGATACTGCTCCTAGGTCAATGGAAGCTAAAGACAGAATAAACAAATGGGACTACATCAAAATAAAAAGCTTTTGCACAGCTAAAGAAACCATCAACAAAAAAACAAGAAAACCCACTGTATGGGAGAACATATTTGCAAATGTTATCAGTGATAAAGGTTTAATCTCAAGCATCTACAGGCAACTCACACAACTCAATAAAAGGAAGACAAATGATCCAATAAAAAAATGGGCAACAGACCTAAATAGAACCTTTTCTAAAGAAGACAAAAGGAAGGCCCAGAGACATATGAAAACTTGCTCAAAGTCACTAATTATCTGAGAGATGCAAATCAAAACGACTATGCAGTACCATCTCACACCTGTCAGAATGGCTTACATCAACAAATCAACAAATGACAAGTGCTGGCGAGGAAGCGGAGGAAAAGGAACTCTCCTGCACTGTTGGTGGCATTGTAGACTAGTTCAGCCACTGTGGAGAACAGTATGGAGTTTCCTCAAAAAACTAAAAATGGAGCTCCCATTCGACCCAGTGATCCCACTTCTAGGAATATACCCAAAGAAACTAGAAAGGCGAATTAGAAAGGATATATGTACCCCTATGTTCATAGCAGCACAATTTACCATAGCTAAGATTTGGAAACAGCCTAAGTGCCCATCAGCAGATGAGTGGATTAAAAAACTGTGGTACATCTACACAATGGAATACTACGTTGCGGTAAAAAAGAAAGAGCTCCTACCATTTGTAACAACATGGATGGAATTAGAGAGCATTATGCTACGTGAAATTAGCCAGGCAGAGAAAGACAAATATCACATTATCTCACTCATATAATGAATGACATAGACTGATGAACAAGAATGGATCCAGAGACTGAGAAAAGTCCATCAAAATGTCAAACCTCAGGGTAAATGGCAGGTGGTGGGAATAAGGGGGAAAGTCAACATATTTGAATGCTTGAACTAAGGTAAGTGATTTGTGTTTTTACATCCCTGACAAAGTTTATATAAAGTTATAAAAAAAATTGGCAGCTAGTTTGACATTGAATTAACGTGGCCTAGAGCATGTCATCTCTTATGAACACCAGTCCTTAGGCTAGGCCCTCCTTAACCTTTTGTGACACCACAATACCCTTACATGATATTATTCTACAATATCATTATAATATTTGATATTTGACAACAGCATATTATACAATTATCCCAAATAAACTTACAAACTAATTCTTTTAATGTTGGGCAGCAACTTAAAAAAAGGATAGGAAAGGAATTAATCCTTTTCAGAAGGGATTAAGGCACTGCGAAGGCATCTGAGCATTCTATATTGGCCCCTCTGGCCCTTTTGCCAAGCGGGACCCTCTTCTTATTATCCAAATACACACAGCTGATGCGTGAACTTTCAGTTCAAGCTGTGGCTGAAGCCTCTGGGCAGCTGGCACCATGGGTCTGTATTTCAACCAATGGTATGAGCTGAGCCCTCTCTGGAGAAGAAACCTGAGTCTCCCGAGATATGTGATCAGTACTGGGACCCCGCCAGCAGGCGAGGGGACCCCAAGGCAGGTGCTGGACATGGAGGCACGGGGGGCATAGACTACAAAGGAGACAGGACTCAACCTCATATCACCCTGTTTGGCCCCTGAGGATGGCTGGTTAGCCAGAGACGGGTAAGATTCCTCAGGAAAGGAACAACCTAAGACAGGCACAGTCACAGAGGGGCCAACAGGAGAGAACTAAAAGATCAACAGAGGTGGGGCACAGACCTTCATCCACAAACCTTGCAGGGGCTTGAATTCTCACCCCTCCTGAGGAAGGTCTCCTACCCCCACGGCTGCTACGCCTCCCATGCGCACATCTCACACGGGGACCCAGGTGGCAGACAGAGATTCAGCCAGCAATAGCTGCTCTGTATCTAAGTTCAGTCTATTACCAGGAATGCTGAAGACCTACTCAAAAATGCAAATATTCCTTTCCACAAGTATTTACTGGGTAAACTAAGTTTTCTGCTTGAGTATTAAAATTGACAGTAAAATAGTAATCAAGTTTTCAGATTAATTTAAATTGGACAAGTGAAATAAGTGAATACTCAAGAAAATCTAACTGTACTGGACAAAAAGCTTTTCCTAAAACATTAACTAAGATATCTATTAGTAGTTCATCTCACTGCAAAATTCCCTAACATCCAAAGAACCTAAAGCAGTAATGTTTGTGTTTGAAAATTAAAATTTAAAATTACCAAGACTGCAATATAAAATTTCCAAAAGCCCCTATTAACCAAAAAAAGCGGGGGCAGTGGGGTAATATCATGTAAGGAAATATATCCTATAAGTAAAATACATGTAGAAAAATCTTACTCCTGAAAACGAAATTCCATTTGTAAAACCAACTGCAGGACACCCATGAAAAAACACACATGGTGTCAAAATAAGCCAAAGGAAAATTATTTAGGCAAAAATAAAAAGAATCCCAAGTCTATTTTGCAGAGAGGATCCCTTTGTTAACCTTTGGTTGAGAATGTGTTTGTGTGTTTTCAGAGAACAACTCCAAGACCATGTGGGTTCCTGTGACAGTGAGGAATTGACGGGTCTGTTCCTGCCAAGAGGATGGTCCAGAGATGGGGGACGCTGACGACACCTTGCCATGCTAGCAGTCAGCAGCTGTGCGTGGCTGCAGGCGGCCTAGGACCATACCAGAGAGGATGGGTCTTGCATTGCCACGATGTGTCCACCATCTGGATACCATTGCTGACATGTACACATGAAGAACTATTTAACATTGAAACTGGGACTCAGAACAGTTGGACATTGAAACTGACACTCAAACTTTTTTTGCTCTTATATGTTTGCTTTCATTATGCAGAGGCAAGATATTTTTGAAGAAAAGAAACAGGGGGAAGTGATTGATATAGAGGCAGGGTGGCCTTGAACAGGCTGTCAAGCTACAGGGGGAAGGCTGGAGTGGATGGGAGGCAGATGCTGGGGGAGATCAACCAAAGGACTTGTATGCATACTTATGAGCATAACCAATGAATGAAAGACACTGGGGCGGGGAGGAGGGAAGGTGGGGACATGTGCTGGGGAGTAAGGGAGGCTGGGGGGAGGATATTGGGGGGGAAAGAAAACATATGTACTACTATTAAATATAAGTTATATTGTAAATAAAATTTAAAAATAAAAAAATAAATAAAATGGAAATAAGAATAGTAAAAACAAAACAAAACAAAACAAAAATACCAAAGACAGCCATTCTGTTCCCTGAATTAACACTGTGCAGCTTATTCTGCCGTATGTTCCATAATAAGCATACTATCCACAAGGAGAACAATGTAATGAATATTCAGCACTCAGCTGTCTTCTGAACAAGTATGGAGGGGTGTTTTTTCCTCTCTCTCTCCCTCATCCAGTGTGGAGAGAGACTGGGTTCAGTTTCTGAGTGGAGGAGCTGAGGATGAAGAAAAATGAAATATAGAAGAGTAGGACACAGAAGTAGTAAAAAGCTGGGGCTAGGTGGGCATCTGTTTTCCCTCTCATGGAGAAATAGCCACGCACCCTGAGTACAGGAAGCTGCATTTATTTATATTCCACAATTCAAAGGAGTTTCTCCAACATTAGGATCAAAGGAGTTTCAGTGATCCCTGGCCCTATTCATTCACCCATTCCTGGGCAAGCCTGCATTTACATATCAAGGCCCTCTCCCTGTACCTGAGCCAAAATAAGCCAAGCTGATAACCTTGGTGAATATGTTTTTTAAGGCCTGGTTTTTCCAGGCACCTTGCATTCAGCCAACACAAAGATTTAGAGAATACTCAAGGTGTCTTGCCTGGGGCATCCCCTCACCAAAAGTGGGAAGGCTATTCAAACACAGGTTCCTAAAGGAAGCTAGATCATCCCCACAAATGAAGGTCACTTTGTTATATTAGGACACTTCCTCTATGTACTTGGTAAGTGGTAGATACAGAGCGTACAATTCACTATTTTGACCTGATTTATTCTACTTCAGTTCCAATTGCATTTACTTATGCATTTGTCTGTTGGTTACCATATAAAAGTCTAAAATTTTTAAGGCAATGAGACCTCAACAGCTGAAAGTGGGTGTGACACAAGAGAGAGGCAGGCACATCTTGGTGTTATTGATAAAGAGTGGGCCTGTTGCCATCAGAATGGCCTTCAAATACTTTCAGATGATATTTGGCTGAACAATGCAGGAATTCACAAGTCTTATTTGCCAATCAACTTTTCTCCAAAAATAAAAAATAAATAAATAAAATTATTGGGTGAGATATAAGGAAAAGGTCTACTGGCAGAGACACCAACAAATTATTTTATCATTAAGGAGATCTAGGTATCCAAGCAAAGCAAAATAAATGCAGAAAACTCCGATGATCTTGTGTTAGAACGCTAACACCTCCCCCACATTGCCATTGAAAGACACTGTTTCAAGGCAAAAATAAATCTCACCACACTCCTGTCTGCTGAGTCCAAGGTGCTTCACACAGAATAGTGTGGGAGTGATCTGTCACATTCAGAGAAAGTACCAGATCAGCCGACCTTCCCAGGTATAGGGTTGGAGAGACAAGAAAGAAAGACAAACCTACTGATGACTCAAACCAGCAGGAAGCATCGAGCAAAGCGGCTCAATCATAACCTGGACTTGGCTAAGCACATTAAATGACTCCTCTTGCAATGTGAGAAGCACAGGCTTGTTGCGTTTTTGTTTGTTTGTTTGTTTGTTTTTTCAGTTACACTTTGGCCCTGTAGGAGCCTGTAGGACTCCTACACGGGGGACTGTAGGAGCCTCATGTGTCAGGATGATGGCACACACCGGGTAGATAGGTACTATATATATAAGGGCACATTCGCTCTCTTCCTTCTCATAATAGCAAACATAATGGTTTTGGTTGTTAGAAATTAAAAATAGGAGGAAGAGTGGTGAGAAGAGGCCCCAGGAGGAACAGGCTGTGTTTCATCTAGGCCATGATAAACTACCCAGTGAAAGGCTATTCTGCAAGGTGAGTGCAAGTGTAAGCAAGGACCTAGTGCAAGTGTGTCTGTGAGCTTTGGAAATGGCAAGAAACTTAAATTCTAAGATGCTGAGGTGGAATTAACATTGACATGAATGCCAAACTCCAGAGACAATGGAATGATCTTGCTCCATCGTGGGCTCTAAGTAGAAAGCCTTCCTTCCCTCCTTGGTCCATACAGTTCTTACTCCTAATGTACAGCTAAGGGATGATTAATAGCAAATGTGAAATTCCAAACGTAAAAATATTTGTAACATATCCCAAATTGGATAAGACTATGAATACATATGAACCTGGCTTGCAATAAACAATTACAGCAGTAAATAGACTTCTGTAATGCAACGGTGATCAGACCATGAAAAAAATGCTTCGTTTCCTTTATATGTGTCTATTTTAGCTAAGCTAAAATATGGTCTGGTGCTAGGAACAGGGAGTGATTTCCAGTGTAGTGCAAGTTGTGAAAAATGACTTCTGGTGGCTTCAGTGCAGTCACGCCCAACACTGACCTGGGATTGAAGCTCCATTTCTCGGCTTTGCTGAGGTCTGTGGCTCCATCCTGGAAAAGGACGTTGCTAGGCAATGGTTGATCAATACAGAGGCACAGTGCCTGGGGTGCCAGGAAAGGTAGAAAGGCAGGTGCAGGCAGAGAAAGTTTGGGCTAGAGGTGGGTGCCCCACCCTGGAAGCCACGTCCAGGGGAACCAGAATGCAGCTCCAGTGAGAAACCTTGTTTCTCATGATTTCCTTGGAATCTCAGGAACAGGTGAAGCCTCTGAAATGACATCTGAAAACATGTTCGGGTTAGAAAGTATCTTCCCATACATTTTTAATGATTGATTTTTGAGTAAAATGCTACTGTTGTATGTTCTCTCTTTTTTGTATATAAAGTCTAGATTCTGTGAAATGAAATGAGCACAGGGTGCTGATCTGATTCACACTTTACCAGTTTGTAAAATGGCAGGCATAACAAGGAATTTGTAAGCATCGCCATGTAGGCATCCTTGCTATCCCCACCAATTTGTTATCAGGTTCCCCTCAGAGGAAACCTTCCCCTTCCTCTCAGGGCTCTCACACCTGCTGTCTGGCTCTTGGATATTTCAGTGGTGGCTGATCTCTGCTGCACAGGCATTTGCACTCCAAAGCTGCATAATACATTCCCTCTCAGCAGGGGGGTGCAGCTGGTAGATTCTAAAGGGCATATTTATGCTCTTAACACCTTTGAGAAGGAAAATTTTCCTTGCAAGGCTCAAATTATCCCTGGAAATTAATTCCAATCCTAGATTTTCCTTTCAGTGCCCGCAGACTCCTGAGGCACATCTTTTGCAATGCAGCCTTGGCGCTGGCATTTAGCTGCTGGAGGAATCCTAAGATGCTGCAGTGCTGTTTAGTTTCCGTGCAAAACACTTTTATGTCTCTAAGTAGCTGAAAAGCATCTCTGGTCCCACTCAGCTCACAGTGGCTGCATTATGCTTCCATTTGTCACTTCTATTTGGTATACAATTTCCTTTTGCCCATAAAACCTGTTCCTCTGCAGCACTGGCAATAGGAGCAGTGAAGCTCCCAGAACTCAGAGCAGAAGCTGAGTGGAGGCCAAATCACAGGGATGGGAATGAAGTCATTGCCATGTGTTCTGTGAGCTGCTCTCCCCATAACACAGGCGTGACTCCTTTGGCTGGTTAAGGCCATAGTCCGTCTTAGTATATATTTTAATCAGTAACGCAAGGTGTTCAATTTTGCCCAGATACTTACGAAACAAATGTTTCCTTCTGACCTTAGCACAAATCCCTCCTTAGAACAAACTCATACTGTGATGTGATGTTGAATGGTCCCCAAGCCAGAAATGGCCAGTGTCTTCCAATCAGCACATCATCATGGATTCCTGATTCTTCTTAAATTCCCCAGTGTTAAGCCTCTTCTTTTCAGGGCTCTCTATGTGCTGTGTTATCTCACCTGGCTGTGCCCATATTCCACAGGGGAGGGACACTCCCGTTTCCACCTCTTCCTGAAGACAGACACCAAGCAGGTCAAGGTTCTGCTTAGAAATATCTGTCACTTGCTCATCATCACTTTGTTTTGCTGGCCCTGACTTGCATCCTGTGTAAGAAAATTGAAAACAGCACTTTTCTGAGTTTTGAGAGTCACGTTGGCAAAGCTGAAGGGGTCATGGAAAGCCCTGAATTTGCAGCCCTTGGTCAGAAGTATAGGTGGTCTGAGGCCCCTGAAGTTTGACTGGTGATCGAAATGAAGATAGTTTTGCGAGCACTGTGCCCTTGATGCTGTGGAGTGTGTGCTAACTTCATGTGGTTAGCATGAAAATGTTACATTCCAGAGTTGTGCTTACTAATCATGTAGCTACTCTCAGATCCACCTTGCTCTTGGGACCTGTCTCTTAGTACAAAATATATCCCTGCTTTAGTAAAACTCTCCCTGCTATTCAAAAGGAGGTCCAAGAGTTAAGTTAACCCTTCTCTAAGTAAAGTCCATTCGGTCAAATTTTTCGATAAACACTGGCATTTCTTGGGTTGTTTCTGTAGCTTTTGGCTTGATTTGATTTAGCTTTAGTTTCAGTCTTTATATTAATGTGGGTACTAGTGATGTATCATCCTGATACTCAATGTTTGATTGTTTCACCATCACTCATTCACCCCTATCTTTACTCTTTTTCCCCCATAGATGTGAATTTCCATATATATAATTTATGCCCTGTCAATCCAACTTCCACATGTCCTTAAAATATGCATTGGGCAGCACTTGCATATTTTTAATTTATGTAAATGGAATCTCCTGAAATGTATTGTTTTCCTTGAAAGTAACATTTAAGATACATCAGTGATCTCAAATGTAATTCCAGTTTCTATACTTATATTATATGTATACATTATACATTATATTTATATTTTATATATAATCATGTACAGTATATATATGTTACCTAGATATATAGGTAATCTAAGAGCACAGCACTAGGAAATAAATAAATACAGTGTAATATTATGCTATATGTGTGTATACACTTGCATACATACACAGATTATGCAGAATCAAGGTCACTGGCATTATCCTGTTAAAACAATGAAATATGGAGGCGATATTCAACAGGTTTCAAGCTACCCTGGACTTCGATCTGTGTGCTTGTCCATGTGCTTGTGTGTGTTATGTCTAGTATGCAAATGTTGCAAGTCTTCCCATGGGTTTCTGTCTCTTTAAGAAGATTTTGGGAACTGTACTTCCTTTATTCAGTGCAGTCACTAAAAGTGTTGGCTCAGTGAAGCTATGCGCTAACAAGATACTGGTCTATTTCTATTTGTTCACAAACTCAGGATGTGACTGTGATACATACACTCAGAGCACTGACCCAAACACTTTGTCTCCGAGGTGGAAGTTTGAATTGGTGTACTATTGGGCTATCTTGTCCACAAAATCATAATTCATTTCAGCATTACTGCAGTCAATTTCCTCCCTAATCAGTATGACACTATTATTTACAAATAATGTCTCAGAATGTCATGCAGGTTGATGACACCTTTAACTCAGTTTATTTGCGGTTCTTATGGTCCTGAACTCATCAAGTATAACATTCATACTAAGCCTGAAGGATTTCAAATTTCCTCTTTTATATTGGGAGAGAGAAAGAGAGATGAAGGGAGAGAGGGAATCGGACGCAAAAGTCCTGGTTTCTTTGGACTGGAGCATGAAGAAGCCAGCCCTGGGAGTGCCATGTGCTTGCTGGTTTGGTCTGGGACATAGGTCCACCTGAAAACCACTGTTCAGGAAACTTGGGCCTATTAGTCAGAGGCCGAGGGATGGGGGTAGTGGGGTAGGATGAGCTCCACACAAGCTGCAGTGTGCCCACAAGGGAGGGAGCTGGGTCATCAGTACCATGGTGTGGACTATTAGGAGGGAACATGCTGGACAGCAGGCAACAGATGGTTTCACTTACTAATTGTCACCCTTCTTTAATCTTCTTCTCCAGCCCAGTTGGTTCCCAATAAGTCCCTTTGTCTGAAGGTTTACAAAATTATCCATTGGTGATGGAGGAAAATGGCAATGACCCCTTATAGGAAGGACCTACTCTGTCTCAGGGTTTTATATCTAACAACTGCTCCTGGAAAATGGTCACTTGTTTTCACCTGAACGTGAACCCTCCCCCACCATACCCCCTGAGACTGTGCTCACACTGCACCTCAGTGCTTCTTTCTCTTTCCCAGCTTGTAATTTCCATCCATATTTCCATGTCTGTCTCCAGTATCACCATCTCTGTAAAGTCGTCCCTGGCTTTACATCACATTCCTCCCTCCTTGTGTTTTCATATTTTTTCTTCCATATAGTTCTCTTGCGGCTCCCACAAATTGTTTTCTAATATCACTTTGCTTGTAGTAAGTTTTCCATGCATTTTAGTCACTTTTAAGCATTATTATTTCTGCTTGGCATATATAATAAACTTAGAAAAAAATGTGAGTTAACAAATAGACATGGATTTATAGGTATGTAACAATCCCTAACATTAATTCATTCTCTATAGACCTGCAGAGAGGACAGCAGTGTTAACTAATGTGAATGAAAGTTATTTAATTGCCACTCTTATGAAGTTACAAAGATCCATTATAGACCAAAGTGGCTAAAATGCTCAGGCTAATCCAAGCTAAATGATGTATGATCATTGTAAATTATTCCAGTCTATTATTTCAGGAGAAAGGTAATACTGCAGTGACTACATTTTTCCAAGTTTGTTAACATTTATCAAATGTCCACAGAAGTGCCTGGCAATTTTTGATACGTAATAAATGCAAGCTATTGGATTTACATTTATATTATTGGATAAACTAGTAGCTAGGGTCGCCTAGAAGATCAAGAGTATGTGTAACCTATCTTTGTACAAAATAATGTAATACTATAATAGGTGTCTATATATTATTAACTCTTAAAAATACAAGGCATCTTTTTAAATAATAAATGAGAAAACACCCAGCTAAAAACTTGTTAGCTATAAAATGGTATACTAGTAGATGCATAAGAAGGATTTTTGGAGATAACTATAACTAAATAAGAATTAAAATAAAATAAAATCAGTGACTTATTTAATGCTGAACAAAAGTGTTTAAAATTATTTGGTTATTTTAACCATTTTAAGGCAGCTTTTTAATTACTTCTGAAAAATACAAAGGAAAGAAAAATGAAAACTTTAAGGACTAGTTTATAAATGTTATAGGAAAAATTAGTTGTTTTAATGATATGGTTAGCTATACACGGCTTTAGAAGAACTATTGGAAGGAATAAAAGAATAAAGTGTGTGCCCTTACACAAATTAACTTAAGCCAGCATGGGAAGGGCAACCCATGACAGCGTACACTGGGCAACAGAAACTGTTGTCAGTGTCAAAAGACAGAAAAAAAGGGCCCTTTGTCTATTTTGAAGATATTTTTCATCCAAGGAAAAGGGAGAGGATAGGAAAGGTCTACAGAAAAATGAGGAGTTTTTATAGCCATTAGTTTTTGTACTGAGAGTCCAATTTCAGAATAAAGCAATATAGTGCATGGCTGTATTTTATATTTTTATGAGAGAAAAATATGTGCAATTCATTCACTTTTTTCCTTATCCCCCAATGAGCCAGAGAGATTAAGAACTCACAGAAGACATATAGTTCTATAATTTTTTATTTGCAAACTTACATTAAGCTGATAACACCTCCCTCTGGACTATGTTTTATAATCTCAATAAATGATTTGAATGGTCCCACAGTGATGCTGTGAGTTTCACTATAAAACAGGTTAATATGCTTGTACCAGTATACTCATACATTCTCTAATAGCATAGGTAAGACCAATCTACTTTTATTGAACTTATTTAATTTTGGAGGCCTGAGTTAATACCTTCTTGCCTTAGGAAGATAATGTGATGTTTATGCTTAGGAAACTGAGATAATAAATTTAGCCATTAGACTCAGCTTTTGCTAAAGTTTGCTTTATGTTTTAGTTGCTGTGTTGCTTTTCAAATTTCTCTATAAAACAAATACATAATAAATATACTATTTAGCCCATGCCATGTTCTTACTTTTATACTTGAACTTATTATGTATAAGGAAGAAGGTAATAATTCACCAAATATATTGTGATTGTGTATTGCTTAAGCCCTTTGTGCCAGCCCTATGCTGTCCTTTGGAATTCGTCATCAACAGTAAGATGTTGGTTCTGCCCTCACAGTCCTTGAGAGCAGGTGGACAACTGACTGGGGAGTTGGCTATGGCAACATGCTGTGACAAGGTCCATGTGCTGATAAAAACTGGCCTTATTGAAGACTTGTGAAATTCCGCAGCAGCTTTTATTCGATGGCAGAAGACAGATCTTCTTGGACAATAAAGCAGAGTGGTGCTCAACAGAGTGCAGGTTTGGCCAATATCCACAGATAATTCTTATTGTCATGATCCAAGAGTTACTACTAACATCTAATGGAAAAAGACCAGAGATCTTGCTAAATATCTTACATTGTTTGGGAGTGCCCCAACTCCCCCATGGCTCAAGAATGCTTTGATTCTAAAGGTCAATAGTGTGTAGACTAAGAAACCTCACATTAAAGCAAGGGTACAAAAGCCCCAGGGCTGAGGAATTGCTGTACTCTTTCAGATGGCTTTGGATTTGAGTTGCTCAGTTTAGGAGTATGAAAATAGGAACATATTCTTTGACATTAAGAGAAAGATAAATATCACATGATCTCACTCATTTGTGAAATATAATGAACAACATAAAGTGATGAACAAAAACAGATCCAGAGACAGAGAAACATCGATCAGATTATCAAACCTCAGAGGGAAGGTAGGAAAGGGTGGAGGGAAGGGGGAGACATCAAACCAAAGTACTTGTATGCATGCATATAAGTCTAACCAATAGACACAGACAACAGGGGCATAAAGGGTTAAGTGAAGGGGTGAGGGGTCAATGGGGTGATAAGGACATATATGTAATACCTTAACCAATAAAGAAAAAAAATGGGAAGAAAAAGGACAGTTACTATGTACCCATGTGGGAGAGGAGTTATTTTAATAGATATCTTTGTACCATAACTTTTTTATGTCTAAATGTAAATGAAAGCAAATGCCATGATGTTTTGTTCTGTTTAGTTTGCTTCCTTACAGACTCCAACTTGTGCTTCCACAAGAACTTTGGAGATGTCCTAGAGAGTTCTGTGACTTTACCTCCTCTCCGACTTAAAGACCAGTGTTGGAAGTATCCCTTCCCCATGATGCTCTGACTGACTCTATGCAGAAACCTAAGTATCTTCTGGTGTTATTTGCGTAGTTCCACTGAAATGATCATTGAACAAGCAGCCCTCCGCAGGGCTTCCTGTCTTGACTAGTTAGCATCTCTTTGTCCAAGTCAGCATGTTCAGAACTGCTTTGTTCTTTCCAAGGGAGCCCAGAAGGACCCCTTCCCTCTGGCTTCGCTTTCAGCTGCTGGTGTGGTATTGCTGTTTCTCCAGGCTCTGAAGGTTCTTGTAAGGCGCTCTGAGAGATCTTTGAATGATAAAGTTCTATACATTTCAAAGTGACTGTTGGTTCTGTTGTCTGCTTCCTGCAGGGGCTCCAGGATGATGGAGTGCCTGGCTGGGAGCTGCCAGTTATGCCAGTCAATCATTCATCATGTTATAGCTCTAGCTTCTCCCAATACCATCGCTTGGTGGCAGGTTCAATAGTTATGCTTCACAGAATCCTTTTGAGGCCAATTGTAATTGTCATTCAGATGTTCAGTTACAAAACAGCATAAGTCTGTAGAAGCATTGATAACATGAGGCCATATTTTACAGAATTGGAGCCATATGTCTGACCTTGAGATTTCAATTTTTTTCCATCCATTTGTTTTTAGGTCTACAAATAATAAAGGGGAAATACCTGTTTAGAACAGAATAATACAAAAAAAAATCTAAAATTCAAACTACTACCTAGCCATATTTTTAAAATATGACATATCCAAGACATTGTATTCGATATTGAGAATATTTAAAAGTAATAAGCTATTCTCTTGCCACAATGATTGATTATGACCTACACGAATGCTCGTCCTCCAATGCCTCCTATCACTCAGAAATGATGGGGTTCAGAAATGCTGCTGTTATAGAACAGCGTGAATTTTCACATCCTTGCATGCCTGTAGAAAATTGGCAAAATCAGCATAATTAAGGGGCAGCTTAGTGAAGGAAAACAGGGAGTTACAAATATGTGATTGAAAGGTAGAGGTAACTGATAAGAAGTTTAAACACTTTCCTGAAAGCCTCATGGCATCGTTAACCTTTGAGTAAGGAGCAGAAGCGCAACTGAATGAATAAGTCTGAGGCCATGCTTTCTTCTGACTTGGGCAGCTTTACGAAACATTTTCTTACCTAGAAATGACACAGAAGAACCAAAATTAAAGATTCTTAATGCAGGTATTTGGGATTAGGCAGAGAAAGGTTCTAGGCATTGAAAGAGGAGTTAATGATTTCAGCATTAAACTTATTTCTGTTTTTAAAAATCTTTGGGTCATTGAGCTAGCTATCAACCTATCTGACTCAACTGCTCAGTGCCTATTTCTTCAGATTCCAAGAATGAAATTGCCATCTATCAGGAAGTTTTCAGAGTATAGTTTATCACATGTTAATAATAAGATTTCTTTTAAATAGGATTAATTTCATCCAGATAATATCTTTTAAAGTTCAATAATCAGATAGGCACATACATCTGAATTTCAAGGGAGTGGGACATCAGTAATAGAAATGTTATTTATAGACTCCTAATAAAGATTACAAAAAAGGGGGGTTGGTATAAATAGTAAATAATTGAGGATGATGAACAACTACAGCACTGTGTCAAGAGTAGAAGATTTTTCCCTAGCTTGTTTGGCTCAGTGGATAAGAGCATCAGCCTATGGATTGAAGGGCCCCAGGTTAATTCTGGTCAGGAGCACATCTCTAGGTTGCGGGTTCAATCCCCAATGGGGGTTGTGCAGGAGGCAGCCAATCAATTATCTCTCTCCTCTCTCTGTCTCTGTCTCTGTCTCTCTCTCTCCCTTCCTCTCTGAAATCAATAAAAAATATATTTTTAAAAGTGTATAAGATCTCACTGAATTGCAACAGTATGAAGAGAGTGGCCTGCCAATGGTGCAAGACTAGAGAGTAAACCGCTCCTATAGAATTCCACTGAATAATGGGAGAAAATGAATAAATGAAGAAGAAATTACTGAATACCAAGGAAGGTGCATTTGATTTGGAAACCGAGGAGTGCTTGGCGTGTCCCCTAATCATCACTGTCACAGTTCTGACTTCTAGGAAATCAGGCTTAGTCACTGAAAACTTGGCACCTCATTTATTGCTTGTCTCTCAGTTCACTTGCCCATCATCTTTATATGCAGCTTCATCCTCATCCTTGATAATTTAGCCAACAACCTACTCTCTTTGCTCCATCCGCTCCTTCCTATTAGCGCTTCCACCCTTGTTCTGCTGTGGCTGCCACCTTCAGAGTTACACTTGGGATCTTGATCTTGCCTCCTGGGAGTGGTCCTTTCCAAAATCTTCACTCAAGATAGACCCCTTTGTGGCACAGCAGTTCATGTAATTACACCAGAAAATGAAAAGAGATAAAGGTGAGTCTGTAAAAATAAAAATCAATGAAGAAAACTTGGATGGTGTTACAAATAGCTTTATGTCCAGATCTACATAATACAGTCCAGTGTTTTTAATAACTCATAATTATTATCCTTTTAATCATTACTATTGTTGCATTGTAATTAGAATATTGTGGATAATTCTATGGAAGTCTTCAGTTATCAACCTCCTAGTTATTTCCCAGTATTATCCAGTGTTGGAGCTTCCAGTCTTTGAACAGAACCTCATATTCTAAGGGCAGTTTGGGACTCTGGTGTCAATGATATGGGGATACTGTAGTAGAACTCCTGGTTTGGCAGGGACTTGGTTCAGCTCATCATTGAAGCTGTCTGTGTTGTATTTTGGCAAATCCCTGTCCTACTAGTTTCCCCTGCATCTTTCCTTCAAATAGTGCCCTGCCCCCATCCAGCATTCTCACAAAGAGCTAAGTGTCCAGTCTGCCCCTCAGCTGGTGATTGTCACCCCCACACTGTTCGCCACTGTTTGCATTTCCTTCAGATTGAGCCTGGCAGAGATGTCTCCTTGCATTTTTTATAAACTTACCTTTTTCATTGACTTTAACTTCCTAGAGGGGACCTATCCTTGCTATTTCTTTGGAAGTTACTGAGCCATTTTGTATTTACAACATCCACAGAATCCAAAATATAAAAAGAGAATAAGGTGTTCAGCAGAGAGCAACAAACATTCTGGATTCTGAAAGGAATAATTCTAATGGATTCCAATGAGAAGGATGCATTGTAGTGAGATGGAAAACAAATGCAAGAGCAAGGAAACATTGCCCCGATCTGTGGTTGGAGCTCCGGTCCATGCATGGAAGGGTTGTGGGCTCAATCTTCAGCCAGGGACAGGAGGATGGGGAGAGGGGTACAGGAAGTAGCTGAAGGATATTTCTCTCTCACATCCATGTTTCTCTTCCCCACTGAACTCAATAAGAACATTTTTAATTGAGTGTTTGAATGGGGAGAAATTGCTATAAATCTCAAATATTCTAATATTAATTACTTTCACATAAGATCCTTCTATAAACAGCATTCTCCTGTGTTCCCATGAGTGTTTTCTATATAAATTACATGTTGTCAGACTGACATCATTTGTCATGCCCTAAAAGCCTTTTACAGGTCTTGCAGATGAAATAAATAACAATCTGAAGATATTGCTAAAAATATCCCACTCCAACTGTAACTGTTTAACTGATCGTTCCCTCTGGAAGACACATGCTCTGCTTTCCGTAGGCTGGAAGTTCAGGTCAATTTGAGAACGATGCTACAGCATTTGCTTGTATTTTCAGCAGAAACAGTTTATTTTTTGTGAACTGAGAATAATCTGAGGTTTACCCATGTTTAGTTTTTATAATTCTATTCCTCTCAGGATAATGATAAGAAGTCTTCAATATTTAGAATTACTATTAGAAAAATAAAAACATTTTTAGATATACAAGATTTTAAAATTTCTTTTTTTATTATTTTAAAACTTTTTTTAGTTGTCTAAAGATTTACATATGTCTCTCTTTTCCCTAATTGACCCCCCCCCCAAGCCATTCCCACCCAGGGCAAGTCCCCACCTCTCCAGTGTCTGTGTCCATTGGTTATGCTAATACACATGCATACAAGTCCATTGGTTGCTTTGTCTCTAACCTCCCGCCTCCTGCCATTTGTCTCTGGATCTGTTCTTGTTCATCAAATTATGTTGATCATGATATCACACATATGAGGGAGATCATGTGATATTTATCTTTCTCCCACTGGCTTATTTCGCTTAGTCTAATGCTCTCCAGTTCCATCTATGTTGCAAATGTTAAAAGTTCCTTCTTTTTTATAGCGGCATAGTATTCCATTGTATAGATGTACCACAGTTTTTTAATCCACTCATCTGCTGAAGGGTACTTAGATTGTTTCCAAATTTTAGCTGTTGTAAATTGTGCTGCTGTGAACATATGGATGCATATATACTTCCTGATTGGTGCTTCTGGTTTCTTGGTATATAGTCCTAGAAGTGGGATCACTGGGTCAAAAGGGAGTTCCATTTTTAACTTTTGAGGGAACTTCATACTGTCTTCCACAGTGGCTGCACCAGTCTACGTTCCCACCAGCAGTGCACGAGGGTAAGTTTTTCTCCACATCCTCGCCAGCACTTGTCATTTTTGATTTGTTGATTATAGCCATTCTGACAGGTGTGAGATGGTATTTCATTGTTATTTTTATTTTTTAAATTACAGTTGACATGCAATATTAATTTGTTTCAGGCACACAAAATAGTGATTAAACATTTATGTAACTTACAAAGTGATCACTCTGATGAGTCTAGTGCCCTCATGACAACATGCATAGTTATTACTGTATTATTGACTATATTCCCTGTGCTATACTTCACATCCACAACTATATTTAAAAAATATTTGTATTGATTTTTAGAGAGAGATGAAATGAAAGAGAAAGAGATAAACATCAATTTGAGAACAAAAAATCTATCATCTGCCTCCTCTATGCCCCCTACTGGGGATTGAGCAGGAAACCCAGGCATGTGCCCTGACTGGGAATCAAACTGGCAACCGTTCTGGGCACAGAGTGATACCCAACCAATGGAGCCACATTAGTCAGGTGCATTTTGTTCTTAAGACCCTGTCTTATCATTTGACATTGAGCACCTTCCAAAATTTTACATGTCAAACATAAAGCAGTGCTTATGTACTGCATGTATCCATTTCATGTTTCTAAAGTTACCCTATTAACCACTATCAACATGAGCAAAAAGGATTAATACAAACATGTGGCTGGATAGTAAGAAAAAAATCATCTGTCTCTTTCTTCATCTTCCCCATTCTCTGCAGATCCTGTCAGCTTTTCTCCTGGTGGGACTTGAAAACTGGATTCTCCATCACCTTTTCTTCTCTCCTAAGCTGTCTCTTCCAAGGACTGCTAGCTCCATGACACAGTCTCCATGACTGATTTTGTTAAAATACCAACATACTCTTGGGGATAAAATCATGAGAAGCACGTTATCTTCAGAGAAAAATTTTATAAATAAGTATGAAAGTGGTAATTAAATTTATCTTTTTTAGTTGTTTTATCATTAAATACCAACTAATAAGTTCTACTGAGCAGTTTGCTCTGTGTTAGGAACACCTGCCTCCTTACCAATTCATGATAAGAATTTAGATTTTGTGGTGTGAGATATTTTGTATCTCAAATCTCAAAATGAGCTATGAAGTTCATTCTAGGAAAGAAGGAAATGCAAAGAAGAACATGTTTATGAAATATTTGCTGGTTTTACCCTTGCCTTTCTGTCTTTGATAAAATTCTATGATTTCCTGCATTTGTGCTCCACATTTGTTCATTCCTGAAGTATTTACTGGGCAGGTTTTTAGTTTCAATTCTTCATCTTGGAGAGAGGAAACCAAGATGGCAGCATAGGTAAACACTTAGGCTTTTGCCCTGCACAACAATTTCAAGAATAGAACTGAAGGACAGAAGGACACTGTCCAGAACCACTGGAAGGCTGGCTGACTGGAAGATCTGAAACTGGAGGGAAACAGAAGTGCACACGGATAATCAGAGCCTATGCAAGCCCAAGTAAGGTGCAGATGCGCACACACGAGAGGATGGGGTGTCTGAACCTGGCAGGGGTGCTCTGGCAGAAAGGCGACAAAAACTCCAGGCTGTGCTGAACCCAGTTTTGTTTGCACTCAAAACCAGGGGGAACCAGGCCCTTACGGAGAACCTGGATTGTGGGTGGAATCCCAGGTGAAGAGCCGGAGGCAGACCTCCAAAGGCATGTGCCCGAGTGCACGCAGAGAGGACAAATGGGTCACTGGCTGTGTCTGTTAGGAGAAAGGAGCTCTGGCCAGAGGGGGAACTCCGGGGGCGCACACAAGTGCTCATGGTGAGGGCGTTCTGTTGACTGTGTGGCTGATGTCTGGCGGAAGGAAAAAGGAGTTCTGATTGCACTAAACCCAGGAGCCAGGTGAAAATCTGAGATTCCAGATTCATTGGGAACTGCACATCCTGGTGGCAGGCAGAACATGAGGGCACCTTTCTCACAGAGGTACCTGTGATGATTGCCTGCAGAGGGTAGAACCCAGCGACTTCATGGGCCACAGCTGACTGGAAGCCAAGGCTATCGGCTCCACTCTGAAACTCCACCCCACCCAGAAACTCTGCTCCATCCAAACTGAGCACAGAGACTTTGACAAGTTTGCAAGTCCTGGCACATAAGGTTGTCTCCTAGAGTAGACACAGTTGATCCTCAAAGTCAGTTGGCCTAGAGGTCAATTCCTCCCAGTGATACCAACAACAAGATTTATCTGCAACAAGGCTGTATACACAGTTCACAAAGGGGTGCACCAAGAGTGTATACCTCAGGTAACAGGGGAGGCCAAGACACCTAGCAGACAAAGCTACCCAACCAACTCAGGGAAGCAGTGAAAATGGGGAGCGAAAGAAAGAGATCGCAAGCAAAAGAAATGGAGGAAAACAAACGACTGGATATAGAGTTCAAAACCACAGTTATAAGGTATTTCAAGAGGCTCCTAGAAAAGGCCGATAAGCTCAGCAAGAACCTCCAGGATATGAGCAAGATCCTCGAGGAGATGGTCTTGGATATGAAAAAGGACAAACTAGAAACTAAACATACACTGACTGAAAATTTTTTTTTACAGAAACCCAACAGCAGACTAGAGGAATGCAAGAATCAAGTCAAAGATTTGAAATACCAAGAGGCCAAAAACACTCAACCGGAAAAGAAAAAAGAATACAAAAATTTGAGGATAGTCTAAGAAGCCTCTGAGACAACTTCAAACATACCAACATCAGAATTATGGGGGTGCCAGAAGAAGAGAGAGTGCAAGATACGGAAAACATATTTGAAGAAATAATGAGTGAAAACTTCTCCCACCTGGTGAAAGAAATAGACTTGCAAGTCCAGGAAGTGCACAGAATCCTAAGCAAAAGTAATCCAAAGAAGACCACAACAAGACACATCAAAATTCAAATGCCAAGAGCAAAGGACAAAGAGAGAATATTAAAAGCAGCATGAGAAAAACACTTAATTACCTACAAGGAAGCACCCATACACTTATCAGCTGACTTCTTAACAGAAACTATGCAGGCCAGACAGGAGTGGCAAGAAATTTTCAAAGTGTTGAACAGCAAGAACCTACAACCAATATTACTCTACCCAGCAAAGCTATCATTCAGAATTGAAGGTCAGATAAAGAGCTTCACAGATAAAAAGAAGCCAAAGAAGTCCATCAACACCAAACTAGTATTATATGAAATGCTGAAAGATATTCTTTAAGAAGAAGAAAAATGAGAAAAAGGTGTCTGCTTCAAACTAGAGCATGGATAGAACTGGAGAACATTATGCTAAGTGAAATAAGCCAGTCAAAGAAAGATAAGTATCATATGAACTCACTCATTTATGGAATATAATGAACAACATAAAATGATGAACAAAAACAGATCCAGAGACAGAAAAGCATTGACTGTCAAACCCCAGAGGGATGGTAGGAGAGGGTGAGAGTAAGGGGAAGAGATCAAGCAAAAGACTTTTATGCACGCATATAAGCCTAATCAATGGACACGGACACCAGGGGTGTGAGGGCATAAGTTTTGACGGGGGGAGAAGGGAATTGAAAGGGGTAGTGGGTGATGAGGACACATATGTAATACCTTAATCAATAAAGAAATTTTTAAAAAAGAAAAGAGAAATAAATTCTTCATCTTGTTGTAAAGGTGACTTAAGGTACTGAAAGGGCAATCTTGAGAGGTAGCTTTGTTTCTGGATAATCAGTCCTATGAAAAGGAGACAGATCCTGACCCGTCTCTGTAATCTGAATTCAGCCACAGTGGCTACTTCTGCATTGAACAATTGGCTGCAGACATGATGAGGTAGGCAAGGTGAATCATAGACTCCACATAGCAAACTACCAAACTTCATGCAGATCCAAAGGTGCTGCCAGGTCAGCCTTCAGAAAGCAGCACACATCCATTTACTTGGAAACTGGCCCTGTCCTCCACCACTGCTTCCCTGTGACATCTCCACCCTGCTTCCATTAGAAAGAGAAATTCACTTTTTCCCCTTTTCACTTCCCCTTTCTCAGTCTTGTCCCTCTTTTCTTCCTTTCTCTCCCTCTCTCCTTCCCTTTCTTTTTCCACCTGGGTTTCCCCTCTTCTTCCTCCCTCAGTCTGCCTCCTGCCTGGACAACCCCCTTCCCGGGCAGGTTTCTAGGGAAGGCACTCACTGTGCCAAGTCTTAGTGGTACAGACATTAAGTGACTCAGCCTGGCTCAGAAGGAACTCCACCCCAGTGGAAAAGGTTGACTTCAAACAGACAGAAAACAAAATAAAAACACAAATGGATGTGAATATGCATACTTTACTGGGCCAGTAAAACAGTCTATGAGAAGAAGAGAGAAGTGGGTAAGCTAGGCCTATGAGGAAAATAAAACCATGTGTTAGGCTATAGCAAGCATGTCAAATTGAAAGTCTAACACAGGCCAAATAAACAAGACTTGAGTTTATGTAATTCACACAAAAAAACCCAAAAGCTTAAAATTTTATAAAAACATAGGTTTATTTTGATAGAAATATGCTGAATACAAAGGGCTGAAATAAATAATTATTAACATAAAATAATAGAACATTTTAATAAATATTACTATTTTTTGAACATTAACTTACCAGACACTGAATAACTACACAGATTATCAAGCATAATACAAATAAACCTATTTTTCTTCTTCTCCAAAAGGGAAATATTTCCTGTTGTGCACACCAAACAAGTCAGTCCAAGACTAATGATGTGGTTATCACCTGATAAAATATTTGCTGCTAGTATTAGTGGAGAGAAATGGTACGCCTGCACATAAGGTGCGTAAGAGAAATGAATGCAACATGATTTCAGTAATCAGTCATTAGCGAACATTGTAGTCCATTATTAATAACTAGTGACCCAGTGCACAAAATTTGTGCACATTAAAAGGGAATTAATTAGAGGAAATATTTTAATATTGCTATTTGTCCTTTATATATAACAAGAGGCCCTGTGCACAAATTTGTGCACCTGTGGGGTCCCTTGGCCTGCCTTGCTAGATCAGGCTGAAACCAGCTCTCCAACATCTCCTGAGCAGTCCTGGATTGCACAGTTGGGGCCAGGGAGGGATGTAAGAGGTTGGCCAGCTGAGCAGGGTCCACAGGAGGGCTCCAGGGCATGTCCAGCCCATCTTGCTCAGCCTGATCTGCCAGACCCCAGGAGCAAGCTAACCTATGAGTTGGAACATCTGCCCCCTAGTGGTCAGTGCACATCATAACAACTGTCAAACAGTCAACTGTCTGCTCCTGGTGGTCAGTGCATGTCATAGTGAACAGTTGAGAGGTCTTAGCATATCATTAGCATATTACACTTTGATTGGTTGAATGGTTGACTGGACGCCCAGACACTTAGCATATTAGGCTTTTATTATATAGAAGTATTAGAGATGAATGAAAATTAGTAAAATGTATATGAAAATCTCCCTGCTGTCAGAGTCTGGGGCACGCCTTGGGACCTAGAGTTAAGTCCCTGCCCACCACCCGCATGTGCTTTGAAAATGCAGGAGACCCAGACTGTCCCCACCTCATTGAGTGAGACCAAGATACAGCTGGCCCCACCCCAGTCAAGACCCTCTAGGTGGGAGGCACAGCCTCAGGTCCCCCAGCCTAGTGCTGGGTGGAAGGCAAAGACTCAGGTCCCCCATCAAGCCCCACCACCCAGGGTGCAGCCTGAGGTCCCCTGGCCCAATTCTTTGGTGGGGATAGGGGGTGGGGAGGGGGAAGCCTCAGGTCCCCGTCAAGCCTCGATGAATGGGGGGTGCAGACTGAGTTTCCCAGTCAAGCCACACCTGGTGGAAGGCACAGCCTGAGGTCTCCCAGCCTGGCAATGGGGCAGGGGGCATGGCCTGAGGTCCCCCATTAAGTCTGGCCAGGTTGGGGGCATGGCCAGGCTGGGAGTGCAGGCTGAGGTACTCTGCTTGGCACTGGGGTGAGGGGGCATGGTCTGATGTCTCCCTCCCTACTCCAGGGAGGAGACATGGCCTGAGATCCCCGTGAAGAAGCCCCATGGGGCAGGGGGCATGGCCTGAGGTCCCTTACCCGGGCCAAGCACAATGCAGCCTCAGGTTCCTGGCTAATTTGCATATTCCTCTATTATATAGATAGATTATATATAACAGGATATTGTAAAAGTTAAGTTATGAAATTTGTATTAGAACGTTTCTTACATACTGTTATATTGGCTGGGCCCAAAAAATATTCCTTGTGAGGAACATGCAGACAGTGGACCATGTGTTTGAGTTGCTTGAACTATAGTGTCTAGTCCATCTTCATTATTACTATGCAGGCTCTAAGTAAGGCACAGGAAAATGGATTCTGGACACATATAAATGCATATACCCAATTATGTGTGTGACTGAGGAATTTGTTCATGCCTACACCCAAATCTCTTGTGTGTAACTGAGGAACATGTTCATGCATACACCCAACTTTTAAAAAATATATATTTTATTGATTTGATTTTTTACAGAGAGGAAAGGAGAGGTATAGAAAGTTAGAAACATTGACAAGAGTGAAACACAGATCAGCTGCCTCCTACACACAATCCCCTCACTGGGGATGTGCCTGCAACCAAGGTACATGCCCTTTACCAAAATTGAACCCAGGACCTTTCAGTCCGAAGGCCGATGCTCTATCCACTGAGCCAAACTGGTTTCGGCTTTACACCCAACTCTTGTGTGTGTCTAAAGAACATGTTCCTGCCTATACCCAACTCTCTCTGTGTGAGATTGAGTAACTTGTGCATGACTACACCCACCTATCTGTGTGAAACAGGAAATAAAGGTCTGAGGAATGGCATATTTTCCTCCTTTCTGGTCTTCTGTCTTACTAAAATGGGAAATAAAGTGACTGAATTGTTACATTCAGATAAATACAAAATAAGAAATAGAGAATTCCTGGCTGATAAGCAGTGCATGTTCTGTATATGGGTTGCTAGAAGATAGTGCTAATTAGTCCACTTACTTCTGCTTCTCTGAACCTGGTCTTTGTGAGCCAGTACATGCTTTATCTGATATAATTATGAGCCTTTTTCTGTATTCAGTAAAAATAAATATTTAGCTTTTTGTGGCTCAGTGATTGAACATTGACCCATGAACCAGAAGATCTAAGTTCATTCCTAGGTCAGGTTTTGGAGTTTGATCCCCAAAGGGGGGCATGCAGCCGATCAATAATTTTCTCTCATCATTAATATTTCTATCTCCCCCTTCCTCTCTGAAATCAATAAAATGTAATTTTTAAAAGAGAGATAAAAATCTAAATATTTTAGCAAGTGAAATGAGGAGCCTGACTTCCTTTCCAGACAGATCAGTCTTGGTAAAACATAAGTATTTGGATTTGTTAAGCAACATAAAGTACAGCTCCTTATAGGATGTTTGTAACTAATTTATCTTATCTAATAAAAGAGTAATATTCAAATTGACCTTACCTCCAATCAAGCCATGCCCACAGCCACGCCCAACAGCCAATCAGAGGCAAATTATGCAAATAAATTCCAACCAAGATGGCTGCATCCACTGAGAGCAGGAGGGAGGCTTGGGTTTCCCTGGCAATGGAGGAAGCCAAGCTTTCTGCCTGCTGTTGTCGGCCTAGGCCTGCACTCAATGCTACAAAATTTCAATTATAGAAGATACGTAATCCCAACACAAATGGTGGCAGCCATGGAGCTGGAGAGAGCAGAGACTAGAGTTGCCATGGTAATGGAGGAAGCCAAGCTTCTGTAGCCCTAGCACATAGGCCTCCACCATAGGCTACAAAGTTTCAATTGTAGAACATACATTAATCCCAGATCCCAGGGCCTCTGCTTGGGTGGCTGGTGGGTGTGGCCAGCCTGCAAACCACCACAGGCCCCTTGCCCAGGCCACCCTACACTCCAAGGGAACCCCCACCCTGATCCAGGACACCCTTCAAGCAAACCAGCCAGTCCCCACCCATGCACTAAGCCTCTATGCTATCTAATAAAAGAGTAATAGGCAGATTGACCATCACTCCAACACACAAGACGGCTGCTCCCATTGGTCAAATATCCTTCATCCATGTGGATACAAGATGGCCACCACAATATGGCCAGCAGGGTAGGGCAGTTGGGAGGAACCAGGCCTGCAAGGGAGGGCAGTTGGGGCAATCAAGCCTGCAGGGGAGGGCAGTTAGGGGTGATCAGGCTGACAGAGGAGGGAGGTTGGGGGCAAACAGGCTGACATGGGAGCAGACATCATTAAGGTGGGCAGGGTAGTGGTTAGGAGGTGATCAGGCTGGCAGGCAGAAGCAGTTAGGGGCAATCAGGAAGGCAGCCAGGTGAGCAGTTGGGAGCCAGCAGTCCTGGGGTGTTGAACATCCCTTGAGAGGTCCCAGGTTGGAGAGGGTGCAGGCTGGGTTGAGGGACAGCCCGTTGCCCGTCATGCACAAATTTTGTGCACAGGGCCTCTACTTTAGAATGTGTTCAAGTCACAAGTAAAGACAAGCCTAAAAAATATTTATGGTTTAGAGAGATATGTAGTCTTCCAAGGACAAAAAATAATAATAACAAGTAAGTAATCCAACTAGTTTAACTCCATCCACATGCTGTAGGTATTGCAATAGTATCGTATACAATAAAAGGGTAATATGCAAATTGACCCTAATGGTGGAACAATCAAGAATGACCTATCACTATAACATCCACTGACCACCAAGGGGCAGATGCTCAATGCAGGAGCTTCCCCCTGGTGGTCAGTGTGCTCCCACAGGGGGAACTCTACTCAACCACAATCTGGGTTGATGGCTGCGAACACAGCAGCAGTGGCAGGAGCTTCTCCCTCCCACCTCATCTGCCATCAGACATTCCCCAAGGGCTCCCAGGCTGTCAGAGGAATGTCTGACTGCCAGCTTAGGCCTGATCTTATGGAGAGTGGGTATAAGCCAGCAGGTGGACATCCCCCTAGGGTCCTGGACTGTGAGAAGTCACAGGCCAGGCTAAGGGACTCCACCATCCCCGAGTGCATAATGTTGTGCACCAGGCCTCTAGTATTTAAATAAGGTCAGCTATATTAAATTTACCTGCGAATACTTATTTTAAAATCCTGATTCTTGGGTCCCTTTAAGATTTACTGAACTAGAATGTGTGCTATTGCTTTGTGTGGTTTTGTTCTAATATTATGTGTTGATGGTGAGTGAGTGTGGATTCAAGAACTTCTATAAAATAAGACCAGCCAGAGCCCACCTTTAGAAACAACCTCAAAAGCAATGTATTCTGTCTTTTGCTATAATGGTTCTCTAGCAATATACCTCTTGTACAAATGCAGGTTGCACACTCTTACTTACCATTTTTTCTACCCAAAGTTGCATATTTCACATGTTCTTTGACCACTAAAGTTGGTCTAGTAATTTTAAGGGAGAAGAGAAAAAAAGGAAGGTAGAAAATATTTGTTTCTCCAGGCATTTTTAAAATTCATTTTTACGGAGAGGAAGGGAAAGGGATAGAGAGTTAGAAACATCAATGAAAGAAACATTGATCAGTTGCCTCCTGCACTCCCTTTGCTGGGAATGTCCCCACAACCACAGTACATGCCCTTGACTAGAATCGAACCTGGGATCTTTCACTCCACAGGCTGATGCTCTATCCACTGAGCAAAACCAGTTAGGGCTATCCAGGCATCTTATCTTCTTTCTCCCCTCTTCTTCAACAAAACAACCAAAATGTGTCATGGTTTCATATTTTTTTTATGGCTAAGTAACTTTTCGTGTGTGTGTATGTGTGTGTGTGTGTGTGTGTGTGTGTGTGTGTGTGTGTGTGTGTATTACATCTGTATTCAGTAATTTGTTGGGGACATTGGGTTATTTTCATATCTTAGCTATCTTATCTATCTATGCCTAGCAACCATTACGACCGAATGACCAGAACAACCAGAACAACCAGTCAACTGACCACTGACGACTAGGGGCAAACGCTCAACACAGGATCTGCCTCCTCATGGCCAGTGCATACCCCCAGTCTACCTCCTGTGGCTGGCCAATCTCTCACAATCCCTCACCCCACCCAGGCCAGCTTTGGGGCAGATCAGGGGGGCCTTATCTGTGAATGAATCTGTGCATTGGGCCTCTAGTTGTAAATAATGCTGTTATGAACATAGGGATGCATGTATCTTTTCAAATTAATGTTTTTGTACTCTTTGGATAAATAACTTGAAGTGGAATTGCTGAATCATATGGTAGTTCTATTCTTAATTTTTGGAGAAATCTTCATACTGTTTTCCAAAGTGGGATTTATAATTCCACCAAAAGTGCACAAGGGTTCCCTTTTCTCCACATACTAAACAACACATTATTTCTTGCATTTTTGGAATAGCCATTCTATCAGGTGTGAAGTAATATCTTAATCTGGTTTGGATTTATATTTCTCTGATGGGTGACGTTGATCCTCTTTTCACAGGTCTGTTTGTAATTTGAATGTCTGGAAAACAAAACTATCTATCCAGATCTTCTACCTATTTTGTGTCAGCTTGTTTTGTTGTTAGTTTGTATGAGTTATTTATATATTTTGGATATTAATCTCTTACTGCATATATGTTTTACAAATATTTTCTTCCAAAAGTAGGTTGCCTTTTGTTTTGTTGATGGTTTTCTTAGCTTCACAGGAGCTTTTTGGTTTGATGTAGTGCTGCTTGTTGATTTTGGATTTTGTTTTCCTTGACATTGGAGTTAAATCCACTAAGTTAAATAAGACAGACAGTGAAATATGGAGAGAGAGAAGAGAGAGAGAGAGAGAGAGAGAGAGAGAGAGAGAGAGAGAGAGAGAGAGAGAGAGAGAGAGACCAGGCTTACAGGACTGAGGACTATCCAATAAAATACTGGCAAAAATCATATATGGATGCTCCTTGACTTAAGGTAGGGTCACATTCCATTGTAAGTTGAAGATATCCTAAATAAAAAATGTATTGAATATACCTAAGTTACAAAGCTTATCCTAGCTCACCTTACATATGCTCGGAGCACCAGAATTAGTCCACAGCTGGGAAAATCATCTAACACCTGACTATACTGTGGAGTGTTGGATGGTGACCCTCGAAATCTCAAGGCTGACAGGGAGCTGGGTCTTGATGTGGCTGCCCAGCAGTAGGAGAGAGTGTCTCCCACATATTCACAGTGGAGTAAAGATTAAAATTTAAAGTACAGTTTTTAACAAATGTATATCAGTTTTGAACTGTCGGGAAGTTGAAAATTTGTAAATCAAATTATTGTAAATCAGGGAAGTAAGTATGGGTGCCAGACCTTACCACTCCTTCCCTTCGCATTCTATGATGATCTTGAACACCATACTTCAAAGAAATTGTCCTGCAGAATAGAAGGAGCTAGAATACCTGAATGACTGTAGAAAGGCCCCTTGCCTCTCCCTATAGTTTGTCACATGAGCAAATTATTGGGCTAAGCCTTTGAGAGTTGGGATTACTTAAGCAGTTTCCTACACTGACCATTGCAGTTTGATATCAGGAAAGGAGTCCCACTGTAGCAAAAAGCTTAGCTTTGTAGCATTGATTTTGTGACAGAGACTGTACAGTGCATAAACAGACTTTCAAAGCTGGAAAAATGATGATCCATGTTACACTGGGGCAGAACTTTGGTAACACCATGCACCATGAGGATCTGGAAAAAGTCCGTGTCAGCAGCTCTAGAGGAAGTGGATGGAAAGAAGTAAAACCTTACTGTGCATAGATGATCATTCTCTGTTTCCTATTGGACACAATAGAGTAAGAGAAAGAGAGGAATCCAGAGATGATAGTCTTAGAATTTTTGGCATTGAAGCCTTAGAAAATGTGTGTGCTTTTAAGCAAAAGAAAAGGGAAATAAATTTGAGAAAACAGCAAAGACCTATTAAGATTCAGGCTTTTATTTTTTCCACTCAAACTAGTTTTGCCTCAAGGTACAGCCATTTAGTTAATAGAGATAAACGCTGGGCAAGGATGCAAAGAAATAATGCAGACTTTAAAAATATTGCTACAGAAGCATTTATATATGGTTATTGGGGGGATTATATAGTCAAAGGAATTATGAGTCCAATTTCTAACACTCTGACTTAAGAAAAAAAATATAATGGCATCCAAGACCTCTTTCAAATGTGGTAAAAGAAAACTCACTCCCATCTATTAAGGATAGCACTAGGGTTCATGGAAAAAATGAAGAAAATACTTCTTTTCAAAGAACAGAACAGAAATAATCAGAGAACATCTTTTCCTGCCAGAATAGGTATCACATACTCACCTCTAAAGATCCCTACACTCCCCAGACTGCTGACTATATCCCCATTGCATTCTCTCCATTTGGAATATTTTATGGGAGTAATGCCACTCCATATGTTGTAGTATAGTGGTGAGATGGTAGGTTGTTCAAACCAAGAGTACTCACATTCTGACTGAGCAGTAGAAAGTACCACATGTTCTCGTATAGAGATCTTGGTCCACGCTGCATGCAGTGGCTAAATAGTGGTATTCTGGGTGTGGAGAAATGTGTGTCTCCTATGCATGGAATAAAGACTGAAATGGGTATTGATGGACCCAGAGTAGATGGACACAGGCTGCTAGTACTAGATCAAGCCCATTTCCTGCTCTGATTCATAGACTGAGCCAACCCCCATTGCTCATAACTTTTCCTCCACTTCATGGTTGATCTCAGGGGCTTTGTAAAAGCCAGTGGTGTCACAAGATGAAAAGCATCTTGTATTTGCCTGCAAGGAGCTGAAAGTTTTTGTAATCTACCTGTGACATGAGAGAGGCTTCTGTGAAATTGGAATCACATGTGACAGGCAGGTATGAACTTATCCTGATGAATATATTTCTTTAGAGTTACTTCCAAATCTCAACAAGTAGACTTGTGCTTTACCTGTAAACTTCTATACAAATGGTGATTATGATATTTTTATTTTCCATTACAGACCTTGCTGATATGCTTATTTAATCAATATTCAGAGATTTGCCTAAAAGCGAAAAGACATTGAAAAATGAGGTAAATAGCTTTTACATAATCATATATTAAATATCAATTTGTAATTAATTTGAAGAATAAGAATTGGCCATATTAATATATGCCTTTAATTACATTAGGTAATTAAATTTCACAGTTTAAAATTATAATTGGTAAATTTTTCATGTAATAACCTTTTTGAAATGTGTTTTTTTAAATCAGAGGAAGCAATGCACTACAGATAAAGTAAAAAAATCAAGGCTGGCCTTCATTCTTGCTTTTATTACTTGCAAATTTTGTAACTTTTGACAAGTAATTCCTTGCTCTGCATCTGGAATTCATATATTAAAACACGAAGTGAGAAATATGTGTTATTCAGCATTTTTGTCAAGTTTTCATAATTGAATCAATGAAAAACTCCTAGCTCAATAGACAGTCAGTGAAAAGCATCTATATTCTTTTAATTTTTCACTTTCCCTATAATAGTTGTAATTATGAATCAAATTAATTTTTATAAACAGCATGCCCCTAAATCAGATGAACCAATGTTGACGAGTGTGAAGTTACAAATAATAATCTATTTGTGTAAAATGTGAGCTTTAGGGAGGGATAAGAAGAAAATGATTCACCCAGAATATCATGTGACATGACATTCTACAGTTAGCCTTACAATTCATCATCTCCACTATTTGTGTCCAGTAAGCAGCAATGTATGTGGTCTATACTATCATTGAGCACTTCTATGTGGGTTAGCTAGTAATTTTTATTTTTTTATTATTTTTTAAATTTCTTTATCGATTAAGGTATTACATATGTGTCCTTATCCCTCTATTAACCCCTTCTCCCCGCAATTCTTCCCCCTAGCTATTGATTTTAGTTGGGCTTTAACCTTACAGCTGGGAGTCCTTTGCCCAGAATGGATGACATTAAAAAAGAGAAAGGATAGGATCACTGAACCAAGAAATATATAGAGGAAAGAAAAATAAAAATAGGACATTTAGAGTCTCATAATGAAAACAGGATGAAAAACATAAAAATGTAGTAGAAGTACGAATGATGCAATCTTCCCTAAGCCAGCTGAATTTTCAGAGACAATAGCTCAAATATGGCAGGGATTTTTATGGGGCATAAAAAATAAGAGAGATGTTGAGAAGCTGTATGAATGACTTTGTGAATAAAAAGAAAAATCCCACTTAAAATATGACATATCATGTCTTTTTCAAGACTTCCACTTTGGCATTCTCCTAACCATTCCAGACCTCATAAAAAAGGCCATTGCAGTTAGACTTAGCACTAATTACTATGACATAAGCAGACTCCCTTTTCAGGGTATTACAGACTTGGGGTATTTCTTGACTCTTTTCCTCTATTTCCTCACCACTTGCACATCTCTTGATTATTGACTTATTACTTATTAATTTACAATTGCTAGAGCCATCCTACCCTTGGACATTCGATGAAAACTGCTCATGTTTCAGTTGTGTTCATAAAATAAGGGTTATTTATATTTCAGGATGCTCTTTATAGGAATCTTTCATAATCTGTCCTTCCTTCTGAAAATACAGACTCACATAGAACCCTAGAATCATTTCATTTTTCTCATTACCAAGACTAAACAAGCAAACAAACCCAAAACATTTCCTTGTATGACTAAGAAGAGCCACAGATTACTTAGTAATTCAATTTATATCCATGTGAACACTGAAACTTTTGAATTGATGTTTAACTTTTTATCAAATTTACATAAAAAGTAAAAATCAGAAAACTAAACCAAAGAGCATGAGCATTCTGCAGCCCTTGTTCTTTCTTCTTAAAATGCTTACTCCTAAGAGCCATCCACGTTGAAAGCCATTTATTTGTTGGTCTTTTTGCCTTTTGCCTCATATTTCTAAATAAGGTTGCTGCTACATATAGTGTGTGTGTGTGTGTGTGTGTGTGTGTGTGTGTATATATATATATATATATATATATATATATATATATATACTAGAGGCCCAGTGCATGAAATTCATACATGGGGAGTGCGGGGTGCAGAAGTGGGGTGGTATCCCTTAGCCCAGCCTACAGAGATGTCAGCATCCTTCATCTCAGCCTTTAGTCAGAGGTTCCTCTCCTCTTTCGCACAGCCTCTGGGGAGATGATTGTCCTGGGGCTATTCAGGGCCCCGCACACAACACCCTGTTGGGTACTTGGGGGCTTGGACTTTCAGGTCTGGCTTCCCTGCCTGGCATGGTGCACATTTTCTTCCCAGGGACCATTCTCTCCCTCCACGTGGGAGAGGATGAGCAAGCCAGGGGCATGGACACTGCGCTTGCAGCCCCGGCCAGCCCATTCACTCAGTGGCTGCAAATCTTGGTTGGGATTTACTTGCTCTTGATTGCCTGGTGGTTGAGGCTGGCGGGCATGGCTTGGTGGAAGGTACAGTCAATTTGCATATTACTCTTTTATTAGATACACATCCTATCTAATAAAGGAGTAATATGCAAATTGACTGTACCTTCGACCAAGCCATGCCCATAGCCACACCCATCAGCCAATCAGGAGCAAATTATGCAAATAAACCCCAACTAAGAGGGCTGTGGCCACTGAAAGTAGGAGAGAGGCTTGGGTTTCCCTGGAAATGGAAGAAGCCAACCTTTCCACCCACCCTTGCCAGCCTAGGCCTTCACTCAATGCTACAAAGTTATAGAAGTTACATAATCCCAACAAAAATGGCGGCAGCCACAGAGCTGGAGAGAGCAGAGGCTAGTTTGCCTGGGAAATGGAGGAAGCCAAGCTTCTATACCCCTAGCGCCTAGGCCTCCACTCTAGGCTACAAAATTTCAAACAGGAATGGCTGTTGCCAAGGAGTGAGCAGAAGGCTTGGCTCCACTCCAGGCTACAAAGTTTCAATTGTAGAACATAAATTAATCCCAGATCCCAGGGCCTCTGCTTGAGTCGCTGGGGGTGTGAGCAGCCTGCCAACCACCACAGACTCGTCGCCCATGCTGCCCCATACCCCAAGGGAAGTCCCACCCTGATCTGGGACACCCTTCAGGGCAAACCAGCCAGCGTCCGACAATGCACCAGGCCTCTGTCCTATCTAATAAAAGAGTAATATTCAGATTGACCACTACTCCAACACACAAGAGGGCTGCCCCATGTGGTCCAAGATCCTGCACCCATGTGGACACAAGATGGCCACCACAAGATGGCCAGCAGGGGAGGGACCAGGCCTGCAAGGGAAGGCAGTTGGGGATGATCAAACCTGCAGGGGAGGGCAGTTAGGGGTGACTAGGCTAGCAGAGGACGGAAGTTGGGGGCAAACAGGCTGGCACAGGAGCAGTTAGACATCAATTAGGCTGGCAGGATAGTGGTTAGGGGTTGATCAGGCTGGCATGCAGAGTGATTAGGGACAATCAGGGAGGCAGGCAGGTGAGTATTTTGGAGCCAGCAGTCCTGGATTGTGAGAAGGATGACCAACTGACCGTTTAGGCCCAGTCCTACCGGGATCGGGCCTAAACGGGCAGTTGGACATCCCTTGAGGGGTCCCAAATTGGAGAGGATGTAGGCTGGGCTGAGGGACACACCCTGCTCCCTGTGCACAAATTTCATGCACCAGACCAAATATATATATATCCATGCACCAGGCCTCTAATATATTAATATAGTTTTACTTCTTGTCTTAGTAGTGTACCTTACAGAAGATGAAAATTCAGCTTTCTGGTAATAGTGCTCCTGGACCCAAGAAAGTGGGACTTCTGCCTCCACCGTGTTTCTCAATGGTCATCAGTGTCTAAGTGCTTTCCTTTGAGAAGGACTTACCTGACTTGGAAGCTTTGCTTTTTTTTCCTATTAATTTAAAATCATGTTATCAGAGTTTCAGGCAAAAAACAAAACAAAACAAAACACTGCCAACAGTTTCCTAGTCACATTATGTTATGCTTTTCATGCCAAAATGTTTGCTGCAATTTTTCAAATTGCAATCTAAAAACAGAAAAGGAGTACAAAAATATTGGGTAGTTCCTATAGGGCATATACATTGCTTAGTTGATGAAAGATAATATACTGATAAATATTAACATATTAAGTAGTATTAAATGCCTCCACTGAGATTTTTAAAATGCATTTCCTGAGTAGTTAATAAAAATTTGTGAAAAGAAAATCTAAAAGAAGTGAAATAAGAGAAATATAAGCACACCTGTAAACAATTTATGTCATTGTTCAGCCTCAAGAGATACAGTTAAAATAATTAACTAGTAATTAACAACGGTACTAAAACTGGTTTGCTGTTTTGCAAGTCAATATTAAAAATTCTAATAACCTCAATTACAGATTTTCAAATAATTAAAAGATTAACTAAGAACAGATAACACCCTTTCAATTTGTTTCCCTCAACAGGGGGGATGGGTCACAGTTGTTTGAAGAGAGACAATTAGAGGCTCTTCTTGCTTCATCTATTTACATAGAGAATAAAAGTTTTGATAATAAGGTAAGTTATAAAGTGTTAAAATAGATAAAAAACAGTATGTTAATTTAACAATAGATAAGGAAAATACATTAAATTATAATTAAAAAACTGGAGTTATAATATTTGTTATTTTTTAATAAGTTTAAAAAACTTAGAGGAAAATATATAAGAATTACCAAGGAGAGTTTTGGGCCTAAAGAATCTTGGGTTACATGTTCAAATTTAGAGTTTATTTGGCCACTACTATCTGAGGAAAGAACTTGAGGTACAAACACTATTTTTCATTAAGTAGTTCTCTTTGGTGTGATTAAGACATATTTTATAAGGTGCCTTAAAATATTCCTCCAGTCACACTAAGGGTCTTGAGTTTACAAATAGCTTGATACTGGTGTCTAGACAGGTATTACATACATTTTAATTAATAGAACAAGTAATTATTTTATTAATTAAAGGAAAAGAATTATGCTTTATTATTTGTTTCACATTTTTTTTACTAGTGTTCTCTGTTTACATTTTTATATTTTTTGTATCATGTGATTGTTTTGCCTTACTCCTACTCCAAGAGTGGACTATTGAAGTAGCTACATTAATAAACATTGGAATATTTAATGTAATCTGGTGTGGATTTGGCCTCTGAAAAAAATTGAGGAGTTGAAATCTATCAACCATTTAAATATTGATAATAATTTTGTAATAACAAAGATTACACATGGAAAATAATGCTTATAAAAATGTCCAGATAAAATATAGTTTTATAATATTGAAAATTGCTGAAATCTGTCCCTAATTAGAGAATAACTATTGTCCAAGTCATGTAAAAAAAGAATATGAAATAGTATATAGCTTTGAAAGTAGACATTTTACCTTATAAGAGGAAGGTAGATATATAGGAAGTGAACTAGAAGTAACACATAATCAAATATATAAAAGAAAGAAGAAATGGCAGGGATGCATTGAAGATGATAATATAAAAACAATGTAGGAATTTATGAAATTCAAATGAGAATCAACAATGCAAGATGTGAAAAGTAGAATTATAAATATTTAACAGAGCCGAAACAGGTTTTGCTCAGTGAGTAGAGCATCAGCCTGCGGACTGACTCGGCTATAGGCAGCCACGGCGGGTGAAGGGCCGGGCTGGGCAGGGCAGCGATGGCGGCCCCCCCGCCCCAATCAATCACTGCATTGGTGGTATCCGGCCTACAGGCTGTAGGCGGCTGGGGTGGGCTTGGGCAGGGGCCAGCCAGTGGATCAGTAACATTGCAGGAGGGCCAGGCAGGGGATTGGCTACATGGCAGGGTGATCCGCTGCTTTGCCAAGGCTGGGGGAATATAGCCTCTTCCAACAGGTTTTTTTCCCTGGGCTTTGGGGCGGGCTTGGGCTGGGGCTGGGGGCGACCCAGCCAGCGATAGCTGGATCCAGGGTGTGCACTGCATTATTTGACCAAAATCCAATTACAAATGCAAACTCTAAATCACAACCAAAGTCTGTGAGAGATTTGTTTCATTGGTTCAACAGGCATTGCCCTCTGCATGCCCTCTGCTGAGCAGTAGGACAGATCAAAGGGGCTCTTCACAGAAGATGATGTTTTGCAAAAAAGATGACTAGAATTTCATTGGCAGGAGGTGTGAGAATGAAATATGATTTGCTGAAGAAAGGGCAGGAGAGGAATGGTGTGGCATTGGTGGAAAAGCACAGGATATGGCATTTCACCACATTTCTGAGATCCTTAGGAAAATCGTGTGACCTGTTGTCATTTTCACAGGCTTCCGGGGTAAAGCCTGGCTGGGGTCCCCTGGCCGAGGTCCCCTGCCCAAGAACGAACGCTTCAGCCAGAAGTTTTAGGCCTTGGGCAGGCTGGGGTGAGTGGTCAGTAAGACATCCCCTGAGGGCTCAGAGTATGTGAGAGGGGTCACCTTTGTGCACTGGGCCCCTAATTTACCTATAATTTTCAAAATTTTACAGCACAAGGGCAGAAGAAAGATTATTTGACCAAAATTCAATCACTTTAATTATTAACACAATTTCATTTTTTACTTATACCGACTTTTCTAACATGAAATCAAATAAATTATAACAAATGTTTACAGTTATTTAGAACAGGATATAAATGTAAAGATGATGTAATTCTATGTCACCATGGCAGTTAAAACAAGATGCCAATTGTCATAAAGCAAATCTGTGGAGACTTCGTGCTGTAGTGTCCTAATAACAGTAATGAACATAGAGGCCACAAACTGAGCAAGTCACAGCTTGGTCCTCACTGCCCCTGTGCATTGGAGACAATTACAAATGCAAACTCTAAATCACAACCAAAGTCTGTGAGAGATTTGTTTCATTGATTCAACAGGCATTGCCCTCTGCATGCCCTCTGCTGAGCAGTAGGACAGATCAAAGGGGCTCTTCACAGAAGATGATGTTTTGCAAAAAAGATGACTAGAATTTCATTGGCAGGAGGTGTGAGAATGAAATATGATTTGCTGAAGAAAGGGCAGGAGAGGAAAGGTGTGGCATTGGTGGAAAAACACAGGGTATGGCATTTCACCACATTTCTGAGATCCTTAGGAAAATCGTGTGGCCTGTTGTCATTTTCACAGGCTTCTGGGGTAAAAAGCTTGGAAATGAGCCTTCAATATTAAAACTTTTTAACATTCCTGAAAATCACTGAAATCTTTTTATAAAAGAAAAAAAGTTTTCATAACAATCTCATATATTCTCAAGGTTTTTGCCATATATTTTATAAAAGAGTTCAAATTAACTTTCTAAGTTTAATTCTTTAAAAAAAAATCTCAAAGGAAGAACAGATCCTAATCTGAATTTATCTCTTGTTCATCCCTATAGCATCCCTGCTTTTGTACTGTGTGTGTGTGTGTGTGTGTGTGTGTGTGTGTGTGTGTGTGCGCGCGCGAGCCGTGCGCGCAGTGTAACGGTCTGAGTGCCCATGTGTGCGGGTACACACACACACACACACACACACACACACAGTATAACTACTCTTCATGGAAATTCTGTATTTATTTTTATGTTAGGCAGCCAAGCTCTTCAACATCATGAAAATGAACTTGTTACAAACACAAATTTAAAGGACAGTGCAAGATTGAGCTCCATGCAATGTCTCAGGATCGAAGGGTGATTTAAAACGCCTCCCCTACTTACATAGTCAATACCAGCCTCACCAGGAAGACGTTTCCATTTCAGAGAAGGAGAGTGAGTGACAGTTATTACACCTCATTGTCAGTGGGCAGAACTATAACCATCAGATGGGTACACAGGCAGTAGGGCTACAGGCATGTGATCCAAGTCTGCCTCTACAGACAATGAGCAGAGTATAAGGAAGTATTAGACCCAGACCCAGCCATCTTTACTCAACTCACGCATTCCTCAGAAGACTAGCCTCTGCTACAGAGCAAAAGTTAGGGTTAAAAATGCAGTTCTTTTTAGTATTTTCATTGATATTTAATGAATATGTGCATAAATAATTTATTCAATGAATCTAAAGAGAAATAAAAATTACAATTTAAAATGGCTAGCACCCCTAATTAGCAGAAGGCTGGCCTGTGCTTCTTCTGCCTGGGAGGCTTGCTTCTCAGGAAAGCACTTGCCAGCTGGCCCCTGCCCTGGAGGCACACATGCTTCCTGCTTTTCTTACTAAAGTTGTGCCCCGCTTTTTACTCCCAACATCACACTCTTGCCTTATTTTTCTTTGTGGACTTTTAATATTAGGGATGGTACATTTCACAGAGTATTTGGCATTATTTTACATAATAAATTTATTACATATGCATGAATATCTTTAAACCAAAGAAACTTTATATACAAACTAGAGGCTCGGTGCACAAATGCATGCATGGGTGGGGTCCCTGGGAGTGACTTGCAAGGATCAGGCCCCAGTTCATGTACCAAGGCTCATAGCAACAGCTTGCACTCCAGCCTCACTGCCCTCCAGCCCCACCTGACACCCTGCTGTGGCCTGGTACCACCCCCTCATCTACTCCACCATCCTGCCTATGGGGTGATCAAACGGGGCTGGACCCCCTCTGCCCGCCTGCCTCCCTCAGCACCTGGGAGCTAGGTGATGGCTCCGTCACAGCCACCGTCTCTGGTCACCTTCTGCTGGGCAGTGGGCGGGGTGATAGTGGCCCTGCTTACATCCACCTTGGCCTGGTGCTGCCTGTTCACCTGCTTTACCATACTGCCATTGTCTCACTCGAATTGGGGCCCATCAAGGCCAGCAGTGCCTCCACTGCTGCCTGCTGCCAGCATGTTCTGCACTGCCCCTGGTGGTCAGCACACATCATCATAAGCAATCCAAGTCCTGGTTGAACACTTTGGATATTAGGCTTTTATTATATAGGATACATGGTCCATGAAGTTGCAAGTCTGCCAGAAGCAAATTAAATAACATTTTCTGGTGAAAAAGAAACCTCTTGTCAAATCTAAAAAAGTTAGAATTACTTTTTTGTATTTTTTGCATATAAAGACAATTACATGAAAAAAGTGAAAATTCACTGCATAAAAAGTCTATCATCTGGTTTTCATATTATTCTTTGATATGCATCACACCTAATCTAACAAAATATTATTTTTGGTACATAACATCGTTGTAGAAAAATATAATATCTTTTATAATAAAAGGCTAATATGAAAATTGTCCCCTTGACTGGGAGTTCGAAAAGAGAGTGAGGCCAGCCGGCCAACCTCCTGCATCCCCTCCCCTGGCCTGGCCTGGCCTGGCCTGGCCTAATAGGCCCTGATTGGGGCTGGCTTGCCAGACTCCACCCACGCACAAAAGACTTGCATTATGAGTAGGAAGAGACTGATGAGTTATAAACCTATCTAAAAGAAAAGAAGTGGTGGGAAATGCATCTTAAAGTAAACTTGCAGTTATATTATTGTTCATGATTTTATCCAACTTTAGTAATTTGCTTGAGTTATATACTGAAATAGTGGCCTTGGAGAATATTCAATAAATACTTCTCTAACTTTGTAAGTAAATCAAAATCAAACCATATTTGAGGGGAGACTGTAATTGGTGGAAACAATTAACCAAAATAAAAATTTAGGTACTTTTCTTCTATGAGGTAAAATAATAGGCATACTTATTTTTTTCACAAGCCAATTAACATTCAGATAGAAATGCTGTTAATTAGTAGAATAATGTCTATAGAAACTAACTCTAGGAGAATAACAGAAAATCCTTGGTAATGATTTACTATTTGTAATTTAAAACAAATAAAATATTTTTGTGAAAATATTTTGGACCAAATAATTACATTTTCTTGAATTATTTATGCCTTGGATTATCTCTCTGACAAGTCTATGCAGCTTGAAATTTACTTTATATTTTAAAATATGTTTTATTGTTTAAAGTATTACAAATAGTAGTACATATATCTCCTTTTTTTTTCTCCACTGACCTTTTCCCAGCCTCCCCTCATCCCTGGCACATGCCCTCATCCCCGCCCCTGCCAGTGTCTGTGTCCATTGGTGTGCTTACATGCATGCAAACAAGTCCTTCGGTTGATCTCTTTCCCCGCCTCCCCAACACTCTCCAGCCTTCCTGCTGTAATTTGACACTCTGTTTGAAGCTTCACTGCCTCTGTATCTATCTTTTTATCAATCAAGTTATAATGTTATTTATTATCCATAAAGGAGTGAGATCATGTGGTATCTTTCTTTCGTTGCCTGGCTTATTTCACTTAGCATAATGCTCTCCATTTCCATCCATGCTGCTGCAAATAGTAAGAATTCCTTCTTTTTTATAGCAGCATAGTATTCCATCAATAAAATTTACTTTACAGGAAAATTATGTTTTAACTCCAAAGGTTTCCCCAAGAGGTAACAATGAGACATTCTGACATCAATGGTGCTGATTCAAATCCCTGCTTAACCTAATATGGAAAGTTAGATTCTGCCTCTTTCTGGACAGCCTTCTGACTAACTCAGCAAGCAGAGAGGGGCCCTGGCAGGTTACCTGTATCACCAGCGTTACTGGTTACAGGTATTAAAGACAGGGCCAATGTGCATGTTACTACTTTTCTAAGAATTCCTATGTTTTCCTTACAAGAATCCTTACTGCCCTTGCTTGTGTGGCCCAGGTGGTTGGGTGTCATCTTGTGCATGTACAGTAAAGGTTGCCAGTTTGATTCTGGGTTTCAAGGTCAAACCCCACTAAAGAGGGTGTGGGAGGCAGCCAATCTATGTTTTGCTCTCACATAGATGTTTCTCTGAATCCTCACCAATACATGTCATCTCTTATCTTGCAGTCTAACAGGTGTGCAGCCATAGCTCACTGTGGTTTTATTTGTGTACTCCTGGTTGTTCGTGATCTTGAGCACATTTTCATAACTTGTTGGCCATCTCTATGTCTTCTTCAGGAAAACATGTATAAAAGTCTTGTGGGGAGAAAGCCAGTGACATCCACAGCTGGTCTGAGTGGGCTGTGCTGTCTCTTGGTTTGTTTGGTAGCAAAAGCTGCTGGGTTTGTCTACACAGCAGGTCACTGGGAACCAATTGCTCTCGCCTGTGGCTCATGTGGAAGCTCCAGCTTTTTTTCTTGTTCTTAGCCATCTCTGCTTCTCAGCTTTTCAGGGCTCTGGTAAAACTGAAGCGGGACCTGCATGTGGTGTCCCCACATGCTGAGAATCTGGTCACTCACTCTCCTTCTCAATTAGAGGAACCCTTTCTAAATGACGAGTTCCCTCTTGTTACAAAGCAATGCTGATTTGAGGGATAAAATGAAATAGGTAGCTTCCTTCCCTTTCTGTGGCTAATCTCAAGATTTTTGTTCCACTGTAGGCTGCCATTTCCCAAGTGGACTTCAGAGCTGTTTCTGTTGATGGACAGCCGTGTCATTGTTGACCATGAAGGTGGAAGTGAGCTTCCTACTCCCCCATCGTCGCCACAACACTGTTGGCAATTTTGGGACACTCTATGTCCCTCAAAAATGTACACACATTTTGTTTTTTAATTACATTTATTGGGGTGACATTAGTCACGTGTGGGTTTCTGTTACAAGATCTGTATATTGCACCCTGTGCCCACCATCTAAAGTCAAATCTTCTCTGTCACCACATATTGAGGCGATAGGGGATAAAAGACCAACCTTTCCCTCTGGAACCTACCACACTGCTGTTAGTGTTCACAATTTCTGTTTAATATCTCACATATGAGTGAAACCATATGGTTCTTAGCTACTTCTGACTGACTTATTTCACTTAGCATAATATTCTCAAGGTTCATCTAATATTCTCAAGGTTCATTCATGTTTTTGCAAATGATGCTATTTCACCCTTTTATGGCTGAGTAGTATTTCATTGTGTGTATGCATCACATATTCTTTATTAGGTCCTCTGTCACAAGATATTTTGATATTTTCCATGCTTTGGCCACTATGAATATTGCTGCAATGAATATAGGAATACATATTTCTTTGAGAATACATGATTTCAAGTTACTACTGAAAAATGACTGGATCAAATAAGAAATAAAATATGAGATCAAAAGATATATAGTGACAAATGGTAATGACAGTACAACATGTGAAAACTTCTGGTAATCCAGCTATAGCAGTAATAAGAGGAAAGTTTATATCACTTCAGGCCTATCTCAAGAAACAAGAGAAAGCCCAAGTAAACAACCTAACATCACATCTTAAGGAACTAGAAAAAGAAGAACAAAGACAACCCAAAACCAGCCGAAGAAAGGAGATAATAAAAATTAGAGCAGAAATAAATGAAATAGATAACACAGAATCTATAATTTTGAATAATTATAAAACCAGTGCTTGTAGGAGGAGAACTAAGATGGCGGCAAAGGTAAAACACCTATCTTGCCATCATAATCAGCAATTTTAATACTACAACTTAACGAAAGAACAAACACCTTCCAGAATCACCAGAAAGCCTGCCGAGTGAAAATTCCACAAATAAAAGTGAAAATAAGACACTGATTCGGAGGAGCAGTAGCGAACAGCGTTGAAAGATTCGCATGGAGAGAGGTTTGGAGCGCGCACCGTGGAGAGGACAGGCGGCTGAAAACCGGCCAGTTTTCTCGATCGGGGAGACAAAGGCATCCCACTGGACTGATTCTCCAGCTCTGGGCGAAGTCCAGGGAACCCACTATCATACGGGGTGAAAACTATGATGGCGCAGAGAGCGCTCCGCGACTTGTCTCTCATTCAGAAAACCGTCAGACTGCTTTGTTTTATGACTCTGGGTGAGACATTACGCATGCAGACTCATTTGGGGAAAGTCTGAATTCCCCGGCAGCCGGTGGAGCTCGGCAGCAGCTCTCTCTCAGAGGTGCTGGCAGCCATTGCCCCCTGCACAGAGTCCCCGGGGCCACATAGGGCAGAGCTAACACTGTCTGCTTGGCCCGGAGACTCCGCCCACCCAACCTGAGCACAGCTGAACTTCACAGACAATTGGCCTGGAGGTCAACCCTCCAAGTGCTAACAACGATTAACCTGAGCTTAACTTCAGCAAGACTGTGCAGCCCATATCCACCTCAGGTAACCGGGGAGGCTGAGCCACTGTCCCTAGTAGGAAGTCTACCACACAAAGCTAATTGACCAACTCAGGGAAGCAGCAACCATGCAGCGACATGGAAAGAAATCAGATGTGAAAGAAATGGAGGAAAAAAAACAACTGGACATGGAATTCAAAACCACGGTTATAGGGTTTTTCAAGAGGTTCCAACATAAGATTGAGGCCTATAAGGAAATAAGCAAGACCACAAAGGAAATGAATGAGTCCTACAAGAAAATGAACAAGACCCTCAAGGATATAAAGGAGAGCTGCAAAGAAATGATCAAGACCAATGTGGAAATGAATGAGTCCTACAAGGAAATGAAAGAGACCCTCAAGGATATAAAGGAGACTCTCAAGGATATGAAAAAGGACCAACCAGAAATTAAGCACACACTGACTGAAATAAAAAATATTATACAAAGACCTAAAAGTGCTCTGGAGCACCCCAAGAACCAAGTTAAAGATTTGAAATACAAAGAGGTAAAATCCACTCAGCTGAAAAAGCAAGAAACCAAAAGAATCCAAAAAATTGAAGATAGTGTAAGGGGCCTCTGGGACAACCTCAAGCATACCAACATCAGAATTATAGGGGTGCCAGAAAAAGCGAGAGGCCAAGACAATGAAAACCTATTTGAAGAAATAGTGACTGAAAACTTCCCACACCTGGTGAAAGAAATTGACTTAGGAGTCCAAGAAGTGCACCGAACTCCAATATATAGGAACCCTAAGAGGACCACACCAAGGCACATCATAATTAAAATGCCAAGAGCAAAAGACAAAGAGAGAATATTAAAAGCAGCAAGAGAGAAACAGTTGGTTACCTATAAGGGAGCACCCATATGATTGTCAGCGGATTTCTCAACAGAAACGATGCAGGCCAGACACGAGTGGCAAGAAATATTCAAAATGATGAACAGCAAGAATCTACAACCAAGATTACTCTATCCAGCAAACCTATCATTCAGAATTGAAGGTCAGATGAAGTGCTTCGCAGATAAGAAAAAGCTAAAGGAGTTCATCACCATCAAACCAACATTATATGAAATGCTAAAAGATATTCTTTAAGAAGAGGAAGAATAAAAAGGTAAAGATGAAAATTATGAACAACAAATACACATCTATCAACAAATGAACATAAAAATCAAGTGAATTGATAGGCTGTTGAACAGGATAGACTGGTGAATATAACAGAGACATGGACATAGAGAGGGAATGGACTGACAATTCTTGGGGAGAAAAGGATTGTGTGAAGTGCAGCAAGAGACTGGACAAAAATCTTGCAACAATGGGAGAGGACAGTGGGGGGGGGGAGGTGAGGGTGGCGGGTGGGATAGGTACAGGGTGGAGGGGAGCTATAGGGGATAAAAAGGGGAAACAATGTAATTAATAAACTGAACAATAAAGATTAAAAAATAAAATAAAATAAAACCAGAGCTTGTACTTCAACTTCGTTTTCAAATTCCCACTAGCATTTCAGAATGATTTTCCTTTATTCAAAGCTTAGTCTGAATGAAAGGAAAGAAAGATCAGCTCTTAAAGTGCATCTACCTGTTCTTAGGAGACCCTGTAGGTCCCGCTTCAGTTTTATCAGAGCCCTGCAAAGCTGAGAGGCAGAGATGGCTAAGAATAAGAAAAAAAGCTGGAGCTCCCACATGTATCTGTGATGTATGTGCTCTTGTCACCTTCTTCTATCTCTGATTCAACAGCATTGTTGTTCATCCCTGAATTAACCTGAAGATAGATAATTATTTTGGGAACATGAAAACACCCAACTCTTTCAGAAAATATTTCTCATAAGACATTGGGGTGGAGTCTGCCCTCCTTTAGGTATGTGATAGCAAAACTTGCATTTCTTTTTGTTGTATATTAATCTGATTCTAACTGTTATTCATTAATATACTTATCTTCCAGACTTGTAGCTGAACCCTCACAAACAGAAAGTAGATTAGTGGTTATCAGGGGATGGAGGTGGATGTGGGGAAGATGGGAGATGTTGGCCAAAGGGTAAAATTTTCCAACAATGAGATGAGTTAGTTCTGGAGTTCTCGTGGACAGCATAGTGACTATTGTTAACAATACTGTGTATTGTATACTTGAAAGTTGCTAAGAAAGTCAGTCTTAAATGTTCTCACCACAATGCAACATAATTATGTGAGATAATAGATATGGTAACTAACCTTATCGTAGTTACTATTTCACAATATATTTGTGTCTCAATCATCACCATTGTATAGCTTAAATGTACATAATGTTATATATCAGTTGTATCTCAATAAACTCTTAATTTATAAAAAAAATAGTGAAAGAAATCTCCAAAGCAACTTCAAGGTGAAAAGGAATCACATGACCTTCGACCTCTCAGCTGGTGCTAAATCATCCTCAGGAAACCTAACATCAAATCTGGTTAGAAACATTTCATAACCAAGACATTAATTTGAACAACACAAATTAATAAATTGCTCTATATGTTGATACCCTCCTTTTATTTTACAATTTTATTTAAAACTAGAGGGAGGCCCAATGCATAAAATTCATGTATGGTTAGGGTCCCTAGGTCTGGCAGGCTCAGGGCTGATCTAAACCTTTCAGATGCTGGACAGGGCCTGCCTTCATTCCACAGAGCCCTCTGGTTGTCAGCACACATAATAACAAGTGATGGAGCTCCCAGTCTCCAGGTCAAACTCCAGAGGAGACAATTTGCATATTTCCTGTATATACGTAGATAGACAGATAGATTGATAGTTAGCTAGCTAGCTAGCTAGGTAGCTAGATAAGTAGTTGTTTCTATCTGCACTAGGAATGTCTTGGCCAATGACTTTTGATGCACTGTAATTAATGGTTATGATTATAATGATTCTTCACTTATATATTTGCCTTAAATCTTAATTACCTGAAACACATTTTCTTAATTTTTTGTTAATAATTTTTAAAAATACATTAATCTTATTTTATATTTCTGAACTTTATGAATAAATTCATAAATTCAAAATTTCCAATTAAAATGAACATATTCCATTCCAAACAGCCATCTCCACCTTCAATCAGTCCACAGGTTGGAATTTAGACAGGACTGCAAAGATCTTACATTCTCCAAATTCCCAAACCTTCTAGGTTTTTAGTGTCTCAATATTGTTTTCATAATATTGCTGGCAATATATATATATATATATATATATATATATATATATATGAACTCCCTTTTAAAGAACTTTTGTCTAAAGGACAAAATTACATTAATTTGTGTGGTATAAAAAGATGCAGCTGTTTTACATCAAAAATTAATATACCATGGCTTACTTATGAATTTTCTGAGGTGCCACAGTGCTCCTCAGCAAACACCCTTTATGATCCAATAGCTTAGTTTTCCTTATGTTTGTTGTTTTTGTTATTGATTGAGCACCAAATACAGGCAAGGCACTTTTGCAGGCAAATAAAAAGCAAAACAGTAGAAATATAACTCATGAGTTGAAAACATATCTTTAAAATATCAATTTTGTTAAATTCTAGTATATTTACCATCATTCTGAATGGCTCTTAAAAATCAATGTATCATTAGATGTAGTATATTTTATATTTTAAATATTTATATATTCATTATATTTAAGCTTTTCCCTCAATATTTTACAGGAACATATTCACAGAGAAATGGCACATGCTTTGGTATCATTTATTATTTATATGATCTATCTTATTTATTTTTCAAAGGACATATTTCTGCTGGCTGACACACTTTCAGTAATCCATTTTTAAAAGTTGTTGAGGTTTCTCAAATTATGGTTTTTGTGCTTTGAACTGACCTCATTTAACCATTCCTTAAACAGCCAGAATTGTTTTTTTTTTTAAAACCCTTGCCTTATGGCCCTGGTTGGATAGCCCAATTAGTTATAGAGCCAGCCCACTACGTACTTTAAGGTAAGGGCACATGCAGAAATCTACCAATGGCTGTATGAATTACTGGAACAACAAATCGACCTTTCTCTCTCCCTTCCTCTCTCTCTCTGAAGATCAGTGAATTAAAAATAAAATGTGTTTTTAAATTAGCTACAAAAATAAATAAAACTTCTTGCCTTAGAAAAGTAGTTTTCTAAGTATTTATATTTTTACCTGTATCTGTATTTGTCTTGTTTTATTTATATTTGACCTGTATTTGTTGTGTTTTATTTGTAGTGAGAACTTTTGAACTTAACTAAAGAAACATACAAACAGGCTCCTTCTGTTTCTCATTGCCTTTAGTGTTGGTGCTGAATGTTCATCCGATTGCTTTGCATCACTCTTGATTGCATCTAATGCAGTTTTATTTCACCAGTGTCTCTACTGCAGTAACAAAAAGCCTCATGAGAATTACAAGAAGGACATGGTGAATGAGGCAACATAGTTGGGATAGGAGTCCATAGACCTTGTAGTGTCTCTAGATTTCCCCCCAGAACTATTTCTACCAATCTGGGCCTAAAGCTCTCTCTACATGACTGTCCTCACTGTAGTCAGACTGGTTGGACTCTGGATGCATAAGTTCCTGTTAGCTCTAACAGCCTCTGATTGGATGTTTTAGATATTGTGAAGAATTAAGGTTAGAGCCACAATTGTGACAAGTTTTGTCAGTGCCACAATGAGAAAGACCCTATGAGATTTTCTGGGTTAATAAATTCTTAATTTGTGAGGTACACTACTGATCTTATAATTTTTCTGTAAGATATTACATATGAAATTTTCCTATGCAAAAGTTACCATACACCCTAAAATGATTTTAAAAAATTACAAAAGATGTGGAGTAACTTTTATTTAAGTTACTTGCTTAAAATACAAATTCTAAGCTACTTGCCCCTTGATTATTTCTGAAGAATTAACTTGATTGGACCCATCTTCCCATGTAGGCAGCTCCCACACTGATGCTTCTGTTTTACCAGTTCTTAAAAATTCATGCAGCAAAGATATTATAAGGTCCTCACTATAGAGAACCATTCATCCCATTCCAGACTGATGGCAGTTGGTGGGATACAGTCCTGGATGTGTGAGTTCAACTGCTGTCAAACTTGGTCAACCACTGAAATGCTTAAATGTATGTGAATCAGGACCTGATAAAAGATGAAATTTCTGCAAAGAAATGTTGCTCCCCCAAAGAAAAGTGGAATGACATCATTTATTTGACTAACTTGCACATATATTAAAGTAATACTTATCAGACATTCCTTGAAAGAATTTCTCATGTGAACCTTGAGAGTCAAGAGTATTAATAAAAATTGATCCAGCATCTGTATCTGTCACATCAAAGATATGGCTTATAGCCAGGGCTTTTTAGTATTGTTTCTTTCCTGCTTAGGATTAGATACAGTCGATATATATGAACTTACAACTCAGATACTTGTATATTTCACATTCTATTTTGCTAGCATGTTTCTCCTTTTTCAAAGTTTCTGCTACATTTAAGCAATAATTTTTCAACCTTGAAACATAAATCACAATATCATTCAATTCCAAAGAGTTCAGCTTCAAATCTTTAAAATGTGTTTAATGCATGAAACACAACAGTTAGCTCATTTTTTTTCTTTTAGTTTTCTAAGAGCCCTCATTCAACATCAAACAATTCCTGTTCCAAGTCTTACACTCACATGTATCTTAAACGGAAATTACCCCTTTGCCATTTTATATACTAGAGCTTTGTGTGTGTATATGGACCCACACAATTATTTTCTCCTACTAGATGGACACACTAGAATATAGTAAAAATTCACATAATTTTTTACTATAAAATATTTTATTTTTTTAATGTTTTATTGATTTTTAGAGACAGAGGAAGAGAGAGAAACATCAATAATAGAGAGAAACATTGATCTGCTGGCTCCTACATGACCTGGGCATGTACCTCTCAGTGCATGAGATAATGCTCAATCAATTGAGCCATACCAGCCAGAGCAACTATAAAATATCTTATCTAATAAAAGAGTATTATATAAGTTAACATTCACTCCATTACACCTACAAACCATGCCTACAAGCCACACCCATCAGCCAATCAGGAGTGAATATGCAAGTTAACCCAACCAAGATGGCTATCGCCAGAGAGAGAACAGGAGGGAGGCTTGGGTTTCCCCTGTGATGGAGGAAGCCAAGGTTTCCTCAAACCTTGTTTGACCCAGGCCTCCACTCCAGGCTACAAAGTTTCAATTATAGAAGATAAATAAATCCCAACAAAAATGGTGCAGCCATGGACCTGGAGAGAGCAGGAGGCTAAGATTGCCCCCAGTGATGAAAAAAGCCAAGCTTCTGCAGTCCTGGCCTGCCTTGGCCTCTGCTTAAAGCTACAAAGTTTCAATGATAGAAGATAAATAAATCCCAACAGAATTGGCTGCCACCACCAAGTTAGCAGAAGGCTTGGCTCTGCCCCAGGCTTCAAAGTTTCAATTATAGAAGATAAATAAATACCAGAATCAAGGGCCTCCGCTTGGGTTGCTGGGGGTCATGGCCATTCTGCAAATCAACACAGTCCTCTTGCCCAGCCCACCCCGTGCACCAAGAGAACTCCCACCCTGATCCGGGACACTCTTCAGGGCAAACCAACTGGCCCCCACCCATGCACCAGGCCTCTATCCTATCTAATAAAACAATAATATGCAGATTGACCATCACACCAACACACAAGATGGCTGCCCCCATGTGGTCAAAGATGACTGCCCCCATGTGGACACAAGATGGCCACCACAAGATGGCCAGCAGGAGAGGACAGTGGGAAGTAGCAACCCTGCAAGGGTGGGCAGTTGTGAGTGATCAGGCCAGGGGGGAGAGCAATTGTGAGGGACCAGGCTTGCAAGAGAGGGCAGTTGGTGGTAATCACGCCTTTAGAGGAGGGCAGTTAGGGGTGACCAGGCCAGAAGAGGAGGGAAGTTGGAGGTGACTAGAGGAGAGCACTTAAGGGGGACCAGGTCTGCAGGAGAGGGCAGTTAGGGGTGACCAGGCCTGTAGAAGAGGGCAGTTAGGGGCAAACAGGCTGGCAGAGGAGCAATTAGGGATTAATCAGGCTGGCAGGCAAGCAGGTAGGGGCAATCAGGAAGTTAGGCAGGCGAGCAGTTGGGAGCTAGCAGTTCTGGATTGTGAGAAGGATGTCTGACTGCCTGTTTAGGCCCGATCCCACCAGATTGGGCCTAAACAGGCAGTCTAACATCTGTCAAGGGCTTCCAAATTAGAGAGGGTGCAGGCTGACCTGAGAGACACCCCTCACCCTGTGCATGAATTTTGTGCACTGGGCCTCTAGTCTTAAATATAATTTATCTACTTCATCATCTCTCTCTACTTTTCTCTCTGACTCTACTCTGTTATGACAACTATTTGTGGTTAAGAGACAAGAGGAAGGATTGTATCTCTGCCAGATCCTCTGTTCCATAGGCCTTCGTGCCACACAGAGCTCAGGACTATCACACACAGCACGTCCAAAGGAATTGAAGAAGTTTCATGAATGTGCTCAAGTGCATGTGTAAAAGCAAGATCAAAGTGTTCTGGCTGGGTAGCTCAGTTGGTTAGAACATCATCGCAATATCCCAAGGTTTTGGGCTTGATCTTGGTCAGGGCACACGTAAGAATCAACCAATGACTGTATCAGTAAGTGGTACAACAAATCCATGTTTATCTCTCTCAAATAAATAAATAAATAAATGAATAAACAAAAAAACAAACAAACAAACAAAATGTTAAAGTTAAAACAAATTAAATTTCAGGAGCTTTTAATAGTGATCCACTTTTACTTTTATTTTTAGCTCCCTTACTATAAGGCTCACTGCTGCTCCACACTGGTCACCAGCTGGGAAGAGCAGGTGCTATTGTGGAAGAGGGAAGTGATGTCACACAGGAAATGAAACTCCCCAGAGCAAGTACCTCACAGCCGAGCACAAACTCGTCCCATGCGTCTGGCAATTTAGAAGTAATAATACTTCAAAAACATTCATTGAATGCTCACTACAAGCCAGACTGCAGCAATTAAATTATAGGTTTTCTAACTAACCAAACAAAAATCACTGATATTTTAAATCAAATTCCAAGACATTCTCTTTCCTCAACTAACCTGGTTTAATTTCTCTTAACCTTTAAAGCATTCATCAAAGCATATGCATCTGCTTAAAGATACAGATTTGTGTAAAAAAAATGACAATAATATACTGAAATTAAAATTTGCATTAATTTTAATTTTCACTTGTTTTTTCCTTCTCTTTAAAAAGTCAACTTCTGTAATTTGAAAATTATTTTGCCCATACTTGCTGCTTTCTTATTCTAATGTATGCACTATGGACTTCTCTCATTGGTTAGCATTTTCAGCTAGATGGTGACTTGAGGGCATGATAGAAATTTAAAAACTCAAGTCAATCTAGCATATGTTTATACCCTGGCTGGCCTTAAGTGAGGATCCCAGGATGATTTTTGGCAGCATGCTGCCCTTGTCAGAACACTGAGGTGAAGTTTTAATTTTGAGCTTTTGAACAAAGTTAGCATGTGCTCTTTCCTTCAGGTTGCTCTATGGATCCAAGGAATGGGCATTTTGGTTTCCTCAAAGTGGTGACTTTAAAATATATTTATATCTATAAAAATTACTTGAAATAAAAATTGGAATTGTTGACTAAGTCATCAAAGTAAATGCAATTGGAAATCAAATTAGTTTTAACAACAGTTAGACATATCACTTTCCATGAGGAGGGAGCATGCACAGAGCATCATTGTATTATTGCTGCAGAGGCATTTGTGGAAGTTGAAATAGCAGAACTTCTTCAGTTGCAAAGGAAAACACACTGTAAAAAGTTAAACAGTCAAGGAATTCTATTGCAACAGGGAAGAGATACTGAACTGCTTTTCCATCAAACAAAACACTGGGAGATTTTTAAATCCTGGAGTGAGCAAGTGGAAAAGTACTGGATTAAGAAGTCTGAATTGGCAGTTACAAAATACTCACAGGGGTGTAAAGTACAGTGTAGGGAATATATTCAATAATAATTTAATAACTGTATGAGACCAGGTGGGTAATGGAAATGTTGGGAGGGTCACTTTGTAAACTATATAAATGTTTAAGCACTGTGCTGTACAACATTTAATGTTGACTTTAATTGCAAAAAGAGAGAAGTATGGGAAGACTTTGGAGACTAGACTAACCCAGGTATTCAGGCCATCAGTGTGAGCTGATGATTCTGTACAAGCTGCTGCCCTCCTACAGACCCTGGCAGTGCTGGGGAACCTGTCCCCTTACATGACTGCAATGCAAGGCTCCAGGGTCATGAGAATGACATTCCTGGGTGTAGAGCTCACCAGAGGCTGGGAGAAAATTTATGTCTCAAAGGATAAGAATTTGCAACTGCAAGTTTTTAAGAAATGTTCCAAGAAAAGAGAGGAGGGGCCTCTAGCTGGGGAGATCCAGGTCTGAGTTGTCTTCTTGGTCACAATGACTGTAGAAATATTGTGGAAAGGTATAAATTATCAATTTTATCCACAAGCAATAAGGTGTAGTCACTTTCACTCAGTGTTATGGCAAAAGCTTCAATGCACAGGGACATTGCCTACATTTTTCATGCTAGTCCATAGGTGGAATGTAATATAGCCATATTCGCATCTACTTAATTTAGTTGAATGTGGAAAGTTTTACTGAGAAGTCCCTCCCTTGAATTTGCAAAATATTATTGCATTTTCTCTTTGGTATTCATACAACTGTCAGTGGAGGCTAGACAAACTCTTTGTTTCTGAAGATTTGTGGCAAGCAGTTCAGGTCGCAATCTGCTGTACTACAGAATTTTCCAATAATTCAAATGCCGAAAATAGCTCAAGAAATGTTGTCCTTGGGCTGTTTATGTCTTTGGCAAAGAAAGTTCATTTAATATAATTACCTATTCTTTACATTTTTACATGGAATGTGACAGTCTCCAACCTATTGTCTCTAGGCAGTAAATTGCAGACTCCCAGGAGCAGGTCTTTGAGAAAAGAGTTTGTAAAGAAGATTTTGGCAGCAGCAAGGATGTTGAGAACTGGCTTTTGTACTGTGAGTTCTGACTTTAAAATTATTTAATATTGTCTATAACAAATACCTGCAGGATCCCCAGACTGCAATATGGGTAATGATTAGCATATCTCATTACAACATGTAAGTGTGCAAACACTAGGAACCAGAAAGCTGCTGGGACTAATCAATGTACATTTAGGACAACAGACTGTGAGCCACCACGGGCAGAAAGAAAAGGTCTCCTGAGGACACTTCATCTCCAATCTATAATTCATAAAAGGAAACAAATTACGTGCAATCCATCACCTTTTAATTGAGCTGTGAATTTGAACTGTTTTAGAAATAATTAAATAAAATCCATTTGCACAGTTATCTAAATGTATAGTTTCCCTTTATGTGACTAAAATTATTATTTTGTGGGCAATGAACCTTGAAGAATTAATTGCGATGTCAAATATTAAAGCCAAGTTTTAACATCACACAAAATAATTTATAACTGTATAATTATAAATGTATCATTATGTGGTTGCTTGGGATTGTTAACATTTAGAAGGTTTCTCTGAAAATGGTTAGAGACAGTGACAGCTCTGTCTGTGAGAGAACTTCTCGTGTGTGTGGAAGGACCACTCAGTGAGCACATGGGGGTCAGTTTACATCTTTTGAACTGAGATATTCTGAGTGTGCAGCAATGTAACAATGGTGTCTACCAAGTCACCTGTGAACACAAAACAACAATGGGAAGAATTCATCACGGCCAAGTTACCGCAGCTAATTGCATTTTCAGTTATCTGTGTACATAATTTACATTCCGGCAATAATTATCTGCTTCAAGTTTGCAATGATTGGACCTTAAGAGCTTTGTTTGAAGTCACTTGATTTTTAAAATACAAAGAGAATCAAGTTTGTGATGACTGTAAGCCCCAAAATAATTCTGAATAATAGACTCCTATGAGAGCATCAGAGAACAGAGTTTCTGGTTCCATATACTAAGGCCACAGAGAAAAATATAAAATACAGGGTAGTTAAGTCAAAAACTCAGAGAAAACCAAATGTTTAAACTATGCTTTTCAAAGATAGTACTCTTTTCTGACATTAAACCTGATACATGCTCTTAATCGTGAATGACATATTCATACCATTTGCTTTATTTTCACATCATTGTTAGAAATAATCTTAGTATTTTAGAATGACTTGCTAGTGCCAATTCCTTTCCCATAGAATTGATTATTTGAGATATGTTGTATAATATCAACATCATAGCGTTAAAAGCAAGTAATAAACAAGGGCTGATACAATGATGAAATATATAAACAAAACAAGCTACACAAAGGGCATAAAGTCTCTAAAACAAAATATTTTGAAGTTTTTTTTTATTTTAATCAGATCTATTGTTTGGGAAATGCTTAAGGCAAGAGAATCAAATTGGTAATGCATCTTCATCTCAGGAACACCAAGAGCACAGGAAATTCTTTCATTGATTGACCTAGAGAGAGCCTTATGCTGGTTCTACACTGATTTAGTGTGTAGTGAGATAAAATGATTTTTCCACACTTTATGATGAAGTCCACAGCCTTCTCTAAAACTATGTTTGAAAATAAAAGGAAGTAAGTGATACAGAATAAAAGCAAATGGGGAGAATTTATTTCACATCTAAAAATGTTTTTATCCTGCAGTGAATGATTAACCACATACCTTTTATATGCGTGTCTTAATGAATGAGCAATAAAGGCTATTCCTGCAGTTCAGGAGTGTCCCCGGCAAGAGAAACTTATAATAATACTAGTGGCCTGGTGCATGAAATCTGTGCACATTGAAACGGAATTAATTAGAGGAAATATTTTAATATTGCTATTTGCCCTTTCTCTACAATAGATGTGTCAGAGATGAAAGAAAATTAGTAAAATGTATATGAAAATAATATATAAATTTATTAATAAATAAACAACCACAACATGATATAACAACAACAAAAACATGATATAAAAACAACAAAAACATGATGTAAAAACAAGCAATGACTGATAAATTGATTAAACTTATTCTAATATCTCCCTGTATACCACATTAAAAGTGAAAACAATTTCAGAGTGCTTGACTAATTTCCCTTGTGATGAAGTATTTACAACTTTAACTTTAATGTCACATGCTTTTAAAACTTGAGAGAAAGCAACATATAACTGACCATGTGAAATACTCCTACTCTGTCTAGAGTTTGTCCTTGTAATTTATTAATAGTCATTGCAAATGCTGAATGATTTTGGTAAATGTGATGTATTTGTTTTTCCTGGTTTGGTTGTGGGGGTTATAATTAAACTAGAGGCCTGGTGCATGAAATTCATGCATGAGGGGCGGGGGATGTTCCTTAGCCCAGCCTGCACCCTATCCAATCTGGGATCCCTCAAGGGATGTCTGACTGCCAGTTTAGGCCCGATCTGGATAGGATCAGGCCTAAACGGGCAGTCGGACATCCTTCTCACAATCCAGGACTGCTGACTCCAAACTGCTCACCTGCCTGCCTCCTTGATTTCCCCTAACTGATTCTGCCTGCCAGCCTGATCACCCCCTAACCACTACTGTGCCAGCCTATTTGATGTCAAACTGTTCCTTTGCCAGCCTGCTTGCCCCCAACTTCCCTCCTCTGTTGGCCTGGTCACCCCTAACTGCCCTCCCCTGCAGGCTTGATTGCCCCCAACTGCCCTCCCTTGTAGGCCTGGCCCCTCCCAACTGCCCTCCTCTGCAGCCTGATCACCCACAACTGCACTCCCTTGAAGGGCCTGGAACCTTCCAACAGCCCTCCCCTGCTGGCCATCTTGTGGTGGCCATCTTGTGTCCACATAAGGGCAGGATCTTTGACCACATGGGCCAGGCTTCTTGTGTGTTGGAGTTATAGTAAATCTGCAAATTACTCTTTTATTAGATAGAATAGAGTCCTGGTACATGGCTGGGGGCCAGCTGGTTTGCCCTGAACAGTGTCATGGATCAGGGTGGGATTCCCTTGGGGTGTGGGGTGGCCTGAGTGAGGGGCCTGTGGAGGTGTGCAGGCCGGCCACACCTCCCAGTGATCCAAGTGGAGGCCTTGGGATCTGGGATTAATCTATGTCTACAATTGAAACTTTTAAGGCTGGAGTGGACCCAAGCATTCTGCTTGCTCCCTGGTGGCAGCCGTTTCTTTTTGAAACTTTGTAGCCTAGAGTGGAAGCCTAGGCCGGCCATGGCAGTTTGGAAGCTTGGCTTCCTCCATTGCCAGGGAAACCCAAGCCTCTGTTTTCTCCAGCTCAGTGGATGCCACCATTTCTGTATCTTTTATAATTGAAACTTTGTAGCATTGAGTGGAGGCCTAGGCCAGCAGTAGCAGGTGGAAAGCTTGTCTTCCTCTGTTGCCAGGGAAACCCAAGCCTTCCTTCTGCTCTCAGTGGCAGTAGTCATCTTGGTTGGTGTTTATTTGCATAATCTGCTCCTAATTGGCTGGTGGGCGTGACTGTGGGTGTGGCTTGTGGGTGTTGCAAAAGTATGGTCAAATTTGCATATTACTCTTTTATTAGATAAGATAGGTATGTGTGAGACTAATTTAGCTATGCTAAAATTACCATTTTGAACCAGCATTTTTGTTCAAATTAAGTGTGTCAGCAATCTTGTCAAAACTCTTTTGTAGGGAGAGGTCAGAGTATATGAGCTATTATGGATTAAAACAGAATTCAGCCCCAGTTTACAACTTAATACACTATTCATAAAAAATTATAATTTTATAAGGTTTTATACTTTATTAATGTTGTTAATGAACATTAATGTGTTGCTTATCTGAATTGATCTATGATATAATTATTATTCTTATTTACCTCCTTATCGTGTTCTTTCTCTCAAATTTTCCATTATTTGCTAAGGTTTTTCCTCTTGGATTGATTTTGAAAATGTCATGTGAAAGTCACTTAATTAATAATTTTTAAGAAATTCTTTAAGCTGCGCATAAATTTTAAATGCTTTGGAGAGTAGATTTGAAGTTGAATAATATAACATCATAGGGACTTTTAAACTTAGAGTTATGTGGAATACATTTTAAAACATGGGTATGCATTGCCTCAATTTTGTCAATAACTACTTTATTTAAAGACTGTGTATCTATGGCCCTTGAATATTGCTAGTCTGGGTCCCCATTAACTATGATCCCAAAGCAATAGAAATCATTTCATAGTCACTACTGTCTTCCTGAAACACAGTACAGTCTCTGCCCCATACAGTGAGCATTGAGGGACCCTCATTAAAGAAATGCAATTGTTAAGTAAATCCTGAAAACACATCCAGTCCATCACACAAGTGATAGGAAGGCTGTTTTTTAAATCCTGCCCAAATGGAATGCCAAAATCTGGAGTACTTTTAAGAGTTAATCTCTTTCATATGAATTCTTTAATAATGTAATGTCTATGTAAAAATGTCACAGGATTATATGATTTTTATTTTGGTATGATTAAAAATGTGCATATATTAAGTAAACAGATAAATGAATTCTGACAGTGGTTTACACATTCATGTAACCACCATCCAAATTGAGACATAACATTGCCTGTATGCTAGAATGCTCTCTCAGGTCTTTTATTTGAATTCTTGAATTCATATTGCAGCATCTCATATTGTGTCTTGCCTAGATTCTTCCCTCAGTAAAAGGTGTTTTTTTTTTTAATTCCATGTCCATGCTGTTGTAGGGATCTGTGTTTGTTCCATTCACTGCTGTACTAGAGGCCCAGTACACAAAATTCATGCATGGGTAGTATCTCAAGGGCTGATCAGGTCCTTATTTCCCCTGGCTGCCAGTTGTCAGCTGGGCCTTCCTTCATTCTGTGCCACCCCTGGTAGTCAGCGCACATCATAGTGAGTGGTTGAATTTGTATATTAGAATTTTATTATATAAGACTAGGGGCTTGGTGCACAAAATTTATGCACTGGGGGGTCCTTCAGCTCAACCTACACCCTCTCCCAGACTGGGAGCCCCCAGGGGATGTCCTACGGACAGATCTCCCATGGGGAGTGGGCCTAAACCACAGTCGGATCTCCTTCTGACCTAGGTGATCAGAGGAAGGTGCCAGCCCCATCACCCCACTGCTGCAGCCTCTGCCAGCCACCATGCCACCAAGGTGTTTTCATCAACACAGACTCCAGTTCCTTCACCATGAAAAAAAAGACAACTTTCTTTCAACATTTTACAGATGTGTCTTTTATAAGATATGGCCTTCCTTCCTTCCTTTCTCTCTCTCTCTTTCTTTCTTTCTCTCTCTCTCTCTTTCTTTCTTTCTTTCTTTCTTTCTTTCTTTCTTTCTTTCTTTCATTCTTTCTTTCTTTCTTTCTTCCTTTTTTCTATCCTCACCTGAGGATATGTTTCATTGATTTTTAGAGAATGTGGAAGAGAAAGGGAAAGACAGAGAGAAACATCAATGTGAGAGGGACACTTTGATTAGTTACCTCCTGCATGAGCCCTGACCTGGGCCCTGGCCAGGGAGGAGCTTGTAACCCAGGTACATGCCCTTGGTCAGAATTGAACCCAGACCCTGCAGTCAGCAGGCTGAGGTATCAGGGATTATCCACTGAGCCAAACCTGCTACAGCAGGATATGACATTTCTTAGACCTCCAGAAGTGGACCTTCGTTTTTTCCTCCAGGAGTGTAGTGGAAAAACCCTACATCATCTTTTTGGATTCATATTACCCAAGTTACCAAGAACATTACCAGTGGGATACTGGGAGCTTAGCCAATGAGCAGTCAGAAAAGATGTTTCCTCTGCTGCTCACACACAGAGGCAGGACTGCTGGCAAGCCAAGGTTGCCACATGCCCCCATCTCTGGACCTGTTCAAGCCTCTGATGTGGCTTGGGCAGGCCCCCCCTGCTCCACTCAAGCCTCTGCTGCAGCTTGGGCAGAACCCCTTAGCTCTGTTCAAGCCTCTACAATGGCTTGGACAGGGCCCCCTGGCTCTGATCAAGCCTCTACCATGGATTTCACAGGACCTTCCCAGCTCTGCTCTGGCCCTACTCACGTCTCTCTGCCACTCCACCCATGGCCACTCAGTGCCAAGGCCCTTAGGGCAGGAGTGGCCAAGGGCATTCTGGGACTTGGCAGCTCAGGGCCTATGTGTGGGCCTCCAAGGGCAAAGCTGCCTAAGTCTTAGGGGACCCAGGCCGCTGGGTGCCTATGTATGCAAATTAACCCACCCCCTTTTTCAGGTTAATTTGCATACTTACTCTTGATTGGCTGGTGGGCATTGCTATGGTACAGTCGGTTTGCATCTTTCTCCTTTATTAGCGTAGATAGTATTACAGTTCATGGATATAAGAATAATTCACTTTGACCTTTTTTTTTCTTCTAGTTTTTGGGCACTAAAAACCTTCTTATGCAAGACTTTCTGTGAACATGTATCTAAAGCTAGTATGTGAATTTACAGGAGTGGAATGCTGAGTCACATGATATTTTAGCTTCATGAGAAAGTGCCAGGCCACTTTGCCACATGCTTCTACTACTCTGTACTCCCATCAGAAATGTGCCACCGCTTCAAAGTGATATTTAAAATTGTTAATGTTGTCCTTTTTTCTAGTGTAGGAATTGGTATCGCAATACATTTTAGTGTAAATTTTCATCATATAATTATTAGTGAGCATATTTTCATTTGTGTATTCACCATTAGTATACCTTATTTTGGAGGGTGCCTTTTTAGATCTTTTTGCTAATTTTTAATTTTGGGTGTTTTTGTACCTTTGACTTGCAGGAATCTTTTCAGATATGAATACTTTGTAAAATATCCTGGGTACTCAGGATATTTTCACATGATAGGACTTACCTGTTTTATTTTAATATGTCATGATAATTAGAAGTTACATAAGAAAATTTTACCATTTTTTCTAATGTTCAGTGGTTTTGTTACATGTACAAAAAGCACCTTTGCTTATTCCAAGATCACAGTTGTGCTGCTGTTTTCTTTAGAAAGTTTGCAGCTCCAGTTTGGTTCAGTTTCATGATTCTTCTTGAGCTTTTTTTTTTAATTGCTAGTAATAAGATAGGGTTCAATGTTTATTTCTGCATGTGTGTATCCAGCTGGTTCAACACCATTTCTAGAATTGATTTTTCTATCCCTCTCAAATTGCCTTAGTGCATATGTCGAAAATCAATTGATGATATATGAGTGGGTCTAGTTCAGGCTGTTTAAATTCTGTTCCATTGATCAATTTGTCTACATTTATGATAATAAAATGCTATCTCTATCACTGTTTCTTTATAGTAACATGTAAAATAATTGTATCTGCCAAATTGTTTCATTCTTCTTAAGCTATAATAGATCCTCTACATTGCTGTATAAAATTTAGAATTGGCTTGTTAACTTTGACAAAAAGAAAGCCTACATAATTTTATAGGGTTTTGTTAAACCTACAAATCGTTTTGAAGAGAACAGATAGCTTAATAAAATATGTACTTGTAACATATGAATATAGTATGTCTCTCTATTAATACAGTTTTTGGAAAGTTTTCTCATTTCTGACTTGTTTTACTTCAGTTGAAAGTTTACCTCTGTTTTGTTAAATTTCTTCTTAAATTTTGTATAAGTTTTGATGTTTTTGTAAATAATATTTTCAGAAGTTAATTGTGCAACTGTTTATTTGCTTTTAGTATGTAGTATATATAAGTAATATATTTATATTAAACTTGCATCCTAAGACTTTACTGAATTTATTTGTTTGAAGGTTGTTGGTTTTTTTGTTTTATTTTGTTTTTGTTTTTGTAAATATCTGGTCTTTTGAACAGACAAATACACATATTCATACATACATATAGATGATTTAATATAAGATTTAATTTTATTTTAAAAACTTTTTCTACTCCTTTTTCATCCTTATGAAAAATCCCTTTCATTTATTTGTCTTTTGTTGCACTGGATAAGTGACCTGTGAATTATTTAATGGATATGATGCAAGTAAACATACATTTTGTCCCAATTCAGGAGAAAGTATTCAATATATTCTAATTATATGATGATAGCTGTATCTGTACATGGTTTCACCAGACTATGGAAGTCTGATAAAAATATTCACATATGTATATTTACACATATCTTCTCATATAAGTATGTAAAACATGTTCCTATATATGTATATATTATTACATACAAATATGACTTATAGTCTTATAAATGGATATATTGTTATATATATTTGCTGAGATTATATATGTGTGTGTATATCTGTAAGTGTACATACTTATTCTGAGTAAACTTTCTCAATATATATTCTTTTCAACAATATTTGAATGTTTAATTCTTTGGAAATGTTTCACCATTTTTCTCTTCAAATATTTTGTCAAGTCTATTGTATTTAATCTCTTCTCACTCTCTACAACATGTTACACACATGTTAAACACATGGTACGGTCCCACAGACCTCACGCTTACTCTTTATTTTCTGTATGCTCTCTGTCAGTCTGTATGCTCTGTTTGCTAACACAGGACAGGTGGAGAAGCAGAATAAAGAGGCCCACGGAAAGAGATAAAACAGCAGTGGAAGCCACAAAAATTAGAATTAGCAGAAAAAGTGATTTTTTAAAATAGAAACTACCATTTTTTAAACAGGGTATAAATACGTTAACTAATCTAGTAGATAATTAGTGAAAAGTGTAAGCAGATGGGAGACATTCAAAAGGAAATCAAACTGCAAAAAGGAATAAAAACCTCATAAAAAACTTCACTGGATGTGATGAACAAGAGTTTGGGCATGAGAGAGAAGAAGGGGCAGTAGAACTGAAGGCAAATCACAGAGATTAACAAGAGTGAGCACACAGAAAATAAAGAGTGGGCATGAGGTCTACGGGACTGTATCATGTCCTAAGATGTAATAAAATTTTTCTTCCTTTTTTTCTCCTTTTTTCTAGGCAAGGATTGGAGCCTGAGTACAATCCAGTTGCCTCTGGAGAAGCTCAGCGTTGGCTTTCTGTTCTTCCTGATGCCTTTCCTAACAGATTCCTTCCCACTGCTTTATTGGGCACTGTCCTCAGTTGTTGAGGACTCTGCACAGGCCTGGGGGTAGTTCGCTCAGTGATGTTGGTCTTTGTGCTGCTTCTTTGGGTGTGGGCTGTGTCTGTGAGCCAAGCAAAGTCCCCGTGTTGTTTTGGGACCTCGCAGCTATCTTTTTTCTCCTGCCAATCCTTTCTGATACCGCCATGCACTAGAAAGGGCCACAGCATGTATGTGATTTATTTAAATGCTCCTGAGCTGGCCCAGGCATGGTGGCCAATGCTGTGCATGCAGGAAAGGTTTCATGAGCTCCTCTGACCTGCCTCCCCTGTGTTGGTCTCTCAAGGTACCACCAGGTACACCACAGAACATTTCTCTCAGCAATAAAAAAAAGTATCATTAAAATGAATTATTAAAGGAAAAGAATCTCCTTAATATATGTTCTTAGAAATATAAGAGGTTTTCTTATACTATTGTAAAGAAGTGGTGTATTTTTATATCAGCAGACTAGCAAAATGTATCCCACTGTACTTACAGTCCTTATTTTTTTTACAAGATAAAATGTAAGCCTTATTGAAATATACCTAAAATGCATTAAAAGGCATTATACTTTTCCCTCACACTGGTTTTGCTGATATAATTATGATCTTGACTTTGTAATCTTATTCTATTACATAGAAAAATATTGTTTTAATATTTCCAGTTACATTTATGTAATAAATATTCTTGCTGTGATTTATGGAGCCATTGATTTCACATTTACACTCAAAATGATTTCCTTATTTAAAGATGATTATCATTTCCAAGAAGGCTTTGATTACTGAAGTGATAACTTGTACACTTTGAACTTAACTAAGCAACTGCATTATAAGAAAATAAGTCTAATAATATAAATTTATTTTCTATTGGAGCTGCAGAAACTTTCCATCTCTTTGGTTCTTGTGGCTGATTGAATAGTTCAAACAACATTCATCAAATTAACAGAAGAAATCAAATTTTGATATGGCACATAGGAAATTCATAAGCATGAAAACTCCAAACACAGTGAGGCAAAATGAAATATATATGTTATTTTGCACAAAGGAGGAGGAGGGAACCATATTTGAGGCTTCAAGGGGAAATAGGCAATTCACAAGCCATGTAATCAAGAAAGTAGCCAATTTTTGGTAGTCAGCTCAAAAGCAATGAGATTGGGGCAATGGAATCAATGGTTTTGCCTGGATGCTTCTTGTCTCCCATACTTAATTCCTAGGTGCTGAAGTGAATGGGCAATGGTGATTGTGCTTTTCCTGATGAGGGTCCTTCTAGAATCTCTTTAAAGAAGAAAAGGGGGAGGTAAAAAAAAACTCTTCCCAAGGCTTGACTTTTTTTTTTCAGCTGGAAATAATCTATGTGCCAAGATGGCACATTCTGGGGACACTCTAACCCCCATAAAACTCACCGGTGCTTTCAGAGCTCCCTGACTCAGTTTTTTCAAACTTTTGATCTTAGGATCCCTTTACTCTCTGAAATATTATTAAGGATTTTGAAGAGCTTTAGTTAATGCAACTATATTTATCAACATATATATTAAAAATTAAAACTTATAATTGAACATATTTATTATTTCATTGAATAACTTAAGCATGTAATTTATTAACATAAATGATGTTTTTGTGTGAAAGAGCTATATTTTCCAAAAATGTTGTCTATTCTCTTAAAGAAGTTTGACTTATTCATAAACTTAATTTTAATCTCTGCTTTTCATTCTGTTGTTAGATCGAATGCAATATAAGCGCAGGGAAACTCTATTGAAAGAATGAGAGTAAAAAGGCAAACCATATGTTTATGTTACTATGGAAATAATTTAAAGCAGGAAGACACTTTAAAATGTTTTCTGGGGTGCCTGGGGCACAGTCTTACAACCATTAAACCATTGAGTAAAACACTGAAATATAATTTTAAGCACCTAACAGTTTGTGGATATGGATTCCCTTAAAACATAATGCTTTACATCTATGGTTGTCTCTTATGGATTTAAAATTTCTCCAAGGGACTGGCACCATTTAACATAATTTTTGTTTTATAATATGATATCTTTAAACTAATTTCATTGTCTATTTTTCCTATTAGTTTAATATTTATATGTCTGGAGTCAAAATAATTAGTTATAACACTTTTTACATTAAATTAATATAAATGTTGCATTTGGTTTATCAATAACATTATATGTCTATTTGGTGGATACCAAATCAGTGTTTATTGAATTAACTTTACTTAAACATCTATTGAGTGAAGGCATATTGACTTCCTGTGTTAGATAGCTTCTGGCATGGCCCCAGTGACTTCCCCCTATCAATATTCATGTCTGTGTTCTCCTTCTTTAAGTGTGGGCTAGATCTATTTAACTTGCTTGTAATCAGTAGACTATAACCAAAAACATACACTATCCCTTCCATGACTAGACCACAAAGACTGTAGCTTTCTTGCTACTCTGTCCTCTCTCTCTCTTGCTTGAACCATCTTGTGCCTTCTTGGTTGGTTGATCAGATAAATCACATTAGCATGTTTGAGATGCCCTATGGATGGGTCCATGTGGCTAAGAAGAGAGAGATAGATAACTTCTGTGAGCATCTGGGACACCAATCTAACAACCCACAAGAAACCAAATTCCACCAACAAACACAAAAGTCAGAAAAAGACAGATACTTCCAAGAAATTTCTGAGTTGACATTCATTGGTAAGAGACCCATAGTCAGTAAATTCAGCTAAGTTGTACTCATATCCCTGGTGAGAAGCACCTCTGAATAATAACTGTTGTTAACAGTTATTATTAATTTGGGGATTATTTGTTACTCAGTACTAAATAATATGCTTAGTGAATATTATGATAAGGGATATAATGAATGAGGCAGGGACATTGCTCTCAAGAGGCTTATAGACCTTGAGAGAAGGTAAGTCACAATATTGTCATTTCTAATTTTAGAAAGAACAAACAATTCTAAATGGCAAATTGATAGCACTAATATCACTTAAACAAGTTATTTTTTAAATTGAATATTTTACATGATTTTGTTTTTAACTTAAATTTTAATCTCATTACACTTTGTACAAATAGATGTATTCTAACATGTGCTCTGATGATTTAAAGTTTGTGCACTATCCTATATAATCTATATAATAAAAGGCTAATATGCGAATAGACCTAATGGCAGAACAATCGGAACAACAGAACAATCGAACAATGGGTTGCTATGATGTATACCTACCACCAGGGGGCATGTGAAAAACACAGCAGGCATTGGCTGTGACAGGATGGTGGAGCAGGTGAGGGGGGTGTGCCAGACCAAGGCAGTGTGCTGGTAGCTGTCATCAGGGTGAGCCTCTTGTGGTAACTGAAAATTCTTTGTGCCTGCACACTGTGGTCTCGCCCAGCACTTGCACCTACTGCTAGTGCCAGTCCTGCTCCCACCCACTGCCAGCACCAGAGATTCTGCTTGCACTCACTGCAGGTGCCTAGTGCCAACCCCAATCACTCAGCACCATCAGTGGGTGTGTGTGGCACCTGCCGGTCCTCATTGCCCCTGAGGACTTTTCCACCTCCCCCTGCTCCTGAGGGGTGATCCGGGCAGGAGCTGCTGTGCCTTCAGCAGGTGTGAGCTGGGCTGGCACCATCAGTATGTGGGAGCTACAGCAGTGGGAGCAGGGCTGCTGGCATACAGGAGTCCAGGGGTCCCTGCAGGAGGGGCTGGGGAGGGTTGTGAAGGATGGGCTGAGACCCACCCCTGTGCCTACCACAGCCTCACAGCCTCACAGCCCATAGTTCCTTTCAAGGTGCATGGATTCATGCACTGGTCCCTAGTTTTATTATAATCTTTAACAATATCTATCTATCCTTGCATCTTCATCATCTCTCTATATTTATAAATTTAAATATAGAATACTTTAAATTTATATTTGAGCCTATCAGTCTAATCATTTTAAAAGCATCTTCTGGAATTAGTATACAACAGACATTACATTGTTGATAAATAATTACTGAATATCCAAGTAAAATTATGAAACTGTTCATAATTGAGATAAACATGTCTCATTTGTAAAGTGTTTTGCACAGTAGTAAGATTAGGGGCAGATGAGATGAGAAGTTAGCTTATTTTGGTAAAAATTGGAGAAATTGGAGTATGGTACGAATCCCCTTGTGTTATCTGATGCGGTGCTTTTTCTCAGGCAAACTGTCCATGAATGGCTACATATTGGAAAAAACATGAAGATTGGCAAAGTTAAAACCGCTGTGCTCCCTGTCCCCTGCAGAATTCCAGGGCCACTGAATAGTCTAGAATGAACACGAGGACTTCCTAGTAACTTTTTCATTCTTACCTTTCCAAAAACAATTCACTGGTGAAATATTCCAGGACCTATAAAAGCATCTTTACTTAGGAAATACATCTCAAGATCTTTTAGGTGGATTGTTGATTTATATCCTAAACTCCAAATGGAGTATTAATGTTCACTCATGTACGTCTCTTCTTGTACAAAAAAATACTCTGTTATCGACTCAATTGTACAAACTGTAAATCCCTGTGCTTTTGTCCACTGTAACCAATAAATCACTGTCCAAGATCTGTTTTACTACTTACTATGTTGATAGTCACTTCAGACTTCTCCACTTCTGTACAGATCTGCTTCCATTGCTATAGCTGGGCCAGTAAACTCCTTCCCTGGCTGCTGCGGTGTCTTCCTAAATACCCTGCTTTCTTCTAACCTTCCTGCCACTCCTGGCCACTCTCCAAATGCCCTTCATGTGGTCATTGTAATGACCATCTCAATCATGTCATCTTTTCTTAAAATTCTTCAATGGCTACTCATTACTCAAATGATAAAGTCAACATTAATTAGTTTATGCATAGGACTGTCCCTGCTATGAGCTTCACATTTTCACACATCTTAATTATGCATTGTCATAAATTTCCATTAATTAAACTCTTTCTAGTGCACTCAGCTCTTCATTTCCACTGCCAGCAGCACACAGAGAACCAAAGTTTCTTCCCTGAAGTTGTTTTCTGTGTGTTCCCTCTTCCCTCCACCCTTTCTAGCATTTTCAATAATCCTCCATGCACTTTAAAGACAGCCATTAGCAGGTGTCTGCATTGTGACTTTGCAAGGCCAGACCTCAGGTGTAAAATAAAGGTTAAGTCCCCTTCGTCCCCCAGAACAGTGCAGTTTCAGGGCAATGAATGTCCCATTCTTCCTGATTTCATGCCTGGTAAGTTTACTTATATGTTAAGTCTCACTTTAAAAGTGTTGCATCTCCTAGTAATTTAACTTGACCTCTTCAGGCAGAAGTGACTGTTCTTTGCTAAATGCATCTAGAACACACATATTACTTTAAATGCATCTAGAACACACATTTGGAATATTGTATTTTATATGTTTGCAATGTCTATATTCCACCAGCCTGTAAACTTCATCAAGTTAGGATTTTTCCTCTTTGGTTTTTAATTCTGTCTACTATATATAATTGAGCACATGTTATCTAGTTAATAATATCCATTGAATTAAGTATCTTAGTTCCAATCCTCTGAAATCTATTACTACACTTGCAAGTTGTTTTCTTCAATTCTTAGGTCATTTAAAAAATAGTGTTCTATGCTAATGTATCCAAAACCAAGGTTTGGCTTCCTGATGCCACAAAAGCCAAACTCATGAGACAGATGCTGGTGAGAAAGGAAGAGGTTTATTCAAGTGTCAGCCACCTGAGAAGATGGGAGACTCTTGCAATGTCAATCTCTTCACCTCAATCCAGGCAGAGGTTTTTATAAGGAGGGAGCTGGAAAGTAGAACAAATGGTTCAAAGGGAGAATCCTAAAAAGTTTTCTATGTGCAGGCCAGCACGGTCCATTCCAATAAGGATCTCAAAACTGGTCAAGTGATGGTCTGCTGTGCATCTTCCTGGTCTTTGTTATCCAAGTTCTGTATCATTCTGGTTTTACAGTTGAAGGTCAGAAAATTTCCTGGAACTAAGATGACTCAAGTTCAGAGTCTGTATTTTCTGAAGTTAGTTTCATGGCCAGCCTGCCTCCTGGTCATACTCCCAGAGAAACTCTGGTCAAGGGGACAGTTTGCATACTACACTTTCATTATATAGGTTGGTTGCTTATCCTCAAGTGACATATTATTCAGAGTTAGTATTTATAGAAGCAATGCCAATATAATGGTGGGAATACCAATGGGTACAATCTCTATTATAAAAACCCCGTGGCTGTGACGCGTCACGCTGTAATGACCAATGCAAAAAGGCACCTGTTGAACGTCATACGATTTTTTCATGGAACAAGTAAGTTTTGCTCTGTTCAATTCTCATCTTCCAGTGAAGGTCAATATAAGTAATCCTGAAAAGGAAAGGTTAGGGCAGGAAATTATTCTTATCTCAGTCCACAACTGTCTTCAACGTGGGTGGAGCTGTGTGTATTAGAAGGCGCGCCAGGGTGGGTGGGGACTTGACACTGAATCCCGCAGTCCGCGGTGTCTGGGTCTCATGTCGCCTGATGGGCTTCTAGTAATTTGATAAAAGCAGTGCCTTATTAATGAAGTCAATGGTGATGTACAACCACACTGTACTCAGGGTCAAAGGATGCTAAATTTGAATGGAAGCAAAGGTCTTCTAGCTGAACTTTTCAGTTGAAAGGAAACTTTATAAAATACATAGGATGGGAAAATGAGGCTTATGAGCTGTATCTTGGGCCTCCCAGGGTAATCAAAGTTTTCTTTACTAGAAAATTCACTTCTTTATGTTCATGTGTTTCTCTCTTCAGACAAAAAACAACCACACACACACACACACACACACACACACACACACACACACACACACACAACAAAAAAACCCCACACTATTTATGTGAACCACCATCATTGCATAATTAGTAAGTGCCAACTATGTAAATCAAGGTTTGCTTTTCTGTCCATTGCAGACTTAAGACAATTTTAATTTCAAGAAATAGAAAACTCAATTCAAACTTATTTAAACAACAGAGGGAATGTATTGACTCATATAATTAAATTTCCTAGATTCAGTTTACTTAAGGCTCTGGCATGGTTTGTTTAAAATTCTCTAAGCTTGTGATCCCCCATATCAAGTTCTTCTTCAAATAGGCTTCCTCCACTTTAGCAACTGGCTCCAACAATCACAGGTCTCCAATGAACAGAGCCTCTTGTGCAGAGTGAGCTTTGCATTGCATGAACCATGTCTAGACTTAATCCCTTCAGCCAGGGAGATACCATGTTTTAACTATTTCAGGTTTGGTTTGCCGGGTTCCATCATTGTGGTTAAAAAAAAAGGGGGATTTTATTCACTGGTTTATCACCCAAACATCGTAATTCTTGGCACACAGAGAAATGGTGGGGTGAATATGGAATGAGAACTACATGAAACAGTATGAACTATCAGGGAAATACTAACCTAATTCACTTTTTTAAAATTACTGCTTTTTACAAAGCAGATAACAAACATCTCAAAAGAATTATCCATGTATACAAGTCTCAGTTCTCTTCTTCCATGGTTTTACAAACCCACTCCAACACAACTATTGCCCCACACTCTCTAAGATAGTAACGACCTATACCTTTCTGAGCTCAATGGCCAGTTTGTATTTCACATCCCACTCGACCTGTGTAAACATTTGATCTGGTTGAACTCTTCTTTCATGAGATTTTTCTTTATTTGACTTTCAGACATTATAATCTGTGTTTCTTTTATTTATTTTTCCTGAAAATTCATTGTAAATTTCTTCTCATTTTTCTCTTATCCTTATGTCTAAGAATTGTTAGTACAAAATACCTTAGAATTTAGTTGTTGTTGTTGTTGTTGTTGCTTTTTTGTTGACACTAGTTTCTTGATGACCAAATAAAATTTCATGGCTCTAAAGATCATCTACATGAAGAAAATTTCTAAATAGTTATATCATTAATTTTGTATTCTCACATTAACTGTAGATTTTCATATGTAATTACCTATGAGATATGTCCACTTGACCAAGTGGAATCTCAAACTTAATATCGTTTCCTCCAAGTTCACCTTTGATACCTCAATCAGAAACTTGTTGGATATTCCCTATCAAAATAATATTGCTAATTATTTGTGATAATATTTAGTGGAAACATTATTGATTTCTTTATGTGTATTAAGGCCAGATATAGAACTTCCAAATTCCATTTTTGATTCATAAATAAGTTGCCTAACATTTTTTTTGTCCACTGTCTGAGTGAAAATAATGTTTTTCAGTAAATTTTGATTAATGCTCTTCTTTACCCCAGACCCTGCACACACCTCGTAGTATCTAACAAGAGTGGAATCAGGGCTAAAAATGATTAATGAGGAATTTGAGAGGTTAATAAAAATGTGCTCTAGAAATCAGTTCCATAAAAAAAGTTGTAAATTGTTTATATTTTAGTTTTTCAAAATTGTATTCATGAAATCATTAAAACAAACTGCTTCAGCAGTTCCCATCATTAATTGAAAATGTCAGGGAGCTATGTTTTAATGCTTGGTCCCATTCCCCAAATCATGCAATCATCGTGTTTGGCTCCTAGTATGCTTGTGTAATTGTTTCTGTTAAAAGCCCACGGTGTGCACTTCACACAGTTAAAGGACAGAGATGGATGGCACTAAGCAGCCATTCACAGTAATTAGACAGTGTCACTTGCAACATGTCACCTACACTGTTGCAGAAATTGGGGCTCTGGGTGCACAACCTACTCCTCACCCCTTGTAGGAAAATTACCTGGATCCTCAGAATGTATTGTGTTCTCTATACTATCATGTGATTTTAATTTCCCATGAAAGCATGATGAATGTGTTGTATATAAATTCCAGGTTCTTCTAGTAAATGCAGGCACAGCCATTAATTAAAGTGACCATGCCAGTCTATAAAGTATAGCTGCAACCAAACTGGCAGATGTTATGTGATTTATTTCTCTCTGCTCCAGAATTCAACAGGAAATATAATTAAACTTGTCTTCACTACATCTGTGAATTGTGTACCTTCTTTATAACTGAAGAACACACACACATACCCACACATTGTTTGTTGTTATTGATGCTATTTATACTGAAAATATCTGCCAGCTTTTTAATTATTGGAAATCAGATACTATTTAACACTAAGGAAGAAAATAGTGCATTTCAGCTCTCTGACATTTATTCCACCCTTAAATGCCCTATAGTAATTCTAGTACAAATGAACTGTATTAAATGTTGGCCAAGAAATTATGACACTATATAATTATATAGGGGTTATTTTTACTTTTTTTCTATGCAAAGTGATAGCTTTTTAATTATTTCTTTGGGAGTGAGGCAGAATGATTTGATGGTGCTGGAAGTCCTAAACCAACTGCAGTGCTGTATTATTCTCCCCAAATAGACTGAATGTGAGTCTGGGATAATTTTTGGATGGCGTCCAAATTTAAAAATGAATACTTAATCCTAATTATCTTGGATGAGAGCTCTATATCCCACAGGGGAGAACTGCTAAGTACCTTTCCTTAATGGAACAAATTGTTTATGCATAACTTACCTAACAACTAAAATATAAAATCAGTATTTATTATAATACTTCTGGGGTCACCTCACATTAGCTGAGGCACTAGGTTCAATTCTACAAACTCTTGTACTAGAGTCAATTTACTGTCACGAATGGTCAATTCCCTCAAATTGTCAATCCTAGATAACAGGTGGATCAATAATTAATGGCACAAAATCTATCTGACTGACAGCTTTATAGAGTTTTTGTGATTATGTTAAATAAATTATCATCAGCTTCCATTTCTATTTGTATCTATTCATTTAGAATGATAGATGCCTCTCTTAACTCTATGGTTTTATTTTTATAATTCAGTTTTATTTATTCATTTTCTATAAGTTTGAAGAATCTGGCAACTCCTTATTCTGACAACTTGGGCAGTTGGTAGTTAATATCCCCATGTCTTATTCAGTGTGGGCTGCTATACAGACAATGGCTTGCACTGTAGTCTTGGTTAGAATCTCTGATATCTTTTCTAAATGAGAAAATCTCCAAACCCTTCTAATACCTCATAAAGGATATTGGCACAGTGATTAATAATCTTCTTAATAAACTTCATGAAGGGCTGAAATTCTGTATTGAAACAGCTCACTTAGTACATGCCTGTCACAGACCCACTATAAACTAGGGCATGTTCTAGGCTGGGGTGACATCAGTGGATTTAATGGCACAAAGCATTAGCCACTTGCAGTTTAAATTCTTCTGGGATTTTATAACTAATCAAATGAGTAAGGAAAATATGCAGCAGGTTAGATGATGACAATTGCTGTAGGGAACACAAGTGAGAAAGGGGTGATGGATGTTGCAGCAAGGAGAAATGTAATTTGAGCTGCCTTATTCAGGACAGGCCTCATTGGGAGACTGGAATGGAAGCCAAGGCCAGAAAAAGATAAAGGGGCATGCTGGGTGTTGATCTGGAGTGAGGAAATTCAAGAGAGAGAGAGCAGTAAGTACAGTACTAAGTGGAAAGGGGTAAGGGATGTATTTAAGTTAGCAGTAGAGAGTGAGTTAGAATAAGGAGTTGATTGGCAAGCAGCTTTTCAGCCATTGTGTGACCTTGTTTGACCTTCAAAATTCTTGGAAGAATTTGATAAGAAGAATGATACACTCTCATTCACATTTTATAAGTGGATGAAAGTAGCTTCTGTGTTGAAACATATTTAAGGAAGAAAGGTTGGGATTATAGAGATATTTACTAGGCCACTGGAATAATCCTCTGTTACAGAGGACAGTGACTTACATCACTGCAGGCTTAAAAGGAATTAAAGTGACCCTGGCTAGTGTTGCTAAGTGATTAGATGTCAGCCTGTGGACGAAAGGCCACTGGATTCAATTCCCAGTCAAGGACATATACCTGGGTCACAGGTTCAATCCTTGATCCTGGTTGGGATAGATGCAGTAGCCAATCAATCAGGTATCTCTCTCACATCAATGTTTTTTTCTCTTGCTTGCCACTCACTCACTCACTTCCACTCTCTCTAAAAATCAGTGGAAAAAATATCCTTAGGTGAGGATTAATAAAAATAAATAAGGAATTAAAATTTTATTTATTTTTTATTTTAATTTTAAAAATAACATTGTGTATGATTAATGTATACAACACAGTAATTATATATATTACACAAACACACACACACACACACGCACACACACACACACTAGAGGCTCAGTGCACAAAATTCATGCACAGGGGTTGGGGGAGGGTGTCCCTCAGCCCAGCCTGTACCCTCTCCAATCTGGGACCCCTAAAGGGATGTCTGACTGCCCATAAATGGAATACTAGCTCCAAACTGCTCACCTGCTGGCTACCCTGATTGCCCCTAACCGCATCTGCCTGCCAGCCTGATCACCCCCTAACCACTACCCTACCTCTCTAATTGATGTCTATCTGCTCCTCTGCCAGCCTGTTTGCCCCCAACTTTCCTCCTCTGCCAGCCTGATCACCCCTAACTGCCCTCCCCTGCTGGCCTGATGGCCCACAACTGCCCTCCCTTGCAGGCCTGGAACCTCCCACTGTCCTCCCCTGCTGGCCATCTTGTGGTGGCCATCTTGTGTAGACTTGGGGGCAGAATCTTTGACCACATGGGGTAGCCCTCTTGTGTGTTGGAGTGATGGTCAATCTGCATATTACTCTTTTATTAGGTAAGATATATATACTTATCATATGTAAAATTCACACATCCCTCACCTCACATAGTTAATTTTTTTTATGTGTGAGAACTTTTAAAATATACCTTCTTAGGAACTTCACATCCATGCTGTACATTCCATCCCCAGGACATACTTATCTTCTACCTGGAAGTTTGTACCCATAGGTGACCTTCACTCATTTCCCCCACACCCTGCCCTAGCAACCACGAATCTCTCCTCCATTTCTCTCCTCCAATACCTTCCCTGTGGATTAGGCTGTATTTTCAGTGCAGAGACAACAGCATTGCTCTCAGAGTGGATGGTGGTGTAATAAGAATCCAGTGGGACTACAATAGCTAGGATTGAGTAATTGAAATAATGGTGTTGTCATCACAGACTGCAGGACGGACTGATCAGTGCTGGGGGGAGATCAGAATATTTCTCAGACAAGGATGAGTTAAAAGTTACAGTTAGAAATTCAAATGAAGGTGTCAGGAGGCAGTTAGCTATGCATAAGACTGTAATTTACAGAATCAAATATTTATGGATGTCTTTTCAACATAGTGTTCTGGGACTGAGAATCACAAAGGAGACTGAGAAGTAGTCAGGATCATTGGATTAAAAACAAAACAAAACAAAAAACAACTACCCTTCTACCCCCATCAGGAGATTCCATTGACCAGGAATCTGCATGAAGATAATATTTCATGGAGAGATATTGATTAACCATATGCTGCTGAAGACCCCAGAAGATAAAGAATGGCAATGGCCAATTTGATTCACCAAAGAGATCAGCACTGGCTTGAGAAGACCTTTCCAGTGGAGAGCTGATGGCCCAGCCCCATTCTCAGCTCTCCAGGTAGCATGCTTGGGAAAGAAGTGAGTGCAGAGACCTCTTTCAGGACTGTTGCAATAAGCCAAGAAGATATACAGAGCAACAGCACACAGCACAAGAGAGTCAATAGAACATCCTATAATAAAGAGCTAATGCAAATGGTCATCGTGTCTTCATGCCCTCATGCCCTGGTGCCCTTCTGCTGGGAGCAGGGGACCTGAGGCCTGGCTGGAAGACCTGAGGCCTGGCAGGGGCACCTGGGGTCACAAACCTGCTTCAGAGCCGGGGCTAGGGGACCTGTGGCAGCACCCTCACCCAATGCCCAGACCTGGGGACCTGAGGCCGTGTTCCCCACCCAGCAGGGCTTAATGGTCATGGGGCTGGCTGGGTCTGGGTCTTGTGTGATTTTGAGGTGCTTGCAAAAGGGCAGGAACTTGACTCTGGGTCCCACAGCACACCCCGGACTCTGACAGGAGGGATATTTTCATATACATTTTACTAATTTTCTTTCATCTCTGTCACCTCTATTATAGATAAAGGGCAAATAGCATTATTAAAATATTTCCTTCTCTTTTAATGTGCATGAATTTTGTGCACCAGGCCACTAGTTCCTTTATAATAGACATAAACATATCACCATTTTTTGCTGTAGGGAAGGGTCCAGAAATAGGACAAGTAATGATGGAAGTGAAAAAGTACAATTATTGGGGAGAACCAAGATGGCGGCATAGGTAAAACACCTATCTTGTCGTCATACTCAACAATTTTAATATTACAACTTAACGAAAGAACAAACACCTTCCAGAATCACCAGAAAGCTCGCTGAGTGAAAATTCCACAAATAAAAGTGAAGATAAGACACTGTGACTCAAAGGAGCGGCCGCGGACAGCCTTGAAAGATTTGCGCGGAGAGAGGTTTGGAGCGAGTGCCAGCGGAGAGGGTGGGCCGCTGAAAACCGGCCAGTTTTCTCGAACTGGGAGACAAAGATGTCCCACTGGACTGATTCTCCAGCTTTGGGCGAAGTCCAGGGAACCCACTCTCACACGGGGTGAAAACTGAACAGTGGGAGGGCACACCGAAACTCGGGCGCTGCAGGGGTCTGCCGGCTTTTGGAGAAGGAAGCTTGCATGAACAGCTCGGCTGCGTGACCGCGCAGAGAGCGCTCTGCGACTCGCTCTCTCATTCGGAAAACCATCAGACTGCTTTGTTTTACGACCCTGGGTGAGACATTGGGAGTACAGACTCATTTGGGGAGAGTCTGAATTCCCCCGCAGACAGTGGAGCTCCATAGCGGCTTTCTCTCAGAGGTGCTGGAAGCCATTTCCCCCAGCACAGAGTCCCTGGGGCCGCATAGGGTGGAGCTAACGCTGTCTGCTTGGCCCGGAGACTCTGCTCATCCAACCTGAGCACAGCTGAGCTTCACAGACAATTGACCTGGAGGTCAGCCCCTCCAAGTGCTAACAACGAGTAACCTGAGCTTAACTTCAGCAAGACTGTGCAACCCATATCCACCTCAGGTAACCTGTCCCTACTAAGAAGTCTACCACACAAAGCTAATTGACCAAGTCAGGGAAGCAGCACCATGCAGAGACATGGAAAGAAATCAGATGTGAAAAAATGGAGGGAAAAAAACGACTAGACATGAAATTCAAAACCACGGTTATAGGGTTTTTCAAGAGGCTCCAACAAAAGGTCGAGGCCTATAAGGAAATAAGCGAGACTGCAAAGGAAATTATCAAGACCAACATGGAAATGAAGGAGACTCTCAAGGATATAAAGGAGACTCTCAAGGATATGAAAAAGGACCAACCAGAAATTAAGCACACACTGACTGAAATAAAAAATATTATACAAAGACCTAAAAGTGCTCTGGAGCACCCCAAGAACCAAGTTAAAGATTTGAAATACAAAGAGGTAAAATCCACTCAGCTGAAAAAGCAAGAAACCAAAAGAATCCAAAAAATTGAAGATAGTGTAAGGGGCCTCTGGGACAACCTCAAGCATACCAACATCAGAATTATAGGGGTGCCAGAAAAAGCGAGAGGCCAAGACAATGAAAACCTATTTGAAGAAATAGTGACCGAAAACTTCCCACACCTGGTGAAAGAAATTGACTTAGGAGTCCAAGAAGCGCACCGAACCCCTACATATAGGAACCCTAAGAGGACCACACCAAGGCACATCATAATTAAAATGCCAAGAGCAAAAGACAAAGAGAGAATATTAAAAGCAGCAAGAGAGAACCAGTTAGTTACCTATAAGGGAGCACCCATACGATTGTCAGCAGATTTCTCAACAGAAACGATGCAGGCCAGACGGGAGTGGCAAGAAATATTCAAAGTGATGAACAGCGAGAATCTACAACCAAAATTACTCTATCCAGCAAAGCTATCATGCAGAATTGAAGGTCAGATGAAGTGCTTCGCAGATAAGAAAAAGCTAAAGGAGTTCATCACCACCAAACCAATATTATATGAAATGCTGAAAGATATTCTTTAAGAAGTGGAAGAAGAAAAAGATAAAAGTGTAAATTAGGAACAACAAATACACATCTATCAACAAATGAATCTAAAAATCAAGTGAATTAATAAGCTGATGAACAGGATAAACTGGTGAATGTAACAGAATCACGGACATAGAGAGGGAATGGACTGACAGCTCTTGGGGAGAAAGGGGGTGTGGGAAGTGCAGCAAGAGACTGGACAAAAATCATGCAACTATGGGAGAGGACAGTGGAGGGGCATGAGGGCGGAGGGTGGGATGGGTACCAGGTGGAGGGGAACTATGGGGAGGGGGAAGGGAACAATGTAATTAATAAACTGAATAATAAAGATTTTAAAAAAAGTACAATTATTGTAGTGATTTCATTGTAATGCGAGGAGGGATCTAGTATACAATTACAATGTGTGTTTTTTTTTGCATGAAACATAATTGTTTCACACATAGTGAAAGAGACTGTGTAGAATGTATATGTACTAACATAGACATCCTGAAGATGTATTTCTTAAAGTCTGTGGAAATTATTTTGAATCCTCTGTTTTCTCAGTGAACTAAAAAAGATAACCATCAGCTGTGATTAAAGAGGAAAAAGTGCTCTTGCCCAGTGGCTCCCAGTGTCACCTGGTGCATGGAAGGGCCATGGGTTCAATTCCTGGTCTAGACACATGCTTAGGTTGCTGATTCAAACCTTAGTTCACCTGTCTTTGTGCCACTCACAAAAACACTGTAATTTCCCATGAAAGATGCCCAGTAAATTTTGTTGAGTGAATGAGCGAGAAGAAATGTTCTTAACTTATTTTACAATTTAATTTCAGTACTTTCTTAGGAAGTATTTATTCTCCCATTCACAGTGTGTAATTTTAGTATCTCAGGATCTGCTCCTACTAATATGAAACAAACCTTTCACCAAGAAAATTGCTTCAATAGATCAAACAATTTTTGAACCAGTTCATTGCAAGCTATTAGATTCCAGAAAATGGGGTTTTACTTCAGTCATATTTATTGTGTTATTTTGAGGTAGATAAAAGTCAGTGGACTCTAGTAGAAAAATTGAATAATGAAGAACTTTCAGATCTGAAATTCTATTGTAGATGTTGCCTTTTGTTTTCTGTCTCACACATAACAAACAGCATTCTCTCAATGCTCAGATAAAATTGTTAATGTAGTGAAGGCAATTGCCTTGGGTATACATTGCTTAAAGTGTTCTCACAAATGAAAAAAATCAAATATAAAATAAGGAAAAATAATTGAGGGAGATGTAATTTGCTTCTAGAAATACCCAGTCTATTTCATGTAGAAAAAAAAAGAACTATTACACCATAACTATGTTAAGCAATTTGAAAAAAAAATATTGGAGAACTGCTTTTGCATAAACATTCATAGTCTTTTCAAAAAATTAGTCTTAACTATAGTTGGCATGTAATGTTATATTAGTTCCAAGTGCACAACCTAGTGATTCTTCGCACATCTTACGAAGTAACCACCATAATATGTCTAGTATCCATCTGTCACTGTATAAAGCTTTTACAATATTATTGACTCTATTTTCTGTTCTTCCCATCTCCATGACTTAGTTGATAGCTGGCAGTTTGTCCTTTATTAATGGGTTTGTTTCATTATAATTTTTAATGTATTTTTTATTGATTTTGGAGAAAGGAAGGGAAAGGGAAAGAAAAATGGAAACACTGATGAGAGAGAAACATTGATCTGGTGCCTCCTGAACATACCCTCCTGGGATCAGCCCAACTGGGCACTTGCCCTGACCAGGAATGAAGCAGGTATTCTCCTAGTGCACAGGACACACTCAACCTATTTAGTCACACCAGCCAGGCACTCATTTTAGAATTCATCAGAAGTTACATTTTGGAGTAAAATTCATGACAGGAAATTTTAGTAACATTCTCAACCATCAATATTCCTCCCTAAAAACTGCCATGGGTCAAAGGGAAATGCTACCTTTCCAATTTTATGAGAGTGCTATGTAGAGGGACTCATGAACAAGCTTCCCATTGTGATATGAGGGAGATTAGATTTGTCAACAATAAACACAGCCTGCTATTCAATACCGTAGTTGAATATGATTGTATTATTATTTTGAAATACATTTCTGTCTTTGTGTATATTTCTTTTGTTTTCATTACCAAAGACTTCGTGTTGCTCAAATGGCCTTGAAGCATGGCCCTTTATATCTGTGCGCACAGGCCTTTGGAGACTCCAAGTGCATCAAGCTGCGCAGAGAAGGAAACAAGCTCCTACTCGCACGCACCGCTCTATTTTCAAGGGTGACCAGATAAAACAAGTGTGATCTTCCATCTTTACTTTTAAAAATGAGCCAGGATTGAAACATTTATATCTAACCCATTCCCTAGGAGAGACCTTGCTGATAACAGGGTTTTAAAAGATTGATGCTCAGAATAAAAACAATTTTGACCTTCAACTCCTAACTTCACAATGCATTTGAAAAGGAGTCTGACATTTCAATAAGAACCTTAAAAACTATATCTAACATATAAAATATGTTGACTGGGTATGTTTTCTTATTCCAATAACAAAATTGGATAGGAATTAGGTATGTTTAATATCTGCAGTTACTGCCGAAACCCGTGTGGCTCAGCGGATAGAGCATCGGCCTGCAGACTGAAGGGCCCGGTTCGATTCCGGTCAAGGGCATGTACCGTGGCTGTGGACACATCCCCAGTAGGGAATGTGCAGGAGGCAGCTGATCGATGTTTCTCTCTCAGGGATGTTTCTGACTTTCTGTCCCTCTCCCTTCCTCTGTAAAAAATCAATAAAATATATTTAAAAAAATATCTGCAGTTACTGTTTAGTTAAATAAAAAGTGTGGCTCAGGCAGGAGCAGGCAGCCAGGTTGTGAGGACACAATGAAGCATCCCTTGAGCTCTGAGCTGGGAGAGCTGTAGCCTGCTGAGAAATGACGCAAGGCAAAGCCCCATGGTGGGAGGTAGCCTCAGAGAGGGCCCGACTCCTGTGGAAGAAATGTTTTGGGCAAATTCCAGGTCTTTAACACCCAAAGATAAACTGGAATATAAAATGAACTGAAATGTAATGTGTACCTGGACTGGAAAAAACTGTGATCATGGTTTCTTTAATTTAGCCCAACTTTTAATTAACCTTCTATTATGTATGGGAAAAAAAACACAATTGTTTATGTGAAATAATCATTTTCAAACACATTTTGTTAGATATAGAAAAATATAACTTTGTACAATTGCTAGTGTTTCCCAAGCTTGTTTTTCAAGAATCAGAGATCCACTTAATTATAATACATAGCAACTATGACCAACCATGTCTTGAAGGTCAAGATAAATGCTCAATGTGAAAGATGGTACAGGTTATTAATTCCTAATTTGAGCTGTCAAGCAAGGCCAAGGTCTGTCTTTTACTGCTGTCCCTGATAGCTCACTTGACTACACCCATTGGAAACAGGTCAATTTAGGTGACTGCCAAGATGGTGATCCCCATGTAAGGACTTGCCAAATGTCAAGCATTGATTAAATGAATGGCTAGAGAGTTCCCTGGGAATCAACAGTTATGTTTTTTCATCAGATGAAACAGCCACGTTCAACTCAAGGTAGAGAATCTATGAGCTTGGCATGGCCTGCAAGCACTGCTTGGCAAGAAAACTTTGCAAAACAGATCAGAGCTATAACTGTGCCAATGTTATTCTCTCTAAAATTTGAGTTGGAAATATGGGAGAGTTGTACAGCTAATAGTGGAGATGGCACTGGGCAGAAACAAAGGTGTTGATTCTGAGAAAGCCGCTACAATCCAGCTGTGACTAAGCTAATACATGCTGATGACAGGTTGAGAATACAATCTAGGCTTTGGATCTTATTAAGAAATAGGTTGTCTTTTAGCTGCGGTGCTATCTTCCTGTCTCTACAAGTTTCTTAAAATCCCCACTGCCAATAAAACCCAGACAGTAGGTTGTTAGAGTATTCCTTTTTCATAGCATTTATTCTTGCCTTCCTTATCTTCCATTACTGTTTTTAGAACGCACTTTAATACTGAAGAACCTGCAAGTTCATTCACTAACATTTTGTAATCTTGCGTACCATAATTCTTCAGGCCAGAAAGATTAGTCATACAAAGAAAATATACTACCTCAAAGATATAAGCATGGCATCTGCCATATATGCCCCCCCATATGCCAATTGCATTTCATTAAACAATAGACACTGCAATGTCTATTTAAATTTATACATTTACATCTTAACAAAGAAAGGTTTTAATGATTAAACTGCTCCTGTTTTCCATCCCATGTGATTTCACTTTCTTTCCAATCTGAGGAGAAACAAAGACTAACCTGCACTGAAGCTGATTGGATGATTCAAAGAAACATACTATGTTTAGGGCCTAAAAGTGGATCATATTAGCCAACTTTGAGATATCTGAGAATGCAGAAAGAACTGGAGTATCCCCTGAGCACTAACCATGGAGTGCAATCAAAATGATCGACTTTTGAATTCTAACACACATACATACCCACATGATTAGATTGAAGTAAATTCCATAATAGTTTAGGGAACAAAATTTTTCATAGTTGTAGAAAAGTCTTAAGCTTGTATTAATAACAATTTTTTTTAAAATTTGTCTGTCATCTCTTCTGGACTGAATATTTGTGTCCCCCCAAATTTATATATTGAAATTCTAATCTCCCATGGGCTGGTATTGGGAAGAATTTAGGTCACGAGGGTGGAGCCCCATTTATGGGATTAGTGTTCTCATAAGAGACAGAGGAGCCCTCCTATCCCCCATCAAATGAGGGTATGGCCCTCTGCAAGCCAGGAAGAGAGCAAGAGAGCTCTCACACACACCAAATCTGCCAGCAGCTGGCCTTTGGCTCCCAAACCTCCCAAACGGAGAGAAATAAATGTTTGCTTTAAAGCCACTCTATCTATGACAATTTGTTACAGATACCCAAGCTGACAAAGCTGACATCATTTGAGCTATTTGGCACACAGTCCTGGCTCTTGGATTATAAAGGCTATGAAAGAAGCCATATAGAAGCTCTGGCTTCCCCAAGGAAATGTATAGGACTTCTGCTTCCCAATTACGTCAAAAAATTTCCATCTGCCCCTCCACAAATATTGTGCCTGATATATAAATGCAAAGTCCACACAGACCCCCTTTTCAGGCCATTCTTTCTCTTTACTCACGTTCTTTCTTGTGGGTAGTTGTCCAAAAGACCCCTACCTTCTACATATACATTCTGTTAAAAAAATGCAGAATAGCACTCAAGCAGAACTTTTCAGAACTGATCAAATGCCCTCAAATAATTTGTGTGTTTTATGGTACCAAGGTCCTGCTGAGGATGAGGTGACACATGCACATCTTGATGATGCTGAAGGCTTCACAGGGTACGTTCCTGTGGGAGAGATATCTTTGGGCTCTGCAGCTGTCTTGTGCTACAGCTCCCATGACCCCAGTAAATGAAAAATTATCCAGGTTTATTATAGTGAACTTTGATTGCTAATGTGATCATATGGGATTGTGGAATAATTTTATTTTTACACTTACATCCCTATTTTTTTTAAATCTGAAATGTTGAAATTCTGAGATTCATATTGAATTGAAATCTCCCCAGAGGGTCATTGTGTGGATGAAAGAAAATTGACTCATGAAACATTCTGATTCCTGGGTGTGAATCTGTGTTACCGGCCTATATAATCCATTGAAATGTAATGGTTTATATTTTAAATTCCTGAAAGTTCTTTCGAGAGTTTTAGGAGAAATAGACAAATAAGAATGTCTCTCTGTGAAAGAACACTATGTTTCAAAGTTCCTGACTGTTGTTAGATGTTGTCAGATTGGTTTGCTGCTCGGCATAAATGAGATTTCTGGAGTAGCTATCAGGGAAGAAATAGCAGTGTTAGCGAATTTTAAATCCACCAAGGAAAGGAACTGGATTTCACCCTCTCTTGTGTCATAAAATTCCTCCACAATGTGATAGGAAATGCAAATCTGACCCAGTTCAGTTCACTAAATGCACCTATTTAAAATGACTGTCTCTAATAGGAAATCAGTATACAAAATACACGAGAAAACAGTAGAATAAGAAAATGAAAAACAAAAAAGTACACTGAACAGGCAAACAGGAATAAAAACGGTAGTAAAAACTTTACCCATGTTTCTTCCTGATTAATCTGTGACTTTGGGTAACTGGTGACATTTTGGATCATGTTGGATTTGAAGCAATGGCTGGGTGAGTGCCTCCAGGTGACAGGCCCGCTGGCTTCAGGAAGTGTCCAATGTGGGCACCACATTGTGGAAGTAAACACCCTCCAGGGCCTGGCTCATTCTCTAAGGCACAGACCATCCCTCACCAACAGATTGAGAGTCAGGCCTTCTCTTAGACACTTGTCATGTTAACCTAGGGTCCCAGGGACTAATATAGAAAACTTAAGGAGCTTCATATGTGTCTGTATTGCAGTCCTGAGATTTTTGTAACTAAGTTATTCAAGGTTCAATACATTAAAGATAAGTTTGTGCCCAACTGAGACAAGTGGAACCCACACCCCATATAGTCTCAGAAACATATTTTCAAGAGTTCTGTGAGGTTTTATTTTTAATTGAAAGAAGTCCACATCTTGTTTGATTTGGGGTTAGCCTGGTCTTTATTAACTCCTAGAGGCCCTGTGCATGAAATTTATGCATGGGGGAGGGGTCCCTCACTCTGGCCTGCACCCTCTCACAATCCAGGACCACTCAGGGGATGTCCAACTGTCAGTTTAGTCCCAATCTTGCAAACTGGCAGTTGGACATCACTCTCACAATCTGAGACTGCTGGCTCTTAAACGCCTCTGCCTGTCTGCCTGATCACTGGGAACTGCTTGCCTGCCTGCTTGATTGCCCCTAACCACCTCTGTCTTGGCTCCTGCCACTATGGCTCCATCCAGAAGGACATTTGGAATGACTCCTGGAAGTTCGTTTGGCTGTCCAGTCTAATTAGCATATTATACTTTTATTACTACAGATTATTTTACAGTATGATTCAAGAATAAACTGCATGATGTTACCAATGGATCTAACCTATTTCTCCCTTTAATTTAATATCTACTGAGATGCAGTTTCCCCTTTCAGAAGACTCCAACTCTCTCTCCTCACCTCCTGGTTAATTGATAATTAATGGCTACCTCTCTCTCACATGTAAGGTAATGCAGGTATTCTTTAAGAAGCAACTGTTAAGCATGAAGAGGTGCTGCCTGAACACTCCAGCAGTGAGCAAACCATAAGGCCCTCCCTATTTTCAAAGTCAGGGAATATGATTCCTCCCCTCACCCCACTGGAAATGTGCTCAAAATGACATTTTCAAAATTATGTAACATGTACTGTATTGATGAAACATAACCAGGTTTCCCAGGATTATTAAGCATAAACTTAATTTTCAGGATACTAAGAGCACTTTATAAATATTTATGTGGTTGTAGCCCCATCTCGACAGGGAGCTGATCATTAGTTCATTCTGGAGGACCAATGAAGCTATACTGCCCACCCATTCCTCTGTCTTGTTCTGGTTTAGTTGTTTTCTCCCAAAGCTGCAGAGCGCTCCTGCTGACCCCATCTTTGGAGATGACACCTAGTGTCTCTGTGTAGGAAAGTAGGGCTTTGGGAGTTTGCTTACAATCTCTGTGTGAAACAGGCTCATTTATCTTTTAGCCTTTTGTTGTAGGGTTTATTGACTGTGATTTACAGTTTCCATTGAATTTATTTTCATCTGCCTACTGTCTCTGACATCATTTTGTTATTATTATTTTGTTAACCTCCCTTTCCCCAACTTCCTGGCAATTGCTTTTCCTCTATCTCATTTTATTCACTGTATAGAGTCCATATTTTTCTATGTATCAACTAATTTCAGGGCTAAGGATGACTGAATTTTTTAGCATAATCACCAGGAATATGGTATTCCTTCCTTTCTTTGTCAGGAAAAACATAGGGAATCTTTATTTTATGCTTATTACCATTTCTTTATGCTAATACTTTTTCACTGAATAGTTAGGAGCAAAACATAGATTTCTGAGATGGAGGTAGCCCTAAGGTGGAGGTGACGTTTCTGCTTTAGAGGCAGAAGATATATCATCACCACCAAATGTTTGCTTCAAATTCTTTCCACATACTTTGTACTGGAAAGTTCTGAGCTGGACTGAGGACTGCAGGAACTGACTCCCAGGGGCTTGTCTGTTTCTCCTCTCACCCCAACAGAGGTCCTCACAGAATCCTAACGCAGGTATTTTTTCTGTGCTTCATTCCTATCAATACCATACAGGCTAACAGCAAAATATCTGCAATCTCAAATCTTTTCTTATTGAGAAGTAAAGAATAATTTGAGGTTAAATAGAAAAAATATCTAAATTACTACTCTTTAACAAATTTATGTAAAACATGTAGGTCTAGGGAACAGCAGTATCCACATAAAATGAACCAGTTTACTGTTTAACTTTTGTATTAATTTGGATTATACTGTATTTCACAAAGGAACTATTCAAATGATCCATAGATTATAAACCCAAAATTCAATAGAAATTTGTTTGATAAAAGCTCTTACTTAAATGTTCAGTGGAGAGGACATATAAGCTTGGGTTGTGGGGTCAAGCAATTTGCTGCACAAGAAGCTAGTGACTCCCACAGCCCCAGAGGCCTCAATCTTAGGCCTCAATCTTAGTCTGTATGTGGAGCTACATAATCTGATGTTTTCAGCTCATTCCTGTATCTCACTGCTGAAAAGACCAAAGAAAAAGGAGGAGGTTAAAGACTTTAGAAGTCTAAAATTAGAGGATAAGTTATGTAGCTGTTTAGGTCCTATTGGAAAATAATCAGAACATCCAAATATTTTAAGACAGACACTTAAAAGGGACTATTTAATGGCAAATATAGAATTAAGGGAAGCACTAAGGCATGGTGAAGCCTCATTAACAGACTAGACAAAGCCACTGGGAATGTAAGTAGATTATTAAATATTTCCACTGTGACAAGCTCTCAGAAATCATTTCATGCACAGGAAGGAGGACACAGGTCTGTTGGGTAGCATTATTAATGCACTGTATGTAACTCTGATTCCCAGGGTTCCCTACCCATACAGCAGCATTTGTCAAAGTTGGTCTCACATTCTCTCTCTCAAAATTTTCCCTTAGCATACAAGTCTCCCCTTCTCCCTCCCCCTGCTCCCTCTCCCATGTTTTCCCTCCACAATACTGACAGCTCCTTCTTAGTCTCCTTTAGGGATTCCAAACACTATAGGTTTGAAAGCTCTAGGACTTAACCCCGAATCCTATTTCTTTGGGTGTTTAGCATATTAAGGTTACCATATCGAAAACTTAACTCCTGATATTCACCAACACCAAAACTGCTCCTCTCTTAGTGTTGTGGTTTCAATAAATAGAAGTTACATCTCTCTCTCACTGCAATACCACAAGTAACCACCAGTCTTGGTGTCTGACAGGGCACCACAGCCTCACAGTTCTGTCCTCATATTAAATGGCACATGAGTCAAATTCTTTAGCCTCAGTAACCCAACACTAAGTACATATTTTTTCTTTGGGTTGTCATTATGCTAGTATTTCAGTCCAAATTAAAAAATTATGCACACTGCTGTAATAAACACCCTAAAACACAGTTATTTAATGTCACATCATTTCTTGCACAAAGTTTGGTCGAGGTTGAAGGTTCTCCTGCCACGTGAAAACTATATCATGTATAAACAACAGCCCCCAAGTTCATTGTAAAGGGAAAAAGTGAAATGGACAAGCAGCTCAGCTCAGCTCATAGATTTTGGTTGGAACTAATCACATGGTCCCCATAGACCTGCCAGACTTGGAAAGCTTAGCCAGCAGGTTGACACCATGAGGTTTAGCAATCCTGCTACACTTTCTTGTAGCCTTTTACCCAGTTTCTCCCAAGTGCAATGCTTTTTATTTCTTGAGATGTTAAATTTATATAATACTGAAGAATCAAGTTGGAGTTAATTTTTTATCCACTGCTACAAGTAGATAGCTGATTTAATTGGTCCCTTTTGTTTTCAATTTTTTTTTACTTGTTTGAGTATACAATATTTTTGAAGCCTACAAATTGATAGCTAACATATTTCATCAAATTTTATATTATTGCAAACATGTAGTGCCTGATATACCTTTAATATTGACTTTTTCAATAATACTGCACTACATATACCATAATGGGTTTATAGCACTATAATTAATTAAAAATTATATCTTAATTAATATTTAAAAGTTCGGATCACAGATCAGCAGAAGAGTGGACCAGTGAGGTACAAGTGGGCAGTGGAGAGCTACAGGAAGGGGCAGAGCAGCAAGCTAAAAGGGAGGAGTGGGGGCTGGGGGAGATACAGGAAGGTGGGGCAGCGGGCAGAGAGCTACTGGAGGGCAGCAGTGAGCTACTGGAGCAGGAATTCATGTGCAGGGCTACTAGTTAGTAAATATTTGAACCAAATATCATAAAATGCAATAAACATTGATAAGTATTAAAACAAATTTTGTATAAATGCATCTCTAAAGAAGATGATTAGATGGATCACATTCTATTGCTAGAATAAATATTAAATATAACCACTTTTTGCTATTGTTAGATATTGTTACTTGGACATTTTATGTATGTGCATCGGTAGATGGAAGTGGGGAATTTTCCTGACAGTAGTGACACTCAAAGTTTTGATCAAATTACAATTCGTGCCCCCAAAAATCACAGAGTAGTATTAATCCAAATTTATTATTTTTTAAATGATTAGCTGACAGCAAGAATAAGCCTTTTTATTTTTGAAAGAAAAGATCTAAAACAATCATGATTTAATAAACTATATTACTTATTCAGGTTTTTTCATTGTTGTTTATCTGAAAAACATAACAAGTGTCACTAGCACTTTTAAATGATAATGTATTATGCTTATTTAACTTTCTATAATTGGAAAGTGCTGAAAAATGAAAAAAAAAACACTTTAAATTTCCGTACACTTTAAGTAAAATATGGTTTGTGTTTATAATTTTATTTTATTTCATACTTTTAATAACTCAACAGGATCTTAGAGCAATAGACTCATTTATAGCTATCTTTAGGAAGATTAATCAGTTCAAGGAAAATCAATTTCATTTATCTCTAAGTCATTTGTACAAACTATGCTTCATTAAAACTATATGTTGGATAAAACAATGCTCAAACTAATCATCAACTCAAGCATTGTAACAGAAAAATATGATGACAATTTCTTAATGCAAATAAATATCAATAAATACTTCATTACAGGAAAAAAAGTAAAATGATTTACAAAACAATTTGTGTTGTAGAATACTCATTTCAGAGAGGACAAATCATGTTGGACAAATAAATTGATTTGATTTCTGATTTAATACTTTATTAAGAACAAGATACTTCATTACTTTATTAAGGACAATCTGAATTAATACTTTATGAAGAACAAGATAATACAATGTATTGGGAGAGGCCTGCTATCTAAGAATAGAGGTCCTTTCTATAAACTTGTATGTTTGTACATCAACCACAGAAGTTTTATTTTGAGGTAACATGGATTATATAGACACGTAAGAAGTCTTTCATTTTTTCTCACAGCCCAAAATACCTTTGTCCTAGTATCACCCCCATAATTATTTTCAATGACAAAAATGGAATAAAACTGGAACATTAAAATTAACTTCCCTGTTAAATCTCTATAAAGTGAATCAGTTTAAAAATAAATGAATTTTTTAAATTTTTGAATATGCAGCAATAAACAAAACTGGAGTGAATTTTCATTTTTCAAAAGTGTTTTAAAATACAGAAGCATTTGGAAATTCCTATTACTTGGAATATGACTTTGATGTATTAGCTGATGCAAAGACAGATATTTCTGTTCCCAGACTGTCCAGCCATTCTAAACTTTACAGCACATTGTAAAGCGCATTTTCAAATCACGTGCTATGTGGGGAGGCTGACATAATGAATTCTATACAAAGTCATATATTTTATAACAACCAAAGTGCTTTTCAATAAGCAGATCACCAATTATTGCATTACTATACTAATATTGCAGTTAAATCTCAAAAGAATTAAATCTTCGTTTGAGCTTTTGTTGTCACACAAACTAGTGTACTTAAGAGATAAGTCTGTTGCCTCTCTCCATAGCTACTTGTATCCCACATTTTTGTTACCTTTCCCAGCAATTATAATCATTTGGAAATGGCTAGCTAACACTGAATCAGGTGCTATCATCAAAAAAAGGCCCAAGCTATTTAAAAACTTGATGAGCATTACAAGACTAAAAAAAAAAAAAAAAAAAAAAAAAACAAAAAAAAAAAAAAAAAAAAAAAAAAACAACAACAACAACAAAAAAAAACAAAAACAAAAAAACAACCAAACAAAAGAAAACTTAAAAATAATCTTAAATCCTATTCCTCAAAGCTACATCAGAAATTGCATGCAAACTCTAAAACAAATTTTGATCTAATCTAAATTCATATAGAATTAAATGTCTCCATCAATATAGAAGTTGCTATAAGTATTTTATTGTTAAATATCATCAGCCCCCAAATTCTATTAGCAAAAATAATAGCATTAATTTCATATTTAACTGATATACATCTCACTGAGAAAATGTACTTATTATTTTACTTGCTCATTGTGCTGTGCTAATAATTTATCTTCTGAATGTGCAATTCAACCAAATTGAAAAGACATAGTCAAACACATCTGTTTTAGATGATAATTTATAATATTTTAAAATATATATATGGCTTTCTCTTTATTCATTGGAATTTTTTAACATATGCTTGTTTTCATTATATGATCTCAAAACTGGAAAGTTATATTAATAAAAATCACAAATGTAGAATAGCTTATTTCTCAGAAATTAATTTTTTTTACAAAAAAAGTGTCTTTCTCTCATATATATATATGGATAGAGAGGGAGAGAGAAATAATCCCTCATGTTCTAACCATCTTTTTAAAATTTTAATCCCTCTAGTCAATATTTGGAGCCACGAGTTAAGAAAACTCTGTCAATGTTATTAATAAATTTACTGATTGAAAATAAGGTACGTCTGATATGTAATATTGATCCGAACTGAGCTAAAATAGTGGTACCCTTTTTAAAAAAAGAAATTATAATGCTGTAATATTTCTTTTATTTAAATATACTTTTATATTTTTCTTTATTGATAAAGGTATTAGATATGTGTTTGTATCCCCCATTACACCTCACACCCCACTCATGACCTCATCCCCCTGTTGTCTGTGTCCATTGATTAGGCTTATATGCATGCATACAAGTCCTTTGGATGATCTCTCTTCCTTACCCCCACCCTTCTGTACCTTCCCTCTTAGGTTTGGTGATCGGACCGATGCTTCTCTGTCTCTGGTTCTGTCCCTGTTCATCAGTTTATGTTGTTCATTATATTCCACAAATGAATGATATCATGTGATATTTATCTTTCTCTGACTGGCTTATTTCACTTAGCATAATGTTCTCCAGTTCCATCCATGCTATTGCTAATGGTAAGAATTGCTTCTTTTTTTTAACCACAGAGTAATATTCCCAAGAAACTAGAAATACCAATCAAAAAGGATATATGCACCTCTATGTTAATAGGGGCACAATTCATCATAGCTAAGATTTGGAAATAGCCTAAGTGCTCATTAGCTGATGAGTGGATTAAAAAACGGTGGTACCTCTACACAATGGAATATTTAAGTATATTTTTTTTATCAATTTAAGAGATAGGAAAGTAGAGAGAGACAGAGATAGAAACATCAATGATGAGAATCATACATAAGCTGCCTTCTGCACACTCCCTACTGGAGATCAAGCCAGCAACCTGGGCATGTGCCCTGGGCATGTGTCCTAGAATGGAACTTGGAATCCTACAGTCTGCAGGCAGACACTCTACCAACTGAGCAAACCCGGCTAGGGCAGTAACAGCCTTTTAACTACACACACAGTATTTTTTATACCTCACTTCCCATAGGTACATACATCCTCATGGCAATGAAAGTGATTCCATCTCTCTCAAGATAAAATCTAAAGACCTCCCTGTGCCCTGGCTCCATGATGCCATGGCATCATCTCCTTCCACAGCTTTGTGTGTTCCTGCCACATGCTCTCCTGTTCCTTGATGGAGCTCAGTATTCTAAGCATTTCAGGATTTTTATTTCTGTTGCTTTTATCTAAAAAGGGCATCCCTACATAAAGCTCACTACTGAGACCATCAATTCTTCCAGAATGTTGCTCAAATGGTACCTTATCAGAGAGGTCTACTGTGAACACACCTTTGAAATAAAATCCTTGCTCTTTTTCTATGTCCTTAATAATGATTTTTAGTTCATGGACCTTAGCATCACCTGGCATATGATGTTTTTGTTTGGTTGCTTATTTATTATCTGCCTTTCCTTTCATACCAGATAACAAACTCTGTGATCTGAGAAATTTTGTTCAGTTCACTTTGCCCAAGACAGGACTTAATATATTGTAACATCCTATAAATATATATTAAATAAGTGAATAAATACGGATTTTAAAAATAATAATTTTATGTGAATAAAGAAAAAAATACGTTTTAAGACAGGCTTCCAGGTCATGTAGGTGTGATGGACAAGGGAAGGAATCCTGGTGAGTCTGGCATGCATTTGAAACCATTTGGTCCATGGGTCAGTCAGTTATTTGTCTATAGACTAAGTGGCCAGATTATTATGATCTCTGAACACATAAAAATCTGGCCACTCAGTGTGTGTGTGTGTCTGTGTATGTTTGTGAGCACACACATATCCTATCTAATAAAAGAGTAATATGCAAATTAACCATCACTCCACTACACCCAAAAGCCATGCCCACAAGACATGCCCATTAGCCAATCAGAAGTGAGTATGCAAATTAACACAAACCAAGATGGCTGTAGCCACAGGGAGAACAACAGGGAGGCTTGGGTTTCCTCGGCTATGGAGGAAGCCAAGCTTTCCGCACACCCTGGTTGGCCCAGGCCTCCACTTGAGGCTACTAAGTTCCAATGATAGAAGATACATAAATCCCAACAGAAATGGCTGCCACCACTTAGTGAGCAGAAGGCTTGGCTCAACTCCAGGCTACAAAGTTTCAATTGTAGAAGATAAATAAATCCCAGATATCAGGGCCTCCACTTGGGTCACTGGGAGGCGTGGTCACCCTGGAAACCACCACAGCCTAGGCCACACCATGGCCCTAGGGAACCTCCACCCTGATCTGAGACATCCTTCCGGGCAAACCAGCTGGCTCCCACCCATGCACCAGGCCTCTATCCTATCTAATGAAATAATAATAGGCAGATTGACCATCACTCCAACACACAAGATGGCTGCCCCCATGTGGTCAAAGATCCTGCCTCCATGTGGACACAAGATCGTCACCACAAGATGGTCAGCAAGGGAGGGCCATTGGGAGAAACCAAGCCTGCAAGAGAGGGCAGTTGCGGGCTATCAGGACAGCAGAGGAGGGCAGTTGGGAGGAAGAAAGCCTGCAAGGGAGGGTAGTTGGAGGTGATCAAGCCTGTAGGGGAGGGCAGTTAGGGGTGACCAGGTCAGCAGAGGAAGTAAGTTGGAGGCAAACAGGCTGGCAGGGGAGCAGTTAGACATCAATCAGGTTGCAGGGGTGTGATTAGGGGGTGATCAGGCTGGCAGGAAGAAGTGGTTAGGGGCAATCAGGAAGGCAGTCAGGTGGCCAGTTGGAAACCAGCAATCCAGGATTATGGGAGGGATATCTGACTGCCCGTTTAGGCCCAATCCTATCGGGCCTACAAAGGCAGTTGAACATCCCTTCAGGGATCCCAGATTGGAGAGGGTGCAGGCTTGCCCGAGGGACACAAACCCCTGTGCACCAATTTCATGCAATTGGTCTCTAATATAGAATATACACTGAGTGGCCAGATTATTATGCGTTCAGCAATCATAATAATCTGGCCACTCATTATAAATTAAGAGCCATTTAGAGACTTTCTCAAATTGGATTTTGTTCTTAGCTTTGTCACTACTGTGAAGGACCCCATTTAATGGTTTTAGATATGACAATAACATTGTTGAACATCACTGTCTCCCACATATCCAGATGGCACTTAACAGAACAATAGAGCTTATTATCAAGCAAGAATTTTAGGAAACTAGGCAGTTTATTTACTTATTTTTCTTAAATGTCCAAATTTTAAACTGCATTCCTAAATAAATAGTTGCATAATTGTTGGCAGGAAAGATAAAAATACATTCAATAATATCTTATATCTATCTATATTTCTATCTCTATAAAGAGCCCAGAAAATTTTAAGAGAGAATTATTATACTGCTGCAAACATTTCCTTTTCATTTTTTTTACACACACACACACACACACACACACACACACACACGCAGTTAAAAAGATTTATAGACCCTAATACAAACAAAAATGTGTCTAAAATTTCAGAATATAAATAACTACTGTACTTTGTATTTGCTCTAAATACCAAGCAAATCCTACACTAAATAAAATGGAAGAAAAAAATTGAAAAATAGTAAATAAAACTAGGAATCAAACAATAAACTAGTAAGTATGCTTTTCAATTCGCTTTTGTTCAGAGCAAGTTAAGGGACAGAACTGAGGATGGATGCATTCTCCTGCAGCTTACACTCAGCATCAGTGGTCAGTCTCCATAAATAATCCCTCCTGAAGACAGAAGCCCACACATTCTTGCTGTTCTGTGCAGGTTGTAGATGGGATGTGGGAGCCCTGTACTTGCTGAGCCCCTCACTTTAACTGGGTGACGCAGGATGTAAAGGGAGGAGATGTAAAGGAGAAATCCATGCTTTAGCTGCCATGTGACCAGTTAAAGAAAAGACCAAGATAAAGGCTTTTGACAACAAGGTGATGCAATGGAACCTCCAGGGCAGAATGTGGTAAGAATGATCTGAAATTACTAACATGCATGACAGCGGCCAGCTGAAGTTTTGGACCTGGTCCCTCTCTAAACAAGCCGTGGGGGGGGGGGGGCGCTGTAAAGAATGCATGCCCACCATTCAGAAACAACCAATGACCATAAAGTCACCACAATGTCACCATGCCCTGTCCAACACAATGGCAAAGGGAAGAAAACATGTCGAATCATGTTTATATAAAGGGATATAAGATTAAATGTGTGACATTTGGTGAGCCATTGATATGGATGCTAATTATATCCTGGGTACTATTTTTAATATTATTTTAAAACCTAAGCTAATTTCCTATATAGTTCAACTTTAAAACACAGGAAAGCCTTGGTCAATTTGTCCTCATGTGTACCAGAAGGTCACAGGTTCCATCCATGGTCAGGGCCTGGGTTGTGGGCTGGATCCTCAGTCAGGAGCAATGGGAGAGGATCAATGTGTCTCTCACATCTCTCTCTCTCTCCCCCCTCCCCCCCTCTCTCCCCCCTGTTTCTCTACCCCCCCTTCCTTCCTTCTATAAAAATAAGTAATAATAAATAATAATAAAACACTCAAAAGCATAATTTTAAGATTAGCATTATCTCCACTTGGTAGTAGGAAGATCACATGTGGGTTTTTTTGGTTTTTTTGTCTTGATTTTCTGACCAATAGATGTGGGTAGAATATGTTTAACTCATAGATTCTCTGTAAAAATCAAATAAATGTATGGATTTGTAATGACATAGATCTATACGGACATAATAAAGCATTCAGAAAATTGGGAAATTATAACATTTAAATGATTCTTAGAGTTCAAAACATTCTTGAAAATCATGTAGATCACTTACTTCATTTATATTATCCTATATAATAAAAGGCTAATATGCAAATCAAATGAACAGTGGAACTGCCGGTTGCTATGATGCAGACTGACCACCAGGGGGCATATGCTCAACATAGGAGCTGCCCCCTGGTGGTCAGTGCACTCCCACACCTGGAGTGCTGCCCAGCCAGAAGCCAGGCTCACGTCTGGCATGTTGGCAGGAGCCTCTCTCATGCTAAGGATGACTCATCAGTCAGACATCCCCTCAGGGCTCCTGGACTGTGAGAGGGCACAAGCCGGGCTAAGGGACCTCCCCTCCTTTAGTATAGAAGAAAAGTATCTCACTAAGCATGTGGACAATACCTTATGAGGTGTTTTGTTTTTTTTAATTTAGTTCATTTCTGAAATTAAGTTATTTGTCAGAATCACTATTGATTGTAGCTTTTTTTTTAATTTGACACCAGTACTAAGCATATAAATAATATTTTTAGGTTGTTAGTTTGTTTTTATCTCTGATGTTTCAAGGTCTATTTTTGTAGCAAATTCACTGGATATTTTCAGAAATAAAACAGAACCCCAACATAGGTAGATGAATATTATCACCATGGTTACCTCACTTTTGGGGACAGTAGCAAGTATAATGTGATTACACTGAAAACTCCTCTTAGAATATTTGTTTATTGACTCTATAATGTCTTTCTAATCATTTATTATTTAGTGTTAAAATTTGCTGACATTAAGATTCTATAACATCATAGTAAAATGTTCCAAGAAAACAGCTAAATCTGTTTTATAAATACTGTCATTTCTAAAAATAAGATTGGGTTTTAAAGAAAATAATTGTTTTGGTAAAATATAAATTTTGTTTTTAACCTGTTCTATTTTATTGTCTATCCACTATTACATATTTTCCCCTTCAACCAAAACCAAAAGTGCTAATTGAGCTTATAAAATGTGAAGTGATTGAGATATATTCCACAGATGTGAGGTTCTTAGTATTTTTATATGTTCATCCATTAGTTTCAAAATCTGAGAACCACCATGTTATCTATACTAATAAAAGAGTAATATGCCAATTAGACTGGATAGACCAGACATCTTCCAGATGTCTTTCCAGACAAAGCTACAGTGATGGGGGCCAAGGCAGAAGTGATTAGGGGCAATCAGGCACAGAGACAGAGTGGTTAGGGATAATAAGGCAGGCAGAGTGGTTAGGGGCAATCAGGCAGGCAGGCAGGTGAGCAGTTTGGAGGCAGCAGTCCCAGATTGCAAGAGGGATGTCCAACTGCTGGTTTAGGCCTGATCCAAGATTGGAAAGGATGCCAGGCTGAGGCAACCTCCCCTGTGCACTAATTTTATGGACTGCCCTCTAGTTTTATTATAAAAATTGCATGTACTCATAATATGTTGGGTTTTATTTCAATTTGATCAATTACAGAGCTCACAAAGACATCACATGCTCCCTGTAGAGTACAGTTCTTCATCCTCCATACAGAATCCCAGAGAAACCCAAGATTTCACTTGAATGGACATTCTACATACTTTTTTTTTCTTTTTTAAAAATATATTTTTATTGTTTTTTTTTTTGCAGTATAACTTATAATTAATAGTAGTACATGTTTTCCTTTCCCCCTCCCCCTTATCCTCCCCCCAGCCTCCCCTACCCCCCAGCACATATTCGCACCCTCCCCCCTCCCCACCCCAGTGTCTTTCATTCATTGGTTATGCTCATATGCATGCATATAAGTCCTCCAGTTGATCTCCCCCCACATCCGCCTCTCATCCACCCAAGCCTTTCCCTGTAGCTTGACAGCATGTTCAAGGCCACCCTGCCTCTATATCAATCACTCTCCCCTGTTTCTTTTCTTCAAAAATATCTTGCCTCTGCATACTAGAAATAAATGTATAAGAACAAAAAATGTTTCAGTCTCACTTTCAATGTCCAACTGTTCTGAGTCCCAGTTTCAGTGTCAAATAATTCTTTATGTGTACATGTCAGCAATGCTATCCAGATGGTGGACACATCGTGGCAATGCAAGATCCATCCTCTCTGGTTTGGTCCTGGGCTGCCTGCAGACATGCACAGCTGCTGACTGCTAGCATGGCAAGGTGTTGTCAGTGTCCCCCATCTCTGGACCATCCTTGTGACTGGAACAGATTCGTCAGTTCCTCACAGTTGCAGGAACCCACATGGTCTTGGAGTTGTCCTCTGAAAACACACAAACACATTCTCGACCAAAAGTTAACAAAGGGATCTTCTATGCAAAATAGACTTGGGATTCTTTTTAATATTTGGCTAAATGATTTTCCTTTGACTTATTTTGACACCATGTGTGTTTTTTAATGGGTGTCCTGCAGTTGGTTTTACAAATGGAATTTACTTTACTAGAGTAATTATTTTCTAGATGTATTTTACTTATAGGATATTTTTCCTTACAAGATATTACCCCACTGCCCCCTCCCCTTTTTTGATTAATGGGGACTTTTGGAAATTTTATATTGCAGTCTTGGTAACTTTAAATTTTAATTTTTGCACACACATATGACTGCTTTAGGTTCTTTGGATGTTAGGCAATTTTACAGTGAGATGAACTACTAATAGATATTTTAGTTAATGTTTTAGGAAAAGCTTTTTGTCCAGTACGCTAAAATTTTCTTGAGTATTCACTTATTTCACTTGGCCAATTTAAATTAATCTGGAAACTTGATTACTATTTTCCTGTCAATTTTAATACTCAAGCAGAAATCTTAGTTTACCCTGTAAATACTAGTGGAAAGGAATATTTGCATTTTGAGTAGGTCCTGAGCATTCCTGGTAATAGACTGAACTTAGATATAGAGCAGCTATTGTTGGCCGAGTCTCTGTCTGCCACCTGGGTCCCGGTATGAGTTGTGCGTGGGAGGTGAAGCAGCCGTGGGGGTAGGAGACCTCCCTCAGGAGGGGTGAGAATTCAAGCCCCTGCAAGGTTTGTGGATGAGGGTCTGTGCCCCACCTCTTTTGACCTTTTAGTTCTCTCCTGTTGGCCCCTCTGCGACTGTGCCTGTCTTAGGTTGTTCCTTCCCTGAGGAATCTTACCCGTCTCTGGAAAACCAGCCATCCTCCGGGGCCAAACAGGGTGATGTGAGGCTCAGTTCTGTCTCCTTTGTAGTCTATGCCCCCGTGGCCTCCACGTCCAGTACCTACCTGCCTTGGGGTCCCCTCGCCTGCTGGCGGGGTCCAGTTACTGATCACATATCTCGGGGGACCCAGATTTCTTCTCAAGAGAGGGCTCAGCTCACACCATTGGTTGAAATATAGACCCATGGTGCCAGCTGCCCAGAGGCTTCAGCCACAGCTGGAACTGAAAACTCTGGCATCAGCTGTGTGTATTTGGATAGTAAGAAGAAGGTCCCTCTTGGCTGAAAGGGCAAGAAGGGATAATATAGAATGCTCGGATGCCTTCCCAGTGCCTTAATTCCTTCAGAAAGGGATTAATTTCTTTCCTATCCTTTTTTAAGTTGCTGCCCAACATTCAAAGAATTAGTTTGTAAGTTTATTTGGGATAATTGTATAATATGCTGTTGTCAAATATCAAATATTATAATGACATTGTAGAATAATATCATGTAAGGGTATTATGGTTTCACGAGAGGTTAAGCGGGGCCTAGCCTAAGGACTGGTCTCCATAGAATATGACATGCTCTAGGCCATGTCAATTCAATCTCAAACTAGCTGGCACTTTTTTATAACTTTATATAAACTTTGTCAGGGATGTAAAAACACAAATTACCTCAGTTCAAGAGTTCAAATATATTGACTTTTCCACTTACTCCCACCACCTGCCACTTACCCTGAGGTTTGACATTCTGATGGACTTTTCTCAGTCTCTGGATCCATTCTTGTTCATCAGTCTATGTCATTGATTGTATTCCTCAAATGAGTGAGATCATGTGATATTTGTCATTCTCTGCCTGGCTAATTTCACTTAGCATAATGATCTCCAAATCCATCCATGTTGTTACAAATGGTAGGAGCTCCTTCTTTTTTTCCACAGCGTAGTATTCCATTGTGTAAATGTACCACAGTTTTTTAATCCACTCATCTGCTGATGGGCACTTAGGCTGTTTCCAAATCTTAGCTATGGTAAATTGTGCTGCTATGAACATAGGGGTACATACATCCTTTCTGATTCGCCTTTCTAGTTTCTTGGGGTATATTCCTAGAAGTGGAATCACTGGGTCGAATGGGAGCTCCATTTTTAGTTTTTTGAGGAAACGTCATACTGTTCTCCACAGTGGCTGCACTACTCTACAATTCCACGAGCAGTGCAGAGAGTTCCCTTTTCTCCACATACTCACCAGCACTTGTCGTTTGTTCATTTGTTGATGTAAGCCATTCTGACAGGTGTGAGATGGTACTGCATAGTCGTTTTGATTTGCATCTCTCAGACAATTAGTGACTTTGAGCAAGTTTTCATATGTCTCTGGGCCTTCCTTTTGTCTTCTTTCGTGTAGATTCTATTTAGGTCTGTTGCCCATTTTTTTATTGGATCATTTGTCCTCCTTTTATTGAGTTGTGTGAGTTGCCTGTAGATGCTTGAGATTAAACCTTTATCACTGATAACATTTGCAAATATGTTCTCCCATACAGTGGGTTTTCTTGTTGTTTCGTGGATGGTTTCTTTAGCTGTGTAAAATCTTTTGATTTTGATGTAGTCCCATTTGTTTATTTTCTCTTTACCTTCCATTGCTCTAGGAGCAGTATCATCAAAGAAGTTCTTTTGGCATATGTCTGAGATTTTTCTTCCTGTAGATTCCTCTAATATTTTTATGGTTTCCTGTCTTACGTTTAAGTCCTGTATCCATTTTGAGTTTATTTTTGTGTATGGTGTAAGTTGGTGCTCTAGTTTCATTTTTTTGCATGAATCTGTCCAATTTTCCAAACACCATTTATTGCAGAAACTGTCTTGACTCCATTTTATGTTCATGCCTCCTTTGTCAAATATTAACTGAGCATAGTGGTTTGGGTTGATATCTGGATTCTCTATTCTATTCCATTGATCTATATGTCTGTTCTTGTGCCAGTACCAGGCTGTTTTGAGAACAGTAGCTTTGTAATACACCTTGAAATCTGGTATTGAAATCCCACGGACTTTGTGCTTCTTTCTCAGGATTGCTGTGGCTATTCGGGGCCTTTTTTTGTTCCAGATGAATTTTTGGAGAGTTCTTTCTAGGTCTGTGAAATATGCCATTGGTACTTTAATGGGGAGTGCGATGAATTTACAGATTGCTTTGGGTAGTATGGACATTTTAATTATGTTGATTCTCCCAATCCATGAACATGGAATGTTCTTCCACCTGTTTACATCTTCCTCTATCTCTTTTTTCAGTGTCCTGTAGTTTTCCATGAATAGGTCTTTTACCTCCTTAGTTAAGTTTATTCCTAGGTATCTTAATTTTTTTGGTGTGATGGTAAGTGGGATTGCTTTTTTAGTCTCTCTTTCTGTAAGATCACTATTAGTGTATAGAAATGCCATAGATTTCTTGGTGTTAATTTTGTAGCCAGCTACGTTGCTGAACTCATTTATTAAGTCTACTAACTTTTTTATGGACTCTTTTGGGTTTTTTATGTACAATATCATGTCATCTGCAAATAAGGATAGCTTTACTTCTTCTTTTCCAATTTGGATGCCTTTTATTTCTTCTTCTTGTCTAATTGCAATAGTTAATACTTCCAGTACTATGTTGAACAGGAGTGGTGAAAGTGGGCAACCCTGTCTTGTTCCTGTTCTTAGGGGAAATGGTTGTAGTTTTTGCCCATTGAGTATGATGTTTGCTGTGGGTTTATCATATATGGCTTTTATTATGTTGAGGTATGATCCTTCTATTCCTACCTTGTTGAGAGTTTTTATCAAGAAAGGATGTTGGATTTTGTCAAATGCTTTTTCTGTATCAATTGATATGACTATGTGATTTTTATCTCTCAATTTGTTTATGTGATGTATCACATTTATTGATTTGCAGATATTGTACCATCCTTGCATTCCTGGGATAAATCCTACTTGGTCATGGTGTATGATCTTTCTGATGTACTGCTGGATCCGATTTGCTAGAATTTTATTGAGGATTTTGGCATCTATATTCATGAGGGATATTGGCCTGTAATTCTCTTTCATTGTGTCATCTTTATCTGGTTTTGGTATTAGGGTGATGCTAGCTTCATAGAAGGAGTTTGGAAGTGTTCCATCCTCTTGAATTTTCTGGAATAGTCTGAGGAGTATAGGTTTTAGTTCTTCCTTGAATGTTTGGTAAAACTCCCCTGTGAAGCCGTCTGGCCCTGGGCTTTTGTTTGCTGGAAGCTTTATAATGATTGCTTCAATTTCTTCCACAGTTATTGGTCTATTGAGTTGTTTAGATTCTTCTTGATTGAGTTTTGGGAGGTTATATTTTTCTAGAAACATATCCATTTCCTCCAGGTTGTCCAGTTTGTTGGAGTAGAGTTGTTCATAGTATTTTTTAACAATCCTTTGTATTTCGATGGGGTCTGTTGTTATTTCACCTCTTTCATTTCTGATTTTATTTATTAGGGTCCTCTCTCTTTGCTTCTTGGTGAGTCTGGTTAGAGGTTCATCAATCTTTTTTAATCTTTCAAAGAACCAGCTTTTGGTTTTGTTGATCTTCTGTATTGTTTCTTTGCTCTCTATGTCATTTATTTCTGCTCTGATCTTTACTATTTCCTTCCTTCTGCTTACACTGGGCTTTTCTTGTTGCTTTCTTTCTAACTCTTTGAGTTGTTGGGTTAGATAATTTATTGCTGCTGTTTCTAGTTTTTTTGCGGTAGGATTGTAGAGCTATGAACTTCCCTCTCAGAACTGCTTTCACTGTGTCCCATAGATTTTGGATTGTTGTGCTATCATTGTCATTTATTTCCATGATGTTTTCTATCTCTTCCTTGATCTCTCTAGTAACCCAGTCATAGTTTAATAGCATGCTGTTTAGTCTCCATGTGTTTGATTTCTTTGTATTGTTTCTATTGTAGTTGATTTCCAGCTTTAACAACTGTGATCTGACAATATACTTGATATAATTTCTATCTTCTTGAATTTGGAGAGACTTTGCCTATGACCCAACACATGGTGTATCTTTGAGAATGACCCATGGGCACTTGAAAAGAATGTATATTCTGTGTCTTTGGGGTGAAATGATCTGAAGATGTCCATTAATTCCATCTGGTCTAATGAGTCATTGAGGATTGTTTTTTCTTTACTGATTTATGTTTAGAGGATCTGTCCAATGGTGATAGTGGGGTATTAAAGTCTCCTACTATGATTGCATTGCTGTCTATCTCTCCCTTGATGTCCTCTAGGAGTTTTTGTATATAGTTGGGTGCTCCTGTATTGGGTGCCTGTATGTTTACCAGAGTTATTTCTTCTTGTTGGATTGCTCCCTTTAGTATTATGAAGTGGCCTCCTTTATCTCTTGTTACGTCCTTCACTTTGCGATCTAATTTGTCGGATATAAGTATGGCTACCCCAGCTTTTTTCTCATTTCCATTCGCCTGAATAAGTTTTTTCCAACCTTTCATCCTCAGTCTGTGTGCGTCTTTTTTTCAGAGGTGGGTTTCTTGTAGACAGCAGATACATGGGTTGTGTTTTCTTATCCAGTCTATTACCCTATGTCTTTCGATTGGAGCATTTAAACCGTTTACATTTAAAGTTATTATTGATAGGTACTTATATGTTGCCATTTTTGTTCTTTACCCCTGTGTTCCTTCTTTGCTTCCTATTTCTTTTTACAGCAGATCCTTTAGCATTTCTTGCATTGCTGGTTTGGTGATGACGAAATCCCTTAGTTTTTTTTTATCTGTGAAGCTCCTGATTTGACCTTCAATTTTGATTGAGAGCCTTGCTGGGTATAGTATTCTAGGATTCAGACCCTTCCTTTGCATGACTTTGTAAATTTCATTCCACTGCCTTCTGGCCTGATAGGTTTCTGTTGAGAGATCACTTGTTAGTCTGATGAGGGTTCCTTTGTAGGTGACTTTCTGTCTCTCTCTGGCAGCTTTTAAGATGCTTACTTTGTCATTGGTGTTTGCCAATTTAATTATAATGTGCCTTGGCGTAGGTCTTTTGGGGTTTATTTTGCTTGGGACTCTGTGAGCTTCTTGGATTTGTGTGGGTTTTTTCTTTCCTATATCAGGGAAGTTTTCTGTCATTATTTCTTCCAACAGGTTTTCTATTCCTTGCTCAGTTTCCTGTCCTTCTGGAAGCCCAATTATACGGATGTTGTTTTGTTTCATGTTGTCCCAAAGTTCCCTTAGGCTCTCCTCCTGCTTTTTAATTTTTTTTTCTAGAAGCTGCTCTAGTTGGTTATTTTTTCCTACCTGGTCTCCTAGCTCACTGATGCGATCCTCTCCTTCTTCTAGTCTACTCTTAATACTTTCTATTGAGTTCTTTACTTCAGCAATGTCACTTTTCATTTCTTCTTGGCTCTTCATCATTTCTTCCTGGGTCTTCCTCATTTCCTCTTGGTTCTTACTCATATTATCAAGTTTGTCTTCCATTCTTTTCAGCCACCTTATGACCATTTCTCTGAATTCTTTCTCTGACAGGTTTTAACTTCCATTTTGTTTACCTCCTTTTCTGGTGAGCCTTGCTTTTCTTTCATATGTGGTCTGTTTCTTTGACTTCCCATGGTCTCTCTTCTCTTTGTATCTGGATATGTAGTTCTCACTCTCCTGTGTTGATATAAAGGCACAAAATACAACACAACCAGGTGCAACGCACCAGGCACTGAACCGGAATGTAGTCACAGTAATGGTAATTCCAAATAAAGGTGATCGCCAGAGAAAGGCAAATTCGGTGATAGGTGGGAAAAAAGAAAGAGAACCTCCCCCAGACACACACAGACACTCACACACCCACACTCACACAAAAAGAAAGAGTCCCCCCTCCTCCACACACACACACTCACAAAAAGAAAGACAGGAATGCCAAAATGATAATGGGAAAAGGGGGAGAAGGAAAAACAAAGGAGTAAATTATAAATGTGGGGTGAAAACTCCTATAGGACAGCCCCTAATCTGAACCAAAACCTGCAACAAGTACCTGGAGTTTGATACAAATTACATACAACTACTAATATCAAGGGAGGTGAAGGAACACAGAAGTAAAAATGTATCTCAAAAACAATGCAAATGAGGACAACAAAACAAGAAACAACACCAAAAATAAAAATAACCCCCCCTACAAGACAAACCAAAATAAAAGAATCAGCAAATCAATCTCATAAACCTGCTTAAAAAATCGATATAATCAACAGTCAAGTAAACAACAACAGGACAGGGATAAAAACACTTTAAGATAGTGAAGTCAGAGAAGCTAGAGGTATATATGGACTTGGAGTAGGTGGTTGGAGATTAGATATATCAGTGGGGTGAAATTTTAACAGGGGATAAAAGGAAAGAATTAAGGTAAATCTAAAGCAGGAAAAGTGTAAGGGAAACAAGGCACTAAATAGGGAAAGGTTAGCAAGAGAGTGGTGGTATAAAGGTGAAGTTGAGGTAGAGTAAAAGATACTAAAGAGTAGATGAAAATGGACTGTATTCCCAAGGTCGAAGAGAAAATATAATCAATTCTCTGGGTCACACAAGAGTCAATTTGTGATTTGGCCCCTGGGTGGCAGTGTTTCTAGATTGACTTCTGGGTCTATTGGTCCTCTCTATCCTGAACTATACCTTTGCTGTCCCTGTGGTATTCAATACTGCCTCTCTAATGGTGACTGCTGTTTTAGCAGCCAGGGCCCTCCCAAAATCTTCCAGGTTTCCCTCCTCTGTCAGGTCCAAATTGATTGAGCTCCAGGGATTAACTCTGCCACCAGCTCCAAGGGCCCTCTCCCACATTTACCAGCTCCAACAGCCACAGATTTTATTTCAGGTGCAGATCTCCAGGCTTTGAGATCCAAGGTGCAGATCTCCCAGACTGCCAATCCCCTCCGTTTTGCACCCAAAGTACCCCCAGGGAAATCTGACCTTTCCGTGCTGGAGTTTAGCGCTCCCTGGACTCTGCGCGCCTCCGCGCCAACTGGGCCCCGGTGTTCCTGGAGTCTCAGCCGTCCAGCCAGTACCGCGTATGGCAGCTGTATATTTTCCGGCTCCTCTTCAAGATGTCATGGTCCACCTCCGCGCGCCTCCTCGCGCAGTTGGCTCAGGGAGAGAACCCAGCAGTACTGGGCCGCTCAGGCTGGGGAGGCCAGCCCAGCAGTCCCCTATCTTCTCCCGGAGCACAGCTGTCCTCCTAGTCGCCAATAAACGCTCCCTGCGCGACCTTCAGCTGCTCCCTCCTTCCGCCCTGTGAGCAGATTCAGATCGAATCCCTCCATTCCGCCGCCATTTTTTCCCTCCTCTGAATGGACATTCTAGCATTGCCTCTGGACTTTATAGATAGTTTTTTGTTTATTTGTTCGTTTTTTAGAATCATATCTTTCTGGCTGCTTATTTGGAAGGTAGAACATGATATTTCAGCATATAATTATTTATTCTTTCAGAAGGTTGCAACTGAATGGTTATTATGTTTTAGACAGTTATGAAAAGTTTACAAAAAACTGATTATAGCATCGCACCATTAATATTGAGATAGAACTAAGGGATATCATGATAAAAATTCCTGGGGCTGAGTCCTCATAATCAAAGCCATCAGAAATCTAATGAGCTCCTGATTGCTATAAATATTACAATGGAGAGAATATAGATTGCATGATTTTTGTTCCCTATAATAGTTAGGTATATAAAGGATATTATCTTCAGATGATGTTACTTGAATTTCATATTTTGTTTTGAATCTAACTCAAGCTTGAAATTAAATCAGAATTTCAAGACTTCTAGTCCTCATGAGAGGGGAAACTTTCTACAAATACCTTATGAATGGAAATAGTCAAGGTTCACACAACTCTATTATTAAAATTGTTGGCAGGGGTTTCAGCCAATTTCAATTCATGCTGTTAAATTTCTGTACTTGACTTCTACATGCTTCAGGTTTAGAAAAAAAACACTAATTTTTATGTTCTGAAATCACTTGGCATAACAATTAGCACCTTCCCTTTACTTTGCTCAGTAAAACAAGCCAAAAGCAGCAATAATATTCAATTCTACAGGTCCAGTGCATGAAATCATGCACTGGAGGGGCGGTCCCTCTGCCTGGCCTACCCTTTCTTATAGCCTGGGAGCCCTGAGAGGTTGGAGGTGACCTGGTGATCAGGGGAAGGTGACACCCCATTACACCTCTGCTGCTGCCACTGCTGATGGCACAAACCTTGGCTGGCTTTGGTTACCTGAGCCTCGGGCGACCCTTGGTGGCTGGGCAGCCATTATCCAAGTCTAGCCTGTGCCTTGGGCATCAGCTGGGCAGTTGACATCTGAGGCTTGCCTGTGCCTTGGGCTGGCCCTGGGAGAATGGGGAGTTGAGGGAACTGTGGGACTCTAGAGGCAGGTGTGAAAAGTGGCCAGACCTACTGGGGGATCGGCCCAGCTGTGCCACTCACATGCTGTCCCAGTAGAGCTGAAGTGACTGGGAGCTGCCAGTCACTGTGGCTGTGGGCACCACCATATCTGAGGGTGTGGCATTCAATTAGCATATTCTCTCCTTATTGGCTGTCGGTACTGCCATCTTTATGATGGTGTGATGGTCAATTTTCATATTCCATCTTTATTAGCTAGGATAGCTTGTTGGGTATAGAACAGCATCGAATCATTTTCATTAAATCATTTAAAAATACATGTGATTTCATGATATAAGATCAAATTGTTATATATGACAATATTTTATCAGATTATTAAAAGACTGGAATATTTTTGAAACAACAATATGTACTTGTCAAAAATCATAAATATCATCAATGCTAAAAGTACACATTGAATATAATTATGCCCATCCAAACATCCACAGCTTTGTTGATTGAAACATATGAGCATAAATTATCTAATTACTTTGGCTTTAGAATTTTTTTCCTATACTAACTACTCTGTTTTATAATAATTCCTGAAATATGTCAGTGTTTTAGTGCTTTCTGGTGTGAATTATTTGATGTTTATTTATGTTAGATTTTCAATTAAATACTTTCTCAAATGTATTTATCTCTAAGGTTTTATTTAGTATGAACTCAGAGTTTTAAGGCACGCTTTGATCTATGTGTCTGGGTTTATGCTAATATCATACAGTTTTGATTATTATGGCTTTGTTAATATAGTTTGCAATTAGAAAGGTGAAGCATTCAGTTTTGCATTTTCTTCCCAAGATTTCATTTGCTATTTGGGGTCTGTTTTGGTTCCAAAAATCCCATCAGATGTCATTAATGGGGAAAGATCATTGTCCATGGTTCTTGGGATTTGGCCTCTAGATTCCCAGAGTTTCCTGAGTACAGGGGTGTCTTTATATATTTTTAAAATATATTTTATTGATTTTTTACAGAGAGGAAGGGAGAGGAACAGAAAGCTAGAAACATTCATGAGGGAGAAACATTGATCAGCTGCCTCCTGCACACCCCTACTGGGGATGTGCCTGCAACCAAGGTACATATCCTTGATCAGAATCAAACCTGGGATGCCCCCAGTCTGCAAGCAGCCACTCTATCCACTGAGCCAAACCAGTTTCGGAAGGAGTATCTTTCTTATTCATAGTGGTTTGTGCTAGCAAAGTGGCTCACTGTGGGTCCTTAGAAGCTCAAGGCAAAAAGATGACTCAAGATGGGGGCTGCTCATGGCAGAAAGGCTAGTCCTATGATTAAAGCAGTGGGGCTTTGAGCCATGTGATGGGTGCTTGATGGATGCAGAGAGATGAAGACCTAGAGAGCAAATTCAAAAGTTTGATCAATGATGCTATTAAGCATGCCTATATAATCAAATTCTCATCCAATCACAACTGTGAGCATTGAAGCTTGGTGAATTTCCCTGCTTGGCAATCCTTTGCATATGGTCACCACTGATATACCTTGACTGTTGCACATCCTGAGTCCACAGAAAGAGGACCATAGAAATCTTTGTTTGGAGCCTCCTAGACCTTGTTGTATACATCTACCAGGGACCCGGTGCACAAAATCTGTGCACTGGAGCAGGGTTCCCTCAGCCCAACCTGCCCCCTCTCACAGACTGGGAGCCCTCAGTGGATGTCCTACTTAGGCCCAAGGGAAGTGGGCATAAGCCACGGTCTGGCCTCACTTTGTGGGAGGTGACCTGGCTGATCAGGGGAAGGCACCAGCCCCATCACCCCACTGCTGCAGCCACTGCCAGTCACAGCAGCCACCAAGGTGTCTTTTATCAACATGGAATCCAGTCTCTTTACCACGAAAAAATGACAACTTTCTTTAGACATTTTCAAGATGTGTCTTTCATAGAATATGACATTACTTTCTTTTAATTTTTTTTAATCCTCACCTGAGGATATGCTTCATTGATTTTAGAGAATGTGGAAGACAGTCATCTTGTGTGTTTGAGTGATGATCAATATGTATATTATTCTTTTATTAGATAGGATAGAGGCCTGTGTCATGGGTGGAAACCAGCTGGTTTGCCCTGAAGGTGTCCCGGATCAAGGTAGGGGTTCCTTTGGGGCATGGGTGAGGGGCCTGTGGTGGTTTGCAGGCAGGCCACACCCCCCAGAGACCCAAGTGAAGGCCCTGGTATCTGGGATTTAGGTATCTTCTACAATTGAAACTTTGTAGCCTGGAGCAAAGCCAAGCCTTCTGCTCTCTCTGTGGCTGCTGCCATTTCTGTTGGGATTCTATAATTGAAACTGTTACCTTAAGCAGAGGCCTGAGCCAGCAACAACAGGTGGAAAACTTGGCTTCCTCCATCGCCAGGGAAACTCAAGCCTCCCTCCTGCACTTTGTGGACGGCAGCCATCTTGAATAGGTTTATGTGCATATTAGCTCCTGATAGTCTGGTGGGCATGGCTTTTGGGTGTAGCAGAGGTGCGGCCAATTTGCATATTATTCTTTTATTATATAGGATAATGATTCTTCTGACTATCTCTAATTTGTATCCTTTGCTATAAAAGCATTGCAATTATAAGCAGAATGCTTTCCTGTGTTGTGCTGGTTATCCTAGGAGATTAACACACTTGAGCACATAGTGGAAATCCCCACATTTGGAACCAGCTGGTTAGAACTGCAGTTGGCACTAGGAACCCCCAGGTGACACCTGATGTCTGAAATGAGGGCAGTTCTCCTGTAGACAATGTGCTCTTAAACTATGAAGTTTGGCTGGATGCAGTGTAGTTGGTGTCAGAAGTCACGGCAGGTATTTTTTTTAAACAAACTACATAAAAGGCTCTGTTGTATCAACTAAACATTTTACAATTGCTTCCTTTTTTTGGATCTTGTGTCACTAAATACATGGGATGAGAAAATTAGGTTTACAGTTCTTCTGTGGATAAATACATGCAGGTTATTATTATTACAATAGCTTTATTAACTCAAAAGAATGCCACTCCCAACTTTACACCTACTTTCACCCACTTCTGTATATATTATCAGCTAAACTCAACCACTAATTCTTAGCACATGGGTATTTCTTAATTTCTTCCTTATGGTTTATACAGTTTCTCAGAAAAATATTTTTTTATTTTTATACACTTATTTTATTTAATATTAATATATTTTTATTGATTTTATAGAGAAAGGGAGAGGAAGAGAGAGATAGAAACATTAATGATGAGAGAAAATCATCTATTGGCTGCCTCCTGCATGTCCCCTACTGGGGATTGAGCCAGCAACCCAGACATGTGCCCTTGGCCGAAATCGAACTTGGGACCTTCAGTCTTCAGGCCGATGATGCTCTATCCACTGAGCCAAACCACCTGGGGGTACACACTTATTTTTTAAGTGAAAGGCAAGCATCATGCATTGTGAGACAAAGTAAAAACTCACTATTATCACATAATTCTGCTTGATTTTCAAAGAAATGAAATAACAGATGCTCCAATATTCGCTCATGTTGGATAATTTTGAGAAAAACATACCAACCACTTCATTGTGGACTCAGACCAGGTAACCTAGAGAGTGGTCTCAGTCTAATTAAAATCACGGAATCAATGTAAGAATTTAACAATCTGTCTCCACAACTGAACCCAAAGGCTGAGTTAAGTTCAGTAAGTTAATTGACTTGTATTTCAGCTGTGATTTTCAATATAACTCTAGGGTTGAACAGATCTGTAACCAGCAATCATGCTTCCTCCTTCCTTCCACCTTCATACTCCAGTGACCACATGCTTGACAATTTGCAAATTGACAATGCTTCCTGGGACTGCTGTATTTTCTGATGACACTAGAATACTTCTTGGCCAAAATAAAATTAAACAAACAACATAGGCAACATGAATACCGTATATTCAACTTTGTTATGTAAAATCACACAGATCAGTGGAATCTAATTTTTTTTTCTATCAATGTTATGAAATTGTAAACTGCTGAGGAAAAAGTAATTGGAACACTAAGAACTTCAACTATGCATAATTTAATGGAACTCTTTTAGACATTATTGAGCAGAAGTTGAAAACATGAGTCACTTAAAATGTGCAATAAAAACAATGCCAAGCAGTAGAAGGACATGAGGTCCAGGTGAGGTGCAGAGTCCTTCGGAATATCCTGTGAAATCTTACTCATCACTTTCATAGTAAATTTAGGTTTGAAAATACACTTTAAGAAGTAGCTATATTTAGAGATATAATGATTTCTCAGGGCCTGGGAAGTAAATAGATTTATTTAGCATTTATTTATATGGCAAGTAAAAAGGCAAAGAATACATATGCATATATGCATAACCCATGGATACAGACAAAAATGTAGTGAAACAGTGGGAGTCAAGCTGGGGGGAGACAAAGGAGAGGAACAGGGGACATTTGTAATAGAACCAACAATTAAAAAGACATTTTATTACTAAAAGAGGAAAGTGCTGGTCTTAAAAACTAGACCTTTTTTTTAAGTCAGTAAAACAAGAAAACAAAAACCTTGCAGAATGTGTATGCCTACTAAGTGATTTGAGAATCAGCTTCTATTGCTAAATATACTCATTTACTTTAGCTAGAGGTTAGTGTCTTGTAAAATACAGTGAAAGGTAAAAATTGAGATAACCATTAAAGTAAAAAGATATATTTTTATTCTGGAAGGCAATGGGAACTTTGCATATATGGCATAATTTGTGTGTTAGCTAATTTATTGCTTGGCTCCCATATATAGCCTAGTCTCCACTAACACAATTTCCTTCAACATGACTTTCTGTCATAGGCATGCTGTTGCTAATTGTATGGTCTCATCTAGATAAGCTCAATTCTTTCTGGAACTTCACATGGGGCTCAACCTAAATGAACAGATTCCTGTGACTGCATGTCCAATCATCAATATAGCCTTGCCTATAGACCTCACCACCTTGCATGGGCTCCACTGAGAGTTGACAGATCTAGAAAAGTATTGTGCACAGGGTGACCCACTCTTTTGCTTAGAAGGATGATTTAACAGTGCAAGCTTTGTAAGTAAGATATTAGACCTGATTTCAAGCCATCAGAAGTAAAACATCTTGTTTATGGCAATTAGGCTCATTGAAATTGAGGGATCTATGCTATGCTAAGGAGAATAAACTTAAAGTCTGAGTCATGTAGACATATATAAATGTTAGTTTATAATTTGTACAAGGAAACAGAATTACTTCACATGTTACAGATTGTATTCATGTGTCAAAATTTTCATTTTAACTCAATTTTAATGGTGAAAATAGGCAAGTGAGACTATGGGCTGGCTCAAAGGAGAAGTCAAGAGGTTCAGTTTTATATAAAGTAAAAATGATATACAAATAGACATGATACTGACTTTCTCCATAAAGAGGAGAGACATTTAAATGTCCATCAGAAATAACTCATTTACATGTCCATGGATAACAGTCATTTTGCATTTCTATAAGCTATCTACGGCATAAAAAAGCTGTCAAATACCCCAGCAGTGTGGAAAAAATGGAGTCACCTAGAATTATGTATTCTAAACAATGCAACTTTTCATGAAATATATCTAGTCCTTATTTTTGCTTATTTCAATTTTTATTACAGTCACCCCTTTATAATAAAAAAAAACTATTTCAATCAACGGTTACTCTTGACCAAAAGTCTATGACTTGTATAGGTGGAGGCAGAATGTTTATTTATGGATGGTTCTTCATAAATTTGCTGGAGATCTTGATAAATCCCAAATTGCACTTAAAAGCTTCCACTATTTGCCCTCTGGTCTCTAAGAAAACAAACCTAAGAAAAATGTCCACCAGATTGATACCTGATATACACATGAATTCAGAAGAATTCATTTCATCTCATGGTTTCTGAAATACTCTAGTTTCCTCACCTGGTAGAGAGTGACCTTTTCCCATCACTCATAAAACAGGGACCCTACAAGTCATGTGAGTCTTTATGAGAGGGATTTATAGGTGCTGGCTCTAAATAGTCAACCTCAAAGTAGTTTGCTCTACCTGATTCAATGCACATCATTTTCAAATATGATGTTATTACAGGAAAGGCATTGGTTGCATAATCATTACATTCTGATAAAAAAAACACGAGGTCAGATCCTTAATAACCATCTTGCCATATAAATAAAAAAGACTCAAGGATGTGTTTTGAAAATGGGAAAGGGGTTGTCAGTTAGAATATCATTTAAATATATTTTATTTCAATATAAAGAACTGACTACTCAGTAGGCATTATTTCCCGATAGCTTAGGAAGTGAAGAGATTTCCTTATACATTTGGAAAATACAGCACTACAGTAATATCAACAATGTTCCAAATAAGTAAATATAAACACCCTTTGGTAGTTCAGTCAGTGCTATGTGGTTAATTATTTCTAGGCTCCACTTGGGTGAGTGGTCAAATGAAGTCATTGACTTCTGGAACCTGAAGTTCAGGAAAGCCTGAGCTTGCGCCCTTGGCCTTGGAGGCTTTCTGAGTGATGCCTTAAGTAAGTATCCTAATCCCATCAATCTGCTCTATGAAGTGATGATATCTTAAGAGCTGAGAATAGTACTTTTCCACAGGGTTCTGAGACCCTTCTTTGTTTCAGACACAAATCTTAGTCTAGAGCTGATTGGAGAATCCCATTAAAGCATGGAAGCAAAACAAAACCAGGTGACGGAGACCTAAGAGGCTGTGATTAATTCATTCCTACTCATTTTCAAGTGGAAATCCTGATGAGAAGTTATGACAAACAGGTGAGACTGACAAGGACATCGGGTAATTTTTGGGCCATGCTAAAGAGGGTAATAAAGCCATTTCCAAAAGTGTGTTAGAGACAAGGTCTCTAATCTAGTAAATCTCATTTCAAAGAACACAGTAGTGAGTGCTCTGACTTGTATAAATGGAAGAACATAAGTTTTGAAGAGGAAAATGTTAATGAATAACATACAATAAACCTGAGACATTATAGATACATGTATATAAATTATTCTATAATATGATATTCCAGGTATATGCCAAGAACATAATAAGAACACTAATTAAGGAGATTCTGCAATCCTAAAGCAGGTGTTTTTTATTACATTCCATAGGTAGGTCTAATGTATATTCCTCAATTAAAAACCACTAGCATAGGAGATGCTATATTCAAATTCAAGAAGTAGGGTTATAGACAAGTTATCATATTAAAGAACTGAAATAATAACTGGGAATAATGTGCTGGTTTTGCCTTTCACTATTAGGCAAACCATCACTGGCTCTGATAAATATAGTACAATTTGACAGAATTTCCAGGCTAACTTTATCTGTATTTTCTCCCAGTTTAAAGGTATAAAAAATGAGGGCGTTGGAAAATCTCTAGGGACTTATCATAAAGCATCACCTTTATATTATTGATATTATTAACTTTTCCCTATTTTCCCTTTGACCTAAGTAAAGAGTGTCTTCTGATTAATGCATCTCCTATCTCAGCTCATCAGCAGTACCATCAGGTAACTATACTCATTTTTAATAGCCTTCTATTTATAGGGTGAAAGAGTAAATCTTTGCCATGTTTCCAGGGACCATTGGTGATATCTAAAAATTAAATTTTAGTACAAAAATGTCCTGAATAGTATTTTATTTTATTGTCAGGATCTGATCTGGAAAAGCCTTCCTCCATCCCCCAAACCCCAAAATATAATCAAGGAGATTTGACACTTGATTAAAATAGAATCATGAGTTTTTGAGAAAAAAATACAGTTACCCATCTTATTCATGTGACAACAAAACATTTGATAAAAACATACATAGTAACATGAACATAAAAACCTTAGCTCTTTTATGATGAAGATGTCTTTGTTTTCTTAAATAATTGAGGGTATGAAAGAGTGAACATAAAAAACAGAAAATTACAAGGGGATAACACAGATTCTAGGCAGAAGAAGAAAATACTTTCATATTATAAAGTCAATAAATAACAAATCATGAAAACAAGTCCACCAAAATTGGTTAAACTTTGCTAAGATTTTAACATATTTTTAATGTTTTAGATTCAAATATTATTAAAAAAGCAAATAAAATTCATTTGTCAAGTTGTATCCTTTTATGCTTATTTATATTCTATAACAAACTGAAAATTTTCTTGACAATACAGCTCAGGGGTCTGTGAAGTTAGATTAATTTCATAATAATACTAATATATGATAAGCTTATTGTTATGTTTAAATGAATATTTTTTTAAAAATTCTGTTTCAATTTCAACATTGTGAAATATTGTTTTTTCCACAAAGACAAAAATTTAGGGAGGGTCATTAAAGTTTTAGCAATTAAAGTTTGTAGATCAGGAGACCAAATGGGAACGCCCACAACTTTTCTTTTAAAAGCAGAAAGCAAATATCCACAGTTCCATTTTTATATTACTGCTACTACTAAGTATAGACTCAACCACTTATATTGGTTATACCCTTTAACCAATAAAACTCACTATTTGGAGGGTGACTAAGTTTGTCCAGATTTACCAGTAAAAGTCCCACACCCCAAGGAAACTTCTCAACCACAGGCACCTGGGAGGAGAAAGAGTTGACAATTGTCTGAGATATACCCGCATGTCACTGGCTTGCAAAGCCGAGAGCATGATTTTCTTCAAACTATAAATGTCTCAAAATGGGAAAAATGAGCACATTCATTAATATGGCTCAAAAACACATCCTCTTGCCATGTGCAAAATTAAATGCAAAATAATTTAAATAAGCATTATGTTTGATAATCAATGTTTCAGTAATATTTTTGTTTAAAACTGACCATGGTATTAATGATTGCCTATTAGTTAACTCAATGTCAGTCCATGATTTCAAGTCATCTAAATATATTGAAAATTGTCTTCAAGTGGTCGTGCTACACATTTACACAATAGAGCACTATGCAGCTGTAAAAAGAAAGGATCTCTTACCTTTTCCAACAGCATGGACGGACCTGGGGATTATTATGTTAAGCAAAATAGCCAGTCAGAGGAAGACAAATATCGCATGGCATTACTTATATATGGAATCTCATGAACAAAATAGGTCCAGAGACGTGGATGCATGGAACAGACTGACAGATCTCAGAAAGAAGATTGTGGGGGGATGAGAAGAGATTAACTAAAGAACATACATGCATAACTCATAGACACAGGAAATAGTGTGATGAAGACCTGGATTGGGTTCAGGGTTGGGTGGAGGGGACCAAAAGAGGGTAAGTGGGGAACATCTGTAAAATTGTCAACAATGTAAATAATAACTATTATTATTACTGTTGCCACTTAATAATATCTTTCAGAATATTTTGAAATTTAGCTAAAGTAAATTTATAATATAAAATCAATAGGATGAGTGTTAATTTATTTGACCACTAAACTTATATTATACCTAAGATTGGTAAATTGGAGTAGACATAGCTATTTTAAACAAGTTTTACTAAGTTAGCCTAATTTGCTAAAGTTTAACCTAATTGATGTGAATCTAGATTTATAATGTATTTCTGGATTCATTTTTATAAAAATCACAGTATATTTAAAGCACATCTATGAATTGAGATTAAATTTCCTTAGATTTCTAGAAATTTTAGGGTTATCTTATATAATAAAAGTCTAATATGCTAAGTGTCCAACTGTTTGACCATTTGACCAGTTGCTATGATGTGCATTGATTACTAGGGAGCAGAGACTCTGATAGGTCAGCTTGCTTCTGGCAAGGACTGGATGAGAAGAGCCAGACATTTCATGGAGCCCTCCCTTGGTCTCTCCCCAGGCCTGACCGTGCACCAGGTGGGGTCCCTTGGCCTGGCCTGTGCCCTCTTGCAATCTGGGACCCCTCGGGGGATGTCAGAGGCTCACAGTCCAGGCAGAGGGACTCCGCCAGTGCATAAATCTGTGCACCGGGCCTCTAGTTTAATTTATATAAGCTATTCTTTATTTTTGTAAGTCAACCCAAACTAAGTTAACAGCCCTCTGGAAGAACATAGACCTGACAGTTCACTCAGTGGAAGGTGAACTCCATCCCAAAATACAGACACATAGGTGTTAGAGCTTCTGGTCCATCATTTCATCATGGTCAAGTATACATCCAGGAACACAAGATGTCATTGGTCAAGAGATCAAAGAGCTCTTCTCCATCCCGGTGCACACAGAATTCTTCATTGATTTAAGTTTGAATGGGTAAATAAACAAAAATTTTAAAATAAAATACATTATAGGAAAGGAAAAATAGAATTAGAGGAAAATGATTCTCTTTTCACTTAGCATTCACCATTGAGAACCAAGAAATGCCATATATTGCCTCAGACTGCTCATAGGAGTGTACTGTATCTACCCAACACTCTCCAGTGAACTCTTTCAACTTCTTGGTGGAAGACCTCCAAAATGGGTGAAATATGTACTGTACCAGTTTTATTAAGATACAATTGACATATAACATTCTATGTATTTAAGGTGAGCAGCATAATGATTTGATACATATAAATATGGAAAAATGATTACCACAATAAGTTTATTTAGTGTTTAGAACCTCACATTAAAGGGTAAAATTATGACTCTCATACAGATAAAAACTGAAAATTTGTAAAATATTTAATTAACTTCTTATTAACAAGGAAACTTGGCAGTTATTACAACCAAAGCCATTTTACTAAAGGTAAATTTATTATACATGAAAATATATTGTATAATATAATGTTATATAATGAAATTGTATACTTAATGGCATTTTATTTTATTTTATTTTATTTTATTTTATTTTATTTTAAATATATTTTATTGAGTTTTTTACAGAGCGGAAGGGAGAGGGATAGAAAGTCAGAAACATTGATGAGAGAGAAACATCGATCAGCCGCCTCTTGCACGCCCCCTATTGGGGATGTATGTGCCCACAGCCAAGGTACATGCCCTTGCCGGAATCGAACCTGGGACCCTTCAGTCCACAGTCCGACGCTCTATCCACTGAGCCAAACCGGTCTCGGCAGTTAATGGCATTTTAAAATTACTTTCTTCACTTTTTTAAATTGACACTTAATTCAGTTTTATATTTTAGTCCCAAAATGTATTTGGCTTTTGTTTTATGTGTCTTCATATTTGGCCATTTTATTTACATCCTATATTTAATTAGCATCGCTGATTTTTATATTCATGCTAGTGACCAATGTGAAGGTGACTTTAAAGGTATCAACCTCTTTCATTCAAAATACATTTGTCTTCATCCCACCTAGAAACAACACTGCACCTGATCACAAGACAGAACTGCAGGATCAACATTTTAAATTGGGGTGTTCTCACACCACACCAACCCTTTCACTGTATCTGATGACTGAATTGACAGCATAAACTCTAGTACATTTTGTCAAATTCACCCTCATTGACTAGGAGCTACAGCACAGCAGCCTCATCTGCTCCTTTGCTCTGTGAGTGAAAATCAATCCTGAAATTGACATTTTCTCTTAGTACCACACCACTAATCGTGGCCCTTTCCTTATTAAACTCCACAGATCAGAAGAGTCACAACAGATCAACTGTTAGGAAAGACATGGAGGAGAAGATAATGCTTTTTATAAAACCCACATCTAGCTTGAATTAAGCCAGTTTTACATTAACAGGGAAAACTTGGGACATGCCAGAGGATGGATTAATTTGCAATTTCTAGTCCTGGAATGAATTCACATCGCCTTTTCCAGTGGATACATTTTCTACCTGTTACTTTTTTACTTAAGAAGCAACCTGGCCCAACTGGCATGGCTCCGTGCTTGAGCTTCAACCTATGAGCCAGGAGGTCAAGGATCTATTCCCAGTCAGGACACGTGTCTGGGTTCTGGGCTTGGACCCCAGTGTAGGTGGAAGCAGGAAGCAGCTGATTTGTAGTTTTTTCTCACCATTGATGAGTCTATTTCTACTAGGAGCCTGGTGTACGAAATTCGTGCATGGGGGTGGATGGTCCCTCAAACCAACCTGCCCCCCTCTCACATACTGGGAGCCCTCAGGGGATGTCCAACTGATGGCTCACCCTCAGTCTGCCCAAGGCCTAAAGCATCTAGAAAGGCTTTAGGCCTTTGGCACCCAGCCATCACCCTGCTCAGATCAGCCCCAGCTGCCTGTGACCACCCGGCTCCACTTCTGCTCACAGTGCCTTGGGGGCCGGGCACTCCTGCTACCTCCACCACCGCTGCTGCTACCACAGCTTCTCCTCACAGCGCCCAGGGGCTGGGCGCTTGCTGCCACCACCTCCACCACCGTTTCATCTCCACCTCCAGGGCCCAGCGCTCGTGCCACTTGGCCCCACCCTCATTCCTGATTGGCTGGTAGCACAGCCAATCAGGAGTGAAGGTGTGGTCAAATTTGCATGTTTCTCTTTAATTATATAGGATATTTTATCACTCTTTCCCTCTCCCTGTCTGAAATCAATATAAATATATTTAAGAAAAGAATCAACCTGATTAACCCAATACATTCAAAATCCTTGAAATAGTACTAATTTCAGCACACATTGACTAAGAATACAAGTTTTTACATAAATGCTCTTTATTAGAAACATTTTATTGTATATTTTGAAAGGCATATTTAGAGCATTATGCTTATAAAAGTTTTCCCATCAAGTTAATATATTTGCAAAGTTAACCCTTGCTATCAAACCAGTCTTATTCAGTTATTAAAACCCCAAAACCATTTTTCAATTTAAATAAATATGTTAATATTTTTAAGAATATTATAAAGTGTATTGAAATTACATTGAAGAAGGTTTATGAGACTTGCTATTAATACACTAAAGCAAAAATAAATATATTAAAAAAATTAGAGTTATCATATAATTTGTCACCCAAATCAGAATCATTATAAGAGAAAGAAAATACTTAATAAAATATGTGAAATATTGACATAAAGAGATACAAAGTGATATTTGGTGTGAAATAAATCTGTTCTGTTTAAACTAAACCATATGATGATTGTTCATTTTTATGTCAAATTCAAAAAAGAATGAAAATGTTAATAGGAAATTCTTATGGCTTCTTTTAAAATAATTTGATGTAGTATACAGCTAAAATTATGTTATGTATCAAGTGAGAATTATGACAGAGGAAGAATTTTTATTCAATAATTGTGTGTAAGTGTATCAAAATAATATAACACATTTGGTAATTTTAAACATCCTATCTAATAAAATAGTAATATGCAAATTAATAATCACTCCACTGCATCCACAAGCCACACCCACCAGCCAATCAGGAAAGAATATACAAATAAACCCAACCAAGATGGCTGCAGCCACAGAAAGCAGGAGAGAGGCTTGGGTTTCCCTGGCAATGGAGGAAGCCAAGCTTCCCACCTGCCCTTGCCGGCCCAGGCCTCCACTCAATGCTACAAACTTTACATAATAGAAGTTAAATAACCGCCCCCCCCCCACCAAAATATGGCAGCAGCCACAGAATTGGAGAGACTAGGAGGGTAGGATTGGCCCTGGCGATGGAGGAAGCCAAGCTTCCTTGTTGCCCTTGCTGGCCCAGGCCTCCACTCAATGCTACAAAGTTTCAATGATAGAAGATAAATAAATCCAACAGAAATGGCTGCTGCCACTGAGTGAGCAGAAGGCTTGTCTGTGTTCCAGGCTACAAAGTTTCAATTGTAGACTAAGTATAAATCCCAGATACCAGGGCCTCTGCTTGTGTCACAAGGGGGCATGGCCGGCCTGCAAACCACCACAGGCCCCTCACCTAGGCTGTCGCACACCCCAAGGGAATCCTCATCCTGATCCAGGACACCCTTCACGGCAAACTAGCTGGCCCCCACCCATGCATCTGACTTCTATCTTATCTAATAAAAGAGTAATATGCAGATTGACAATCATTCCAACACACAAGATGGCTGCCCCCATGTGGTTAAAGATCCTGTCCCCATGAAGACACAAGATGGCCACCACAATATTACCAGCAGGGGAGGGCAGTTGGGGATGACCAGGCCAGCAGGGTAGAGCAGTTAGGGGTAACCAGGCTGGCAGAGGGGGGAAGTTGGAGTTGACTGGGCCTGTAGGGAAGGGCAGTTTGGGGGGACCCAGACCTGCAGGGGAGGGCAGTTAGGGCTGACCAGGGCTATAGGGGAGGGCAGTTAGGGGCAAACAGGCTGGCAGGGGAGCAGTTAAGCATCAATCAGGCTGGCAGGGGTGTATTTAGAAAGTGATCAGGCTGGGAGGCAGAAGCAGATAGGGGCAATCAGGAATGCAGATAGGTGAGCAGTTGGGAGCCAGCAGTCCTAGACTGTGAGAGGGTTGTCTGATCCTACTGGAATCGGGTCTAAATGGGCAGTCAGACATCCCTCGAAGGGTCCCATATTGGAGAGGGTGCAGCCCAAGCTGAGGGACACCCACCATCCTGTGCACAAATTTAGTACACTGGGCCTCTAGTTATTAATAAAAATTAAATGCAATTCTAATTTTTCCAGTCATTGCAGTTGAATGTCTTCTATGTACTTACTAGATGAATTATATACTATAAAAATGCAGTATATGTAAGTATTCTAGAGGCCCAATACACAAAATTCTTGGAAGAGTAGGCCTTCCATCCCCCAGCTGCTGGCAACAGCTTCCTTCTGGCATCCAGGACCCAGACTTCTCTCTGGCCCTGACTTCATCTGAAAGGATGTCCAGAATGATGACTGATCTAATTAGCATATTACCCTTTTATTATTATAGATTATAGATAATGCTATGTGTTTATTGTCAATAGGAGGTAAAACAGCAAAATATTTGAAAGGATAAAATTTGATGTGGATGGATATGATTTAGAATGTTTCTTGAAAGGATTTTATGAAATAGGTCCCAACTCATATATACACCTATCTATGTATTTTTCTTAATGGAGTCTGAAAGAATTAGTGGAAAATATTATTCATTTTTTTGTATTCAGAGAATTTCAAGATGTTTGCCTAGTTAATCCTAGAAAGTATTCAAGTTCTCATTTAAAGCAGCAGCTGCATTTACCTGTACAGTTGGCTGTTAAAGAAGAATTTCCTTGCCAGGATATGACACATCTTAGGGATAAGTTTGAGAAGTAACATGGGGAGTGAAGAAAGGGGGGAGCCCGGGAGCATCTTTAAAGTCCCTAGCTTTTTTCTGAAGCAATGGCTGCCCTCTGCTTCCCTAGGACCTTCCCACAGGGGCCTCTACCGCTTGTGAATTGTCAGTGGTTGAACAAAATATCCATCCACTTTGTAGTTTGCAAAGCAGTGTTCCCTCTGCTAGAAATGCATACAATACAACAAATTACAGACTTCCAGAGTGCTTGTGGCCTTTATTTGTTAACAGACATCTATATATACCACACACTTTATGTTGGATGCTTTAAGCACTTCTTAGATTATTCACATTTTAATCCTTCTATTATCTCCCTGATGCAAGTTCTATCAACATCTCCATTTTACAAATGGTCAAATTAAAGCACAAGGAAGAGCCCGGGTGGGACTCTGGCTTGGACTTCAATACATTGGTCTGCTGCCTTGGGTCACTCATTAAGAGGATGTTCCTCCACCCCGAACTAACATTTAAAATTGTCTCTTTGTTGCCCAAAGAGTTTTTGTTGTTGTTGTTTTTCTACTTTTTAAAATGTTCTTTTATTGATTAAGGTATTAAATATGTGTCCTTAACCCCCCAATTGCCCTCCACCTCCTACCCTTACTCATGCACTCACCTCCCTTGTGTCTGTGTCCATTGGTTAGGCTTATATGCATACATACAAGTCCTTTGGATGATCTTACCCCATTAAAACCAACCCCCCTACCTTCCATCTGAGGTCCTTTCCTCCACACTCCCCTATCTCTGGATCTGTTTTTGTTAATCAGTTTATGTTTTTCATTATATTCCACAAATGAGTGAGAGCATGTGATATTTATCTTTCTTTTACTGGCTTATTTCACTTAGCATAATCCTCTCCAGTTTTATCCATGCTACTGCAAATGGTAAGAATGCCTTCTTTTTTTACCACAGCATAGTATGCAATCCTGAGAAAGAAGAACAAAGTAGGAGGAATCTCAATATCAGATATTAAGCTGTATTACAAAGCCACTGTTCTCAAAACTGCCTGGTCCTGGCATAAGAACAGACATATAGAGCAATGGAATAGCATAGAGAACCCAGAAATTGATCCAAACCATTGTGCTCAATTAATATTTGACAAAGGAGGCAAGAACATACAATAGAATGAAGACAGTATCTTCAATAAATGGTGTTGGGAAAATTGAACAGATACATGCACAAATATGAAATTAGACTGTAGGAACCTCTTCCATGTCCTGCGGGGTTCCAGGTTCCAGTTCAGGGTTCGGGTTCTGGAGAAGGCCGCACACAAATGAAGAGAGACTTAAAAAAGTATGAATTTGGGAAATGGGAGCCAGGTGGTAGCTAGTGGAAGGACTGCCCTGTGCTCTGGCCTGGTTATCCCTTTTATTAAGGCTATAGGATCTGCCCATAGAATATATATATATATGGTTGTTTATTAGCCTTCTAGACTTCCTGTCCACATCTTTCTATTAGTGAGACAGGATTGTTTTCCAGCATCTTCCCCCTTGCTTTTCCTTAAAAAAATCTTGCATCTGCAGACTAGAAATAAACATATAAGAACGAAAAATAAGACAAGCAACAATGGCCATGCTGAAAGGCAAATGAATCAGTCTGCAGTAAGTTTCTTTCTGGGCGAATAGTTTTTGAGTCCCGATTTTAATGTCTAATAGTCTTTTGAGTCCCAGTTTCAATGTCAAACAGTTCCTTATATGTACATGTCAGCAATGATATTTCAGTTCTGGATGGTGGACAAATGGTGGCAATGCATGTCCAATTGTCTCTGGTTCGGTCCTGGGCAACCTGCAGCGATGCACAGCTGCTGACTGCTAGCATGGCAAGGTGTCATCAGCATCTTCCATCTCTGGATTGTTTCTCCTCTTGTCTTCATAGTGGGAGCATTCCTGACAATTCCTCTCTGTTGCAGGAATCCATATGATCTTGGGGTTGTTTTCTGAAAATATACAAACATATTCTCAACCAAAAGTTAATAAAGGAATCTTCTGACTTAGGATCCTATTTATTTTTGTCCAAACTATTTTTCCTTTGGCTTATTTTGACACTATGTGTGCTTTTCATGGGTTTCTTGCTGTTAGAATTACAAATGGTGAAAATTAATTTCCTAATGTAAAAATTTTTAATTTACTTACAGGATAATTTTTTTCTTACATGATATTGCTCCACTATGCCACCATTTTTTGAATTAATGGAGGCTTTTTGGAAATTTTATAATGAAGTCTTGATAACTTTAAAATTTCAATTTTTTTTTTGCAAAATATAGGTTCATCGCATTTTAAGCAATTTTGCTAGTAGAAATTTTAGTTAATACTTTAGAAACAGCTTTTTGTCCAGTACAATTAAATTTCCTTGAATATTCACTTATTTCATTTAGCCAATTTAAATCAATCTGAAAACAATTTTACTGTCAAATTTAATACTCCAACAACAATCTTAGTTCACCCTGTAAATATTAGTGGAAAGGGTTGTTTGCATTTTTGAGTAGGCCCTGAGCATTTCTGGTGCTAGATATAGGGCAGTTTCTGTTAGCCAAGTCTCTGTCTGTTACCTTGGTCCTTCTCTGGGCTAGGCCAAGTTTTTTTCTATTACCTGAGTTCCCATGTGAGCTGGGCATGGGAAGTGAAGCATCCACAGGGCAGGAGACCTCCCTCAGAAGGGATGGCAGTACAAGCCCCTGCAATGTTGCGGGGGGGGAGGTTCTATGCCCCACCTCTGTTGCCCCTCACGTTCTCTCCTGATGGCCCCTCTGTGACTGTGCCTGTCTTAGGTTGTTACTCCCCTGAGGAACCTTACCCATCTTTGGCTAACCAGCCACCCTCTGGGGCCAAGCAGGGTGATGTGAGGTTCATTTCTATCTTCTTGGTATCCTATCCTCCCATGGCCTCCACACCCAGCATCTGCTTTGGGATTCTCTTGCCTGCTGGTGGGGACCTGGCACTGATCACATATCTTGGGAAACCCAGATTTTTTTCACCAGGGAGAGCCCAGCTCACACCATTGGGCGACAGACAGATTCATGGTACCAGCCACCACAAGGCTTCAACCTCAGCATGAACAGAAAACTCAGGCAACAGATGTGGGCAATTAGATTGTGAAAAGACGGTCCCTTCTTAGAAAAGGGCCAACAAGGAGTGCTCAAGTGCCTACATAAGGGGCCTTCCACACAGTGGAAGGGATTAAATCCTTTCATGCCCTTTTTAAATTGATGCCAAACATTCAAAGAATTAGTTTGTAAGTTTGTTTGAAATAATTGTACAACATGCTGTTGTAAAATATCAAAAATTATAATGACATTGTAGAATAATATCATGTAAGGATATTATTTTTTTCTAGGCCATGGAAACTGGCTGTTAGTTTCTTTTTTTATAGGTCTAATTACATTTTCTACACCTTTCCCAGGAGCAAGTAGTGATAATAGATGTATTTTTGCTTTTGGCTCCCATCCTTTGGTGTCCATGCAAGTTAGAAACTTCTCTTTAATTTTACACACAAAGGAGCAGTGATTTGATTTTGTGTCATACAAAAAGGGAAGCTAGGTGGCAACAACTGTGTAATTATACTTCCTTGTTCCACTCCTATTGCTGCTGGATGAACCAAGTTGTTTGATATATTGGTGACTACATTAGGCAGGGAATCAGCCCATATAAGCGCTCTTACTCATGAAGGGTCAGGAACATAAGTCCAAAATACTTTCCCATTTACCCTAGGTAATATTACCATACAGCTGATTACTGCTATTATGGCCATAAAGATGTTCTCAGGCATCTGTACCATCTTCTTTACCATGCCCTGGGTGGTCTCCAGGCTGTTTGTTGTCCGGCTCATCCTCCTTCTCCTCTTCAACTTCAGTGGATTGCTTGGAGTCCCTGCTCTCTGTGGCTGAGGTAGTTGATTGCCTGCAGCTGCATGGGGTGGCTCCAGGTGCAAGGTCTTCATTATTCTGGCTAGTTTCTTTCTTGGATACCTGATGCAGTTTAATATTGCTAGTAAGAATCCATACCGGTTTGGAAAAATTCTCTGGAAATATACAACCATATCCTCTTCCAAAGTTTAATAATGGATTGGGTTCCTTCCATAAACCAGATTCAGGATCTTTCCATTTAACTAGACCATTTCCTTTTGTTATATTCTGGCATCAATGTATCTCCATAGGTATCTTTCCATATTCATCACAAATGAAAAAATTTAAACTAATTAAGTCTTGGTGCAGCCTACACACAGGTGATTTCTCCATCATCCCCTCTTTATGTTTTTCAAGTTGGGACTTTAGCCACTGCTGCTGTCATTCAATAATGGCCTGTCCTTGGAAATTATATGGTATCCCTGTAATGTGCTGAATTTCTCACCTTTTACAAAATTCCTGGAATTGGCAGCTTGTGTAAGCCGGCCCATATCAGTTTTAATAATTCTTAGATTAATAACCTGTATTACCATTTCTCCTGTAGATGCAGTAGCCCACATTACTTTTGAAAAGGTGTCTACAAAGACATGCCCCAAGGTGTCCAAAGGGAGTATAATGTGTTACATCTATTTGCCAGATATGGTCTCTTAGCAAACCTCTAGGTTTGACTCCTGTTTTAGGCCCTTGAGGTAGATGTAACACGCAAGTGGGACATTCTCTAATAATCTGTTTTGCCTGTTGTCGAGTGATGAGAATTGTTTACACAGCATTTTGGCAGGCTGATGTAAGAGGTGATGAAATTCTAAGGCTTGTTTTAATAAAGCAACCAATTGATCAGCATATGCATTTCCTTTTGTTAAAGGACCAGGCAGGACACTATGAGCCCTGATGTGAGTGATATAAAAAGGATATTGTCTCTGTTGTACAATCTAATGAACTTGCTTAAATTGTAAAAATAAACTTTGGTCACTAAGTCATTTTAATCAGGCAGTCTCTATTCTATTCACTAAGTTTGCAGCATGAAAGGAATCAGAGATTATATTAAGAGGCTCTTGGAAGTCCTGCAATGCAGCCTTAATAGCTTCTAGTTTAATTCTTTGTACAGAAGTATGACTGGTCAGTATGATTCAGTCTGAATTTATTATATGATAAGCAGCTTTACCATTAGATGATCCATCAGTAAAAACAGTTAAAGCTCTAGAAATAGGTCCTGCCTGGTATTTTTTGGTATAATGATGGAGGTATTACATAAAAATTGTAGTAATTTATCTTTTAATAGGTGACAACTACATTCCCCTGAATAGCCACTTAACCCAATTTGCCAGATTATATCAGTCTGAAATATCATTTCTAATTGCTTCTCAGTGAGGGGGAGGTAGAGACACTGGGGCTCTTCCCCTCTAAGCTGTTTACAACGTTTTCTAATTCGAAATATTAATTGGGCTACTAGTTCGACATATGTAACCACAGTTTTAGAGGACTGATGCTCTATGTGGACCCTTTCCATAATGGCAGGAGAATTTTTATTTTGAAAGATGACTGCAGTGGGACTATTTGCAATAGAGTTAATTTGTTCCAATAAAGGCAATTCAGGCTCTACCCGTGCTACTTGGGCTGAGGAAATTGCCTGATCCACTCTTACCAACTCATTCCTAGCTTCATCTGTTAGTGTTCGGGGAGAGGAAAGATTAGAGTCACCTCTAAGCAAATTATATAAATTTGTCATTTATTCTGCAGAGATCTTCAGTTAAAGTCTTAACCAGTTAATGTCCCCTAATAATTTATGAAAGTCACTTGAAGTTTTAAGACAATTTTTTCTTATCTCCACCTTCTGAGGCCTAATGCATTGGTTTTTAATTACAATCCTTAATACATTTGAAGGAAACCTCTCTTTATTTTCTTCCAAAAAAATTTCAGGCTACAGAGAGTTTCATTTAAAACTCTAAAAAACCAGGTTTGGTTTATTCTAATGTAAATTACCATATTCTTTAAAGATGGCTGCTGGCAGAAATCCTTGTCACATGAAACAATTTCTCTTATGGATATAGTGTCCAGTAGTATGGATTAGATTCAATACTTTAATAACAATCCTCAGTTTATCCTGTAAATACCAGTGAAAGAAATTTCAAAATTTTCAAATTTCTCCTTTTTATTAAGCTAGAATTTTATTTTTAAAGAGTATCCCCTTAGGCTTATTATTTGCACCCACAGAGGGACCACATGGGAGGTCTTAGTAACTTAGAATACTTAATAAAATTGCTTACAAAGACATTGGCTTTTCATTTAGCTGAAAACCTTAATTTTAAAAAGCTAATTTAAGTAATTAAAGTAGGTATCATCATTTAATAAGTAAAGTGAGTTTAGTTAATGTAGACATCTGATTCACAAGTTGCAAATGTTGCCCCAACTTTAGCTTAATTAAGAATGCAGGTGGCTACGGACTTTTTATTATTTTAAGTTCTGTTGTTGGATTTTAAGAAATATTTAGTTTCTTCATTTTGCCCTTCTTAGAGGCCAAAATATTCATAACATTTAAAATATATTTATTAATGTTTTATTTGATAAGGTTTTCCATGCAATTTCAAGTATATTAGATCTGTTAAATTTAAAAGGATTTCCTTTAAGAAGAGAGAATAAATTTCTTGTATTACTCTGAGTGCCCTTAGAGTTTTCCAAGAATCATCTCTCAGTTAAAACCCTGAAATTTTAACATAGAAAAAAAAATCAAACATATGTATATATGTTTATATATGATTTAAAGATTATAATTTTTATAATTATCTTAAGATATTAATTAGATTTTAAACTAGTTTTTGCATAGAAAAATTTTGGTTGGGATCACAGAATTAATCCTCTTTTTAATTTTTTGTTTTTTTGAATATATTTTATTGATTTTTCACAGAGAGGAAGGGAGAGGGATAGAAAGTCAGAAACATCAATGGGAGAGAAACATCGATCAGCTGCCTCTTGCACACTTCCAACTGGGGATGTGCCCACAGCCAAGGTACATGCCCTTGACCGGAATCAAACCTGGGACCTTTCAGTCTGCAGGCCAATGCTCTATCCACTGAGCCAAACAGGTTCAGCAAATCCTCTTTTTAAAATTAGATCAATAACAGCTTATTTTGAATTCCTAATTATTTTCAGAGAAAACATATTTTATTTTTTCAAAAGTAAGTTCTTATACTTTATGGATGTAATTACCACAACCACATTTTTTCCCAATTTAATTTGCACTTTGAACTTTTAAAGCTGGCAAGTCAGCTGTGCATCACTGCAGGTTGCCTAGGACCAAACCAGAGGGGGTCGGACCTGCATTCCCACCATGTGTCCACTATCCAGATATCATTGCTGACATGTAAACATAAGGAACTGTTGGACATTGAAATTGGGACTCAAACATTTTTATGTTGTTATTATTATATATTTACTACCGGCCTGGTGCACAAAATTCATGTACTGGGGGTGGGTGGTCCCTCAACCCAACCTGCCACCTCTCACTACTGGGAGCCCTCAGGGGATGTCCAACTAATGGCTCACCCCTAGCCTGCCCAAGGCCTAAAGCCTCTGGCAAGGCTTTAGGCCTTGGGCACCCAGTCATCACCCTGCTCAGCTCAGCCCTGGCTGCCTGCGATCACCTACCCCAGGGGCTGGGTGGTAGCCGCCACTTCTGATCACAGAGCCCAGGGGCTGGGAACTCCCTGCTGCCACCACCACCACTGCTGCTGTTGCTGCTGTTGCAGTCACTTCCCCTCACAGTGCTTGGGGACTGGGTGCTGGCCCCACTGCAGTTTCATCTCCACCCCCGGGGCCTGCTTGTGCCACTTGGTCCCACCCCCACTCCTGATTGGCTGGTAGCATAGCCAATCAGGAGTGAAGGTACAGTTAAATTTGCATGTTTCTCTTTTATTATATAGGACTTTTAGTCTGCAGAGGCAAGATTGTTTTTAAAGAAAAGAAATGGGGAAAAATAGGTACAGAGGCAAAGAAGCATTGAACAGATTGTCTCTAACTACAGTGGGAAGGCAGAGGAGGTTGGGGGAGGGGCCCTGAAAGATATCAACTGAAGGACTGGTATGTACGCATATAAGCATAACCAATGGATACAAGGCACTAGGGAGGGGGGGCATGTGAGGGCATGTACTGGGGCTAGGGAAGGCTGGGGGGAGGTTAATGGGGGAAAAAAGAAGAGATATATGTACTACTATTTGTAATACTTTAAACAATAAAAACATTAAATATAAAAAAATAAATAAAGCTGGCAAGTCAAACATTTAGTAGTTCTTAGATGAATAACACTTTGCATTTCTAAGAATAATACAAGATATAATCAATTAATAGCTTCAATTCTGTCCTCTAGGTTTTGCTCACAAGGAAGCAAATTTAAACAATAATTTTTATTTGCCAGTGGCTCTGGAAAACCAGGTCTGGTTTATTCTAATGTAAATTACCATATTCTTTAAAGATGGCTGCTGGCAGAAAACAGATCTATCTTATGCTGGGGAAGGGGCAACTACTCTTCTTCCTCCATTAACAAAGGTCATAGCCAGTTACTTGGGCTATTTAGATCTTTATAATTAATACATTATTTATCTATATTTCAACAATTTCTTTGAGATTCAAATCCAATTCCAATTATTTAAGACATTAACTTCAGATGAATTCTATAACAAAGAATTTACTGCTTTTCTTATAGGCCTCAGAATATTAACTTTTTAACAAGGTTCATTAGTATTTTAAAATACTTTTTATTATGGAAATGCAAATCCTGTTGCTGGAATTAACTTGAATTTCTATCCAGAAGATTTTTTCACCATTTTTCTTAGGAAAAACCAGTTTTGGGTTTTTCATTTTCTGTAGTTTTTGCAGAGAGATTCCAGCTGACAACAATCTAAATGTCCAAAATCGGACCATGTGAGCATTCTGCCTTACAGGTAAGTTCTCTCCCTCCCCATGAACACAGAAATTCCAGACACATTTCTAAATTTTTAAGGCTTTTTCATGGTGAGGAAGGAAATTTTAATTTAGCACACTGGGAAAGTGGGCTTCCATATGGATCTCCATGTGTCTCCCTTCCCCCACATCCTGCTTACTTGGGGGGAAGCATTAGCAGCAGATCTGGCTGAATTCCTTTTCATGCTTAAAAGATAAAGACAGGTCTTAAATTTTTTCTTTCTTTTTTTATTTTCTGAAGTAATAACTAACACCCAATTTGGCCAAGATTTGCATTTCCCTGGAGTTCTTTTATAATTTTTAAATAATACCTTAAGCAATCTCATTGCAAGAGAACAGATAGGCTTGCCCTCACCTTTGAATTTCTCTGCACCAGAGGAGGTTTCAGCAGTGGAGTTCCACTTCTAATTACAGATTTTAGATTCCAAACACAAACTAAGATTTTAATTTGAACAAGAAACCACATTCTTTAAGCATACAAACCAAAGTCTATAATAAAGTTTACTTTATAACCTAATTCCTCCCCATTAGCCTGCCTGAAAAAGACGTTCCCACCCTACTTACAGATCATGACTCTGCTGTCAGTCCTTGAGCTTTTTTGCATGCGGTGAAATTTCCACACCTTTTCTTGGTGCACTTTTCCTCCTTCGCTGTTAGGCGAGAAATATCATCTCTTCCAGACTCACCAAAACGGGCGCCAGATGTAGGAACCCCTTTCACTGTCCTTGTGGTTCAGAGTTCCAGTTCAGGATTCAGTTTCTGGAGAAGGCCGCACACAAATGAAGAGAGACTTGGGAAATGGGGGCCAGCCAGTAGCCCATGTCTAGTGGAAGGACTGCTCTATGCTCTTGCCTGACTATCCCTTTTATTAAGGCTGTAGAATCTGCCCATAGCCTTTACACAAGAAATTCCAATAACAGAAATATACAAAAAAAAAAAAAAAAAACAGAGGTATTTCAGTTAACAATGTTTTTTAGCTCTGACCTTTCAGAGCAATTAAGGTTGTTTACCAGCCTTCCGGACTTCCTGTCCACATCTTTCTACTAGTGAGACAGGATTGGTTTCCGGCATTAGACCACCAACTTACACCATACACAAAAATAATGACGAAGGGAAATCATAAAAAATATTAGAGGAATCCACAGGCAGCAAAATCTTAGACATATGCCGAAAAAAATTTCTTTAGCGATATAGCTCCTAGGGCAATGGAAACTAAAGAGGAAATAAACAAATGGGACTACATCAAAATAAAAAGCTTTTCTGCAGCAAAAGAAACCATCAACAAAACAACAAGAAAGCCCATTGCATGGGAGAACATATTTGCCAATGTGATCACTAACAAGGGTTTAATATTCAGCATTTACAGGGAACTCATACAACTTAACAAAAGGAAGGTAAACAACTCAATAAAGAAACGGACAACAGATACTTTTTGAAAGAAGACAGAAGGAAGGCCAAGAGACATATGAAAACATGCTCAAAGTCAATAATCATCTGATACATGCAAATCAAAACCACAATTTGGTACCATCTCACACCTGTCTGAATGGCTATCTATCATCAACAAACCAATAAACGACAAGAGCTGGCAAAGATGTGAAGAAGAAGGAACCCTCAGCACTGGTGGTGGGCATGCAGACTGGTGCAGCCACTGTGGAGAACAGTATGGAGTTTCCTCAAAAAGCTAAAAATGGAGCTCCCATTCGACCCAGTGATCCCACTTCTAGGAATATATCCCAAGAAACTAGAAACACCAATCAGAAAGGATAAATGCACCCCTATATTCATAACACCACAATTCACCATAGCTAAGATTGGGAAACAGCCTTGGTACCCACCAGCAGATGAGTGGATTATAAAACAGTGGTATATCTACACATTGGATACTAAGCTGCTGTAAAAAAGAAGGAATTCTTACCAAAGAGGTTTTTACACTCGGAGGCACAGCATGGTCCAAGGTTCAGCTTTGGTGAGATCCATGCCTTCCTTTTTGAAGGTGGAAGTGAGAGATGGAAAAGGGTATCTGAGGACCGACTAGAAGCCATCTCTCAGGCAGCCCCAGGAGAAGAGGAACTCAGTGAAGCTCTTGATGTGGCCCTGATCACCCCACATCCACTGGCAATCCTTCAGGCTCCACAGGCCAAGTCCTCCCCCGCCCCCACAGGGGACCATGGAGAACTTTCCTAAGTCAGTTGATTAGTTTATTACCAGGAATGCTGAGGACCTACTCAAAAATGCAAATATTCCTTTCCACAAGTATTTACTGGGTAAACTAAGATTTCTGCTTGAGTATTAAAATTGACAGTAAAATAGTAATCAAGTTTTCAGATTAATTTAAATTGGCCAAGTGAAATAAGTGAATACTCAAGAAAATCTAACTGTACTGGACAAAAAGCTTTTCCTAAAACATTAACTAAAATACCTATTAGTAGTTCATCTCACTGCAAAATTGCCTAACATCCAAAGAACCTAAAGCAGTAATATTTGTGTACAAAAATTAAAATTTAAAATTACCAAGACTGCAAGATAAAATTTCCAAAAGCCCCTATTAACCAAAAAAGGGGGGGACAGTGGGGTAATATCATGTAAGGAAAAATATCCTATCAGTAAAATACATGTAGAAAATTCTTACTCCAGAAAAGAAAATTCCATTTGTAAAACCAACTGCAGGACACCCATGAAAAAGCACACATGTTGTCAAAATAAGCCAAAGGAAAATCATTTAGGCAAAAATAAAAAGAATCCCAAGTCTATTTTGCAGAGCGGATCCCTTTGTTAACTTTTGGTCGAGAATGTCTTTGTGTGTTTGCAGAGAACAACTCCAAGACCATGTGGGTTCCTGTGACAGTGAGGAACTGACGGGTCTGTTCCAGCCACGAGGATGGTCCAGAGATGGGGGACGCTGAGGACACCTTGCCATGCTAGCAGTCGGCAGCTGTGCGTGGCTGCAGGCGGCCCAGGACCAAACCAGAGAGGATGGATCTTGCATTGCCACGATGTGTCCACCATCTGGATACCATTGCTGACATGTACACGTGAAGAACTATTTGACATTGAAACTGGGACTCAGAACAGTTGGACATTGAAACTGACACTCAAACATTTTTTTGCTCTTATACATTTGTTTTCAGTATGCAGAGGCGAGATATTTTTGAAGAAAAGAAACAGGGAGAAGTGATTGATATAGAGGCAGGGTGGCCTCGAAAAGGCTGTCAAGCTACAGGGGGAAGGCTGGAGTGGATGGGAGGCAGATGCTGGGGGAGATCAACCCAAGGACTTGTATGCATACATATGAGCATAACCAATGAATGAAAGACACTGGGGGGGGAGGGGTGCAGGTGGGGACATGTGCTGGGGGGTAAGGGAGGTTGTGGGGAGGATATGGGGGGAGGAAGGAAAACATATGTACTACTATGAAATATAAGTTATATTGTAAATAAAATTTAAAAAAATCAAAAAATAAATAAATAAATTTTAAATTTAGAGGCAAATGCTGAGAGTAGAGAAATTCTTAGAAATAGCTCCATGTTTGGGTCTCTAAGCAGCCTGTCTAACAGAATTCTTAATGTAATCCTTTTTTAATTTCTAGACACATGGTATTTGAGGTGACAGGACATTTTATGTTTTGCTTTCGTTGTTTGACCTTTAGCTTTCTGCTTTAGGTGGGAAACCTCCACAGAGCAATTCTGCACTGACTGAAGTTCAGTTAGGATGGTGGATTTACAATAATGAGAAAAACTACCTTGTATGATAATATTTTCTTAAAACCTCTTTGAACACTTCATAACAAGAAGTGTCAGATATTAAGAACCATTCAGAGTGGCTTCTACTTTATATGTCTGTAAATGCATGTGCTCTTATTCAACTACTCTGTCAGAAATGTTAAAAAATAGAACTAAACTGAAAGCAGAATTAATCCTAGAGAAAACTGAAAAATTAGTTTACCTATTGGTTAGATATAATGCAAAAATACAAATCAGGTCTTTATAAGAAGTCAAAAGACTATAATTTCTGTTGCATTCAAATACCTATGGTTAAGAAGGAAAAATATTGTTTAAATCTAATTAAATGTGCTCCAGAAAAAAATATGTCCTGGAATTAAATAATGGTGATTACCATTTTCAAAGAGTGACTTTTACAATATAATTTCCTCTCATTCTAGTTCTACTCAAAATGATAAAGTATGTCAGAATGAAAATCATACTTATCACATGGGGTGTTACTTTTTCTGGAGACCTCTGGCCTTTATCATTTTCAGTTAGTTATATTTCATAAGAAAGGAGCTTTATTTGTTTATGTTTATGACATGCAATTGAGCTTTATATATCCCAATGGATATAACAATGTTTGCTAGAATGAGAATGTTTGTTTTTTTAAATATTTTCCACTTATGAGGCGTTAAAGAATAGGGAACATCAAGAAGTGAAAAGATAAAAACAATGCAAAAAGCAATCAGTCTCTAATTTAGGACATCAGAAACCCTAAATGAGATTTAATAGCATTTCTAGAAACACATCAGCTTATCACATCTTCATTTTGCAGTTTCCAAAGTCTTGTTAAAATCTCTCCAATAAAAGTATTGCACCTTGATTGCTTATTCAATTTTTTAAAATAATGACCCTCTGTCTGCCCTGTGTAAATGATGAAGCTTCTGGACCAGCCATGCCATGATTATTATGAGATTGCAGATATTGTGTTTTTCTTCTAAATTAGGAAAATAAGCTTTACCACATCATGATATCCTTAAAAGACATTTGAAACCACTATGCTATATATTTTGTTATCTTTATTTATGCAAACACAAAACTGTTTGCAGAAAATACTGATGGGATTATAAATGTCTAAATAGCCTATTAAATTGAACTCAGTCCTTATTATACTGGAAATGGTTTTCTTTAATGAATACTTTAAACAATAAAAAATTTAAAAAAAAACTTCCCATGCATTTGCTGGAGAGCATGCTGATTGCAATGCCCTGATGCCAACATGAGTGCACTTTCCACCATCAGTAGTTTCAGGAATGTTTCTTGGTCCTCGAATCTCCTCCTTCTTGGGGCTTTCACCTAAAGCTTCCCACCTTTCCTATTGGAATTATTCAGGTCAGTGGTATGGTTTTCCTCATTTGGTTTTTGGTCTCATATGTATCATCTTTCCTTTACAGGTCATATTTGAAAGCATTAATTTTTTTGAAGATCCAATTGGCTTTATTAAGCAATTCATGAATCGCCAGAAAGGTGCTCAGATGACTTATACAAAATAATGGGTTTTTATTTTATTTTTAAAATTTCTTTATTAATTAAGGTATTACATATGTGTCTTTATCCCTCTATTAATCCACCCAACCCTCCCCCAACTCATGTCCTCACCTCCCTGGTGTTCATGTCCATTGGTTAGGCTTATATTCATGTATACAAGTCCTTTGGTTGATCTCTCCTTCTTACCCCCACCCTCCCCTACCTTCCCTCTGAGGTTCGGCAGTCTGGTCGATGCTTCTCTGCCTCTGGATCTGTCCCTGTTCAGTTTATGTTGTTCATTGTATTCCACAGATGAGTGAGATCATGTGGTATTTGTCTTTCTCTGACTGGCTTATTTCACTTAGCATAATGCTTTCCAGTTCCCTCCATGCTGCTGCAAATGGTAAGAACTCCTTCTGTTTTACTGCAGCATAGTATTCCATTGTATAGATATACCGCATTAATTTTTAAGCTTTTCACAATTTTAAATGAATCTACATCTAAAATTAATCAGTAGTTGAGCTTTTCCCATAAAAAATTAATGACAGATACAACAGCATGAGTTAATTCCATTATATCCTTTTCTCTGCCTTTTCCCCACAAAGTCTTATTGTTTACCAAGATGTGTGCACTGAAGATATTTTTTAAGGTAAAGATAGGTCTAAGCCTCTAGGAGAAGACATAAATCAGACAGATTAATGCAAAAATTAAAATCTAGATGCCACTTACTTTTTTAAGGTTACATTTACATCATCTACAAAAATTAGTATTTTATATTTTGCTACTTGCTTTTTGCCCTACATTTTAAATGGCTTTTACAACAGATGCAATAAAATGGTAATCGTGTCATCGTGTAGGTAAGTGAAAATATTGAACATGTGAAAATGAAAGGCAACCAAAGGTCTAGTAATTGAGCAAGAGATTTGAGATAAAATTTCTGAGACTAAAATGTGCCTTGAAATATACAAGTTCACACATGCATGTGCATAAATGCAAGCATACAAGTCACCACATCAGAGGTACTAGGAATCCAGAACTCACTGATCTTGGCACCTTATTAAAATGAGATAAAGGGATATGAAAGATCATCCCACCAGTCTAGGGCCTACCCTATTACAATGGGAATAATTTATTTTACCATCTAATGTCATAAGCTAAGGGACTTCATGTTTTATTTCTATATTTTCCTAAAGACCGTTCTGTTCCATGAGGCTGACCACACCTTTTTTCAATAGTTAGTAAACATTTACACACAATTCATTAGCTCATGATTTTAAAGGTGAAAACATTTTTTTTAATTTTTCTACCAGCCTACTATCCTAGCCCCATTTTGCATTTAAAAAATATATTCTTATATAAATATTTTCACAAATGATAATATGGTATATAGAGCATGTTATACAGATATTTAATATAAATATCTTATAAAATCTGATATCTTTATACACCTGCACAATTATTTTAAAAGCCTTCTAATATTCCAATGAATAAAACTGGTAGGATTATTAAAAATTAATATTCTCCTACAGATGAACATTTGACCAGTCATGAAATTAACATTATTTTACATTAAAATTTTCTGTGTACCTGTTTCTATATAGTCTTCAATATGCTTTAATTTTTCTTTATTAAACTGGCAATGTTGGAACTCATATATCTTTCTATAAACTAAACCCTAGTATTTTGTTTGATTATATCTTCATGTTTTTTAAAAAAAGTAAAAATACAGATTTTGTTTTGGTTTGTAATTTCAGGAGTTTTTAAAGTAAAAATATTGACTTTTTCTAGTGAACCAAATATCTCTACTGTCAAATGTGTGGCATTTTCTCTTCATATTATCAGATGTATCTGCTTGCCACCATCTGTTTTCATTATGTAGATATTCCTACAAAAGTTATCATCTGTATCCTCAAATCATGATTATAAATGTTTGAGTGAGAAGATTCAATACTTCAAAGAGTTCTGACTTATTACTCCTTCATATAACCAATTGAAATTTAGTTTAACTTCTTTAGCACTGATAAATAATATTTAAAAATAGTGTGGTGGTTTCATCAAAGAATAGCCTGAAATGAAGATAGGCTGGATTCAGAGAGTCTTGAAGAGATTTCAGAATCCAGCTAACATAGTTCTCAGAGCCCAGACACAAGCTCTGGCCAAACCCAGAAATAGCACCGATCAGGTTTGATTTACACTAAAAAAGTCTTTACTTTCATTAAGGCAATATATATATCTATATATATCTATATCTATATCTATATCTATATCTATATCTATATATATATATATATATATAATTTTCAGTATGTGAAACAAGAAAACTTGCATCACCAAGAAATAAAAGGGGAAAACTACTAAAAACATGTTCTCTCCTGTTTTTTTATTCAATCATTATGTTAAGAAATTTAGTAACATCTATTAAATATTTTAATAGAAATTATATAAAACAATAAAATAGAGCATCTTCTTAAAGTTTAAATTTTATTTTTAGATTCATTTGATAATACTGTGTTACCTTTAAATATGCTTTAAAAAATTCAAGGCCCACAGCACTTATTCATCTTATATTTTATAGGCTTGATACCAGGCTGGTATGTAGGTAATGAAGGTAGTATCTCCATTTCACAAACAGGTGAACTAAAATACTTAGATAATAAATTGTTAGAGATAAATTCTAAAAGTAAAAATAAGTCATTTTCAGTGATAAAATTACAGTGTGTGTTTTTGCATCACCACCCTCATAACTTGCCAACAAACCATTATATTTCTGATAATAAATCATCTATTTTGAACCTTTCATTTGAAATTATAACACAAATAGTTTACTTTTAAAATACATTTCATTTTAGAACAGTTTTAGGTTGCAAAATATTGCTGAGATAGCACAGAATCCCTCTCATATATCCAGCCATTAAATCCCCCCAATACTAACACCTTGTATTAGTATGGGACATCTGACATAATTGAGAAAACAACATTGACACATTTATTTTTAAGCAAAGTTCATCCTAGTCAAATGTCCTTAGTTTTTACCTAATAGACTCTTCCTGCTCCAGGACCCCATCCAGAAAATCACATCACACCTAGTTGTCGCCAGAGGCCCTCTTGCCTGTGACAAATGACTAGACTTTCTTTGGTATTGATGACTTGGACATTGGGATTTGTCTGATGTTTTTCCCATGATTAGCCTGGAGTAATGTGTTTTTTGGAAGACAGCCACTGAGGTGCTGTGCCACTTTCACTACATCTTGGTAAGGGCATATACTATCATCATGACATGTCACTGTGGATGTGAAACGTGTCGCCTGGCTGAGGTCCTGAAGGTCAGATTTCTCCAGGGATACTCTTCATTCCTCACGATCCATTCTATAATGCACTCTTTGGAAGGGAGCCCGCAGTTAGCAGATGGGGAGTTATGCTTTAAGTCCTGAGGGGAAAACATTTACACACATTTTGGGGAATTTCTCTACACAGGCAATTTGTCTCTTCACCCAATTAATTATTTCCTCTAGTCATTTATGTGGGTGTCAACTTATGAGCATTTATTTTAAAATTCAGGTTGACTCCAGTTTAAATTTTTACAGTTAGCCATTGCCTTTTAATAGTCTGCCCCAATAACTTAAATAATTGATTTCTCAATATATTTTATAACATACCTCAAAAGAAACATTAACAATTTTATTTGAATTAAAAAATGCCATTATCAAGTCTGCAGACCTCGGTCACAATTGCATTGTTCCTTTAATATGTTTACCATAAAATGAATAACATTCCCTGGGAGGGGATCAGATGCAGGGTCACTCATTGCACTGTGGTCATCATTTTTGTTGGAAAACTGAAGTCTGGAGCAGCTTCAGTCTTTGTCGTTGCTGAAGGATGTGAGCTTTGTTTGGGGGAAATGTCCCCCCAATTTGGTTGGTCTAGTATTTCCTCTTGATGTGATTATGGTTCACATTTTAGAAAGAAAATCATTGAAATGATGCAGTATATACAGATGATATTTATTGATTTCTTTACTGGTGATATTAATTTCAATCCCTTGGTTAAGGTAGGGTCTATTATATTTCTCAACTATAAAGTTATTATTTTGCTCTTTATAATTAGAAAGTGCCATGTAGGGGATAATGTAAGACTACTGGTATATAATTATATAATTTATAGTTATGCCCACTTACTAGTTTTAGTATTCATTTATGATTATTTTACTTGAAACATTTGTTACTATGGTGATCACCAAAGGTAATTTTCTATTTCCATCATTTAATATTTTTGATTTCATATTTATATGAAGAATGTTGCTCCTTTGCTATGTCTCTATTTATGTATTTGATTATATCAGTATGGACTCTTGAGTTAATAAAATTTCAATGGCTTAAAATCAATTGCCCATAACTATTTATTTTAATGTTCAATTTGTCCCTGGTTTAACAAGTAGGACCTTATCTATGATACTTTCTTTATGTTTTGATATTTGCAATTGATTGTTATATGTGCAGTAGTATCTCAGGTAATGATTTCTAGGAAGTTAGAGATATATAAAATATTATCAAAATATATATCCTTTCCTTTCTCAATAAATTAATATTTGAATTACATTAAACAAACTATAAAGCATAATGTTAAACAAAATTATGACTCAAAACAATTCCTAGAAAATTCTTGAATTATGTTAGTCATAATAGATATACTAGGTAGAATAATAGTTGTGTTTTAATTTTATTTTCTTAAGAAAATAATCTTAAAAGGATTGACTGAGATGATGATATTTGATTTCTAAATTGAGGCAACATTTTACCATAAAAGCTTTAAATGAGGGGGACCTTATCTATGATAGATACTTCATGAATTTCTTCAAACTATGCCAAGCTCAGATTTCTCTAGGCTTCTTCTGGAAGTGATCTTGCATAATAATGACAGGTAAACTTGGTGGATATCTGTAATTTCTGAAGGTATTGTCTCTCCTGCTTTAGTGCCTCCCTGCTGAGTTCAGTGGGTTAAGAAGAGTTGATGATGATGGCTCCATAATTAATTAATTATAGAAAATATGAGATTTTTCCTTCCTTATTGATGTTTGTTTAAATTGATGTATAATTAGAGGATTGTGAGCAAGAAAGAATGGAAAATCTTATATTTTATTGCAAAAACAAGGAGTTTGTTAATTTTCATAAGTTTTATGCCTTTGATGTTATGACCAGAAACCCGCTTGACTACTCTAGTGACAATAAAAGAGAAAAAGTTTGGGAGATAATAAACACCTTTGCTTTATTATATTTTCAATAATATATGTTATTTTAATATTTGAATTCTCCCAGATATTAGACATCTAGCTTTTATAAAAACATATTTATAGGCAATCTCAGCTTTTTCAAACTTCAACAAAGAATTATGATACTAGTGAGTTTATATAAATATGTCTTTTGTGAAGAGAATGACCTTAATCTAGCTTTCTTGAAGAATATTGAAGGATGTGACTAATTGTATATATAAACAAACCATCAGGGACAGTCATTTGTGGTGACTGATAAAGAACTAAAAGCAAGAGGTAAGATGAAACCCAGCAAAAAATGCCTGAGTAAGCTCAATGTAACTACTATTTATTAAAGTAACATAGTGTATAAGCAACTCTTAAATTCTATAGAAGTAGAGCTGGACATGCACCCCAGCTTGGTAATTACTGTCTCATTATTTGCTTGCTCAATGATAAATTAGCTAATCATACATTTATGAATCAGAATCTTTTCCCTCCCAAACTCTGTGCAATTTTTAAAAATGTTTACTTATTTTTGAAAGTATTACAGATGTCTCCCTTTGACCTCCTCCACCTTACTCTTGCCCTGTCCTCAGACCTTCACCACACTATGGTCTGTGTCCATGGTTATGAATATATGTATCCAAGTGCTTTGGTTAATCTTTTCTGGAGCCACCACTCCCCACCCACTTCCCTCTGAGATCCAGGCTTCTGTATCTTTGGATATATTTTGTAGATTCCACATATGAGTGAGATCATTTGATACTTGTCTTTTTCTGACTGACTTATTTTCCTTAGAATAATACTCTCCAGATTTATCCACTTTTACTCTAACCAATTGAAAACTTTAACAATTGTGTGAATTATATTACAGTGTTATTTGGGGCTTGGATGACATGAAGGTAAAAAAGATCACTTAGAACTTTTATTTTCTGAATGGGAACTCATTAGGCATCTACCATGTAATAATGGAATAATACATGTTAGAAACACTGTTTTGTTCTTTTGCTTAAACATCATGTACCATTGATGAACTATTCTTTCCTGAGTCATTGTGAAAGCAAGAATGATAGAAATGTTTGTAAAACCATTTTAATTTTGATGTGGATTATCCAATAAGATTCTTTTTTTTAAAATATTTTTTATTGATTTTTTACAGAGAGGAGGGAAGAGGGATAGAAAGTCAGAAAAATCGATCAGCTGCCTCCTGCGCACCCCCTACTGTGGACTTGCCAGCAACCAAGGCACATCCCCTTGACAGGAATCAAACCTGGGGCCCTTCAGTCTGCAGGCAGATGCTCCATCCACTGAACCAAACCGGTTTTAGCCAATAAGATTATTTAATCCGATATCCAATTTGGATATTGTTTTGCAAAGAAAGTGTTTCTCCTTTGTCTCTTGGCATTCACAAGGCAACAAGAAGAATAAAAAATAGACATGAAAAGATTAGGAGAAAAATGCCAGGGGCTGCTGATCTCAGAAAACTCCACTATAACAAACATTTCACAGACGAGGGCATCAGGAGAAGGAACAGACCTGCTTGGCAGTGAACAGGGACAGGCATGGGTAGTAGGAGTCCCAGGATGAACTCTGGGCTGCCCTGCAGAGAGGGCAGTAGTAACAAGCAAAGTTTGCAGAGAGAAATAGAGTTCCTGTCTGTGGCATTAGGAAGAAAGAAACGGCAGTGTGAGCATTCACACAATTATCTATCTCTATTGAATAATCAGACTCAATTATAGAAATGCAAGACATTATAAAAGCAGAGTAAGCAGATGCCACTGTGAGAATTACTTGAAGAAGGTTGCCATGGAGCAGGGGTTGAGAAACGGTTTTTCTGATGGGCTGAATATAAGTATTTTGAAGTTGGAGGTCCTGGAGTTTTGTCACAACTATTCAAATCTGCTCTTATAGTGGGAAAACATCCATAAACCACGGGTGAATGAATGGCACAACTATTTCAATGCAAGTGTACAAAGGACACCAAAATTTGACTTGCATAATGTTCATATGTCATGAAACAGTAACTTCTTGCTTCTTAAAGATTTTGAAAATTTATTGATTTTTAGAGAGAGAAAGTAAAGGAGGGAGGGGATTAAGCAGGGGGAGAGAGAGAGAGAGAGAGAGAGAGAGAGAGAGAGAGAGAGAGAGGAGGGGAGAGAGGAGAGAGAGAGAGAGAGAGAGAAAGAGAAAGAGAAAGAGAAAGAGAGAGATGTCTGTTGTTCCACTTATATATGCATTATTCATTAGTTGATTTTTCTTTTTTTTAAATATATTTTATTGATTTTTTACAGAACGGAAGGGAGAGGGATAGAAAGTCAGAAACATCAATGAGAGAGAGACATCGATCAGCTGCCTCTTGCACGCCCCCTACTGGGGATGTGCCCGCAGCCAAGGTACATGCCCTTGCCGGAATCGAACCCGGGACCTTTCAGTCCTCAGTCCAACGCTCTATCCACTGAGCCAAACCGGTCTTGGCCATTAGTTGATTTTTCTATGTGCCCTGACCAGGGATCATACTTGTAAACTTGTGCATTGGGACATTCTAACAAACCAAGCTACCCAATATTCTTCTAAAAGCTAAATAGTGTCTATATCAAAGCTATTGCCTATAAAAAGTAGTAGCATAAAACAGAAATATTAGAGCAAAGACAAGATATTTTGAGGCAAAGTAGGTAAAATGTAAGCTGGTAAAGGTCACAGAGTGTAAGCAAATTTTCATGGAAGGATATGAAAATACAGTAACACTACAAATAAAACATGAAAATATTTTTAAAAAACATAGATGATACAAATATTCAAAAAATAAAAAGCAAGAAAATGACCAGGAGTTGGAGAATATTAAGGGAAAATGATGCTTCTAAATGGCTGAGTAAACAACCTACAGTGGAATTTCTAAAGAAAGGTATGAATGGTGGGACAGAAAGCTATTTTTGTGGTGATATAATTCCAGGAAATTTTCAATGGCAGAACATGTAGGGTCCCATAGGCCATGAGCAGGGGCTCCACCATTTTGTTGTGAGACAGAGAGAGAAGTCAGTGGTCCTTCTGTCAGCCTGAGGGATGCCACAGGTGGTGAAATCCAGAATTTACATTAGATTCAGGGAAAAGATTGGAAGTTAACTTTTTAAGTGGTAATTTTAGGACATCTACCTTCATATATTAAGTTCACCCAATGAATTTATGAATTATAAATCCAATAATTGTTTATTTGAGAATACTTTTACTAATCCTAACCATATCTAATTTAAATGTACCACCTATAATAGTGGATTTTAATAAATCTGAGATATTTTCTCCTTGTTACTTGGAAAAAGAATGTTTTGAATGAATGCAATATTTGAATCCTTTGTTGGAAAGGAATGACAATTATTAGAATATTATTTTTAAAAACCCTGAAAATTAAACTAATATATATGACCACTCCCTAATAGGTTAATTTCACAAATGTGGACAATAACATTAATATTGGTAATATTGGTTATATAATGAAGCATTTTTTTATTTTCACAGGAACAGTTATTGAAAATAGTTACCTTCCTCATTATATTTGTTTCATCAAAATCAATTTATTACTTTAAAATATTTTATAAAATTTCATTAAAAATCTATTTTCTGAAAGTCAGTTTAATATTTTCTTGGTGTGTAAGTGATAAAATATTTAATAATAGAGCTTACATTTTAATATCATGACCAAAAACGTTAACAGTGAAACTTCTGAAAAATGTTCTTTGGTGTATTGCTGGTCTTAAAATTCATTTCATGCAAATATCTATAGGTTCCATTCTAAAATAGAGAATGCTTTAGATTGATGACATCTGAGATAGGTAGTTCTTTTTTGCAAATAATTCTCCTCTATAGAAAATAAAATAGTTTGTTTTTATTGAATCTTATTTATTCATTCCTCTTAGTCAGAGGTCACTGAAGAAAGTCACGATACTATATCAATAGAGGGAGAGAACAGGAGTACATTTCTGGACATATAATTTAATTCTTGCAACACCAGAATGAATTGTGTTTTTGATAAAGATATAAATTTCAAATAAGCAATATAAAAATGGTAATATCCTAAGATTATGCAAAATAGACTAAATTTTCTTAATTTTTTGGTATGTCTTCTATGAATCTCTCTCTCTTCTCTGTCTCTCACAATCTCTCTCTCACTCTCTAGTCAAGGGTAGATACCCTTTCCTTTCCTTTTTTTCATCATAACTATTGATCAGAAGAAGTGATTTTTGTATAAAGATTAACAAATTATAATTCTCAAATAAATGTGTTATTTTTCTGTCCGAACAATTAATACTTAAGAAGACATGTATCATTATGAACTTAAGTTAATTTTAATTTTTAAAATTGCCCCTTCCCAAAAAATACAGATTTGGATAGGCAATACAGGGGATTAAAAGTACTGTGGTGTAATAAAACCATGGTCTATAAAAATAAAGATAACTTGCTTGTAAGGTCAAAATCTATGGGCTTGATGTATAATTGGAAATCATGTTATATGCCAACTGAAACAGAGATTATCATGTTTGCTGATTTTAAGATCAGAGAAAATCAGTAGCATAAAAGACTATTTTCATATCAGAAGTTCTTTCAAACTTCTAGAATAATTTAATAAAATGTGATTAAATAATTTTTAAAAAGGAGGACTTTGGAAATGATCTGGAATTTCAAATAAAAGAAGCAACAAATGTATACTTTGCAAGGAAGCATATAAAATATTAGGACCTAGCAATTATAGCAGTTATATCTAATTCAAGTTATATTGACAAAACACTAAAAATTAGAGTATTGTTTAAATGAGATTACACTTAAAGACATCAAAGCAGAAGAAAGGCATTCAAGTAGTTTAAACTATATTGGATGAGAGTTGTAATGGTTGCTAAATTGTACTAAATCGTATGCATGAGCAGCCTGAGAAATGATACCTGTGCTTCTGTTTTACTTTGAGGACCTTCTACACTGCACCTGTACAGTAAGAATCAAAAGGAAAAGGGACCAGATGCCTCAGGTCTGTATTGTTTTCATGCCTAGTACTTTTCTAGGCACTGTCTATTTTAATATGTCTGATAACTTATTTTTTAATGTATTTTAACTAGATGCCCAGTGCAAGAATTCATGCATGGGTGGGTCTCTTGGCCTGGCCAGTGATTGGGGTGATTGGGACTCTCTCCCACCCTGATTAGGGCCTGGGGCGGATTGGGGTGGGCTGGCCAGGGGAGGGGGGACCACGGAAGGTTGACATGCCAGGCTGCCCCAATTGGGGCTGGTCAGGGACAGAAGGTGGGGTAGGGGGAGAATGGGTGGTTGCTTATGGGAGAACACTGACCACCAGGGGGCAGCTCCTGCATTGAGCATCTGCCCACTGGTGGTCAGTGTGCATCATAGTGACTGGTCCACTGGTCATTCAATCGTTCAGTCACTTAAGACTTTTTATATATATAGATTGATTTCAGAGAGGAAGGAGAGGGAGAGAGAGATAGAAACATCAATGATAAGAAAGAATCATTGATTGGTGGCCTCCTACATGTCCCACAAAGGGGGACAAGCCAGCATCCTGGCATGTGCCCTGGCCAGGGAATTGAAACATAACCTCATGGTTCATAGGTCGATGCTCAACCACTCATCCAAGTCAGCCAGGCTGATAACTTACTCGTTAAACGGAATTTTCACTCTGTCTTCTGTCCATTATATGGAGTAGGAGGAGGATAGCCTGGGGGAGAAGGAGTTTAAACTCTCCCAGAGGGTGAACAGGAGGCTGTGACCTTGTACAGGCATCTTCACATCTGATATTCAGTCCATGCCTGTGCTGTGCGCTGCACCCCACTTGTAGTTCAGATATACTCTCTCAGCAGGCCAAACTCCAGGGCTTCAAACACCCTTTTAACTGAACATGGCTTTTACTCTGTGGATCAATGCAGCTAAATACAGCATTTAATTACACTTGTTTTTTGCTGATTGAATTTTTGAATTGAAAGCATTAAACATTTTTATCCAATTTTAAAAGCCAATCATAGACTCAAAATCAATTAAACAAATATTTTAAATAGGTTAAGTTAATCAGATAACTTATGAATTGAACTTTAGACTATTTTTATTTACTGTTAGACACAATTAAAAATAAGTAGAAAGACAATATATTCCCACAAGAGAATCATGCATTCTCTAATGTACACATTTGTTAAATTAAGACTAAAATATAAAGGCAGACACATCCCGACATAACCTGTTATTTTATAAGGAACTATATCAAAATATGATCAGCTCAGTAATGAAATTCTTAGCAACTATTGGGTGTCTACTGAAAAAAAAAGTTTACTTATTTGGAGTGATAATCTAAACCTTTCCTTATGCCACTCAGAATTTTCTTTTCTCTTGAAAAGTATTTGAGTATGAAAATCTATATCATCATTGACAGATTCAAAGAAACAATAACAACAATATTTGGAAATATTTTATTTTAATATCATCGATCCCAGCAGAGCCTGAGACAAGGCTTTATTTATTAACCAGAGGCCCGGTGCATGAAATTTGTGCACGGGGGTGGGCGATGTCCATTAGCCCAGCCTGCACCCTCTCCAATCTGGGACCCTTCAAGGAATGTCTGACTGCCGTTTAGGGCTGATCCTGGTATGATCGGGCCTAAATGGGCACTCAGACATCCTTCTCACAATCCAGACCTGCTGGTTCCAGACTGCTCACCTGCCTGCCTCCCTGATTGCCCCTAACCGTTTCTGCCTGCCAGCCTGATCACCACCTAACCACTACCCTGCCAGCTTAATTTATGTCTAACTTCTCCCCTGCCAGCCTGTTTGCCCTCAACTTCCCTCCTCTGCTGGCCTGGTCACCCCTAACTGCCCTCCCTTGCAGGCTTGATCGCCCCCAACTGCCCTCCCTTGCAGGCCTGGTCCCTCCCAACTGCCCTCCCTTACTGGCCTGATAGCCCACAACTGCCCTCCCTTGCAGGGTCTGGAACCTCCCAATGACCCTCCCCTGATGACCATCTTGTGGTAGCCATCTTGTGTCCACATGGGGGCAGGATCTTTGACCATGTGAGGGCAGCCCTCTTGTGTATTGGAGTGATGGTCAATCTGCAAATTACTTTATTAGATAGGATAGAGGCCTGGTGCATGGGTGGGGGCCAGCTGGTTTGCCCTGAAGTGTGTCTCAGATCAGGGTAGGGGTTCTCTTGGGGAGGGGGGCAGCCTGCGCAAGGGGCCTGTGGAGGTTTGCAGGCCAGCCATGCCCCCAGAGACCCAAATGAAGACCTTGGTATCTGGGATTAATCTATGTCTACAATTGAAACTTTGTAGCCTGGAGCAGAGTCAAGTCTTCTCCTTGCTCCAGGGTGGCAGCCATTTCTGTTTGAAACTTTGTAACTTAGAGTGGAGGCCTAGGCCAGTGGCAGGCTGACAGCTTGGCTTCTTCCGTTGCCAAAGAAACCCGAGCCTATGTTCTCTCCAGCTCAGAGGCTGCTGCCATTTCTGTATCTTTTATAATTGAAAAGTTGTAACATTGAGTGGAGGCCTAGGCCCACAACGGCAGGTAGAAAGCTTGGCTTCCTCTGTTGCCTGAGAAACCCAAGCCTTCTCCCTGATCTCAGTGGCGGCAGTCATCTTGGTTGCTGTTCATTTGCATAATCTGCTCCCGATTGGCTGGTGGGCATGGCTGGTTGGTGTGGCTTGTGGGTATGGCAAAGGTACAGTCAAATTTACATATTACTCTTTTATTAGATAGGATTCTCCTCCTATCTTAGACTGTCTCCTGTGTCTAGTTCCAGGAGTTGATTTATTAGAGAGCACGTTTTCTCCCTAGGTAATGCTAATACCACTTTCTATGACATCTAGTTTTTAAATTCCATCTTAACTATCTTGAAATTAAATTCACAATAATATAATATTGTTACAAGTATATTTTACAAACAAGTATAACTGTAACACAAGGGAGAAATACAAAAAAAAAAGCAATTGGCAGTGAACTAATATGTATTCAGTATTTCAATGTTTGGGCAAAAATCCACAATAGACATAATGAGATAGTATGATGCTTGCATCTATGTGCAGGCCACCACAGATGAGATTTCAGCAAATGTGCAGGTATACAGATTTGTTTAATTAAGTTGGTGTGTGTGGGGGGGGGAGCATGCATGCGTTGATTGATTGGGAGGGGAAATTGTTGGATAGTGAACATAAGCAATTGATAAATATATAGGTTTACTTTTTAAAAAAGATTATATCTCATGTGTAAATACAAATAACCAGTAGCTCCATGAAAATATTGACCAAAATGAGGAAATTGAAGAGTCCCAAGTTTAGTTTTGCTTACCTTTTGATATATACTACATGTACTGCTTTAGATATTAAATAAAAAAATAGATAAAATTAAATTTAAAAATCTAAAATTAGGGAGTGTTTATTTCTTGCACCTGTCTGAATATAAACTCATGTTTTCTGTAAGCCTTGAAAAATGTTTATTTAACATAATAAGAGGTGCCCTAACTTTTGTAATCTGGACAACACTCTTCTCTTATGTTCACCATTTTTATGACAGTAACTGGCAGATTCGGTATGTGATGGAAAGTTTGAGAGTTTGGCTGTTTGAGCCTCAGGGGCAGAGGGGAGTAAACGGTGTGGTGATGGAGCCAAAATGTCTTATAGGCGGTCTTGCTTTAATTCCAGAGCTGATCAGATTTTAATTCTCAATAGAGCATCTAAATCGTGTTCTCCAAAAGGTGCTTTGATATACGTATACAGTGCCTTTGAAAATGACAGGTTATGTCTGGATGTGTCTGCCTTTATATTTTAGTTTTAATTGAACAAATGTGAATGCATTGATTCTCTCATGAGAATATATTGTCTTTCTACTTATTTTTAATTGTTTCTAACAGTAGATAAAAATAGTCTAAAATTCAGTTCATAAGTTACCTGATTAACCTAACCTATTTTAAAATATTCATTTCTTTGATGTTGAGTCTATGACTGGCTTTTAAAATTGGATAAAAATGTTTAATGCTATCAATTCAAAGATTCAATCAGCAAAAAACAAAATAAATTAAACCCTGTATTCAGCTGCATTGATCCACAGAGTAACAACAATGCTCAGTTAAAGGGGTGTCCGCAGCCTTGGAGTCCATCCTGCTGAGAGAGTACATCTGATCTGCAATTGGGGTGCAGCATAACACGAGGCACAGGCATGGCCACTACAGTGTCCCTTGCTCTGGTTAGCTGTTCCTATGTTATGTCTCTAAGGGAAATGCTGACCATAACATGGATCACCTAGGGCACCAGGCCCAGCAGTGGACAGGGCAGGGCTGGAGGGAGGCCAGTGTGAATGAGAAAAGCAGCAGTTTGAGGGCTCTGGGAAGGACCTGGGCATTTTGAAGCGGTTTCTAACCCTTCTACTTCACAGAATTTGGAACGTTGCTCCTAGAGGGATTCCTTTTCAGGCTTCATCAGCCATCCTTTCCAGACCTGCAGTCTCAGAAGCCACAGCTGCCAGTGCCCTGGCTGTCCCTGCATCTGAGGTTCGCTGTCCAATGTCTGTGCACAGACTGGGCCCCACGGGTCCAGCGAGGCCAGCTCCATCCTGAGCGCGCTTTCTGCCAGGCTGTCCCGGGACAGCACTTCCTGTGCGACCACCTCAGCTGCTCAGTTGAATTTTAATCCACCCACAGATTAACCTGGAGGAGCCTATCTTTTCTAGGGACTGGAACTCAGTCCCTAGGGCTCAGTTTTGTGTCCTAAACAACGAGAAAGCATTCTCATTTGTCCCTGGGAAATTCAGAAGTTGTTTTATCAAATTTTGCTGAATATACAATGTAATTGAGTGTTAAAATGCAAAGAGAGAGAGCAAATGGCTTTCTCTGAACATGACTGCATGAATGTATCTGGTTTGTGAAACACAAATATATTAATTAAATCTGCTAATATACTACTCACAGTTTATCTTCAATGCAAGCCCTTACCTCCAGTTCTGGGCAGAGCAGACTGTTTCCCTGCCAGTGCCACCAAGGATGTGGTCTGCAGAACTCAAGATTTCTTGCTTGTCTGTTTTTTATTCTTGAATTTTTTTTCCATTTTAATTGTATTGTATGTGGTTTGAAGATGAAAATAATCATAATAATTTAGATGCCTTGTACTACAAACTTAATATACTATACTCTTATCAACAAAATTTTCCAAATAAATTTTTTGAGTGCAGAATGAAGCCTTACAAGTCCACTATGATCCCTTCAAACAGAAGTTTTTAAGCCACTGTCCTTAATCACAGGGCAGATGGCTGTCTAGTTGACATGCTATGCCACAGGGTGCTGGCTGGAGAAATAGGGAGCAGACAGGTCATGGGTGGAGTCTACACAAAGCAGCGCCCCATTTGTAGCCCCTTTCATAATCGAATAGCATGCTCCTAGAGTTGTAGAATATCTCCGGGCCTTTGCTTCCATAGACATTAAATACTGGTCACACATTCCATGCCCTGAGTGTTTATAAAATGCAAACCAGCAGTGGCAGCTGCAGGAGCCCTTGCTCACATCTGCCTGTGCTCCTGGGACTCAGGTGTCAGCTGCTGGAGCTGCTGTGTGCCGGCCACCAACCCACAAGTGAGTTCTCAATGCTTACCAGTTTTGCTCAGGCTGTTTGTATAAGTGCTTGCATGTTATGGTTGACTTCTCTTCTCCTGGAGAAAATAAAAATATGTATCACTTTAAAAGTCTTTCTATTGATGACAGCAGGATGTAGACAAATATAGAAACCATTAGGCATGTTCAAAGTGCTGACATTTAAGCATTAATTAGATCTATTTTGGACAGAGCTTGTCATTTGTATTCACTTTTATACGTAAAAATAGAACATTAAGCAATTCCAGAAATATAGAGAACTCGAGAATTGGGTTTCTCAGGACAGTGCCTGGAGTGCCTGAGGCTGAGAATGGCGGGAAAGCATCTCTTACCCATCTCTGTTCTCCAATATAAAGAAGCAAGCCAACCAAGTTCTCTCACTAAATGATAATTTCCTTCACATTTCAGACTTTCCTTTCATTAAAATAAATGCCACTGGATTTCTTATGTTTATCCATATAGTCATATGTCTGCTCGAAAGATGAGCATTTGCTTATGCTGGCACCGTTCCCTGCAGCACTGCCCAATGCAGTGTGGCAGTGGTTAAGACAAGCAGCTGACTCCAAAGCAGGTGGATTCTGCTCTAAATGGCCTTTCACATCTCAAAGAGGTTGTTGCTCAAGCTAACACATAATCTTAACAAAACAAGACCATTTACATTTTCTATCCTATTACTTGGTTTGGAATAAACAGACAACCAGTCACCCTCACCGACACAGAATCCCATAAACACACCTCAGATCACAGCCTGGTGCAGCACTCGGCTGTGAAAACGCTGGCTCACTCCCTGTGCCCTCCTGGGAAAGGGGAAGCTCTGTCCTGGAATGAATGATAAGAACACAGCAGACACACAAACAGTTCATGTAACGTGTTGGCACTTCCTATAAACTTCCTATCTGCTTGTGTCTTCTTCCATCCACATCTAACGTGGTGCTTGGTTATGTTTCCAAGTGTGTTAAAATAAATAATTTGAGAAATTAAATACTGAGAAAATCTTAAAATAACTGTTCTTCGAAGAGCCCAGTACTACAGGTTGTTTTCAGATGGAGGACGTTTTAACTAAAGAAACAGTACTTAGGGACATGTATGCTCTGATGATTTGCTACAGGAAATGTGGTACCCTGAACAGGTATTGGATCACCTTAAAGGAATTTTCAGAAGGTCCCCAGATTATTCTAAAGCATGTTAACAATGGTAACATCCTCTCTGTCTGACTCTAATGTATTTAGTATTCAAACCGGAATTCTACTTATCCTAAATCAATGTATCTTTTGTTCCCATTCAACTGCGTCTCTGTATATTTACTAGTAGAGGATGACAACTGAGGATTTTGTTTCTTTATTTTAGCATGGATTCTGGAAGCATATCCTAAGTATGTTTCATGGAGGCTCTGGCTTGGTGTGGATCATACAGATATGATGAGAACACTGCTCTACCGAGTAGGCGCCCCATGTCCAGGGCAAGGACAGGTGGAGAAAGAATGGCAGTGCTGTGTAGGAGGTGCTCCTTCTAACAACTCACAGGTGAGAAATTCACCTCCACAAGGTCAAAATAATTTAAAAAGAGGTAGAAATAATTCTATAGACGAGCCTCCTTATAAATTGCCTCCTGAAGCTAAGTAAGTTTTCTTAAATAGTTGATAAAGACGATGCTTAGCAAATGGTGCAATCAACTTCATATATATATATATATAGTTTAACATATATGCAATGGAAATACAAATAACCTAATGTACATTTGGTAGATCCATATGCACATGTTAAATTTAAATTTTACATACAGGGTGATTAAGAACAAAAGGGTCAACTAATTACCCAAAGGTCACAGAATGTGTAACAAATCAATTTGGAAATCACTTTTATTGAGATGGAATTAGAGAGTTTTTAAGGAATTGACATTTGATAATTTACTTTCTTTTGCAAAAGTTTTTGTGTTTGTTTATATTGGTAACAAAATATTTGATTAAGGCATCACAGGGATGCTTTTCTGTCCATGTATGTAACACAGATTACCAAGGCATCTCATATCAGACATTCCATAAACATGACTTAAAACAGCTCTTCCAGAAGGCATTTGCCTCAATGGAAATTGGTGGGAGAGAAAAAGAGCTCAATTAAGCTTTTCCCAATTCTGGGCTGATGATTATGTTGATATTTTAAATGGTCTCAATTTTGTCTTTAAATTATGATCTACCTTTAAAACATCAAAATTATGACTTCCTCCATGTTAGCTGTCCAGGGAGATCTTGCTTCAATTGCCTCCAAGTGGTATAAACTGCAGCCACTGGTGCTCCAACTGAGCAGATGGCCTTCCTGAGGCTCTGAAGCCAGAAAGCAATGGACGGGGTTCAAGCCACGAATGCAGGGAATGGGCACGTTTTCTGGGGTTTATTTGGTAAACTCTGTGACAGTTGGGCATCTGGATATCATAGAAACTCATTGAAACCTGTCCATGTGAATCAGAAGACCCATTCTCTGTAATTAAGACTAAGTAGTGGGTGTCTGTCAGGACCCAAATGAATAGAAATGAATTAAAAAAAAAACTTGGAAGGAACATGGCACACTGCTTTGTGTAGCCTGTGCCTGAAGAGGATGTTTCATTAGAGTAAGATTTCACTGGCAGAAAGTCAAGCCACTCTGGCAAATGCTGAGGAAGCCAAGCAGGTTTTTCAGAGGGCACAGTGCTTATCAATCACATGCAAATGAGCATGCTCAGGCATTATCTGAGAAATAAATGGCTGCTTCCAGAAAACCAAATAGTACCCTCTGGTATAAAAAGTCATTCACACAAGGGTCAGGACACTTCTTTGGAAGTCCAGTCTATTTCTCTCACAACCCTATTTGCTTCCTCTTTCATTTAAAGAATGGCACTGTGTGCACTAGCTGGTTTGGCTCAGTGGATAGAGCATTGGCCTGCAGACCAAATGATCCCGGGTTTGAGTCCAATCAAGGGCACATACCTTGGTTGCAGGCTCCACCCCAGCCCAGGCCCTAGTCAGGGCTTGTGCAGGAAGCAACCAATCAATGTTTCTCTCACATTGATGTTTCTCTCTATCCCTCTGTCTTCCACTCCAAAAAAAAAAAAAAAAACAATAGAAAAACATCTTCGGGTGAGGATTAACAAAAATTCTAACTAACAAAAAGTATAATATGCAAATTGACCATACCTCCACTACACCCACAAGCCACACACACAAGTCACACCCGCCTGCCAATCAGGAGTGAGTATGCAAATTAACCCCAATCAAGATGGCTGTAGCCACAGAGAGAGCTAGAGGGAGGCTTGGGATTCCCCGGCTATAGAGGAAGCCAAGGTTTCTGCACATCATGCATCATGACTAGTCCAGATCTCCACTAAATGCTATAAAGTTTTAATTTTAGAGTATAAATAATTCCCAACAAAAATTATAGCAGCCACGGTGCTGGAGAGAGCAGGAGGCTAGGGTTGCCCCTGGTGATGGAGAAAGCCAAGTTTCTGCAGCCCTGGCCTGCCTTGGCCTCTGCTTAAAGCTACAAAGTTTCAATTATAGAAGATAAATAAATCCCAGGTACCAGGGTCTCCACTTGGGTCACTGGGGGACGTGGCTGGCCTGCAAATCACCACAGGCCCCTCACCCAAGCTGCCCCATGCCCCAAGGGAATTCCACCCTGATCTGGGACACCCTTCAGGGCAAACCAGCTGGCCCCCACCCATGTACAAGGCCTCTATCCTATCTGACTAAAAAGTAATATGAAGATTTACCTTCACTCCAATACAAAAGATGGCTACCCTCATGTGGTCAAAGATCCTGCCCCTATGTGGATACAAGATGGCCAGCACAAGATGGCCATCAGGGGAAGGCAGTTGGGAAGGACCAGGCATGCAGGAAAGGGCAGTTAGGGGTGATCAGGCCTACAGGGTAGGGCAGTTAGGATCAAAAAGGCTGGCAGGGGGGCAGATAGACATCAATCAAACTGGCAGGGGACTGGTGAGGGGGTGATTGGGCTCGCAGGCAGAAACAGTTAGGGGCAATCAGGAAGGCAGGCAGATGAGCAGCTGGGAGCCAGCAGTCTTGGATTGTGAGAGGGATGTCCAACTGCCTAACTGGGCAGTCAGACATCCCTCGAGGGGTCCCAGACTGCAGAAGATGCAAGCTGGGCTGAGGGACACCTCCCTGCCCCCTGTGTATGCATTTCGTGTACAGAGCCTCTAGGAAAAAATAAAGAAGATAAAGAATGGCATCATGTGGTTAACATGCCTATGTTGTCAGGGCCTTGAATGAAAGCTGGATCGTTGAGACCCTAGAGAACAGCCCTGGGGTATTTATACTAGCCCCTCATGGTATATCCATGGAAGTGGCGAGCTACCAGAGGGACCAATGCTGATTAAAGCAGTGATGTCGCTGCATAGCAGGGTCTAGAGCTGCCCCATCATCTCAGGGCAGAAGACTCTGGAAACTGTGGAGAACTTTCTTACATCTGTTTAGCTCTGCAATTCTGGGTATCAGGAGCCTATTATATTTTGCATGAAAATTTTAGCTCAGCTCCAACAACGTTAAAATCATACTAACAATTATTTTCGTATGGGAATGAGACAAAATTGTAAATTGGTTTCTATTCTTATAAAATATTCCAAGAAATGTTAACACAGGCTCCTCCACGTCTACTGATTCTGGGCTCTAGATTTTGCTTATATGTTTCCCCCTTTTTCTTTCTTTCTCATTAATTTGTACATATATATATATATATATATATTTGGGGTTTTTTAAGTATAGCAATAGCTCTTAAAATTTTTCCAGCTTTATGGAGATATTGATATGTAATAATATCAAGTTTAAGAGGTACAATATGATAATTTGATGCATGTATTTTGTGGCAGGGAAAATAAAAGACCACACTATGGTTACTTAAAACCTTCCTCTATGACCTCAAATAATTTTCATTTTTTTGTGTGTGCAATAATATTTAAGGCTTATTCTCTTAACAACATTCAAGTATACAGTAATTAGTTGTTAATGTAGTCATCATGCTATACAGGAGATTCTAGAACTTACACCTCTTACAACTGGAAGTCTGACACTTTGACCACCATCTCCTCATCCCCCCAACCCAGCCCTGGTAACTATCCATCTACTCTCTGTTTCCTTTTTACACCCCACATGTATGTGAGAACATGCAGTATGTGTCTGTCTCGACTTATTTCACTGAGGATCATGCCACTCAGGCCCATGCCAGTGCAGATGGCATGGTTTCCTTCTTTGAACTCACATCCTGCTGTGTGTCTGTGTGTGTGCATATACTGGTGTTGTGTTTCTTTGCTCAGATTGGAGGTGCTAGGATGTTCCTGCAGCCTGGTATGTGGGAATCCATTGGGAATCTGGGCCATAATGGCCCCTGGATTGTTAGAAACTGGCAGTGACAAGATGGACTGAATTCCTGGTTCCAGGGGGAGGGGGCCTTTAGGAGCCTGGAGCTGAGGAAGCTACTGAGCCACCTGCTGCTGGGACAGGCAGGTGCCCATGATGGCTGCGATCCTGGATTCCCAGCATCCTCTGGGAGCCTGAAGCCAGGGGTGCTGCCTGAATCTGCTGGACCAGCAGGAGCCAAAGTGAGCCAGGGACCTGCACTAACAGGATCCTGCTGGGATCCTGGTGGCAAACCTTTGAGTTACCTTTATCTCATTTTTTTTCCTCTTTTCAACCTGTGATCAATTTACTTCAGTTGATATTTCTAAGACCATCCTCCTTCTCACTCTCTTGTATGTTACTTCTGCTCTTCTGTTGTCCATTGCATCTCTCTGTCCCTTGTTTTCTGCTTTTCTTTCTCTGGCCACTCCTCCACGTTCCCCTTCTCCCTTCTTCTCCTTCCCACCTCCAGGTTATCCTCTCCATATCCTCCCTCTCAGCCAGGACGACCCCATCTCAACCACACCTGTTTCCAGCTTCTTGCCTGTGAGGGACTAGGAGAAGGCTTCCTTGACATCTTGCCTGTTTGACTCTGATCCCAGGGCCCAGTTGTAGATTTATGATTATTTTAGGTTGTTGCTGGTTCTAGGTAAGTGAAACTTATTACTGCTTCAAAATTATATGTTTTACTTTATGTTGAACAAATGGATAAAAATAAACCTCATGTTCATCCTTACATATGGGATATACTATATTCCTAGATAGTAAAGACTGGTTTGTCAAAATTCTCTGGTTACATATGCAGAAAAGAGATGGAAATAATGGAAGAAGGAAGTCATTCCAACTCATTTCTCTCCTTCCTCCTGAGCTGAGAGGTTAAGTCTAGACACAAAAGGACCTTCAGAGAGTATACTGCTTCTCACAACTCTGTGGTTTGAGTTCAGCCACATTTCGCTTAAAAAAATAAGAGGATTTGTTCAATAACACAATCTTGAATGTTACTTTAAACAAATTTCAACACACTATTTGGAAACTCAAATATAAGATAAGCTTTGTAAGAATTGAATTTAGTCTTTGTTTCAATATGTCCTGAAGGTAATCAGTGCACAATTAGCTAAACTGTTGTAATTAATTACATTGTATGATAGATGTAAATGAATTAAGATAATTTCCTATTGAAATTCCATTCTAAGATAATTTAGGAGGTAAGTCCTAGCACCAAATTATAATTATTCTTATTCACCAATTATCCGAAATACTTTCTCCCTCTAGTCAACACTCCCTTGGCTTCATGACCATGAAATTGCATCAAAGATAAGGAATCTATGCCTGCTAGTTCCTTGGTGCCAGGGCCACTGGCATTAATGAGAGCATATGGAGTTCATCCTGCAGACTTTCCAAATGTGAGAGAGTAACATTAGGCATGAATGAAGTAATAGTTGATGACAGGAGTTTAATGAGATATTGATTTTTCTACAGTTGAGATTTTATAGATTTTGGTTGATTTTTCAAATGGCAATGTTGAGGGACCACAACTTTTAGTAGCTAAAGCATGTTTATGGGTTCCAATTAAAATCAGGGCTTAAACATAGTCGGTCAACTCCGTGTGAGTGTATACTTAAAATTTTGCATTTTGTCAATTGCCTGCACCTGTGTGTGAACAAAATAGGCATTTTTATAGATTAAAGGTGAATAGGGAGAAGTGTGAAATCAGAGGAAGCTTTAGAGACTGAAGGAAATTTGCTGGGTGAGTACTTTGAGGACACAAAAGGCAGCATAAAAATATATATATTTCTCTAAGTCAGTATTTTGGCTCTAAACCACTTGTTTTCCACTATTTTTTCTAGATGTCCTGAAACTCCTTTGGATATGTTAGTTTGAATAACAATGAAATATATATTTAAAAACTAAAGAAAGGTTTAAAGGTTATTATTAGTAAGAGAAGCATTCCCCATTCATAAATCCAAATTGGTTAATTGTTTTGTTTTGGAAAATCTTGAATGTGTTGTTTTAAAGCATCGAATACAGTGAAACCTGCATCAGGGAAGCTTCTTTAGTTCATTTTATGAAGTGGCACAATAGACATTTGAAATTAAACCATATTATCTTTAATTGATCAATGGTTATTTTAAATTACATTAAAATATATAGAACATCCAAATGAGTAGTTCAACCCCATTAAGTCTCCAGGGAATGCATCTGGGAATGTGAAGGTGGGAGACAGGCCTGGCAGAGAGCAGCCGGGTGTGATTTAGTCTGACCCGTGGCTAAGCAAGCCCAGCCTCAAAGTTGCCCTGAGTCAGGGAGAAGGGCCAGGACTTTAGGTACCTGTGACAACTGGTGATCCTGTGAATGGGGTGGGACGATGGACCCAAGGAATTTCTTTGGTCCAATCTATTCCATGGTGACAGTGGAGGGCTGTCTGGGTGCAGCGACCCCCCAGCAGGAAAACAATGTTGGTCCTGAAAGGTCACCTGGGCAGCTGGTGGCAGAAACCCTTCTGTGCAATTCTCATCTGTTCTTGGTGCAGGTGGTTACCTAACAGATTAACCACGGGAATAAGGCTTTACACTCACAAGGAGCGCATTTGTTTCATTAACAGCAGAATTAGCCATGTGACCTCAGCAAAGGAAAAATATGTGAAAGTGGGCACTTACTGATGGTTTATCTTGTAGTAAGAATGATTTTGAGTAATTTGATTCTAAGAGCAACAAAGGAAATAAAAGGAAATAAAAGGAAATAAAAGCAGAAACAAATTTCTGGTGATTGATGGGGAAGCTCAGACCTCTTGCTGTGATCCAGCATTAATTCTGGCTAATATCTGTATTTAAATGTTTACAAGCCACTTAGTGAGAGGTAACTAAGAGGTGAGATAGCTCCTCCAGATTTTTCTTTGTTCATTCCTCTTTATCTCCTCCCCTCACACACCCACACATTCTTGTGCATTTTCTAGTACTAAAACTTCAGAGCATCTCCTGCTGAGAAATGAAGGCAGGCACAGCGGTGCATCATGTTTTTGACAAGCTCCAGCTCTGGGATCCTTGCACAATATACTTACCTGCCTCCTTCCATGGGACATCTTGACAAGGTCACCATGCATTAAAGCATCCAGCATGCATTCAGGCTCTAACACAGTAGAGCTCACTTTTTTTGAAGAAAGTGTGCAAAAAGGTATAGTTTTAAAACACTGCCATCACTGTTGACTGCATGGTAGGCAGTTTTATTTAAGGTAAGTGAACTTGGATTAAAATACATCAATCAGAAAGCAAAGTGTTACCAGAAAAAGCCAGCTACGTCTTTCAAAGATGTATTGGTTGACCTCTAAATATCATTGTGGCTTAAAAGTAAACCAAGTGTTTTAAGCATGTTTAGCCATTGAACCCTTTCATTGAGCAAAAACTGGGAAGAGAGTTACCTATCATCTATCTATCTATCTATCTATCTATCTATCTATCTATCTATCATCTGTCTATCTTTCTATCATCTATCAAACTAGATATAGGAATACAGGGTACTTTCCCTCCATCACTTCTCTCTCTCTCTCTCTCACCTAGATTTGGAGGCCAGCTTATTTATCCCTCTATCTGACCTGAGCATAACTAAGGCTTACCTTTGAGCATCCTATCTAATAAAAGAGTAATATACAAATTGACCATATCTCTGATCAAGCCCCGTCCACAGCCATGCCCACCAGCCAATCAGGAGAAACTGATGCAAATAAACTCCAACTAAGATGGCTGCATCCACTGAGAGCAGGAGGGAGGCTTGGGTTTCCCTGGCAATGGAGGAAGCCAAGCTTTCTGCTTGCAGTTGCTGGTATAGGACTCCACTTAATGCTACAAAATTTAAATTATAGAAGATACATAATCCCAACAGAAATGGCGGCAGCCACTGAGCTAGAGAGAGAAGAGGCTAGGGTTGCCAGGGCGATTGAGGAGCCAAACATCTGCAGCCCTATAAGAGGCCTCCACTCTAGGCTACAAAGTTTCAAACAGAAATGGCTGTCACCACAGAGTGAGCAGAAGGCTTGGCTCCACTCCAGGCTACAAAGTTTCAATTGTAGAACATAAATTAATCCCAGATCCCAGGGCCTCTGCATGGGTCACTGGAGGGAGTGGCTAGCCTGAAAACCACCATAGGCCCCTCACCCAGGCCACCCCACACCCCAGGGGGAACCCCCACCCTGATCCAGGACACCCTTCAGGGAAAACCAGCCAATCCCCACCCATGTACCAGGCCTCTATCCTATCTAATGAAAGAGTAATATGCAGACTGACCATCACTCCAACACACAAGAGAGCTGCCCCCATGTGGTCAAAGATCCTGCCCCCATGTGGACACAAGATGGCCACCACAAGATGGCCAGCAGGGGAGGACAATGGGAGGTTCCAGGCATGCAAGGGAGGGCAGTTGTGGGCAATCAGCCCAGCAGGGGAGGGCAGTTGGGAGGGACCAGCCCTGCAAGGGAGGGCAATTAAGGGTGACCAGGCCATCAGAGGAGGGAAGTTGGGGGCAAACAGGCTGACAGGGGAGCAGTTAGACATCAATTAGCCTGGCAGGGTAGTGGTTAGTGGGTGATCAGGCTGGCAGGCAGATCCAGCCTAAACGGGCAGTCAGACATCCTTCGAGGGATCCCAGATTGGAGAGGGTGCAGGCTGGGCTAAGGGACACCCCCCCACACCACCCACCCCACCCCCAGTGCACGAATTTTGTGCACTGGGCCTCTAGTCCTAATATAAACTAGGGCAAGTTTTGAAAACCTCCATGAAATTTTAGAGTGTAAGGAAACTATAATAGATATATTTTTAAACAGAATGACACATTTTGAACATCTCTTTTAGCATTTAATGCCTGTATAAGGCTAGTTTATATTGCATGCATTTTATCTATCTGCCTATATTTTGATTCAGGATTATAAATTTTTAATACTCTATATCTTTCTTTATATTAACCTAATAAAAGTTTGGCACAGTTACATTGGATTGAACAGAAAACACTTCATAAATATTACCTTAATATATTATAAAATCCTCCATAGAATGCCATTTCTACATTAATATTCTATTTCTACAATCCTAATACTTATGTGGAAAGAATATGAGCCAAATACTATAATGGCTACACATCTCTTGGTATTTTATTCTTTTACTCTTTTCCTGCAAAGCTTAATATCTGTATCATATCAAATACATAAAAAAATCTACACTAATAAAAGAGAAACATGCAAATTGACCATATATCTGCTATGCCCACAGGCCACACACACCAGCCAATCAGGAGTGAGTATGCAAATTAACCCAACGAAGATGGCTATAGCAACAGAATGAGCAGGAGGCTTGGGTTTCTCTGGCAATGGAGGAAACCAAGCTTCCCACCTGCACTGGCTGGCTCTGGCCTCCGCTCAAGGCTACAAAGTTTCAATTATAGAAAATAAATAAATCCCAAATACCAAGGACTCCATTTTGGTCGCCAGCGAGTGTGGCTGGCCTGAAAACCATTACAGGCCTCTCACTCAGGCCACCCCATACCCCAAGGGAACCCCCACCTGATCCCTAACACCCTTTCGGGCAGTGGTCAGCAAACTCATTTGTCAACAGTGCCAAATATCAATAGTACAATGATTGACATTTCTTTTGAGAGATGAAAACTGACTTCTGCACATGGGGCACAAAGTTCTAATCACAGTGTATGTGCACACTTGTACATGGTATTTTGTGGAAGAGCCAGACTCAAGGGGCCAAAGAGCTGCATGTGGCTCGCAAGCTCCAGTTTGTTGCCCACTGCTTCAGGGCAAACCAGCCAGTCCCCACTCATGCACCAGGCCTCTATGCTATCTAATGTAAAAGTAATATGCAAATGGATTGTCACTCGAACACACAAGACAGCTGCCCCCATGTGGTCAAAGATCCTGCCCCCATGTGAACATAAGATGGCTGCCACAAATGGCCAACAGGGGAGGGCAATTGGAAGGGACCAGGTTTGCAAGGGAGGGCAGTTGTGGGGCAATGAAACATGCAGGGGAGGGCATTTATGGGTGATCAAGCCAGCAGAAGAGGGAAGTTGGGGCGACTGTACCTGCAGGGAAGGCAGTTGGGGGGGGACCCAGGCCTGCTGGGGAGGAAAGTTAGGGGTGTCCAGGCCTGTAGGAGAGAGCAGTTAAGGGAAATCAGGATGGTAGAGGAGCAGTTAGGCATCAATCAGGCAGGGGAGTGGTTAGGGGGCGATCAGTCTGGCAGGCAGAAGCAGTTAGGAGCAATCAGGAAGCCAGGCAGGTGAGCATTTGGGACCCAGCAGTTCTGGATTGTGAGAGGGATGTCCCTTGAGGGGTCCCATTTTGGGGAAATTCCAAGTTTAATAAAATTGTGAATGTCCTCTATTATGTTAATGAAAGAAAATGTTAAAATCAATAGAACGCAGCATACAGCTAGACTTTGAACATTGGTACAGGTAGATCCTGGCACACCCCCACAGGAGCTTTGCAGCAAACCCTTTGCATCAGTGGCAGCATTCTGCTGATGCATGTGCTCCAACCTCCTGGGGAGCTGTTGGCCTGGCAGAGGCTCAGGAGCCACAAGGCACTTGTGGAGCTTCCCATTTACCCAACAGCATTGTGTGCAGAACATGAAAAAGGTGATCACAGGCTTCACTGGGACTCTGATTAATAAGATTTTCAAGGAAACTGAACAGTGGCCACAGTGAATCAAATCCTCAGACCTGGAGCAGTTGGCTACAGACTCGTTTACATACAATGGGATCACATGCTTAACTTCATGCCAAGAAGTACAGTTGATGTGTGAAATCACATGTTGAGTTGACATTATAAACTCCATTGCTTTCATATTTTAAAAAATAATTTTAATTAACTTATTTTCCTTTCCATTGAATTGATGGGTGAAACTAGTTAACAAAATTATATGGGCTTCAGGTGTACAATTCTGTACACATTATCTGTGTATTATATTGTATGTTCACCACCCTGAGTCAAGTCTCCTTCCATCACAATTTATCCCCCTTTACCCTCCTCTACCTCCCCCAAAACTCCACACCTCTCCACCCTCTTCCCATTCCTCAGCAGTCATTACACTTGTCTGGTTAGATAGGGTAGATATTTTGTTTGTTGCATTTTGTATTAAGGCTTTAAACTATTGACAAACATTGAAAGCTTTTAAACTCAGTCTTTGCATTAAAAACAGACTGTTTTCTAAATAGTCTGTGATTTGAGAGATCTAATTTCTTTATTAGAAAGATGAGAGAGAGAGAGAGAGAGAGAGAGAGAGAGAGAGAGAGAGAGAGAGAGAGAGAGAGAGAGAAAGGAAGAAGAAATTGGTTCTTGTTGTTTGTTTGTTTTTCAGAAATCAACGATGGCCTGGCTGGCATGGCTCAGTGATTGATCATCAACCTATGAACAAGGAGGTCATAATTTGATTCCTGGTGAGGACACATGCCTGGGTTGTGGTGTGGGGATGTTCAAGAGACAGCAGATCAATGATTCTCTCAGCATTGATGCTTCTATGTCACTCTCCATCTCCATCTCCCTCCTCTCTGAAACCAATAAAAATATAGTTAAGAGTAGAAATCTAAAAACAATAGAGGACAAACTTGGTCAGTATTGAAAATGTCCTACACGTTCATAAAAGCACGTAAGCATGTGTTTTTTACACCTGTTAACATCAACTCATTTGAATTTTAATATTCACAACTTAGTGATTTGGAAAAGTGAACTGTGCTTATTTCAACTCTTAACAAACTGAATTTGACAATAAAAATAAAAACCAATCAGAAAATGGGGACTTAATCTAATTTATTTCTTTTATTTTTAATGTTAAATATCAATGTAATATATATATATATATATATATATATATATATATTATATAGGTTTCAAGTGTACAATTCTATACACATCATCTGTGTATTATATTGTGTGTTCACTATCCCAAGTCAAGTTTCCTTCCATAATCATTTTTCTCCCTTTACCCTCTCCTACCTCCCTCATCCCCTGCTGAGGTTTTTCATTTTTTTTTTTTTACTTTTGCTTAACTTCTTCATCTTTTTCACCCAGCACCCCAAACAGCTGTCAGTCTGATTTTTGTATCTATGAGTCTGTTTCTATCTTGTTTGTTTTTGTTCTTATTTCTATGCCTTTAAAATGACTTCAGGGATGCTTCCTTAGGTAGTTCTGATTCTCTGGAGATGTCTCTGTGGTCACTGTCAGACACCAGCATGGACGTCCTCAGGCAGCAGCCTCCTTGGCACCAGGCTCTGAGGCTGGGAAAGGCAAGAGAGAGGTGCTGAACGATTTTCCTCTCCACTCTGGCAATTTGAAAATGCAAATGTTGCCTTGAAGAGAAAACAGAAACATAATTTAAAGACATTGAAAATATACCCCAATTAATAGTTGTGGGTCCCAAGTCCACCTGAGAACATTCTTTCTGCTACTTAAGTATACTCTTGAAAAGATAAAATCTTAAAAAAGATAAAAAGAACTCAGGACTTTTTCTGGCTAAACAGGTCAACATTGAGCTGACAAGGTCTAAGTTTTAATATGTAAAGAGAAATACTCTATCACAGCTTCCTTCTGGTTATCTCTAGGCTGCCCCAAGGAATGTTTCCAAAATGCTAAAGCCATTATTTTCCATGCTTCATTCATATTCTTTAATTAGTTAACATAATAGACTTCCAGTTAGGAATCTTATCTTATGTCCAGTCAGAAATCCTCCCGGCTCTTGAGAGCAATGTGATGAGAAGACCCATGGCTGCCACCAGGATGAGCAGGAGGAAAGGTGCCTTTCTGCCTTCTGAAATCTGTCGCACAGAATGGAGAAGTCTGAGGACTTTTAAGGCTTTCACCTGTTGTTGCCCCAGCTCTGCTCCCTTCCCTGGTACATGGCCCTGGGAGGATTCTGGGTCTTCATGAGCCCTTCCCTCTGTGACTTCTCACCTTTCTCAAGATCTTCTTTCTACTTGAAATTCTGTGCTGTGCATGAGTCAGGGTGGCCAGCTTCTGTGTCTGAAAAGACTGGATGAAGCCATCCTCTCTATGATGGAATCTTCCCAGATTCATCCAGGTGCTGAGAGTTCCACTCACTTGGCAACCCTGTTAGCCTGGGTGCACAGCTTATTCCTGCACACTGCATCATTTTGCCTTTCACTTAGCAAACATTACATCAATGAGGGTGTATAGAGTCTATGCAAGGAACTATACAGAGACTTGAGTTTGGGTGGTGAACACACGATGAAATATACAGATGATACAATATACAATACTAGTGGCCCGATGCACAAAATCCATGCATGCGGCGGGGGTGGACAGGGTTTCTCTCAGCCCAGTCTGCATCCTCTCTAATCTGAGACCCCTGTGAGATCGGGCCTAAACACTGCAGTCAGACAACCCCCTCACAATCTGCTCCTAACTGCTCATCTGCCTGACTGCTTGATCACCCCCAACCACTCTGCCTCCTGGCCTGATTGCCCCAACTGGTCCCCTCTGCCTCCTCACACCAGCCTGATCACCCATAACTTCCCTCCCCTCCTGGCCTGATCAACCCCAACTGCCTTCCCCTCCTGGCCTGATAAACCCTAATGGCCTCTGCCTGGGCTCCCCACCATGGCTTTGTCCTCTGGGGCTCGGCTCCAGTTGGGGACTCCTGGTGCCCGTGGTTAAGTGCTGACCTGGCCAGCCTTCCCTTAGGGTGGCTGGATCACCTGCTGGGGCTGGGGCTGGGCTGCGATCTGGGAACTCCAGCATCCGCAAAGAAGCACCACAGTGGCCGGCCTTCACCCTGGGCCACTGGGGGCGGGGGGGTCCAGATCTCCCACTGGGGCTGGGGCTGGGCTGCGATCTGGGACACCCTGCACTCACTGTGCCCATTCCGTTCCTTTGTGGGGCCCTGGCCTGGGGAGCAGATCCTGCACTGGCAGCCCCACCCCTCGCACCCGTTCCATCCCTCAGTCCCTTGCCTTACTTTGCATGCACCTGCTCCTAATTGGCTGGTAGCGTAGCGAAGGTACGGTCAAATTAGCGTATTCCTCTTTTATTAGATAGGATACAGATGAGTGTGTGTGGTTGTGAATACTGTAGAAATGCTTATGTGAATATGATCATGCATTCTTATAAGCTTAGGGCCTCTGTCAATATCTTAACTGTATTCAGGCACTTATTCTTTCTCCAAAATTAAAATCTAAGCTCTTTGGAGGACTGATTAGAGCATATATTATTTGGATTCTTAGCATTATCATCTATTACAGTGCCTGATATAATATAGATGTGTAGAATGTTTTAACGGACTAAGTTAATTTAATAACACATTGGGATAGTGCCACTAATTGTATTTATTTTCTTCCACTCAGTTATGCATGCCTAAATTACATACTTATATGACTTTTAATATAGTAAAAGATCTAAAGCAGATCACATGGGGAAAATGAGAAAGGAGACTGCTCTGGCTGCTGAAATCCAATGCCATTTCTGGGAGTGCTAAGTGCCAGAAGAAGCACAATATCATAGCTCATTATATAACAACTAAGTGAGTTAGCAATTCAAATATCTTCTCACTTGAAAGAATCACTTGAACATATTTTGAAACAATTATTTTTAAACCATTAGAAAGAAAAAAAACAATAATTAAATGAGTAAACAGTACCCAGGGGAAGATAGTATTATTAATCTACCAACAAAAGTTAGTGGAGATAATCCAACCCACCACTTCATAATATTGGTGATGTGATTTTAAAACATGAGAAAAAACTCAGATGTACTCTATCTGGTTACCTATCCAAAATCAGATTTGAAAAAAGAAGGGGTCAATGAGCAATTCATTATTTTACAACTGCTTATAGCTGAATGCATATCCACTGATTAATTTAGAGCACAGCTTAAATAGATACCCAGCTTAATAGAATTGGATCTGTCAAAATTAAACAATGGAAAACTGTGGGCTTTTACTAGTTAACAGATTTTTTTTTACCAGCTTATACTTGTTCTTTATTTTTTAAAAATAACTTAGACTTAAACCTTTAAAATTTAAAATAAATCACTGTCTTTTAAATTACCATTTTTTCTCACAGAAGGATTATTCTTTAACTTTAAAGTGCTTTATTATTTTATTTCATAGTAATTGTTTTTAATTAATCTATAGGGAAATGTGTGCTATCTAAAATGTTTAAATGGTCAGGGCCAAGGAATTTTAGAAGCTGTATCTAAATAAAAATTAATGATGTTAAACCTTGAAATATTTGCTAATTGCTCTGTCAGGTAAAACAAGTAAACAAACACAACAACAACAACAACTTTAAAATGTAAACTATATCATCAATTACAAAGAGTTATTTTATAATTGTTAATGAACATTGTTTACAGTATACTAGTAAGAAGACGAGATATCAGACATAATTAATTATAATGCCAGGTAGATAACTGGATATTGGTATAGTTGTAGGTAAGGATATAGGTGTAGGGGTAGATTTAGGTATAGATATGGTTATAGATGCTGATACAATTACAGATGAGCATATGGGTAGAAATGTAAAGAAAGAAGGACAAGTATACAATGTTAACCAGCTCCCCCATTACACAAAAGTCTATGTGGTATCACAGGGTAATAACTTCTGCCAGAATTTAAAAATGCTCTGTCAAGAACCAAAGGAAATTATGCATGCACACTCCTAGAATGACTATTAATAATCACCTCACAAAATAAGGAAAAGTCAGTGGGAATACATACAAAAAGCTTAACTAAGAAGTTGTGATATTGTAGCTATAATGTATAAGAGTAGAAAACCCACCTTCTGACTATGGGTTTAGGATGGACTGAAGGAAACTAATATATCATCAAGGAATATACTGATAAGGGAAATGGACATACACACTCACACACACACACACACACACACACACACACACACAGCCCAAGCAAATACTCTTTATGTATGTATTGTACACAAACAAAATGTAAGCTCCACAAGAGACAGATCTTTACTGTTTTTTCCTCACTACTGTATGTGAAGTCTTCCTGGGATACATTAGGCACCTAGTAATTATTGGTAAAATAAATGATGCCTGTGGCTTGAATTTGCTTCTCTGTGATTCTTATTCTCATGATCATGTTACTATTTGAAATCTCTCTTCCGATACTTAAAGTCATATATTTAACCACTACTAGATATGTTCATTTAGAAATTTCACAGGCTTTTCTTAAATGACTTGTTTATTTTTTTTCTTTTTTTTCTTTTTTTTATTCTTTTTTTTATTGTTCAGTTTATTAATTACATTGTTTCCCCTTTTTTATCCCCCTATATCTTCCCTCCCCCCTGTACCTATCCTACCCTCCGCCCTCACCTTCCCCTCCCCAATGTCCTCTCCCATTGTTGCAAGATTTTTGTCCAATCTCTTGCTGCACTTCCAACAACCCTTTTCTCCCCAAGAATTGTCAGTCCATTCCCTCTCTATGTCCATGTTTCTGTTATAGTCACCAGTTTATCTTGGTCATCAGCCTATCAGTTCACTTGATTTTTATGATCATTTGTTGATAGATGTGTATTTGTTGTTCATAATTTATATTTTTACCTTTTTCTTCTTCCTCTTCTTAAAGAATATCTTTCAGCATTTCATATAATACTGGTTTGGTGGTGATGAACTCCTTTAGCTTTTTCTTATCTGCGAAGCACTTTATCTGATCCTCAATTCTGAATGATAGCTTTGCTGGATAGAGTAATCTTGGTTGTAGATTCTTGCTCTTCATTATTTTGAATATTTCTTGCCACTCGCATCTGGCCTGCATCGTTTCTGTTGAGAAATCCGCTGACAATCGGATGGGTGCTCCCCTGTAGGTAACCAACTGTTTTTCTCTTGCTGCTTTTAATATTCTCTCTTTATCTTTTGCTCTTGGCATTTTAATTATGATATGTCTTGGTGTGGTCCTCTTTAGATTCCTATATTTTGGGGTTCTGTGTACTTCTTGGGCTTTTAAGTCAGTTTCTTTCACCAGGTGGGGAAAGTTTTCAGTCACTATTTCTTCAAGTAGGTTTTCATTAACTTGCTCTCTCTCTTTTTCTGGCACCCCAATAATTCGGATGTTGGCTTGCTTGAGGTTGTCCCAGAGGCCCCTTATGCTATCTTCAATTATCTGAATTCTTTTTGTTTCTTGCTTTTCCAGCTGAGTGGATTTTGGTTCTTTGTATTTCAAATCTTTGACTTGGTTCTTGTGGCCCTCTGGACTACTTTTAGGACTTTGTGTAATATTTTTTATTTCAGTCTGTGTATGCTTGATTTCTAGTTGGTCCTTTTTTTTATCTGTGAGGGTCTGGTTCGTATCCTCAGAGGTCTTGTTCATTTCCCTGAGGGTCTCATTCATTTCCTTGTAAGTATCATTCATCTCCTTGTAATTCTCATTCATTTGCTGGTTGGTCTTGTTTATTTCCTGGTAATTCTCATTAATTTGATCGGCCTTTTGTAGGAGCCTCTTGAAAAGCCTTATAACCGTGGTTTTGAACTCAATGTCTTGTCGTCTTTTCTCCTCCATTTCTTTCACACCTGATTTCTTTCCATGTCTCTGCATGGTGGCTGCTTTATGTGGTGGCTATCCTCAAAGGGACAGTGGCTCAGTCTCCCCGGTTACCTGAGGTGGGTACTCTTACTGCAGTCCTTTGTGGGTTGTATTCAGTGTTTTTGAATTTAAACCCAGCTTTTTGTTGTTAGCCCTAGGAGGGTTTGACCTCCAGGCCAATTGGCTGTGAAGGGAGACTGTGTTCAGGTTGGATGGGCGGAGTCTCTCGGCTGCACGCAGTGGCAGTGGTGGCGGCGGCAGCTGGGTCCTATGCGGCGCTCGCGCGTGCGGGTCTCTGTTGGATGGGGATGGCTGCAGACTCCTCCAAGAAAAAGCCGCTAGTCTCTTCCCCTTGCCAGACAACTCTGCCTTTCCCCAAATGTGCCTGCACACCAAAAGTCCAGCCCAGGGCTGTAAAATAAATGGTTTCCGGAACCAAGTTTCCAGGGGGCAAGTCGCGGGTTTGCGCACCGCGCCCCGCTTCCAGGGTGCGTCCCCCGGACCTCGGACCGCACCCAGTTCCGGGTAATCTGTGCAGGGGGACCTCTCCTACCCTGGATCTCGGACCTCGCCCGGCTCGAGAAATCTGGGCAGTGAGACGCCTCCGCCCTTCCTCGTGGGCGAAATCCGGCCAGTCCCTGCTCCAGCCCCAGCCCCGCGCGCGACCAGAGTGGCTCCTAACCTCTTTCCGTCTGAAAGATTGCGCTCCCGCCGGTCCTGAGTCTGTGTCCCACCTTTGCTCCTATTAGTGGAGTTTACATTCAGCCAGCTTTCTGGCGATTCTGGGTGCTTGTCTGTTCTGTTGTAGTTCTTAAATCGTTGCGCGGGGCAGAACAATAGGTGTTTGCTTATGCCGCCATCTTGGTGTTCTCTCGACCTAATATCTTAAATGACTTGTTTAAATGATCAGACATGGTCAAGGAATATGATAAAAATGCACTAATTTGCCGAGACCGGTTTGCTCAGTGGATAGAGCGTTGGACTGCGGACTGAAGGGTCCCGGGTTCTATTTCGGCAAGGGCATGTACCTTGGCTGCAGGCACATCCCCAGTAGGGGGCGTGCAAGAGGCAGCTGATCGATGTCTCTCTCTCATCGATGTTTCTGACTTTCTATCCCTCTCCCTTCTGCTCTGTAAAAAAATCAATAAAATATATATTTTTAAAAAGCACTAATTTATCCAGAAAACAGTTATCTTTTCAAGGGGCATGTTTATTTATCTCAGTTACCTTTCCAAATTGTCTCCATGCAGTCTTCAATCCCTTAGTTGTTTTCTTAATTTTCATTCTCATATCTCTAATGGAAATGGAGATGTTCTAACTTCTCCATTTGATCTCTGATTCAAAACTTTACTAGTTGTTCTTCAGCAACAGAACCAAATTTTCAATGTGCAATTTGACTTTTAATTCTGTTTAAAACCCACATCAACCTGAATTTTTTATCTTGATGAATCATTTTTTCCCCTGAAAATAATATATGCCCTGATGGTATATTAGTTAAGATGGTTTTGGCTGCAAGAAATAGAATGACAACCAAATGCATGCTGGCCTTTTGTTCTTTATCATGGGTCCCCATACAAAGAAGAGAGACACCACATCTCTGTGAAAATGTGGGCAGAAAAGGGGGCAGGAAACCATGGGCCTTCCCTCATTTTATCAGGAAAAGTAATCTTTCCTATGGTCACAGGTGGCTCCTTCCTCACATCTCATCACATGCCTGCATTCAGATAAGTCATATACAGTGAACAGAGGAATTCCTAGCATATGCTTAGAAACTTTCAAAAAATTTGTATCATAAACATTAGAAGAAAAGGTATTTTCCATCATAAGCTTCATGAAGAAATGCTTTAAAATTATATTATTGATACATCTAAGAAATTCTATTACATGCACTATATATTATAATGTTCATGTAGGTATATATATATATAGAAAGAATATAGAAAATATATTATAATAGTGATAGTAGGGATATATATGTAGAATATATCTTAGCACAATATACATGTAACATATATTACTAGTACAAAATAATTGATTATAATCTATATAACATTATATTGCATATGCCATATTATATTACCTGTGATATAATGATTTTATAAAGTTATCCTGTATATTAAAAGAGAAATATACAAATTGATCATACCTCTGACATATCCACAAGCCACGCCCACCAGCTAATCAAGAGCAAATAAACCCCAACCAAGAACTAAGATGGCAGCGGCCACTGAGAGCAGGAGGGAGGCTTGGGTTTCCCCATCAATGGAGGAAGCCAAGCTTTCTGCCTACCCTTGCCAGCCTAGGCTTCCACTCAATGCTACAAATTTTCAAATATAGAAGTTACATAATACCAACAGAAATGGCAGCAGCCATGGAGCTGGAGATATAATGAGACTAGGATTGCCTGGGCAATGGAGGATGCCAAGCATCTGCAGCCCTAGTGCCTAGGCCTCCACTTAAGGCTAAAAAGTTTCAATTATAGAATTTAAATAAACCCAAACAGAAATGGCTGTCACCAAGGAGAAAGCAGAAGGCTTGGCTCTGCTCCAGGCTACAAAGTTTCAATTGTAGAACATAAATTAATCCCAGATACCAGGGCCTCCACTTGGGTCCCTGGTGGGGGGGGGGCATGGCTGGAGTGAAAACCACCACAGGCTCCTCAGCCAGGCCACCCTACAGCCCAAGGAATACCCCAACCTGATCTGGGACACCCTTCAGGGCAAATGAGCTGGCCCCCACCCAGGCACCAGGCCTCTATCCTATCTAATAAAAGAGAAATATGCTCATTGGCCATCACTCCAACACACACAAGAGGGCTGCCCCCATGTGGTCAAAGATCCTGCCCTCATGTGGACACAAGATGGCCAGTAGGGGAGGGGTATTGGGATGTTCCAGGCATGCAAGGGAGGGCAGCTGTGGGTGATCAGGCTGCAGGGGAGGGCAGGTGGAAGAGACCGGGCCTGCAAAGAAGGTTAGTTGGGGCGATCAAGCCTGCAGGGAAGGGCAGTTAGGGGTGACCAGGCTGGCAGGGGAGCAGTCAGGCATCAATCAGGCTGGCAGAGGATTTGTTAGGGGGTTATCAGGCTGGCAGGCAGAAGTGATCAGGGGCAATGAGGATGGCAGGCAGGTGAGCAGTTGAGAGTCAGGAGTCCTGGATTGTGAGAAGGATGTCCAACTGCCCGTTTGGGCCTGATCCTACTTGGGGATCAGGCCCAAACGGGCAGTTGGACATCCCTCCAAGGATCCCAGATTGGAGAAGGTGTAGGCTGGGCTGAGAGACCCCTCTTGCCCCTCATGTATGAATTTCATGCAACAGGCCTCTAGTTATATATAATTTACACAGTCTAATTCTATAAAATATGTAATTTATATATTTTAGTCTGCTAATTTTGTGTATGTTGGTCATTATCCAATAAATTGTTTTAACAATTTGTTCAGTAAAGACTTGTATATTTACCAGTGGTGGGCAAAAACTGAATGAATTATTTCTATATCTGAACAAAATGGAATTTTTTGAACAATGAAGGAGAAGGTTGACTATTAGATTACAATTTTGTGATGTCTTTAGCACAAGCTATTCTTTGCATGTACATATCCCCTTTTTGTGATTTTTGACTTAGTTAGTATATTATTTTAAGGTCTAGAAGCACCCTTTCTATAAGAAGTTGTACATGGGGCTGGCAGGACGGAGGTGAGGGAGAGGAAGTGAGCAAGTGGGGGTATGAAAGGAGAGTGAGTGGATGTGCCTGGTGTGTGTATGAGTGAGTGAGGGAAAGTTGATCCTCACAGGAGCAGCAGGGAGTGGCAGACAGGGTCTCCTTGACAAGGAGAGTCTACCACCGCAGCAGACACTCCCCCGGTCAGCGGAATCAGAGCGTGGAGGCCACGCCATCTTAAAGGGGAGACAGGCCCTTTTTTTGGAGAACTCATTAACACCAACAACCAAAAGGGCCCTGAAACTGCCGCGCTAGCCAGTGACCACTCCAACCAAAGTCCCATTACTCCAGCTGCAGATCCACAGAACCTAGGACCTCCACCTCCAGGGGTGAGCCGCCCAGTAGTGGACCCCTCAGAGTGCATCACAAATGTGCCTCAACAGATACAAGGTGCCAACAGGCAGGCACCCTGAGCTCATCTATCCACAGGGCTCTAGAGGAAGCCACTGAGATCTCTCCCGGGGTGCAATCTTGAACAAGCGGGGACATACTCCTGCCCAGCAGTAGAAGCTTTGAATTCTCTCATCTGGAATACTGACCTACAGGTGCCTCAACTACATAGCTACACTGCCTGAGCCCTTCAGAGTCCTTCAGTGTGCTGGCAAATTTACCTTAGGTGCTCCTGTGAAATGCCACTGGGAGTAAGCGCTTATCCACCACAGGTGTAACAGCAAAAGCTGGATCTTCCCACCCCGTGACTGTAGAACTCTGGGCACCACAGTCACACCATTTCAGAGAACAGGTCCTCTGAGCTGCATCACCCCAACAGATGGTTCCATGGTGCCACTGGGAGTCACTGCTGGGCACATGTGACTTCAATTAAGAGTGCAAGACAGCAAAAATTGGGTCACTGCCCCCCCCCCATGGTGGCAAAATTCTAGACACCACTGCTGTGCCTCTCAAGCTTGTAGGCCCACATCAAATAGCTCAAGTAGGGAGTTACACTAGATTTACAAGCCAAGGAGAACTGAGAGATACACAAGTAGCACCATTCCCTAAAGAACCTGGGTAGCAAAGCAATTGGATCTACAATTAAAACACTACAGGGAAATATGGGAAGACAAAAAAATAACCCCAAAGGAAAGAAAAAGGGGAACCACCAGAAAGGGAATTAGATGAGCTCCAGGTTGGCAGCCTGTCAGAGACAGAATTCAGAGTAATGGTTATAAGGATGTTTAAACGGATGGATGACAAATACACACAACTCAATGACAAATACATACAACTCAATGAGAACTATAAGGAGCTGAATGAGAATGTCTCCAACATGAAAAGAAACCAAGAGGAGATGAAGAACGACATAGCTGCAATAAAGAACACAATGGAAGGCCTAACCAGTAGACTAGAAGAGGCTGAGGACAGCATTAGTGAATTAGAAAACAAGGTAGGAAAAAACACACAAACACAGCAGCAACTGGAAAGAAAGCTTAAAAAACAAGGGGAGAGCCTAAGGGAGCTTTGGGACAACACAAAACAAAACATTTGCTTAATTGGGATAGCAGAAGGAGTGGAAGAGAAGCATGGAATAGAAAATATGTTTGAAGAAATAATGACAAAAAACTTCTCTGATATTGGCAAGAAAATAACTATGCAAGTCCAAGAAGTACAAAGAGTCCCAAACAAGTTGAACCCCAAAAGACCAACACCAAGACACATCCTAATTAAATTAGCAAACACCAATGACAAAATAAGAATCTTAAAAGGTGCCAGAGAGAGACAGAAAGTTATTTACAAGGGATCCGCTATTAGAATATCAAATGATTTCTCAACAAAAACATACCAGGCCAGAAGGGAATGGAATGAAATATACAAAGTGATGCAAACAAGAGAATGAATCCAAGAATATTATACCCAGCAAGGCTATCATTCAAAATTGAAGGTGGAATCAGAAGCTTCACAGACAAGAAAGGACTAAGGGAGTTTATCACTACCAAGCCTGCAATGCAAGAATTGCTAAAGGGACTGCTGTAAAAACAATAAAGAGAAAGGTAAGAAGAAACACAAACACTAAGGGGAAAATATAACAACAAACATGTAGTTGTCAATAATAACATTAACCACAGATGCATTTTTTTTTGTTTTGGTAGCTGTAATGTCAAATAATCATTTTGCCTAAGCTTTTCACTTAGAAACTAGTTATTTTTAGCAACTTTAAATACAATTTATAGAGTGAAAGGGGAAAAAAACACAGATGGTAATTTACAATGAAAGCCATTTATCATTACGGGGTAATTAAAATTATGCAGCTTTTCCTCATTAACCTTTTTCCTCAACTTAGTTCCTATTGATTTTTTCTCTCAAATAATTGAGAGAAAATTATTACAAATTTTATGAACTCTTCAAAACTGATTCTAAACCAAAGCCTAATTGCTAAATGTTCACACCTATATTTATCAGACTTGCCTGTCCTGCCATTTGTTTTCTCTCTTGTGATTATGTTCTGTCCAACGTCATCAGCTCAGCATGAGGCCTTGGGGAAAGCTCTTGGGTTCTGCTTAGCTCTTCATCAGAAAAGTGAGGGTAGCCTTATCAGCAAAATTCTAACTTGAGAAAACTGACACTAATCTAATAATTTGCACAAATAAAGGAATTCCATCACAACTTTCTATTAAGACTTGCAGGTATCATAAAATACTAACATTGCTAGGGCATGAAATATCATCAATTCCATATCCATTGTATGGTTGCTAAGCTACCTTTGTTCTCAGCTGAACACTTGCAGTGGGTAAGAAAAAAATGTTTCTAGAAAATTTAATAATAGTTCATAACATTACTAATATGGGACTTCTCAAATAAATATAATTATAATCATTGTTTTTATATTTTATGGTTCCCAATAATACTTATGTGATACTTCATAATTAATCTATACTAATAAAATGATAATATGCTAATTAGACGGAACACCTTCCAGATGACTACTAGATGTCCTTTCAGACAAAGTCATGGTGGCAGGGCCAAGGCAGAGGCAGTTAAGAGCCATTCAGGCAGTTAGGGGGATCAGTCTGGCAGGGGAGAGCAATTAGGGAGATTAGGACAGCAAAGGAGAGCAATTAGGGGGATCAGGTCAGCAGGCAGGTTAACAGTTAGGAGCCAGCTGTCACAGATTGTGAGAGGGATGTCCAACTGCCAGTTTAGGCCCAATCAAGCAGAGATTGGCAGTCAGACATTTCTGGAGGGGTCCTGAATTGGCGAGGGTGCAGACTGGACTGAAGTACCCCCCCCCCATGCATGAATTTCATGCACCAGGCCTCTAATCCTATATAATAAAAGGCTAATATGCAAATTGACTGAACAGCAGAAGGCTGTTATGATACATACTGTGGTAGCCAACCAAAGACCTGGCCAACCCCTGAGTGTCCCTCCCTACACCCTGTGCTCAGGCATTAAGTGTATGCCTTCCCCTGGCTGCTTGGCCTCCATGGGGTGAGGCCACTCCAGCAGGTGAGCTGCACCCATATCTACCTCCAACCTGGCCAAGTTCAATCTGCCAAAGTTCACCCTGGCCAAGTGCTCCACTCTCATTGTGACTAACCTGGAACCCAGGGTCTGGACATCCCTGTACTGGATGTCATCAACTTCAGCTTCCTGGCCAAGGGCAAACTCTTCCTGCACCATGTGGGTCGTGTGGCCCAGGTTGGCCGAAGTGGCACAGCCTACTCTTTGGTGGCCCCAGATGAGGTCCCCTATTTTCTAGACCTGAACCTGTTCCTGAGCCGTGTCCTCACCCTCACCCACCCCTATAAGAAACCTTCAGGTGCAGTCGGTGTGGACAGCATGTTGGGCAAGGTACCACAGAGTGTAGTGGATGATGAGGACTGTGACCTGCAGAACACCCTGGGGGCGTGGCTCAGGGCCTGGGCTGCATGGCCGACAACACCCAGCATGAGTATATGCACTTGAGGCTGGTGCCCTCACCAGGGTCCACCAAACTGACCAAAAAGCTAGACATTGAGGGGCTGGGCCTGCATACCCTCTTCAGCTTGAGCTTCAAGGAGGAGGAGCTGCAGCTGCTGAGGCTGGTGGACAATATCAAGCAGTATCACTATCTTTAAAATCAATGCCTCCACCTGGGACCTGAGCATCCAGGTGATGGGCTAAGCAGCAGAAGAACTTCAAGGCAATCACCATCTTCCAGCAGGGCCAGCAGGAGCAGTGGGAGGGCCTGGCTGCCTCAGCCCCAAGCTGCCTCACATGGCAGGCAGAACAGCCTGGGGATGAGGAGGAGGAAAAGGAGAAGGAGGATGGAAAGGGAGCGAGAGGGCAGGGATGATGTCTTCACAGAAGTCGTGGGCCAGAAAATGCAGTAGCCAGTACCTGAGTGGGGAGTCAAGAGGCAGAAGAAGGAGGCCTGGCTGCTGGACCAGGATTTCTATGTCCCCTGTTGGCCCAAGGACTTCGACAGTGAACTGGGACTGAGCATTGGTGGGGACAGGGGTGCCTTTGAGCAGGAAGTGGCTGGTACTGTCTGGATATAATGGGGAACAATGCTCAGAACCTGTCCAGGAGCAAGATGCTTCTCAAGGAGAATCAGAAGAAGCAGTAGTTTGTGGGACAGTCAGGACAGGAGGACAAGAAGATCAAGACAGAAAGTCGTCACTACATCAGCAGCTCCTACAAGCAGTACCTATACCAGAAGTGGAAACAGAAACAGAAAATGGCCATATGCTTAGCACCAGTGGCCTGCCAGCAGTCGGCCCTGTCGGTGGCACTGTTTCAGTCCTATCTGGTCAGGGTATGTGCAGGAGGCAACTAATTGATGTGTCTTTCTCACATCCATGTTCTTTCTCTGTCTCTCACCTTCCCTTCTACTCTAAAAATCAATGAAACATGTCCTCAGGTGAGTATTAACAAAACAAAACAAAACAAAAACACAATATGCATACATACACACATATACAAAAATACATGAATATCAGGGGGCTGGGAGATGGGGCCTCACTGGTGCACATATTTTGTGCACTGGGCCTCTAGTTGTAATATCATTACATTAGCAAGCTTCCTACTAATATCAGAATGTAAGATGCAAAGTGAGATACAGCTATTTCCCACCTAATAAAATGTCATAAAATGTACCCAGCCAATATCTGCTGGTATTTCCAAAAGTAAAAAGCTCTGTATATTACATAAAACTATGCCTGACTGGGTTGCAGTTTCCTGGTTTCCACAGACTCCCATGAATGGTTTAGGAGAAACTGCAGTCACCTTTTCCCTTGATCTTTAGAATATAAAGCAAGAAGTTGAGTTTCTATCAATACAAACACAACCAAGTTTTCCCAATGTGGTGTGGAGACAATCTACAGGGTGGACTTTCATTTTCCTTTTCGTCATTTTCCCCTTTCCTCTTGCTCTTTTAGGGTGGCCAGAAGGGGAAAAGACACTCTTGTGTAACTGAAATCTACAGTGGAGTTTCTGATGGGAAAAGAATCCCTACCCAAGGTTTAGAAAACGAGGGTATAACAGGAAGAAAGTTCCTTTCAATCCTGTTCTACAGTAAATTTTATGTTGGTCATGTACTGTGTTTTCTGTGTAAATGCTATTCATTTCAGAAGAAAATATGTCTCAGTTAGTTGTCCAAAAATGACTTGCAAACTTTGTGGGTAAAAATGAAAGAAACATTATTTTGGTTTGCCGAGTTACAAACTGAGATGGGTTTGGTAAAAATGCAGCTAGGACAATTCAAATGTATGCATAGTTGCCATTCCTTACAATTTATCTTTTCAAAAGTTCTGCACGCAAAAGAAAAATTCAAAAGAGGATATGGAAATTAGGCATTCAGTTTTATGATATAAGGACAAGTACTACATAATGGTTTACACAGAGATGAGAGCATTCAAAGCATTCTAAAAGAGTTATAATGTTTTGCTTTCTTTCATTACTATATCCTCTGCATGGCCTATGGTCATCAATTAGAATAGAAATGAAGACTCAATACAATCAATACTCCTGAATGACTGTTTATATAAATTGAGTTTTAAAATCTGTCATTTATTTGCCAAATTTGGAACATAAAAAATTTAGCAATATATAAACATGACATGTTCACATGTTTAACATTTTAAAACAATAATATTGTACATATTCCTCTAAGGAGCAAGATAGCATGAAAAACAATACTGTACTTAATTTTTAAGTTGCATTTTCCTGTGGCATACCTTTAGTGTTGTTCACATGAAATTCTGAAATCATAATTTCTCCCCTAAAGAGTGCGTTTAGAAAAACAAAAACAGAAACAGAAAGACTAAAGGACTTTTATATAACTACTTATACAAATGAAAAGCAAGTCAACCTCGCACAGCAAGACAACAATAATGGCTTGTAAACCTCTTTGTAAACCACTTAATTTGCACATTTTCTCATATGAGGTCTTTATAAATACAAGGTAGAGAAATGTTCGACCCTGATTGAGCATCATGTATCCAGCCTGTTACTGACATTCCAATTACTAGAATTTGGGGAAACTATCAGGTTGATTGATGGCACAGGAGAGTTATGTTTTGCATATGCATGATGGTTGAAGACAGGAACCAAAGCCCCAGCATTTGCTGACCTACTTTTCCTCTGACATGAAAGCTGCTGCTGCAAAGAGCCTCTGAGGCTTCCCTCTGCTATTACATCCACTTTCAAAATTAACTTTCTTTTCAGAGCATGATCAGGGAATACACAATTCAAAGGAGTTAAAGTTCAAACTACCAAAACACTAATACCTCTTCCCAGGAATGACTACAATGGTGCTTAGTTTTGAATCACTGGTGACTGACAAGCATCTGGGGTGGGACATTTCTAGAGTAACTTTGAACACCTAACATTTTAATCTGAAAATATATTTTTTAGTCAATTAAAAAAATATAGTCACCTAAATTATAATTTGTTTTTAGGCTTATAGACTTACTAGGGGCCCAGTGCATGAAATTCATGCACTGGGGGTGGGTGGTCCCTCAACCTAACCTGCCCCCTCTCACATACTGAGAGCCCTCAGGGGATGTCCAACTGATGGCTCACCCCCAGCCTGCCCAAGGCCTAAAGCCTCTGGTGAGTCTTTAGGCCTTGGGCACCCAGCCATCGCCCTGCTCAGCTCAGCGCCGGCTGCCTGTGACCACCTGGCCCCGGGGGCTGGGCACTCGCTGCCACTTCTACTCACAGTGCCTGGAGGCTGGGAACTCCCTGCTGCCAACACCACCACCATTGCTGCCGCCGCTTCCCCTCACAGTGCCTGGAGGCTGGGCACTCACTGCCACAACCATTTCATCTCCACCCCTGTGGCCCTGAACTCAGGCCACTTGGCCCCGCCCCTGCTCCTGATTGGATGGTAGCATATTTCTCTTTTATTACATAGGAAATTATATATACTTTACAAAATATTACTAACTCAAGCTTGTACTTAGGAATTATACCCATGATACAGTTTTAGACCATATATATGGTAGCTTTGCAAAATTACATATTTAAATACTAGGGGCCAAGTGCACGAAATTTTTGCACTGGGGGTAGATGATCCCTCAGTCAAATATGCCCCCTCACATATACTGGGACCTCTCATGGGATGTCCTACTAACCACTTACCCCAGCCTGCCCAAGGGCTAAAGCCTCTGGCCGAGGCTTTAGGCCTTGGGCACCCAGCCATTTCCCTGAAATGGGGCAGGGAGCTGGCTCCCTCCCAGCCAAGTCTTCCCCAAACACCCCACTGGCCCAGGCCTTCGCCCTGGCCAGCGTGCACTGGCCACCTTGACCCTGCACCCCCCCATGGCCCAGGCTGCCTCAGCCCCGCTCCCCCACTGCCTGAGTCGCCTAGCCCCACCCCACCGTGTCCCGGGTCACCTTGGTCCCATCTCCCATGTCCCTGCCCCTTGCTCTTGATTGGCTGGTGAGCATGGCTTGTGGGTGTAGTAAAGGTACAGTCAATTTGCATATTATTCGTTTATTAGATAGGGTATGTATACTAGAGGCCTGTTGCATGAAATTCGTGCACGGAGGTTGGGTGATGTACCTCAGCCCAGCCTGTACCCTCTCTAATCTGGGACCCCTTGCGGGATGTCCAACTGCCCATTTAGGCCTGATCCTGGTAGGATTCGGCCTAAATGGGCAGTCAGACATCCCTCTCAAAATCCAGGACTATTGGCTCCTAACTGCTCGCCTGCCTGCCAGCCTGATTGCCCCTAACCACTTCTACCTGCCAACCTTATTGATTCCTAATCGCTCTCCTGCCAGCCTGTTTGCCCCTAACTACCCTTCCCCGCGGGCCCGGTAATCTCCAAATTCCCTTCTCTGCTGCCCTGGTTACCCCTAACTGCCCTCCCCTACAGGCTTGATCACACCCAACTGCCCTCTCTTGCAAACCTGGTCCCTCCCAACTGTCCTCCCCTGCTGAACATCTTGTGCCCCATGGGAGCAGGATCTTTTACCACATGGGGGTAGCCATCTTGTGTGTTGGAGTCATGGTCAATCTGTATATTACTCTTTTATCAGATAGGATAGAGGCCTGGTGCACAGGTGGGGGTCAATTGGTTTCCCCTGAAGGGTGTCCTGGATCAGGGTGGGGGTTACTTTGGGGTGTGGGACAACCTGGGTGAGGTGCCTGTGGTGGTTTCAAGGCTTGCCATGCCCCCCAGCAACCCAAAGAGGAGACCCTGGTATCAGGGAGTTATTTATTTTTTACAATTGAAACTTTAAATATATATATATATTTTATTAATTTTTACAGAGAGGAAGGGAGAGGATAGAGTGTTAGAAACATCGATGAGAGAGAAACATCAATCAGCTGCCTCTTGCACACCTCCTACTGGGGATGTGCCTGCAACCAAGTTGCGTGCCCTTGACCAGAATTGAACCTGGGACATTTCAGTCTGCAGGCTGATGCTCTATCCACTGAGCCAAACTGGTTTTGGCTACAATTGAAACTTTTAGTCTTGAGCAGAGCCAACCCTTCTGCTCCCTCCGTGGTGGCAGCCATTTCTCTTGGGTTTTATTTATCTTCTATAATTGAAACTTTGTATCCTTAAGTGGAGACCTGGGCTGGCCAGGGCAGGTAAAGAGCTTGGCTTCCTCCATCACTGGGTGCAAGTCAAGCCTTCTGCTCTCTCCAGCTTTGTGGCTGCCATAATTTTTATTTATCTTCTATCATTGAAACTTTTTAGCATTGAGTGGATGCCTGGGCAGGTGGAAAGCTTGGCTTCCTCCATTGCTGGGGAAACCCAAGCCTCCCTCTTTTTCTCCCTGGCCACAGCTATCTTGGTTGGGTTTATTTGCATATTTGCTCCTGATTAGCTGGTGGGCATGGCTTTTTGGTATAGCAGAGGTATGAACAATTTGCATATTACTCTTTTATTAGATAGATTTAATCAATAAACTTTGGCATCAGTGTCTTAAGTGATAATATACATTAGGCATGGTTTTCAATAATCAAACTCATAAACCAAATGGAGCTGGTCACCTAATGAGAAAAACAAAACACCAATATGTTGGATATGGCCAATGCCATATGATTGATGCTTTATTATATATTTTGTTTTGTTTAGTTTTGCTAAAGAATCAAATATCATGCTAAATATATATGTATTCTAAGTCAACCATGTTTTGAGAGGTGTTTTCAATGATGATTCAGTGGCAGATCCACAGCTGTGTGAGTCACCTGCTTTCCTCTCCACTGTCATCCTTTTCAGGCCTGTGCCATTATAAGAAATTCATCCTAAAAACCATTGCAGTTGAATTATGATATATTTGTTGATTCTTCTCTTGGCGATTAATTTCTGTAAGCTGTTTTGTTTTGTTTTGTTTTTTCCCTGTGGCTACCTGGTTTTCTACGAAGTTTATGGAATATTTACATGCTAAATATTTAATGAGACTGTTTAGAGATGATTTCCTAAGGATTTCTCCACTGAATGCTGAGCAGACATTCCTGGAGGAAAGCATGAGACCCACAGTGGTTAGACCTTTACCCCTCATCATTGAATGTTTAGGAAGCTTGTGCACATTAAGACTTCTAAAATAAATTCAATGATTTTCCCCATTAATCACGTCTGTGCTCCATTTAAACGCATTATTTATGACTGCAGTTGTAGAGTTTTCTCAACATCACCCTAAACTTTTTTTTTGTAAAATATATGTTATTGACTTTTTACAGAGAGGAAGGGAGAGGGATAGAAAGTCAGAAAAATCGATGAGAAACATCGATCAGCCACCTACTGCACACCCCCCACTGGGGATGTGCCCGCAACCAAGGTACATGCCCCCCCCCCCCCCGACTGGAATCAAACCCGGGACCCTTGAGTCCCCAGGCTGACGCTTTATCCACTGAGCCAAACCGGTTTCGGCTCATCCTAAACTTTTATTGTGAAACATGAAAGTAGCTTTACTATTGGGATAATTAACTCTCTCCTCCTTCTAGCTACTAGAGAGAGATTTATTATTTGTTAGAAAGTGTGTTTTCCTGTTACTCACCTCCCCAGGGTCAACATTCACATAATATCCCTGAGAATGTTAGTGATTTAACAAGGTGCTTTCAGGAAAATTCAACCCATTGTCTTCTGGGGACAATGATGCCTAATTCATAAAACATGTTTAGCAAGTTACACGATCAGAGAAGACATCGGAGACCAAATTTTTATTACAGATTATGAAAACGGCTTAATTCAACTGCTAATAAATTTTATGTCAGCAAGAAAACAAAACATTTAGCACATCTTAACAAGCTTAAACTGAATACATTAAAATATGGACCATCAATGGGAGAGGGAGGAGTTCTACTTCCTCAAGTTTATTTAGTCATTTTAATTTTCATAGCTGGAGCCAACTCAGAACTTGTGGTCCTCTCTCTGTCTTTGCTTTTCTGTTATGTTATTTTATATTAGGGTTGATTGGATGGTTCTTAACCTCAGGAACAGAGAGTTGTTAATTCCTCTCTTCATTCATTGGTGATTGTTCAATTGGTTTATTATTTGTTTTATAGGTTTTCACAAGTTTTATTAATTATCTTTTTTAATCAAATTATTTCTTTCCTTTCACAAACCCACATGATTTCTCAGATGGGTATGTGTTTATGCATGTGAGTACATATATATCCATAATACATATACATGTGCAAGCAAACAGAATTGCAGTGAACTTTTTGGCATAAAAGGTAATTTAAAATTTCCAGTTAATTTCATGTGAGTATTTTAATTTGCTGTGGAAACACACCACTATTAAGTATCAGAACCCAGCAATTCACAAATAACAGAGCCTGCCTTTGATCCTGAAATATGTAAAAGTTTGTGTGTGATTGGAAAACAAACAAAACACCATAATTCACATTTTTTAAAAGGTCATAACCCTGGCCAGGTAGCTCAGCTGGTTGTAGGTTTGATCCATGATTGGGCACAGACAAGAAGCAACCAGTGAGTGAATAAATAAGTGGAACAACAAATCCATGTTGTTCTCTCCTTCCTTTTCCTCTTCCTAAAATCAATCAATAAAAATAAATTTGTAGAATTTTAAAGATATACTACTATTGTGAAAAATAACGTAAAAAGAGCCACTTAGAAATAGAGTTGAATTGCCATCCCCCAAGAACTACCTTAGTGGTCTTGTCAAATTTTTGAAATATTCAAACTGAGCAAATTAACCTTTCGACTGGGCCAAACCAACATGGTCTTACAATTGTTTGTGAAATTAACAGGAAAGCATATGTCCTGACCTCAAGGAATAAAGAATATGGACACTTTCTGAAGACAGAATCAGTAATCAGCCATGTTCAACAAAAGAATAGCTCAACTTGTAAGCACCAATAGGAGTTTCTTTTCTCAATTCATGTCATCATTTCCTTTTTTCCCCCTTATACAAACCTCTGGCCTTCACCCTGGAACTGAAACACAAATTGGAAGCTTTGCCTCCAAATTACAGTTCTGTGACCTCAAATTCTTGTTGTCTCTTTCTTTGTTTTGTTTTAATGTTATTTAATTTTTTTATTTTTAGGTTGACAAGTGTGTTTGAACAATCATATTCAATTAATTTTGGGTTTACTAGATATAGCTTATGTAGCATTTTATAAATACATGTAGAAAACACCAAATCTAAGTATTTTATCCCTGAGGGAGAGGGATGCAATAATTTAGTAACTGTCTAATTCAAAATCAAAGTGCTGAGATTAGAAGGCAAAGTGGATCATTCAAAAGAATATTTCTAAAATGTCCTAAGCTTTTTAATAAAATTGGACTGAATAAACTCTTCATAAATATTTTTATGTAGAATATTTATAGTACTTCCAAAGATGAATAGAGTCATTCATGACCTAAAACTTGTAAGTAGAGTTGAAAGAACAATTTTATTTCCTTCTAAGAAAAATCATAGGCATGGAAAGTATATTAAACTAATGTTCAGAAGCAAGAATAAATTTTCAATCTTATCAGAAATGAGTTGAGATAAATTTTAAAGTAGTATTATTGTCAAATGGACTGTGTTGTATTGAGTGTATCAGAAAAAACACACAATAAATTTGAGCATTATACATAATAACACCTCCAGCCATGACACTGAATAGTATTAATCAGGTGTAAGACAGATGGTGCCAATAGCTGAGGTCCTGAACGAGATAAAGGGTATCATTATTCACAGTGCAAGAATCCTATCTAATAAAAAAGTAACATGCAAATGTGATAGTACCTTGGCTCCTGACTGGCTATGCTACCAGCCAGTCAGGAGCAAGGGGTGGGGTCGAGAGGTCTGAGCGCCAGGACCCAGCAGCAGAGATAAAATGGTGAAGGCATCAAGCGCCTGGCCTGGGTGCAGAGACCAAGCGGTGGCAGCGACTGCGGCCAGAACTCATCACAGCTGAGTCTGAGGCCACGGGGCACGGAGAACAAGGCGGCAGGAGCGGTTGTGGTATGGGCGAGGGCGGGGGCGTCAGCAGGGGTGGCGGCTGCAGCTGCGAAAACTCACCTCAGCTGCGTCTAACTGAGGCCCCTGGCATTGCTAATATTACGTGTAGCTGTATGCCAGCAAAAACGGAAGGCAACCATCAGAGGGAAGGCCCCCGAGTCCCAGCTTCTCCATCCCAGCTGTGGAAACTGACAACAAGTAGGAGGAATTCCCACCCACACAGAATCTGTCCAAATCAGCTGTTGGTCACACTGCTGAAAGGCCTGTCATTCTCCTCTATCTCAGAACGTGGCAATAGAGAGATGGGACTATGTCCAAAGAAAAACTGTTGATACAACGGAGCTGTATAGCAGAAAGGTGCCGACATTATCAACAGAAAATGTCTAAAGAGCGATGTGCATCTGATCTTGAAAGAAGGTGACACCTGTGACAGAATGTATCTGAAGAGCAGCTATTGGAAAAACGTCGCTCTGAAGCCGAAAAACACTGGCATCTTCGACAGGAAATGTCTAAAGAACAACGTGCCTTTGAAGTTGAAAGAAGGCGGTGGCAAAGACAGAATATGTCTAAAGAACAGTCATCAGCAAGTACTACCAATACTGGTAGGAACTGCTTTCTCAGCGAAAATGGAGTACGTGAGGATGCAATTCTCGAACATAGTTGTGGTGCAATGACTGTTAGATGTGAATGTTGCCTATCACTAAATTTCTGGGATGAAAAACCATCTGATGGGAAATTTACTCGATATTGTAGCAAAGGGAAAGGCTGTCCAAATGATATACATTTTCCAGATTACCTGCCATATTTAAAAAGATTAATGACAAATGAAGATTCTGACAGTAAAAATTTCATCGTGGAAAACATTCAATCTATAAATAGTTCTTTTGCTTTTGCTTCCATGGGTGCAAATGTTGCATTGCCATCAGGGTATGGGCCATACTGTTTTAGAATACATGGACAAGTTTATCATCTTACTGGAACTTTACATCCTTCTGATGGTGTTTCTCGGAAGTTTGCTCAACTCTATATTTTCGATACAGCTGAAGCTACACATAAAAGATTAGCAATCCCAGCAAACCAGGCCTGCTCAGAAAGACTCATGATCAACATCAACAACCTCATGCATGAAATAAGTGAATTAAGAATATCGTACAAGATGCTACATGAGGTAGAAAAGGAAGCCCAATCTGAAGCAGCAGCAAAAGGGATAGCTCCCATGGAGGTAACTATGGCAATTAAATATGATTGTAATAGTGACCCAGGTAGATATAATTCTCCCCGTGTAACCGAGGTTGCTGTCATATTCAGAAATGAAGATGGAGAACCTCCTTTTGAAAGGGACTTGCTCATTCATTGTAAACCAGATCCCAATAATCCAAGTGCCACTAAAGTGAAACGAATCAGTATCCTGTTTCCTACATTAAATGCAATGACATATCCTATTCTTTTTCCACATGGTGAAAAAAGTTGGGGAACAGATATTGCATTAAGACTCAGAGACAACAGTGTACTCAACAATAATACTAGACAAAATGTAAGAACACAAGTCACCCAAATGCAGTATTATGGATTTCATCTCTCTGTGAAGGACACGTTCAATCCTATTTTAAATGCAGGAAAATTAACTCAACAGTTTATTGTGGATTTGCATTTAAAAATTGAGGCAAATTGGATAAATTTCATTAAAGCAAACCAATCTAAGTTGAGAGTTGAAAAATATAGCAGTTTGATGGATTATCTCAACTCCAGATCTGAAAATGACAATGTACCCATTGGTAAAGTGGTAATACTTCCATCATCTTTTGAGGGTAGTCCCAGAAATATGCAGCAGCGATATCAGGATGCTATGGCAATTGTAACAAAGTATGGCAAGACTGATTTATTTATAACTATGACATGCAACCCCAAATGGGCAGATATTACAAACAATTTACAATGCTATCAAAAAGTTGAAAATAGATCTGACTTGGTAGCCAGGGTTTTTAGTATTAAGCTGAATGCTCTTTTAAATGATGTATGTAAATTCCGTTTATTTGGCAAAGTAATAGCTAAGATTCATGTCATTGAATTTCAGAAACGTGACCTGCCTCACACTCACATATTACTGATATTAGATAGTGAGTCCAAATTACATTCACAATATGACATTGACCATATAGTTAAGGCAGAAATTCCAGATGAGGACCAGTGTCCTCGACTTTTTCAAATTGTAAGATCAAATATAGTACATGGACCATGTGGAATACAAAATCCAAATTTGTATGGAAAATGGAAAATGTCTAAAGGGATATCCAAAAGAATTTCAAAATGTGACCATTAGAAATATTTTTTTAATTTTTTTATTGTTCAGTTTATTAATTACATTGTTTCCCCTTTTTTATCCCCCTATATCTTCCCTCCACCCTGTACCTATCCCACCCTCCGCCCTCACCTCCCCCTCCCCAATGTCCTCTCCCATTGTTGCAAGATTTTTGTCCAATCTCTTGCTGTACTTCCAACAACACTTTTCTCCCCAAGAATTGTCAGTCCATTCCCTCTCTATGTCCATGTTTCTGTTATAGTCACCAGTTTATTTTGGTCATCAGCCTATCAGTTCACTTGATTTTTATGTTCATTTGTTGATAGATGTGTATTTGTTGTTCATAATTTATATTTTTACCTTTTTCTTCTTCCTCTTCTTAAAGAATATCTTTCAGCATTTCATATAATACTGGTTTGGTGGTGATGAACTCCTTTAGCTTTTTCTTATCTGCGAAGCACTTTATCTGATCCTCAATTCTGAATGATAGCTTTGCTGGATAGAGTAATCTTGGTTGTAGATTCTTGCTCTTCATTATTTTGATATTTCTTGCCACTCGCATCTGGCCTGCATCGTTTCTTTTGAGAAATCCGCTGACAATCGTATGGGTGCTCCCCTGTAGGTAACCAACTGTTTTTCTCTTGCTGCTTTTAATATTCTCTCTTTATCTTTTGCTCTTGGCATTTTAATTATGATATGTCTTGGTGTGGTCCTCTTTGGATTCCTATATTTTGGGGTTATGTGTACTTCTTGGGCTTTTAAGTCAGTTTCTTTCACCAGGTGGGGAAAGTTTTTAGTAACTATTTCTTCAAGTAGGTTTTCATTACCTTGCTCTCTCTCTTTTTCTGGCACCCCAATAATTCGGATGTTGGCTTGCTTGAGGTTGTCCCAGAGGCCCCTTATGCTATCTTCAATTATCTGAATTCTTTTTGTTTCTTGCTTTTCCAGCTGAGTGGATTTTGGTTCTTTGTATTTCAAATCTTTGACTTGGTTCTTGTGGCCCTCTGGACTGCTTTTATGACTTTGTGTAATATTTTTTATTTCAGTCTGTGTATGCTTGATTTCTAGTTGGTCCTTTTTTTTATCTGTGAGGGTCTGGTTCGTATCCTCAGAGGTCTTGTTCATTTCCCTGAGGGTCTCATTCATTTCCTTGTAAGTATCATTCATCTCCTTGTAATTCTCATTCATTTGCTGGTTGGTCTTGTTTATTTCCTGGTAATTCTCATTAAGTTGATCGGCCTTTTGTAGGAGCCTCTTGAAAAGCCTTATAACCGTGGTTTTGAACTCTATGTCTTGTCGTCTTTTCTCCTCCATTTCTTTCACACCTGATTTCTTTCCATGTCTCTGCATGGTGGCTGCTTTATGTGGTGGCTATCCTCAAAGGGACAGTGGCTCAGTCTCCCCAGTTACCTGAGGTGGGTACTCTTACTGCAATCCTTTATGGGTTGTATTCAGTGTTTTTGAATTTAAACCCAGCTTTTTGTTGTTAGCCCTAGGAGGGTTTGACCTCCAGGCCAATTGTCTGTGAGGCTCAGCTGTGCTCAGGTTGGATGGGCGGAGTCTCCGGGCCAAGCAGACAGCGTTAGCTCCGCCCTATGCAGCCCCAGGGGCTCTGTGCCGGGGGCAATGGCTGCCAGCACCTCTGAGAGAGAGCCGCTGTGGAGCTCCACCGGCTGCCAGGGAATTCAGACTGTCCCCAAATGACTTTGCATGCGCAATGTCTCACCCAGGGTTGTAAAACAAAGCAGACTGACGGTTTTCTGAATGAGAGACAAGTCACAGAGAGCTCCCTGCGCCGTCACGCAGCCGAGCTGTTCGCACAAGCTGCCGTCTCTACAAGCTGGCAGACCCGGCAGCACCCGAGCTTCAGCGTGCCCTCCCACTGTCCAGTTTTCACCCCGTTTGATAGTGGGTTCCCTGGACTTCGCCCAGAGCTGGAGAATCAGTCAGTGGGACGTCTTTGTCTCCCCGTTCGAGAAAACTGGCCGGTTTTTAGCTGCCCGCCCTCTCTGCTGGCGCGCACTCCAAACCTCTCTCTGTGCTCGAATCTTTCAACGCTGTTCACCGCCACACCTCCGAGTCACAGTGTCTTATCTTCACTTTTATTTATGGAATTTTCACTCGGCGAGCGTTCTGGTGATTCTGGAAGGTGTTTGTTCTTTCGTTAAGTTGTAGTATTAAAATTGCTGATTATGACAGCAAGATAGGTGTTTTACCTTTGCCGCCATCTTAGTTCTCCCCTGTTCTGGCTTTCTTGAGCCAAGAGGAAGATTCCATTCTTGAGAGCTGAGGGAGAAGGACAACTATCCTCCACCGTGCCTGGCTCCTTTCTTTTCACGGTACCTCTTGTGTGCAGTATATGGCTGGTGAGGAGTATGGCATGGGCAGCACCTTCATCCTCAGAGGCCAGCTGGGAGGCCTGCCCAGAAGACCCCTAGAAATATTGATGGATATCCCAAATACAAACGAAGATCTGGTAGTACCATTTCTATTGGAAATAAAATTGTCGATAATACTTGGATTGTCCCTTATAACCCATATTTGTGCCTCAAATATAACTGTAATATAAATGCTGAAGTCTGTGCATCAATTTAGAAGTGTCAAATATCTATTTAAATACCTCTATAAAGGTCATGATTGTACAAATATTCAAATTACTGAAAAAATATTATCAATCATGACGAAGTACAGGACTTCATTGACTCCAGGTATGTGAGTGCTCCTGAGGTTGTTTGGAGACTTTTTGGAATGCGAATGCATGACCAATCTCATGCAATCACAAGATTAGCTATTCATTTGCCAAATGAACAAAATTTGTATTTTCATGCCGATGATTTTGGTGAAGTTTTAGATAGGGCTAAAATACATAACTCAACTTTAATGGCTTGGTTCTTATTGAATAGAGAAGACTCTGATGCATGTAATTATTATTATTGGGAGATTCCACAGCATTATCCTTCCTATCTAATAAAAGAGTAACATGCAAATGTGACCATACCTTGGCTCCTAATTGGCTATGCTACCAGCCCATTGGAGCAGGGGGCAGAGCAGGGGGCTGGGCAGAGAGGGGGGCTGGGCAGAGAGGGGGGCTGGGCAGAGAGGGGGTCTGGGCAGAGAGGGGGGGCAGGGCAGGGGCATGGCCAGCACACTGGGGCAAGGCCTGCAGGGGTGGGGCCACAGTGCAGTGAAAGCAACCACCACCCTGTAAGGGGGGCCCACAAGGTACTTAAGGGCCAGCCCTCCTTACACTTATGGTGCCTGTATCACATGCAAATGTGCACCTGGGGTCCTTGCATGCCCCCCCAGCCCAGCACCCACAATGGGAGTGGGGGGCTGCTGCCAGTCTCTGGGGTGTGCAGAGACCCCAGTGGCCACCACAAGGTGGAGGAAATTCATGGTGCTCTTGGTTCCTGCAGGGTATCAGGGGCTCCAGGAATTCTGGGAAATGTAGTTCTCTTGACAGACCCACTGTAGGAGTGAGTCTGAAGTACTGAGGGGGGGGAATGTGGAAGCAACAGGGTGAGGCAGGCTGGGCCGGGGTGGGGGCTTTAGGCCTTGGGCTGGCAGGGGGCTCAGCGGGTGGGGCGCATGTGGGGTGCAAACCTGTTGGGAGGCTGGCACCCAATAACCCCTGGATCAGAGACACAAACCCACAGGAGCCCAGTACCCAGTACCCACAAGCTCTGCCTCCCAGGTGCTAAAGCTGCAAAGGCCGAATCAGAGACATAAACCTGCAGGGAGGCCAGCACCCAGTGGCACCCAGATTGGAGATACAAACCAGCAGGGAGGCTGGCACCCAGCAGCTGCAAGCCCTGCCATGGGGGCGCTGGGGCTGTGAGGGGCTGGATCTGAGGCACAAACTAGCAGGGAGGCCAGCACTCAGCAGCCCCAAGCCCTGCCACTGCAGACCTGGGGCTGGGGGTGGGAGGGGGTGGACTGGAGATACAAACAAGCAGGCCTGGCACCCAGCAGCCCCAAGGCCCGATGTGTAGGCACTGGGGCTGCTTGGGGTGGGGGTGGGGGGAGCGCGGCGGGCGGGGGCAGCTGAGACACAAACCCACAAGAAACCTGTGGAAAGGGAGATAAACTATTATAACCTTATCTCCCTTTCCTCAAGATGAGAAAACTGCCCCTGGATTATTTAGTGATGTGGCCCACAACTTTCTACATACACAGGGTATGTTATGACCACTCCCAGAATGCCATCTCCAGGGAATAACCTACTGTGGCAAATCATCTAAGAGAGGAAACAAGCTTTTGTTGGGTTTATTCTGAAGGTCAGAGAACATGCCACCCCCCCTCCCCAACATATGCTTTATTGTTATATTGATGATCTTGAGCTGCAGATTCTTAAAAAACTGCAAGTGCATGCAGAGGATTTCACTGAAGCCTCCTGATCTGTCTAAAATTGGACCCCCCTAAAAGAGCTTAAATGTCATAGGTCCCCTTGATGGGAGAAGTGTCATCAGGTAGAGAAGACTGACTCCTTTCAGCAGTGTGACCAATGGCTGATTTGGACAGATTCTGTGGGGGTGGGAATTCCTCCTACCTGTTATCAGTTTCAGCTGGGATGCTGAAGCTGTGACTCCGGGGCCTTCCCTCTGAAGGCTGCCTTCCGTTTTTGCTGGCACAGCTGAAGCTACACATCAAACATTAGCAGTGCCAGGGGCCTCAGTTAGATGCAGCTGCGGTAGGTTCTCACAGCTGCCACCCTCGCCGCCGCCCCCGCCCTCGCCCTCGCCCTTGCCCTTGCAACCACCGCTCCCGCCGCCTCGTTCTCTGCGCCCCCAGGCCTCAGACTCAGCTGCGGTGAGTTCTGGCCATCGTAGCTGCCACCGCTTGGTCTCCGCACCCGGGCCAGGTGCTTGATGCCTTCACCACTTTATCCCTGCTCCTGGGGCCTGGTGCTCATGCCTCTCGACCCCACCCCTTGCTCCAACTGGCTGGTAGCATAACTAGTCAGGAGCCAAAGTATGGTCACATTTGCATGTTACTCTTTTATTAGATAGGATAATAGAGGCCCAGTGCATGAAATTTTTGCAATGGGAAGGGAAGTGTCCTTCAGCCCAGTCTGTACCCTCTCCAATTTGGGAGCCCTTGAGGGATGTCTGACTTCCCGTATAGACCCCGGGGGGATGGGGCCTATATGGGCAATTGGACATCCCTATCACAATATTATAATCCAACTGCTCACCTTCCTGCCTTCTTGATTGCCCCTATCCGCTTCTACCTGCCAGCCTGATCACCACCTAACCATTCCCCTGCCAGCCTGATTTATGCCTAACTGCTCCCCTGCCGGTCTATTTGCCCTTAACTACCTTCCCCTGCAGGCCTGGTACTCCCCATCTGTTCTCCGCTACAGGCCTGGGTATCCCACTACCTGAAGGCCCAGTCACCCCCAACTCCCCTACTCTGCCAGCCTGGTCACCTCTAACTGCCCTCCCTTGCATGCCTGGTCCCTCCCAACTGTCCTCCTTTGCTGCCCATCTTGTGGTGGCCATATTGTGTCCACATGGGGGCAGGATCTTTGACTACATGGGGCCAGCCCTCTTGTGTGTTGGAGTAATGGTAAATCTTCATATTACTCCTTTATTAGATAGGATAGAGGCCTGGTGCATGGGTGGGGGCCAGCTGGTTTGCCCTGAAGGGTGTCTCAGATCAAGGTTGGGGATACCTTGGGGCGTGGGGCAGCCTGGGTGAGGGGCCTGTGTTGGTTTGCAGGCCTGCCACACCCCCCCAGCAACCCAAGGGAAGGCCCTGGGATCTGGGATTTATTTACCTTCAACAATTGAAACTTTGTAGCCTGGAGCAGATCCAAACCCTCTGCTCGCTCCATGGCAGCAGCCATTTCTGTTGCGATTTATGTTTCTTCTATCATTGAAACTTTGTAGCCTTAAGCAGAGGCCTATGTGGGCCAGGGCTAGAGAAGCTTGGCTTCCTCCATTGCCAGGGGCAACCCTAGCCTCCTGTCTCCCTCCAGCTCTGTGGCTGCTGCCATTTCTGTTGGGATTCTATAATTGAAACTTTGTAGCCTGGTGTGGAGGCCAGAGTGGCAAGAGCAATTGGAAAGCTTAGCTTCCTCCATTGCAAGGGAAATCCAAGCCTTCTGCCTGCTCTCTGTGGCTGTAGCTATCTTGGTTGGGTTTATTTTCATATTTGCTCCTGATTGGCTTGTGGGCATGCCAGGTGGGCATGGCTTGTAAGTTTAGTGGAGGTATGGTCAATTTGCATATTACTTTTTTATTAGATAGGATTGTAGTTTTGATTTGCATGTCCTTAATTGCCAGTTAGGTTGAATATATTTTCATATATCTGTTGGCTCTTCATATGTCTTTTTGGGAGAGATGTATTTTCAGGTACTATGATTACTTTTTTGATTGTGTTGTTTCTCTATTTAGATTTTGAGATGTAGCTGTAGCTTTTATTCTTTTGAGTATATCTGTCACAAATCATCCCTGTTTATGCTATAAGAATTGTGGGGATCTTACTCATAGCATTATGACTTTATGTTTTTTTGTTTAAAGTAGAATAACTCTCTTCAGTATTTCCTATAATGGAGGTTTCCTTGTGATATAATCCCACAGCTTCTGTACATATGGAAATGTCTTTATTTATCTTTCATATTTAAAGGGTACTTTTGCTAGATATTCCCCGTGATCGTGATGTCGGGTCTCACCTCTGCCTGTCTTGTTCGCCAAGTGATCACAATCATGGGTCTCGGCTCTGCCTGTTCTGTAAGCCCTGCCTTGTGATTGCAATTGTGGGTCTCAGCTTTGCCTGTGCAGTTCACCGGTGATTGCTATGGCGGGTCTCAGCTCTGCCTGGCCTGTTTGTCCCGTGATCTCAATTGGGGGTTTGTGCTCTGCCTGTCCTGTTGTGAGTGATCACAATTGTGGGTCTCAGCTCTGCCTGTACTGTTCACCCAGCCCCATGGTCGCAACTTTGAGTCTGGACTCTGACTGTCCTGTTCACTATGGTGAGTCTTGGCTCAATGGTGGGTCTCTGGTCAGCCTGGCCTCTTTGCCGGGTGAGAGTGAGTAGCTTGGACCCTGCAGGGGGCTTATGGCACTGCCAAATGTCACCTGCTCCGGTCTGCTTGGATCTGGCCAGAGGCATAGGGTGCTGCCCCCCGCCCCACCTACATATGCAAATCTAACTATCATCTTTACTAGGTTAATTTGGACATCACTCCTGATTGGCTGTGGGCATAGTGAAGGTACAGTCAATTAGCATTTTCTCTTTTATTAGTGTGTGTGTGTGTGTATACATATATATATATCCTATCTAATAAAAAAGTAATATGCAAATTTGACAGTACCTTCTCTACACCCAAAAGCCATGCCCACAAACACCCACCAGCCAATCAAGAGCAGATTATGCAAATAAACCCCAACCAAGATGGCTGCCGCCACTGAGAGCAGAAGGAAAGTTTGGGTTTCCCCAGCAACAGAGGAAGCTAAGCTTTCCACCTGCTGTTGTTGGCCTAGGCCTCCACTCAAATGCTACAAAGTTTTAATTATAAAAGATACAGAAATGGCGGTAGCCATTGAGCTGGAGAGAACAGAGGCTTGGGTTTCCCTGGCAATGGAGGAAGCCAAACTTTCAACCTGCCGTTGTCAGCCTAGGCCTCCACTCTAGGCTACAAAGTTTCAAACAGAAATGGCTGCTGCCCTGGAGCAAGCAGAGGGCTTGGCTCCACTCCAAGCCACAAAGTTTCAATTATAAACATAGATTAATCCCAGATACCAGGGCCTCCACTTCGGTCACTGGGTGGAATGGCCGGCCTGCAAACCTCCACAGGCCCCTCGCCAGGCTGCAGCTCACACCAAAGGAACTCCCACTCTGATCTGGGATACACTTCAGGACAAACCAGCTGGCCCCCACACATACACCAGGCCTATATCCTATCTAATAGAAGAGTAATTTGCAGATTGACCATCACTCCAATACACAAGAGGGCTGCCTCCATGTGGTCAAAGACCTGCCTCCATGTGGACACAAGATGGCCAGCAGGGAAGGGCCATTGGGAGGTTCCAGGCTCTGAAAGAGAGGGCAGTTGTGGGCGATCAGCCCAGCAGGGGAGGGCAGTTGGGTGGGACCAGGCCTGCAAGGGAGGGCAGTTGGGGGTGATCAAGCCTGCAGGGGAGGGCAGTTAGGGGTGACCAGGCCACCAGAGGGAAGAATTTGTGGGCAAACAGGCTGGCAGGGGAGCAGTTAGACATTAATTAGGCTGGCAGGGTAGTGGTTAGCAGGTGATTAGGCTGTTAGGCAGAAGCGGTAGGGGTAATCAGGGTAGCCAGCAGATGAGCAGTTTGGGGGCGTCAGGTATGATCGGGCCGAAATGGGCAGTCAGACATCCCTTGAGGGGTCCCAGATTGGAGAGGGTGCAAGCTGGGCTAAGGGACATCCCCCCCACCCCCATGCACGAATTTCGTGCACCAGGCCTTTAGTATGTGTGTGTGTGTGTGTGTGTGTGTGTGTGTGTGTGTGTGTGTGATATATATATATATATATATATATATATATATATATATATACCACACACACACACACACTAGTACCCCGGTGCTAGTATGTGTGTGTGTGTGTGTGTGTGATATATATATATATATATATAGATATATATATATATATATATATATATATATATATATATATATCACACACTAGTACCCCGGTGCACAAAATTCGTGCATGGGGGAAGGGGGCAGGGGATTCCCTCAGCTCAGCCTGCACCCTCTCCAATCTGGGACCCCTCAGGCCTCTGGCTCCTAACTGCTCACCTGCCTGCCAGTCTGATCTCCCTAACTGCCCTCCCCTGACAGCCTGTTTGCCCTAACTGCTCTCCTCTGCTGGCCTGGTCCCCCTAACTGCTCTCCCCTGCTTGTCTGATTGCCTCTAACCTCCTCTGCCTTGGCCCTGCCAACATGGCTTTGTTGGGAAGGATGTCTAGAAGGACATCTGGAAGGTCGCCAGGAAGATGTTCAGTCTAATTAGCATATTACCCTTTTATTAACATAGATGCTACCTTGTCCTAAAAATGCAGGTTGTTCCCAGGTTTTCCTATCGTGGAAGGGGAGCCCGCAGTAGCATTCTGGGTTCTGACCAGGGCTTAAGTGCTTGTGCTTCATCTCACCAGATGTGATTTCTATAAGAAGACTCTTAGACATACCTTGAACATTTCTATCAAATTTGCCAAGTCATCCTCCAAAAATGTCGGACCACTTTAAACTCCCACCATCAACCTTGCGTGTGCCCTATATCCCAGTTTGATGCCAATATCATTGATTTCTTCCTAGAAGCTTCCATCCTGTCAGCTGGGAATGCTTGATACTTGAGCCAACCTCACTGTCCAGCTGGGGACTTGATTTCCCAAGATAGAATTATGGAGGAAGAAAAATAGTTTTCCTCTACCTTTCTGAGTTCTTAGTGGAGGCCCTTGTAATGAAAGACAGATCGCCAAGAGAAAAACAAAAGTTCATTAACATGTGTACCTCATGTATATGTGGGAGATCTCAGGGAAAAGTGAATAACTCCCCAAGCTGGTTTAGAATGCAGATTTAAATACCTTCTTCCTAGCAAAAGGGAACAGGAGATGTAGGCCTCCTAGAGGAGAGTAAATAATTTTTAGGAAAGATGAATGGGGTGGAGAGAAATAGTTTGTAACAAAGTTTGGGTGGTATGTCCTGTGACAGGAGTCAGTCTTCTCTGCCTGATGACACTTCTCCCATCAAGGGGACCTATGACATTTAAGCTCTTTTAGGGGGGTCCAATTTTAGACAGATCAGGAGACTTCAGTGAAGCCCTCTGCATGCACTTGCAGTTTTTCAAGAATCTGCAGCTCAAGATCATCAATATAACAATAAATCATATGTTGGGGGGTGGCATGTTCTCTGACCTTCAGAATAAACCCAACAAAAGCTTGTTTCCTCTCTTAGATGATTTGCCACAGTAGGTTATTCCCTGCAGATGGCATTCTGGGAGTGGTCATAACATACCCTGTGTATGTAGAAAGTTATGGGCCACATCACTAAATAATCCAGGGGCAGTTTTCTCATCTTGAGGAAAGGGAGATAAAGTTATAATAGTTTATCTCCCTTTCCACAGGTTTCTTGTGGGTTTGTGTCTCAGCTGCCCCTGCCCGCCACCCCCACCCCAAGCAGCCCCAGCGCCAACACATCAGGCCTTGGGACTGCTGGCTGCCAGGCCTGCTGGTTTGTATCTCCAGTCCACCCCCTCCTACCCCCATCCCCTGGTCTGCGGTGGTGGGGCTTGCAGTTGCTGGGTGCCAGCCTCCCTGCTGGTTTGTATCTCCAATCTGGGGCTGCTGGGTGCTGGCCTCCCTGCAGGTTTATGTCTCTGATTTGGCCTTTGCAGCTTCAGCACCTGGGTAGCAGAGCTTGTGGGTGCTGGATACCGGCTCCCTGTGGGTTTGTGTCTCTGATCCAGGGGCTATTGTGTGCCAGCCTCCCAGCAGGTTTGCATCTCCCACGTGCTTCGCCCGCTGAGCCCCCCACCAGCCAAGGCCTAAAGCCCCCGCCCCAGCCCGGTCTGCCCCACCCTGCCACTTCCAGCCCCCCCGCCCCCTCAGTACTTTAAACTCACTCCTACAGTGGGTCTATCAAGAGAACTACATTTCCCAGGATTCCTGGAGCCCACAATACCCTGCAGGAACCAAGAGCACTGTGAATTTTCTCCAACCTGTGGTGGCCACTGGGGTCTCTGCACATCCCAGAAACTGGCAGCAGCCCCCCACTCCCATCGTGGGTGCTAGGCTGTGGGACATGCAAGGACCCGGGGCGCTCATTTGCATGTGATTCAGGCACCATAAGTGTAAGGAGGGCCGGCCCTTAAGTACCTTGTGGGCTACCCTTATAGGGTGGTGGTTGCTTTCACTGCACTGCAGCCACAACCTTGTCAGCCTCGCCCCCTGTGTGCTGGCCATGGCCCCTCCCCTCCCCGCCCCGCCCCGCCCTGCTCTGACCCCTGCTCCGACCCCTGTTCCAATTGGCTGGTAGCATAGCCAATCAGGAGCCAAGGTACAGTCACATTTGCATGCTACTCTTTTATTAGATAGGATATATATATATATAAATAAATATATATATATATATATATCTTAGGGGGCCAGTGCACAAAATTTGTTCACTGTGGACGGGGATGGGGTGGCCCTCAGCCCAGCCTGCACCCTCTTCAATCTGGGACCCCTTGAGGGATATCTGACTGCCCATTTAAGCTGGATCCCACCAGGCAGTTGACATCCCTCTCACAATCCAGAACTGTTGGCTCCCAACTGCTTGCTGCCTGCCTTTTTGATTGTCCCTAACTGCTTCTGCTTGTCAGCCTGATCTCCAACTAAACACTCCCCTGCAAGCCTGATTGATGTCTAACTGCTCCCCTGCCAGCATGTTTACCCCCAACTTCCATCCTCTACCAGCCTAGTCACCTATAACTGCCCTCCCCTACAGGCTTGATTGCATCCAACTGCCCTCAATTGCAGGCCTAGTCCTCCCAACTGTCCTCCCCTGCTGTCCTGAATCCTCCCAACTGCCCTCCCTTGCTGGCCATCTTGTGGTGACCATCTTGTGTCCACATGGGAGCAGGATCTTTTACTACATGATGGGGGCAGCCATCTTGTGTGTTGGAGTTATGGTCAATCTGCATATTACTTTTTTGTAAGATAGAGGCCTTGTGCATGGGAGGGGGCCAGCTGGTTTTCCCTGAAGGGTGACCTTGATCAAGGTGGAGGTTCCCTTGGGATGTTGGGCATCCTTGCCAAGAAGCCTGTGGTGGTTTGCAGACCAGGCACGCTCATCAGTGTCCCAAGTTGGAGACCCTGGTATCTGGGATTTATTTATCACCTACAATTGAAACTTTGTATCCTTGTACGGAGACAAGCCTTCAGCCCCCTCTGTGGCAGCAGTCATTTCTGTGGGTTTTATTTATCTTCTATAATTGAAACTTTGTTGTCTTAAGTGGAGGCCTAGGCCAGCCAGGGTGTGTGGAAAGCTTGGCTTCCTCCATCATGGGGGGCAACCCTAGCCTCCTGCTCTCTCCAGCTCAATGGCTGCCACCATTTTTGTTGGGGTTTACTTATCTTCTATAATTGAAACTTTGTAGCATTGAGTGGAGGCCTGGGCCAGCCAGGGTGTGCAAAAAGCTTGACTTCCTACATCACCAGGGAAACCAAGCCTCCCTCCTGCTCTCTGTGGCCACAGCCATCTCAGTTGGGGTTAATTTGCATACTTGCTTCTTATTGGCTGGTGGGCATGGCTAGTGGTTGTAGTAGAGTGATGGTTGACTTGCATGTTACTCTTTTTTAGATAGGATTAGTGATCCAGTGCACGAAATTTGTGCATGGGTGGGATGGAGGGGTGTGTGTCCCTTAGCCTGGCCTGCATCCTCTCTAATCTGGAACCCCTGTGGGATCAGGCCTAAACTGGCAGTCAGACAACCCCCTTGCAATCCAGGACTACTGGCTCCTAACTGCTCACCTGTGTGCTTGATATCCCCTAACCAGTCTGCTTGATGGCTTGCTTGACCCCAGCTGCACCCTCCTGCCAGCCTGATCACCCCCAACTGCCCTCCCTTCCTGTCCTAATCACTGGAAACTGCCTCTGCCTCAGCCCTGCCACCGTGGCTTTGTCTGGAAGGACATATGGAATGTCTCATGGTATAATTAGCATATTACCCTTTTATTAATATAGATAGGATATGACATACTGCCATAACTATAACATATCTACTAGTTTTATCTATGAGAATACATACGTCATGAGATAGGAAGGCATCTGATACATTACATTGTATATGTTGTAAGTAGTAGGAAATACTGTATTTGTAGCAATAATATACACCCTGTGACTTCCCTTCCTGATCTAGGTAGGAATGGTTTCCAAGTCTTTGAACATTTCCTGGCCCCCAGTATATATATTTTTGTCATTCAGTATAACTTTATTTACTGTTTATTGCACATGATTTGAGGTCTTTAATTTCTAACCACCAAAGATTCAAAGGACTATTTTTTCCATGAATTTAACATTAACATTAGTGAATTCATGTATTCATGTGTTTTTATTGTAAACATCTGAATTGTTCACATTGTAATAGATCCTGAACTCATAAGCATGGACCATACACAGGCTGGCAGCAAGACAGGAAGCCACTCTTCAAGCAAACTGATATTCTGTATAAGGAGAAAAGTCATAGACATTTAATGTCTGACTTTAATTCATATACTTTCAGGGACTCAACTGCTTGGTTGGTGATGGGGTTGATTATTGGGAGGATTATTCCTGAAATAATTAAGAAAAGGGGGGCTCAATCTTTCTTCTTGGTTGCTTGCTTCTCGCCAGCACCTTCATCTCTTTGGGCAGCTTCTTAGGCATCTTCTCCTTCACCTTCACCTCCTTCCTCCTTTGCATCCTCAAATTCTTTCTTGTCACCTTCTTCCTCTTCTTCTCCTTCTTCTTCCTTAGCCTCTTCCTTCTCCTCCTCTTCAGCTTCTCCTTCAGAAGGGGGTTCATCCTTAGTTTTCTCAGTTTTTGCAGCCTCAATGGTCTCTTCCACCTCAATCTGCTCCTCCTGGACATGGCAGGGGTATTAAGAAGGGAAGGAGTGAGCAGACATCAAATAGGAACTAGTCTGTAAACCACCATAGGCAGATCACCAAAGACCTGGGAACTCTGGGAGTAGCCTCTGGCTATGCTTCCCATGCTGGTGAAACTGAGCAGGGTGTCCTCACCTTCCAAGAGTTTCCTGTAGCTATAATGTCAATGTCTAAAGCCATCTTCACATTGAGGAGGTCCTGGTATTCTTTTACATATCGTGCCATTTCACTCTTTGTAGTTCTCAACTCATTTTCTAATTTGTTGATCGTGTCCTGCATAGCATGAACATTGGAGTTCTGCTTATCCTCCAGCTCTCACAGTTGCTTTCCCAGTGCTTCGCTCATGCCCCGGCATGTTTCCATCTCCAGGGTGTTGGCTTTGAGCAGTCGCTGGCCCACACTGCATAGGTGTTCTTGGCAGAGCTCTTGGTCAGCATGGTACCATTCTTTGACATTCTGCATGTTCTTGGCAGCCAGCTTCTTGTACTGGATGCGGATGTCCGTGAGCATAGCAGAAAGGTTGGATTTGGAGAACACGTCCATCTCCACAGAGATCTGAGCACACTGGATCTGGACCTGCAGCTTGACGATCTCCTCATTGTGAACCTTCTTCAGAAAGGCGATTTTGTCCATCAGGCTATAGATGAACTTTTCCACCTCAGAGCCTGCAAGAGCTGCCTCATCTGCACCTTTGCTCACCTCCATCAGCCAGCCCTCTGCAACCTCCTGATTTAGCACCTCTTCATGGTAGCATACCTGCAGGTTGTTCCCAGCCATTTTGGAGCCCAGGTGCCTCCTAATTGCCCACTTCCCTCTTCTCTTCAGGGACAGGGCATGGTGGGGTGGGACACAGGCATTCCATTTTCATTAAAATGTTGAACCCAGGCCTGCTCCACCAGTGTCCTCAGGCCTCCCTGGGGCAGACAGTGATCCTGGAGACCCTGGCCACCCATGCCTATGGACCCCCCAGTGACTTCAGGTGCTGTCCATGCTGCCTGCCCCATCTCAATTGCCGCCTGGACCCTGCAGGCAACATCAGGGGCTGCCTGCTGGAACTGCCTGGTCTCAATCGCCACCTGAACCCCTTGGACAGCTTCAGAAGATGCCTGCTGGAACTGCACAGTCCCTATTGCCACCTGGAAATAGCAGGCAGCATCAGGCTTTATCCATGCCGCCTGCCCAGCCCAGTCTTCCCTCTTGCTGAGAGGCCTTTTCCAGACCTGGGCACCTGGCCATCACCCTGCAATTGGATGGTGGGTGTGGCATGTGAGTGTGGCTTATTGGGTGTAGTGAAGGTAAGGTCAATTTGTATATTATTCTTTTATTAGGTAAGATTGTTTTGGGTTTTGTGAACCCATATCCATATAAGACAGTGAATTTAATCCATAATTATTGTGTGTGTTCTGACTGCTCCACTGACCAGTCTTTTCCTCAGGTCTCCCTATATGCTGAGACACAACCACATTGAGTTTATGCCAATTAATAACTCTACAATGGTCCTATGTGTTCATGAAAGGAAGAGTCACATGTCTCTTGTCTAAAATCAAAAGCTATAAAGTATTCATCTTAGTGAAGAAGGGATGTTGAAAGCTGAAATAACCCAGCCTCTCGCACCAAACTTTTAGCCAGCTTGATAATGCAAGGGACAGTTTTTAAAGAAATTAAAAGAGCTACTTGAGTGAACACAAATGATAAGAAACTACAGCAGCCTTATTGCTGACATGGAGAAAGTGTTAGTGGTCTGGATAGAGGATCAAACCAGCTGCAACATTCCCTCAAGTCAGGGCTTACTCCAGAGCAAGACCCTAACTCTTCAATTCTGTGAAGGCTGAGAGGTAAGGAGACTGCAGAAGGAAAGTCTGAAGCTGAAGAAGTTTAAGGAAAGAAGCTTTCTCCATAACATAAAAGTGCAAGGTGAAGCAGCAAGTGCTGATGTGGAAGTTGCAGCAAGTCATCCAGGAGGTCTAGCTCAGATAATTAATGAAGGAGACTCAACATCAGACTTGCAATGCAGATGATATAAAAAGAGCACTTGGAAGCTGACTTTAATTAGAGAGAAAGGCTGGGTGTGATATACATGGAGCATGTCTCACCAGATTTGTGCAACCGGACACAATGCAGAAGCCACAGAGAGCAACAGCTGGCAGGGCCATGTTAAAACCTGCAGGAGAAGTCTCAGTACACTTCCATGTGGACTGATGATCAATGCCTTTGGCCTTCATCCACCCTCTACCTACTGATATCTTGGTGCATACCAGTTTCTACAACCTTCACATAACCCCTGGTGTAGGTGAGGATATTGCAAGAATGACAAAGAACATTTTACAGTAGAGCATCAAAATGGGGCTCTGGATTCAAATATTTAAAACATTGTTTCCATTGTTAAGATTGAGAACAGACATAGCCAGTTTGACTCACTGGATAGAGAGTCATCCTGGGAACTGAAGGGATCCAGGTTTGATTCCAGCCAGGGACATTACCTGGGATTGCAGGCTTGATCCCTATAGGAGCATGCAGGAGGAAGCTGATCAATGATCCTCTCTTATTCTTGAAGTTTCTATCTCTCTCCCACTCCCTTTCTCTCTGAAATAATTAAAAATATATAAAAAGAATTGAGAATAATTTTAAAGCCTTACTCTGTTTCATTGTAATCACTAAAAATAAAATTCTTAATAAATTATAGTTTATCTTCCTTGTCATATTTGCATGTAATAAGCTGTGTACTTATTTCCTGTTAACTTAGGTCATATTATTAATGATAGTTGTACTCTCCTGAATAATAACTAAATAGGTTAATGATGTATTAACCCACATGTTAAATAACAATAAAATATCTTGAGTTTTATTTCTTGCTGTCTAATTTTTTAAACCTCTCTTTCTAACCTCTAAGTGAGTAACTTCCCTCTTTCCACTTAATGTTCATCTTCTTAGCTTTTGAGACTGGAAAACATGACAATTAACTATCTTGAGATTAGTTTTTAAATATAAACAGACTCTGAGTAATGGTATGACAATGTATTCAGTATAAAATATGAATTAAATTTAGCAACTTTAACTGTGACCATTGGATTAATTTTCTGCTTTTACAAATGAAAATTGAGTGATTTTAGTTGGAGCCTAATAGGAGAATGCAAATATTTATTACTGAACTAGAGGCCCATTGCATGAAATTCGTGCACTGGGGGTGGGGGGAGAGTGTTCCTCAGCCCCCTGGATAGAGGATCAAACCAGCTGCAATCTGGAACCCGTTGGGGGATGTCTGACTCCTAGTTTAGGCCCAGTCCCACAGTCAGACATCCTGCTCACAATCTGGAACTGCTGGTTCCCAACCACTTGTCTGCATGCCTGCTTGATTGTCCTAACTGCTTCTGCCTGCCATCCTGATCACCCTCGAACCACTTCCCTGCAAGCTTGATAGAAATCTAACTGCTCCCCTGTTAGCCTGATTGTCCTCAACTGCCTTTCCCTGCCGGCCTGATCACCCCTAACTGCCCTCCCCTACAGGCCTGGTAACCCCTAACTGCCCTTCCCTGCCAGCCTGGTCACCCCAACTGCCCTCCCCTACTGGCCATGTTGCTCTTAACTGCCCTCCCCTGCTGGCCTGATTGGCCACAATTGCCCTCTTCTGCTGGCCAGATTGTGGCAGCCATCTTGGGGTGACCATCTTATGTGAGGGTGTGACAGTCAATTTCCATATTACTTCTTTATTATATTGGATTCTTATATTGGATGATGAGCAAACACATTTCTCTTCCATATGGGTTTCTGGTCTCCTTATGAGCCAATATTGCATTGTGAAGAAGAAATGACCCAATTTAGACAAGTTTTAATTAATCTAGCTTTTTATTTGCTTGGTCCTAATCCATAGAGAGGGCAAAGATTTTGTTTCATAATCTCAGGTGCTCATACATCTGGCACCAGAATCAAATAAGGCATATTTCCTTCTTATGAGCAACATTTACTTATTTTTCTAAATCACTCTCAAGCAGAAATTTTACTTTGTAAGATCCTAGTTCTATGAGAGAAGGAGGCCCTGCCTCCAATGCCCATCTTTGCACAGGACCATAGATTTATATCCTGCTCTTCATGAGTCCTTTTTAATAATGGTGATCTTGTCTATTGCAGACAAAGCAACTTGATGTACAAGACAAAAATTCAAAAGTATTGATTTGAAAATGTTAGAGAGCTATACAGGTAACTAGCACTTAAGAGCTAAGAGAGATGGGAAATGTAGGAGGGGAACTTGACATCCTACAGCATCTTCCTTCTCTAGGAATTTCTTACTTTCAAGTGGTTCAGGTGAAGAAACGAAGGAGACAAGCATTTTGTAGACACTGAGAGGGTGTATGCTTCACTGAGTTCTCACGATTATGGAATAAGAGAAATTATGACTGAGTTGTTGGCCAAGGCAGTCAGGATAGGAGCACCCAAGATTCTGGAATGGAAGACTGCAACCTGAGTGGAAGAATGCTGAGTGTCTAGAGACTGGGCGTATGCATGTTCACAGCAGCATTCTTTACAACCAAGACATGGAAACCACCTAAATGTCCATCCAGGATGAATGGATAAAGAAGGTGTCATAGATACTAGTCAGTGACATATCTTTCAGCCATAAAAATGGAATTCTGCCATTTGCAACAACACAGATGGACTTTGAGGACATTATGCTAAGTGATATGTCAGATGGAGAAAAGACAAATACTGTATGTCCTTCTTATATATGGAATCTGAAAAATAAACAAAAATGAACACATAAATACTGACAACAGATTGGTGGTAGACAGAAGTCAAGGGTTGTGGGGTGGAGGAAATGGGGACATTGGTCAAAAGTTACAACTTTCAGATAAAACATTAAAAAGTCCTGGGGATGTTATGTGCAACCTGTGACTAAAGTTAATGATACTATACTGTATATTTGAAACTTTCTAAGAGAGTATATCTTAAGAGTTCTCAACCAAAGAAGAAAATTTGTGACTAATTGTGGTGATGGATTTTAATGTCTTTATTTTGAGTAATACCTTAGCCAGGCATAAAATTCCAATTTTAAATTTTTTGTATTACTAATTTGAAGTTATTTTTCCACTGTATTCACACACATAGGTTTTTATGAGCTGTATGTTGTATGTTTTTATTCTGTAATATCTTTCACTGTGGTTGTTTGAAAAATTATTTATCCATGGTATTTTTAGTTCTATTTGATGCTTCTAAAAGTATAATTATAATGTGTAGTACTTTCCAAATTTAACTTCTCTTGAATTAGGACATTTTAGGTATTATTATCATTTTTGCATTGTTTCTCTGCCATCTACTATGTCTGAAATAAAACAACTCCCATTATAATCTATGCCACTACTAAAAAACTAATTTTTCTGTGTTCATTTATAAATGAAGTGATTTGCATTACGTTTTCTGACCAGTAAAATGATTATAACCTGGACTTTAGTTGTTTCAGACCCTATATTTTTAAAGAGAACATCTACAGTGAGGAAGTTAAAACAGAAAGATGGAGGGCCAAGTTTATCATGTTTGATTTTTAAATCCCATTTTTACTGATTAAAAAATATATATCTGGACCAATTAAGAGGCTACAGGCTCTTTAGGCCATGAGGGAAAATCTGTTTAAGTCACAGACCCTGTTCCAGCTCAGACTTGGGGAAGGGGACAGTGGCTCCTGGGGACACAGCTCAGTGAGAAAACTCTATGGTTAAAGCACCCTAATTGATGGACCTGCAGAAGTTCCCTCCTGGATCCCTCAGGGCCCTACCTCCCTGCACTTCCCTTTTTATTTCTGACAAAGAGTCCAGAATTGACTGAACTCAGATTCCATCGGGACTGGGTGGGGATGGGGATACAGTGTCCCAGGTTCTCACTCAGGTCAGTGAGTTCTAGCCCAGCAGCTCAGGCACATGAGGGAGGGTCAAATCCAATACAGAGGTTTTTTTTTTAATCTGACGGATAATTTTGTAAAGATAATTTGTGGGGAAGGTGCTGTTAGGGCTGTGTGTGAATGTGTGTATTTTTTTTTTTTACGGTGGCTGTCCAAAATATTTTTTACATGTTTAATAATCAGTGCTTTAAAAGCAGTGGTATCATACAGTGTGGAAATTAATGTCTAAGCCTGGGGTGTGAAGTGGAGGTTATGTTGCAATGCTACTGCCTGTAAATAAAATCTGATCTGGGAAATACTGGATGGCTCAGGAATGCCCACCTTGGTGCCAGGAGCCAGCAATACCCTCAGGATCTGGACCCATTGCTGTTGCATGGCCTGCCTTTCCATTTCTAATGGGATACAGTAGTTTTTAAATAAGGAGACATACTCTTTTTTTAAGTTTGAGAAATGAATGTGATTTCTAATTTTATCAGATATTAATGTTTTACAGCTATAACAAAGTTTAAAATTTCTACAGTTTGTTTTTCATTTGTTGTGACTGTTCTTTTTATCTATTAAACTAGAGGCCTGGTGCACAAATTTGTGCACCAGTGGTATCTCTCTCCCTGGCCTGTGGGGGTTGGGCTGAAACCAACTCTCCAACATCCCCTGAGGGTCCTGGAATGTCACAGGCTGGTTCTTGGGTGACACACCACAGAATCAGGCTCCCTCCTCTCTGGTTCTGGGTGCATAACTAGAGAATCATAGCTGCCAAGTCATCACAGCTTGGCAGCTTATGCATTGAACATCTGCCCCCATGTGGTCAGTGTGCATTATAGCTACTGGTCAGAATGATTGGACGGTCACTTAGGTTTTTATATATATATATATACTAGAGGCCCAGAGAACAAAATTCATCCATGGTGGGCCGGGGGTGTCCCTCAGCCCAGCCTGCACCTTCTCCAATCTGGGACCCCTCAAGGGATGTCCAAATGCCCATTTAGGCTCAATTCCAATAGGATCCCAATAGGATCGGGCCTAAATGGGCAGTTGGACATCATTCTCACAATCCAGGACTGCTGGCTCCCAAGGGCTCGCCTGCCTGCTTCCACGATTGTTTCTAACTGCTTCTGCCTGCCAGCCTGATCAACCCCTAACCACTACCATGCCAGCTTAATTGATGTCTAACTGCTCTCCTACCAGCCTGTTTGACCCCCACTTCCCTCCTCTGCAGGCCTGCTCCCTCCCACCTGCCCTCCCCTGCTAGCCATCTTGTGGTGGCCATCTTGTGTCCACATGGAGGCAGGATCTTTGATCCCATGGGGGCAGTCCTCTTGTGTGGTGGAGTGATGGTCAATCTGCATATTACTCTTTTATTAGATAGGATAGAGGCCTGATGCATGGATGGGGGCTAGCTGGTTTTCCCTGAAGGGTGTCCCAAATCAGAGTGGGGGTTCTCTTGGGGCATGGGGCGGCCTGGGTGAGGGGTCTATGGTGGTTTGCAGGCCAGCCACGCCCCACAGCGACCCAAGTGGAGGCCTTGGGATCTGGGATTAATCTATTTTCTACAATTGAAAATTCATAGCCTGGAACAGAGCCAAGCCTTCTGCTTGCTTCATGGCAACAGCCATTTTTGTTTGGGTTTATTTAAATTCTATAATTGAAACTTTTTAGCCTTAAGTGGAGGTCTAGGTGCTAGAGCTGTAGAAGCTTGGCTTCCTCCATCACCGGGGCAACCCTAGTCTCTTTTCTCTCCAGCTCTATGGCTGCCACCATTTCTGTTGGGATTATATATCTTCTCTAATTGAAAATTTGTAACATTGAGTGGAGGACTAAGCCAGCAAGGGCAGGAGGAAAACTTGGCTTCCTCTATTGCTGGGGAATCCCAAGCATCCCTCCTGCTGTCAGCGGCCTCAGCCATCTTGGTTGGGGTTTATTTGCTCCTGATTGGTTGGTGGGCGTGGCTTGTGGGTACGGCTTGTAGGTGTGGTGGAGGTGTGGTCAATTTGCATATTACTCTTTTATTAGATAGGATAGACTAGAGGCCTGGACTCTCAGGGGATGTTGGGGAGCTGGTTTTAACCCACCCCCTAGGCCAGGCCAAGGGATCACACTGGTGCAGGAATTTGTGCACCAGGCCTCTAGTTTAATAGATGAAAAGAAACCAATAATACACAAGGAAGTTTAAATTAACTAGTTAGATTAATCTAATTAAACCTGCATACTAGAGAGGATTTTTGCGTACATGACAGTAAAACTGATTCATATATGACTGCAAAATGTTAATGTATTTTACATTAAAGCTGTGATTGGTCAATTTTATTGCAGTATTTTACAAATGTGAAAAAATAAAGAGAAAAATTATAAAAATTGCAAAAACCAAAAATCAAATATATTGTCAATACAATTAGTAATAAGATAAAGATTAATAAATCCTCACTATTCAGTCTTGATTTTTAAAGTATATAACATTTCCTAACTATTGTTATAACATATCCAGACATTCTGTATGATAAATAATATAATTCATTTCATCTTATTCTAAGAAAATTAAGTTATTTGAAAATTGAATATACTATGTTATAGTTTTTAATGCTGTAGAAATTTAATGAAAACTAAGACAAATTATTTTAATTATAAAAGGTGTCACTAATATGAATAAAATCAATTTTAGCCCATTAGATTGAAATGTCTCATGAAAATTAAAAGGTTATTTTGGTTTATACAAACACACGTTTCTTTAGAAAAAAATGTGAAAAAAGAAATAAGAAAATAAGTCCTTGAAAGGAAAATAATCTCTTGAGAGAAACAGGTCACCAGTCTGATCATTCAACTTCCCTTTGGCAACTTATAAATCTGATTATAGTTGGTGATTGATAATAGTTATTTTTCCCTTACACTTCTAAAGCAAGAGTAAAGTAAAACTAAAGCAAAAGCAAAAACTAAACTAAACTGGACTAAACAAATTACTCTATCATCTACATAAATGCAACGTAAGTTGGTTTTACTTTTATTTTTTTGTTAAAATACTTCAATGACCATCTCATTATTGACAGAAAGCTCTATTAAGCAGAAAATTATTCTTGCCCATAGAAATGAAATTTTGTTTCAGACTGGCAAAGCGAGTTTTACTGGTATACCGTTAATCACTGCCTTGAGAGTGACACCTGGGGAAAAATGACTTATTGGAGATTAGAACACTAAAAAATAACACTGTGTCCAATTTATTTCCACCATAATCAGTGAGATATATTTTAGTAAATAATGACACTTATAAACATTTAAATCAGCTAAGATTGAGTTATTTATTAATGCTGTTATCTTAATTTTTTTACTACATACATGACTTTAGTTAATTGACACATTATTAAGTGCACCATGATATAATATACAATTTTAGGATGTAACAGTATTGATTATTATGTAATAGTTAATACATAGATATTCAGCTAATTTTGAAGTCATTTTTTATTCCCACTTTCTTCTCCATATCTCTTCATTAGAGAAACATGCTATCATCTTATAAATTCATTTTTTCAAAGAGAATGTAAAATATAATTTTAAAATTGTGTCTCATTCTGGAGATATAACCTATATTTACTTATTATAACATTATTATTTATATGTAGTTTATGATTTATTATTACATTTTATCCACAAGCATTTATTTACTAATCTACTAGTATACCAATTTATTTGGCTTGGTAGTTACATGTGGAATAAAACAGACAAAATTTCCTTACCCACATAAATTTCACTAACTCCTGAGAGAATCATCCATGTTCAAGCATCCCCAAAGACAAATTTAAATTTACAAAAGTGAGTGCTGCTATCCATTAGACATGCATAAGTCAATGCTACAAACACAAGAATAAACAAATGTCTTGTTTGAATTACATATTGATGTACTTTTAATTTTTAGAAGTCCTATCCATTTAAAAAACATCAAAGACAGTCATGCTATGTTGACTCCTTCTTCCTCTATCCTAATACCTACCATGGAACCTGTATTCTGGGAACTAAAGGTCATGTTAATCTCTAAAATTGTTAGCGTTTTCAAGATCATCATTATTCAAAAGCTCTTACTAAATAATAAATGCCCCATGATCCATACATGTTCTTAAATGTTTCACACACATTATATGTCAATGTATAAGACATGACATCAGTATTTTCCCACATTTATATTTGAGAAAATAGAAATTTGAAAAATGTAAATTTATTGATCAAGATCATATAAGAGGTATACAAAATTAGATTTTCTTTATAATTTCTCTTAATTATTATTTATTATTATCATTAATATTGCTGTTGTTGTATTTGTTAATAACTGTGTTGAAAATTATACTCCTACCTAAAATAACGTTTGGATGAGAAGTGTTCTTGACAGTAATTATCTATCTATCATTTATCTTATCTATCTATAACTATAAAGATGTTGCCTCATACTAATGCAATTATATAATCATCTCATATTAATTTAATTGTAGTTTCTTAAAGAAATATGCCCATAAAGTTGCCATTTTAAGCTAACATAATGTGCAAAAAATAGAGGACAGATTGGGGTTCATTTAAATAATGAGAATCATGTTTTCTATCTGAATAGTTATAGTTGCATCTTCCAAGCTTCAGTGCTTAATAGATGTTAAACACAGCTGTTTTCTGGCACAATTTGTCACTTTCCATTTCCATACTTTCCTAATAGAATGGGAATGTCAGGAGTGGTGGGAAGGATAAGTGTGGAAAACAAAGGTGGTGTAAATTCTATTTCTAAACCGAGGATATGTCACAGATCACAGTCATAAACTGGCTTTACCATTGCGTGTGAGGAAGAAAATGATAACTAAGTCAGTAGTGGTAGACTGGATACTTCACTTTGGAAAAGATCATACCTAGTGTCCTGTAATTTACATAATAGAAATATTTCAGCAGTTTTAAGATCAGGGGATTTAAGTAATAGTGAAAAAGATCAAAATTATCTAAATATTAGGAAAAGGAGGGGAGAAAGGACTTGATTATCTAATCCAATAAAAGGGTAATATGCAAATTAACTGTCACTCCATCACAAAGATGGTGGTGTCCATAGCAGCCAGGGCGGGACATCCAGGGCAGGACACTGGCATCACGTGCAGAGGCCAGCATTCTGCACCCTGGTCACAAAGGGAGGGAGGGCATATGAGCAGGCAGGGGCAAGGAAGGCCAGAGCGGAGACACATCACCCCAGTAAACACAATGCAGTTTTGGGGGTGTGCTCTGCGTGGCTGCTGTGTAGCTCCAAGCATGCCCCTACCCCAGAAGAAACAAGACAGGGGGGCCTCTGCACATGAGCTACAGAGGAAGCACCTTTTCTGACTGCTCATTGGCTAAGCTCCCTGTACACCGCCACTCACAGTGTTCTTGGAAACTTGGGTAATAAGAATCCATGAAGGTGATCTAGGGTTTTTCTACCTCAACTCCTAGAGGAAAAAATAAAGGTCTGCTTCTGGAGAGGCTAGGAAATGTCATATCCTGCCCTAGCTGGTTTGGCTCAGTGGATAAAGCCTCGGCCTTCTGATCGCAGGGTTCGGGTTCAAGTTTGATTTTGATCAAGGGCATGTACTTAGGTTGCAGGCTCCTCCCTGGTTAGGCCCCAGGTCAGGGGTCATGAGGGAAACAACCAATCAAAGTGTTCCTCTCACATTGATGTTTCTCTCTGTCTTTCCCTCTCTCTTCCAAGCTCTCTAAAAATCAATGGAAACATATCCTCAGGTGAGGATTAAAAGAATAAGAAAGAGCCCAAACCACTTTGGCTCGGTGGATAGAGCATTGGCCTGGAGACTGAAAGATCCCAAGTTTGATTTTGGTCAAGAGCATGTACCTTGCTTTTGGGCACATCCCCAGTAGGGGGTATATAAGAGGCAGCTGATAGATGTTTCTCTCTCATCAATGTTTCTGACTTTCTATCCCTCTCCCTTTTTCTTGTAAAAAATCAATATAAAAAAAAGAATAAGAAAGAAAGAAAGAAATGGCATATCCTATGAAAGATGCATCATCTTGAAAATGCCTAAAGAAAGTTGTCATTTTTTGTGGTGAAGGGACTGGAGTCTATATTAATGAAAACACCTTGGCAACTGTGGCAGCTAGTAGTGGCAGCAGCAGTGGGCTGATGGGGCTGGTGACTTCTCCTGATCAGCCTGGTCACCTCCCACAGAGGGAGGCCAGACTGAAACTTAGGCCTGCTCCTAAGCAACCAGTAAGTAGGATATTTCCTGAGGGTTCTCAGTCTGTGAGAGCGGGTAGGCTGGGCTGAAGGACCTAACCCCCATGCACAAATTTTGTGCACTGGGCCTCCAGCACTTACATAAACTAAAACACAATTCTTGAGTTTTTAAGTATGCTCTCTGATTAAATAATGAAAGTCAGATTAAATACCACATGCACCAGTAAGCCATGGTAAGTATATATATCTTTTAAAATGTTAACATATATTTGTAATGTGGGTAAGTTGAACTAAAAATATAGTCTAAATAGGACACAAAATCTCAACAATTTCTATCTCATGTTTAATTCATTTATGGAAGGAACCATAAATATTTATTTTCCTAAGTATATCATGTATATAATGTATATTCTGATTAACACTTTCTAAGTGCCATACACACACACACACACACACACACACACACACACACTCACACATATATAAATGATATAGTTTGCAATTCTTACAAGTTAATGGCTTATTAACTTTTTTCCCAACAAAATATTAACTGTCTTTTTTCAACAAAAAAATTACTGATATATATATTTGTATAAAATATATGTATCAGAAAAATTTAAACCTGAATGTGTCAATAAGAGATGTTAATACTGGAGGAACTAAGATGGTGGAGAAGGCAAAACACCTATCTTACCGTCATAATCAGCAATTTTAATACTACAACTTAACGAAAGAACAAACACCTTCCAGAATCACCAGAAAGCTCGCCGAGTGAAAATTCCACAAATAAAAGTGAAGATAAGACACTGGGACCCGGAGGAGCGGAGGCGGACGGCGTTGAAAGATTCGCACGGAGAGAGGTTTGGAGTGCGCGCCGCGGAGAGGGCGGGTGGCTGGAAACCGGCCAGTTTTCTCGAACGGGGAGACAAAGGCGTCCCACTGACTGATTCTCCAGCTCTGGGCGAAGTCCAGAGAACCCACTATCACACGGGGTGAAAACTGGACAGTGGGAGGGCACGCCGAAGCTCGGGTGCTGCCAGGTCTCCCGGCTTGTGGAAAGGCAGCTCACGCGCAAACAGCTCGGCTGCGTGGCGGCGCAGAGAGCGCGCCGCGACTTGCCTCTCATTCGGAAAACCGTCAGTCTGCTTTGTTTTACGATCCTGGGTGAGACATTGCGCATGCAGACTCATTTTGGGAAAGTCTGAATTCCCTGGCAACCGGCAGCCTGTGGAGCTCCGCAGCGGCTCTCTCTCAGAGGTGCTGGCAGCCATTGCCCCCAGCACAGAGTCCCTGGGGCCGCATAGGGCGGAGCTAACGCTGTCTGCTTGGCCCGGAGACTCCGCCCACCCAACCTGAGCACAGCTGAGCTTCACAGACAATTGGCCTGGAGGTCAACCCTCCAAGTGCTAACAACGATTAACCTGAGCTTAACTTCAGCAAGACTGTGCAGCCCATATCCACCTCAGGTAACTGGGGAGGCTGAGCCACTGTCCCTAGTAGGAAGTCTACCACACAAAGCTAATTGACCAACTCAGGGAAGCAGCCACCATGCAGCAACATGGAAAGAAATCAGATGTGAAAGAAATGGAGGAAAAAAAACGACTGGACATGGAATTTAGAACCACGGTTATAGGGTTTTTTAAGAGGCTCCAACAAAAGATCGAGGCCTATAAGGAATTAAGCAAGACCACAAAGGAAATGAGTGAGTCCTACAAGAAAATGAACAACACCCTCCAGGATATAAACGAGACCTGCAAAGAAATGATCAAGACCAATGTGGAAATGAAAGAAACCCTCAAGGATATAAAGCAGACTCTCAAGGATATGAAAAAGGACCAACCAGAAATTAAGCATACACTGACTGAAACAAAAAATATTATACAAAGACCTGAAAGTGCCCTGGAGCACCCCAAGAACCAAGTTAAAGATTTGAAATACAAAGAGGTAAAATCCACTCAGCTGAAAAAGCAAGAAACCAAAAGAATCCGAAAAATTGAAGATAGTGTAAGGGGCCTCTGGGACAACCTCAAGCATACCAACATCAGAATTATAGGGGTGCCAGAAAAAGAGAGAGAGCAAGACAATGAAAACCTATTTGAAGAAATAGTGACTGAAAACTTCCCACACCTGGTGAAAGAAATTGACTTAGGAGTCCAAGAAGTGCACCGAACCCCAATATATAGGAACTCTAAGAGGACCACACCGAGGCACATCATAATTAAAATGCCAAGAGCAAAAGACAAAGAGAGAATATTAAAAGCAGCAAGAGAGAAACAGTTGGTTACCTATAAGGAAGCACCCATACGACTGTCAGCGGATTTCTCAACAGAAACGATGCAGGCCAGACGGGAGTGGCAAGAAATATTCAAAGTGATGAACAGCAAGAATCTACAACCAAGATTACTCTATCCAGCAAAGCTATCATTCAGAATTGAAGGGCAGATGAAGTGCTTCGCAGATAAGAAAAAGCTAAAGGAGTTCATCACCACCAAACCAACATTATATGAAATGCTGAAAGGTATTCTTTAAGAAGAGGAAGAAGAAAAAGGTAAAGATGAAAATTATGAACAACAAATACACATCTATCAACAAATGAACATAAAAATCAAGTGAATTGATAGGCTGTTGAACAGGATAGACTGGTGAATATAACAGAGACATGGACATAGAGAGGGAATGGACTGACAATTCTTGGGGAGAAAAGGGTTGTGGGAAGTGCAGCAAGAGTCTGGACAAAAATCTAGCAACAATGGGAGAGGACAGTGGGGAGGGAGAGGTGAGGGTGGAGGGTGGGATAGGTACAGGGTGGAGGGGAGCTATAGGGGGATAAAAAGGGGAAACAATGTAATTAATAAACTGAACAATAAAGATTAAAAAAAAAAGAAAAAAAAGAAATAAAAAAAAAAGAGATGTTAATACTATCGCTAAGGAATTTCTTAGAAGTCATGTAGGATATCCTATCTAATAAAGAAGTAATAGGCAAATTGACTGAATCTCCACTATACCCACAAGCCACGTCCACCAGCCAATCAGGAGTGAGTATGCAAATTAACCCAACCAATATGGTTGTGGCAACAGTGAAAGCAGAAGGCTTGGGTTTTCATAGCATGGGGGAAGCCAAGCTTTCTGCCTGCCCTGGCTTGCCTTAGCCTCCACTTAAGGCTACAAAGTTTCAATTATAGAAGATAAATAAATCCCAGATACCAGGACCTCTGCTTGGGTCGCCAGGGCATGTGGCTGGCCTGCAAACCACTACAGACCTCTCACCCAGGCCGCTTCATACTCCAAAGGAACCCCACCCTGATCCAGGATACCCTTTAGGAAAACCAGCCAGCTCCCACCCATGCACCAGGCCTCTATCCTATCTAATAAAATAATAATATGCAAATTGACCACCACTCCAACACACAAGATGGCTGACCCCATATGATCAAAGTTGACTGACCCCAGGTGGACACAAGATGACCAAAACAAGATGGCCAGGCAAGGGAGGGTAGTTGGAAGGGACTATGCCTGCAAGGGAGGGCAGTTAGGGGTGATCAGGCCAGTAGAGGAGGAAAGTTGGGGGCAACCAGGCCTGCAGGAGAGGGCCTGCACTGGAGGGTAGTGAGGTGGTGCGAGGCCTGAAGAGGAGGGCAGTTAAAGGTGACCAGGCCTGCAGGGGAGGGCACTTAGGGACAAATAGGCTGGTAGGGAAGCAGTTAGGCATCAATCAGGCTGGCAGGGGTGTAGTTAGGGGGTGATTAAGCTGGCAGGCAGAAGCAGTTAGGGGCAATCAGGAAGGCAGACAGGTGAGCAGTTGGGAGCTAGGAGTTCTGGGTTGTGAGAAGTCCTAAACTGTCTATTTAGGTCCCATATTGAAGAGGGTGCAGACTGGGCTGAGGACACACACACCTGTGCACAAATTTTGAGCACTGGGCCTCCAGTATTTTTGTAATGCCTGAATTATATTTTGTACATTAATTCTCCCAACTTATGCTTCCACAAAATATAATAATGCAAATACTAATTAATTTATACATCAGAAATATAACATTCTAATTGTCATCGTAGCATCTTATATATAATTTTTAAATCATTGAAAAATTAATTTAGAATCCATGCAACAATTTCAAGAAAGCTAACATACTAATATAGTCAAAGAAGAAGACATATACATGCTTAAATTATATTAATTAATATTTAAATGAATATCCAGAATTTAATAACCTCCTACTCAATTAATCAGGAGAATATATAGTACTGTGCCTATTAATATTTAACTGGCTCCATTATGCTTTTGATAAAGGTCAGAGATTCATCTGCAGCAGCATTATCTCTCAAAAATGAAACTTTACATGAATTGATTGTTCTTAGCTACTAGATGTTACTACAGGAACCAGAAAGGCTGAAAACAAGGGTCAACACAGTCAAAAGTAAGAAGGCTAATCAAACCATGCTTTCTTAATAGATTTGCATTATTATTGCAAGACCTATGAAATGGCCTACTAACTTTTTTCCAACAAAACATAAACTTTCTTTTTTTAAATAAACTTAATAATTTTATGGTTAATTAATCAATTACTTAGATATGATATTCAGTAATTATTATTTGCAATGTGAAATTAAATTAATTTTCATGAGAATAATTTCAAATTACTAAATTATATATCTATAAGGTTTGATCAATAAGCCGATGGGAATGTTAAATTAAAAAAAAACAATACTTTGGTCATGTCCCAAAAATGAAAAATTAATTAGATATTAAATATGTGCTTAATTAATTTCATTATTGTTAGGTGTTATAACAATAATATGGGATTTACTTCAAGTTTAATATACATATTCTGTAACTTTTTTCTGTACTTTTTGTTAAAAGATTTAGATAATTGTAGAAAGGCAAAAAGGAAAATAGCCTGGAGATTCCCCTTTGGGTTCTGCCAATAGTTATTTGCATTTAGAAATAGCACTATGATATTCTGAGTCATAATTTGTTTTGTTTTTTTAAATATTATGGGAAAATGTATTATAAACAATGGCATTTCAGGAAAGATAAATTTTACTTAAACCTGTGCATGCTACATATGCTTATGAATAAATTACAATCATCCTGAATTCCCCAAAGTGTCTTCATGTTATTAAGTAGACAAATCAATAAGCAAAGCCTGTATTTGTTTTTCTGGATGTCTCCAGATATCTATCACCTCTGAGTATACTTTTATACAACTTTCTTGAGTTATAAGTGGCATGCAATCATATGAACACATGTGGATTGTAAGTTTATCAATTTGTAGTGGAACTGTCACTATAATCATGAAAATTAATATATTTATTGAACATAGGGAGACAGTTATCTCTGTGAGATCCTGATTTCTATTATTTTGGATACATACCCATAGGTAGGATTACTAGATCATATGACAATATTTTTTTACATTATTTAGGAACCTCCACATTGTTTTCCATAGAGACTGCACCATTTCACATTCCCATTGACCTTTAACTCATTGAAGCATATTCATCAGATATTTTGTAAAAAGTCTCTTAGTTTGGCAAGTTCTTATGATTAGATTGGTGTTACAGATTTTTCATAACAACATTCCATAATAGAAGTCTGCTGTTCGTCACATTCGATCAAGGGGTACATTATCTCCATACCTCATCACTGGTCCTGTCAGCCTTGACCATCTGAGTAAGGCAGTGTCTGCCAGTTTCTCCAACATACAGTTTACCCTTTACTTTGTGTGTCACATTTTGTCCACCTTTGTTTTGAGTTTTGCATTTCTTATTTGACATCATTTTGTTTATCACATGTAAATGCTTTTTAAATAATATTTTATGAAGTTTGGGCAATTATAATGATTTTATCTACTTCACTTTGGTTATGGGAAGAATTTTTGACACTAGAAATATTTCAAAATTTTCTATTTTATCCATCTATAATCTTTGCATACTTACTATTTTATATTATTTTAAATATTATATTGTTTTAAAATCTCCAGTATGATTGTACTCAAGCATCTGTGAGAGTTTGAGGTTGCCTAAATTCTAGTTCTTGGTCAAAGGCTTCTCTTTTGGATGTTATCTTGCTTGGCTGTAATATGTGTGCTGGGCCTCCTAATTTTCTTCTCCTTTTTCATTCTTTCTCTTTCTCACACAGTTTCCAATGTCCTTGTTCCTCCTTCAAATACTCCCACTTTCCCAAAGAGCGATACTCCGCCAGCACTCCCTCTAGAATGTCATTACTAAGACAGTCCCAGCCTGAGCCGAGGTCACTGGCATTAGCTCTGGTGAATTTAGTTTTATTTTTCTGCTCAAGGTAATTTGAAACTTATAATAGTCCATGTCTCATAGTTTTGTCAAAAATGTGGGTGATATCATATGTCCTTTTGGTTGTTTTATGTGGTTTTATCGCAACATGTCTGATTTCAGATTTCAACACAATATTCAGATTTAGGAGGCTGTTATTGTGTGAACTCTTTACTTCTCAATCTTTCCTCTAACCAAAAAAAAAAAATTCTTTGGATGTAAAATAACTATTATATTTAAAAGAATAATGACATGTTCTGGATTTCCCAGTCAGTGCTTATAAAGACAATGATTTAAATGTAGACTTTAAGGAACTAGCTCGAAGGGGAAAAAAGACATTTAGAGAAAATTCATCTTCTTTATTTAGCATATATTTCTTCAGTTTTTACACCTGAATTTTAGAATTTAGTTTTTATCTATCAAAATTCTCATAAAATAATTGTATGGTTTTGAGAATTTTAATAAGAGAATACCAAAACCTAATATCCAATGCATAGAACAATTTATTTAAATAGCATTTGCTGCTTAGAATAATTATGATGGTTCCTGAAACTAACAATGTAAAATTTCAAAAGCACTCTATAATCTTGTTAGAGAATACCAAGTTACAGTTCATTGTTATTTGTATTAAATTTCCATTATAAATATCCGAATAAGATTTACTGTTATTAAGTCCTTTATAATTTATTCTGATATTTACTCAGCATTTTCCATCTTTGGTTTAACAAGTAATGAACTTATGGTCCCAGGCTCTAGGATAGAAGTGAACACAGCTTTCTCATATAAGAAGGACTTAGAGCAGCAATTGAATCAGAAAGAAAGAAAACTTGTCCAGAAGCATCATTTACTTGACTTTCTGACTTCCCAACTTCCCACCAACGTGCATGTAACTGCTACGTTAGGAATGTTGTAATGTAAAAAATGAATAGAAAGGAAAAGAAGAAAGAAGTGGTAATTGAAGGATCTAATAAAGGACAGGTATGTGAAAAAGATGAACTCAAGGTTGATATATACATAGCGTACAGATACAGACACAGAGGGGAGGAGGGTGGGAGCTGGGTGGAGTAGGATACAGAGTGGGAAAGGAGCCCTAGCCTGTTTGCTCAGTGGATAGAGCATCAGCCTGTGGACCAAAAGCTCCCTGATTCAATTCCAATCAAGGACAGATACCTTGGTTGTAGGCTCCCCTCCAGCTCAGGCCTTGGTTGGGACTTGTGCTGAAGGCAACCAATGGATGTGTTTCTCTCAGATCAATGTTTCTCTCTGTCTTTCCCTCTCTCTTCCACTCTCCCTAAAAATCAATGGAAAAATAGCCTCAGCTAAGGATTAATAAAACAAACAAACAAAGAAAAGAGTGGGAAAGGAAATGGGGACATCTGTAATAGTTCTAAAAAAGAGACAGGTGTAACAAAGATACTAAGAAGAAGAATATTTTAGTCTTCTGTAAAAAAGTTATCAAATTCGGGATATGATCAATGAAAGCAGGTATCCAGGCATCTTACATAGAATAGAATAATAACATTCTCATAGGATAAAAATAAAACAGCAATGAGACCTCTTAGAAAAAAAAAAAAATATATATATATATATATATATATATATATATATATATATATTGCTAAGTGACCGAATGTCCATCTGTCCAACCATACGACTGACTGACCTGCTGGTACATATGATGCATACTGGCAATTTAAAAATAAACGTTTACCACACAAATCTTTCTTCTAATTAATTTCCTTTCGATGTGCCTGAATCCGTATACCAGGCCACTAGTTATTACATAAAGATAAGTATAGCTGGATTGAAAACTGGGAAGGAAAATTAGGAACAAATACCATAATTCTCAGCAGCCATATTATCATCATAGGCATTATTATTAGAACGAGCAGGGTTTTGAGCAACAGGAACAAAGAAAATCTATCATACTTATGTTAGAGGAAAACTAATTTGTTTAATTTATATTAAATGGATGAGAATGAACACGAGATGCAGAGAGATAAATTTAGGTAACAATCGAGAGAGATATGATTATGCCATAAGTCATGTAAGATAATAATAGGATATAACCATGAAATCAAGTATTACAAAAAGTAAGAACACTGCAGTTAATTTTTTAAGAATTATTTTAAGTAGTATAGTCAATTTAGTTTTTATGACAGTAATTTAGCAAAAGTGAGAGAAATGACTTAAAGCAGATGTGTGAGTAGGGAAAGGCATTCTGAGTAGAGTTACACGTGGATGCATGTTGCTCAGGTTGAGTTGTACCAACACTAAAATCTATACACTGGATGATTTTATACTAATCCATTTTATATTGCGCATACAAATAATATTAGGACACTCACAAGCTTACTCATATAAATACTCTGTGATCATTTTATTGTTTTATACCTATTGAAAAAATCAGCTAAGTAAAAAGTAACACAATGAAAATGCCTACTTGAGTATGTACCAAAGAAGACTATTTTAGAGAAGTCTTTTGAAACAGTTATTCCTACCTGAGTGCCTCAAAGGATGAATAAAGTAACCAAATAAACAGAATGTTTATAAAAATATACTTATACCTTTGAGAAATTTCTTGAGTAGCATAAAATATGTATTCATAACAATTTAGAGATTTTCATTTTAATGACATGTCCTCTGTTTCCGATTCTAATTTAATGATCTCAGAAAACAATTTTGTCATGCAATTTATAACCAGCTATAACTAATTAACTGGCCTTATGAAAACTGATCTCTTTCCCACCTCTCACTCTGCTTCTTTATTCCCATGATAGGTTAGCTTTCATCAGCTTTCTGAAGCAAGGCACTGTTTTTCCCAGAGCTTACCAAACTAAAATACGTGGAGGATTGTATAAAAGAACACCTATGGAGTGATGAGGTAAAATCAGACAATCTGAATGAATGCAACACAGGATACCTGGTTCATCTTCCTTAAATTTTCAGAGAAAATAATACAGTATCTGGTTTTATAAATAGCAATCTTCACAAAGAATATTATTTTATTTTTATTATTCTTTGAGATGATTTTCTTAAAATAAATTTGACAGTGAGGCACAATTAATATTTTATAGGAAACATACTTTCATCTTGTAGCCTCTGTTTTTCCTTGGTACTTAATAATGTGGCAAATAAAGGCTAGTAGTAAGCTTGAATTACATCACCTTAATTAAAACTCTTGGTCAATTTATTTTTAAAAAGTTTATGTTAGCAATTGATATTATTTTTATAGCACTTTGCTTTTATCCCTATCAGACACATTTAAGCTAGACAGGAAATTTTCCCTGGCTTGATATGTAAATAAACTGAAGAAAGATTTTTATGTGCTTATTTCAAAATTAGGTAAAAAATTAATCAGAATGGGGTTATCAAAATATTCAAAGTAATAGGACTAAAGTGTAAAATTAATTTGACTTGCCAAATAAAATAATAAATTAATGGATGTGAGTCATCCTATATAATGCAAGAATAAGATATGTTAAGGAATTTGAAAATAAAAGAAAACCTCCATGGAATTGAAATGGACTACAAAAACATAAAAGGAACCATAACTATAAAAGAGACACAAATTAAATCTATAATAAACGTACTTATCTGAGCAAGTTGCTCACTTAAATAAAGGAATATTCTATTTGATCTTCACGTTAAAAAAACACAAATGACCTTAAAACTGACACCTCAGAAAAGCTATCAAACTCATAGCTATATAATGATCTATATATAAAGCCAACAAGTATAATCTCTCATTAGATGTCACCTATTGATTCCTTGCTTTTATGATGACAATAATAGAGTTCAGAGAGCTTAAAAGATAAAAGTTCTAAATTAAAGAAAATGAGCATTTTAGAAGCATCATCACTATAAGGTTCTGGGGAATAAAAATGATATTGAGTTACTCAATTAATGCTGATATTTATTTTCTCCCATATAATGCAATGGATGAATATGTTGGTCATATTCATGGTAACCAGGCCCAATGATATTTTGCATTTCTCTATCTCTAATACCCCTGTTCATATAATCCAGATCCAATTAATGAAACCAATTAGTAGATGCTCTTCAAAAGGTGTCCACATTTTTAAAAAAAGCATCTCAGAGTTATGGACACTGGACAATAAATTTTGTAAAGGCCAAGTAAAGGGGAGGCAGAGGAGGGAGGATGTGGGCAAAAGGGGGAAGGGAAACTCCTACAATAATGTCAGCATTAAATAAAATGTTTTCTTTATATCTTTACTAGAGGCCCAGTGCATGGATTCATGCACCTATGGGGTCCCTTGGCCTGGCCTGTGAGAATCAGCCAAAACTGACAGTCCTACATCCCCGAGGGATGTAGTAGTGCTGAATTTTCAGGCAGCCGGGGAGGAGCCTAACTGGGCCCGTGCTGCACTGCTCCCACTCATCCTGGCCCCACTGTGCCTGCTGCTGCCACCACTTGGTAGTCTCACTGCTACTCCACTGCTGTCTTCATGCATCTATCCTAGGATGTTACTGGAACAACCATGACTGAGCAGCAGCTGTGGGCTCACACCCAGTCAGTCCTGATGCCAGTCCCAATCTCCATCCTGGTCTGGATTGGGGAGGGGCGAGTGGGGGACTATCTGTGGGAGAGGCTCATGCTGCCACAGCTGCACTCACCAGCTATGAGCCTGGTGTCTGATACCCGTTGGTCAGCTGATCTGTGCTTCCACTGTGGGAGTGCACTGACCACTAGGGGGCAACTCCTGCATTGAGTGTCTGCTGTCTGTTGCTCAGTGTGTATCAGAGCTACTGGTCAACTAGTTGACCAATCTACCGATCAACCAATTACTTAGGCTTTTATATATATACTAGAAGCCTGGTGCATGAAATTCATGCACAGAGGGCAGGGATGTCCCTTAGCCCAGCCTGCACCCTCTCCAATCTGGGACCCCTTCAAGGATGTCTGACTGCCCTTTTAGGCCCGATCCTACTAGATCAGGCCTAAAAGGGCAGTCAGACATCCTTCTCACAATCCAGGACTGCTGGCTACAAACTGCTCACCTGCCTGCCTCCTTGATTTCCCCTAACCGCTTCTGCCTTCTAGCCTGATCAGCCACTAATCATTACCCTACCAGCCTAATTGATGTTTAACTGCTCCCCTGCCAGCCTGTTTGCCCCCAACTTCCCTCCTCTGCCGGCCTGGTCACCCCTAACTGCCCTCCCCTGCAGACTTGATCGCCCCCAACTGCCCTCCCTTGTAGGCCTGGTCCCTCCAAACTGCCCTCCCCTGCTGGCCTGATCGCCCTCAACTGCCCTCCTATGCAGTGCCTGGAATCTCCCAATGGCCCTCTCCTGCTGGCCATCTTGTGGTGGCCATCTTGTGTCCACATGAGGGTAGGATCTTTGACCACATGGAGGTAGCCCTCTTGTGTGTTGCAGTAATGGTCAATTTGCAAATTACTCTTCTATTAGATATAGGTCTGGTGCATGGGTGGGGGCTAGCTGGTTTACCCTGAAGGGTATCCCAGATCAGAATGGGGGGTCCCTTGGGGTGAGGGGCAGCCTGGGTGAGGGGCCTGTGGAGGTTTGCAGTCTGGCCACACCCTCCAGCGACCCAAGAGGAGGCCCTGGTGTCTGGGATTAATCTATGTCTCCAATTGAAACTTTGAAACCTGGAGGAGGGCCAAGCCTTCTACTTGCTCGGTGGCGGCAGCCATTTCTGTTTGAAACTTTGTAGCCTAGAGTGGTGTCCTAGGCCAGCAATGGCAGTTTGAAAGCTTGGCTTCCTCCATTGCCAGGGAAACCCAACCTCTGTTCTCTCCAACTCAGTGGCTGCCGCCATTTCTGTATCTTTTATAATTGAAACTTTGTAGCATTGAGTGGAGGCCTAGGCAGGCAATGGCAGGCAGAAAGCTTGGCTTCCTCTACTGCCATGGAAACCCAAGCCTTCCTTCTGTTCTCAGTGGTGGCAGCCATCTTGATTGGGGCTTATTTGCATAATCTGCTTCTGATTGGCTGTTGGTGTGGCTTGTGGGTCTGGGGAAGGTATGGTCAAATTTGCATATTATTCTTTTATTAGATAGGATAGGTTGTTAATAGTATTAGAGATGCCTCTTTTCCCTCCCTCCCCTCCCCATTATCCTCCTCCATCCAGATCCCACCCTGTTCCAGATCTTCATTACCCTATTATCTGTGTCCATAGGTAATGCATACATGCACATAAGTTCTTTGGTTAATCTCGTTCCATCCTCCTCACCCCTTCCCTCTGAGATTTGTCAGGCTGTTCCATGTTTCCATGCTTCTGGTTCTATTTTATTCATTAGTTTATTTTGTTCATTAGATTCCTTGTTTATTTTTAGATTCGATTTTTGACAGATATGCATTAATTGTCATTTTATTATTCATATTTTTAATTTTTTTCCTTCTTCTTAAAGAAGACCTTTAACAGTTCATACAATACTGTTTTAGTGGTAGTGAACTCCTTTAGCTTTTTCTTGTCAGGTAAGTTCTTTACCTAACTTTCAATTCTAAATGATAACTTTGCTGGGTACAGTAAAGTTTTTCATCACTTTAAATATTTCTTGGCACTCCTTCAGGCTGGCAAAGTTTCTGATGAGAAATCAGTCATATGAATGCTTGTAGATAACTAACTTCTTTCTTGCTGATTTTAATATTCTTTCTTTTTCTTTAACCTTTGGTATTTTAATTATGATGTTTCTTCATGTGGGCCTCTTTGGGTTCATCTTGTTTGGGACTCTCTTTGTGTTTCCTGTACTTATATCTCTATTTCTTTCACTATTATTATTTCTTCAAATAGTTTTCAATTTCTTGTTTCCTCTCTTTTTATTCTGTCACCCCTATGATGCAAATGTTGATACTTTTGTAGTTGTCTTGGATTCTTTCCTTTTGTTCTTCTGATTTGGTGTTTTTTGCTTCCTTATGTTCTAAATTACTGATTTGATTCTTGGCATCCTCTGTTCTACTGTTGATTCCCTGTAAATTATTCTTCATTTCAATTAGTGTATCCTTCACTTTGGACTGGTACGTTTACATGTCTTTGATGTTCTCACTCAGTTTCTTGACATTCTCACTAAGTTCTTTGACATTCTCACTAAGATAATTGAAGCTTTCATTCAGTTCCTTATAAACATTGTTTTGTAGTCTATATATAATAGTCTGCTTTCTATTTCATTTAGTTCTTTTTCTGGAGATTTCTTCTGTTCTTTCATTTGTGACATGTTTCTTTGTCTCTGCATTTTGGCTGGTTCCCTGTGTTTGTTTCTATGTATTAGGTAGAGATGCTATATCCCCTGGAATTAATAGTGTGGCCTGTGTAATAGGTGTCCTGTAGGGCCCAGTGGTTCGGCCTCTCCAGAGGTATAGCCATTGTTGCATTGTCCTAGCACAAAGCATTTACCTATGTGTGTATGGTGATAAAAGTGTAAACAAACCCACTGTGCTGTCAGTCACATAAAAGCAGAGCACATACGCATTGATGATACTTGACAATAATAACAAACAAGTATATTCCTGGTTTATGTATCTATTATACTATATTTTTATTGTTTTTTATTATTAAATATATTTTATTGATGTTTATTTTTTAAATATTTTTATTGTTTAAAGTATTACATATAGTACATATATCTCCTTTTTTTACCCTCATTGACCTTTCCCTAGCCTCCTCTACCCCCTGTTGCATACACCCTCTAACATGCCCTTATTTTATTGATTTTTAGATAGGAGAGGAAGAGAGACATAAGCATCAATGATGAGAGAGAATCATTGATCTAGTGCCTCCTGCACCTCTCACTCCCAGTATGGAGCCTAACAACATGGGCATGTGCCCTGACTGGGAATGGAACCAGAGACCTCTTGGTCCCTAGGATGATGCTCAATCCACTGAGCCACACCGCTGGCCTCTTACTGTTATTTTAGAGTTTACTCTTTCCACTTAGAAAAAAATAGTTTTTTGTTAGACAGTATGCCCTATTAGGCCAGCAGCAGCCTCACACATTTCCTGATAGCTTGCCTCTTGAAAGCGTAATTAATCTTGTGCTGTTTTGCAGGGTGAAGTGTTATGTAGAATTGAAGCCTAGAGCAGTAGACTACATTTTCGAGCCTAGATGTGCATTTGGCTGTACCATCTAGGTTTGTGTGAGAGTTCTAAGATGTTAAGACTACACGAAAATTTCCTAAGAGCACATTCTCCAGTCATGAGCTGTCATTCAGCAGCTTGTGAATTAAAACTCTGACAATGTGGGCATCTCAGAGTAGATGACTGCAAATATTCTCTAGCTCTAATTTACAAATTGCAATGATTCTCAGTTCATCCACACAAGAGCAACTAGTTTAAACTTATAATACATAGAATTAATATGTTCACCTTTTCCCCCCTAAGGTAGTTAATATGATACAGTATATGCATCTGAAAACTTCATTGAATATGTTACTGTCAGTATTTACCTAGATGAGAAAAAGCATGATGGTTAGGCTCAAAATGGCATATTCCTTTTGGGCAGAGATGGTCTTACAACATGTTACAGTCTAGTGGATTGGATATCCAGTTTCTATTCAATATATATGATTGAATGAAATCATGAATGAATGAGTGAATGAATGAGCTTGTGATTTTTATTGGTTAAAGATAATGTCAATACTCATAATTAGCAAAGGAGCTATTTCTTTTTTTAAAATATATTTTATTGCTTTTTTTACAGAGAGGAAGGGAGAGGGACAGAAAGTCAGGAAGATTGATGAGAGAGAAACATCGATCAGCTGCCTCTTGCACACTCCCTACTGGGGATGTGCTCACAGCCAGGGTACATGCCCCTGACCGGAATTGAACCTGGGACCCTTCAGTCCGCAGGCCAACACTCTATCTACTGAGCCAAACCGTTTTTGGCAAGGAGGAGCTATCTCTTAAGCAAAAATCAAAATATACCAGAAAACAATCACTTTTGTGATCAATTTACCTAGTAATTATGGGATTAAACAGCAGAAACTAAGCCTTGAAAATGGTGGGCATTGGCGACCTAACACAGAGCAGGACCCTGCTGGTGAAGACCACATTCATATGGTGACTGATGCTACATACACTGTATGCCAACTTTGTTTAAGAAGGGCCCCAGCTATGGGGAAAAAATAGATTTGGTGCCTTCAGCCATCTTAGCAATAGACTCAACTGCCAGCCTCAGTTGACTTGAATAACTTTTTCTAAAATTAACTCATTCTCAACAGTGTAAGATTTTATTTATATGAAAAAAATACCGCCTGTTACTTCTTTCATATTCAGAAATTATCATAAATTATCAGGTCTGATATGTTACCTGTAACACATGAACATTCTCCAATGCCTTGATAACCTTCACCCATGTAAGGGTAAATTATGATAGCTTTGAACCTGTGACAGTGATTCATGCCATTGTTCATATATGGAGCAAGAGCAATTCCTTTACCAAGCTTACGATTATTTAAAAAAAAGAAAAAAACCTGGCCAAAACTGGTTTGGCTCAGTGGATAGAGTGTCGGCCTGTGGACTGAAAGGTCCCAGGTTCGATTCCGGTCAAGGGCATGTACCTTGGTTGCAGGCACATCCCCAGTAGGGGGTGTGCAGGAGGAGCTGATCAATGTTTCTGACTTTCTATCCCTCTCCCTTCCTCTCTGTAAAAAAATCAATAAAAATATATTTTTAAAAAATCTGGAAAAATCTGATGCATTTAGTACATTTTTACATTGTGAAATTCATTAAAATGAATTAATTTGTCTGTAGAACTAATTTATCAGTATAATAGGATATTATAGATACAAATTATATGATCTTAAAATATAGTTCCAGAAAAAAAGTAAGTTCCTATTTGTGAAAGTGCAGAAAATTATATTTAAATGGGAAAAATATGTATAGTAATTAAATTATTTGGGAAGCCTGTTGAGACAATTTCCAGTAAAATAAATCTACTAGTAAGCACTACTAAAGTTATGAGTAGATAACTGTTGCATAGGTGAGTGTCCAGGAGGAAATTCATGACAATACCATGTATGTGTAATGATTGCTAGATGGGTAAATTTATAGATATTGAATTATTGATAAGATAGTTAAGAAATGATAGGTAGATGTAGGTGAATAATAGTAATGAATTTCAAAACTAGCTTTTGAATTAATCAAAATGCATCATTTTCTTGTTTATACTAGAGCTACATCGGAGAGGGAGATACACAAAGAATATATGTTATCCTGAGTTCTTTAAGCATATAGCAGACAATGCCCAATTACCTGCTTATCTCTTCCATTAGAAGAAAGTGCATCCATATGTCACTCTGTTCTTTGAAGGAAGGGCAGAAGTGAATAAAAGTGTACAAAGGGGAAAGAAAATTCAGCAGGGAAATGGGAAGAAGACAAAAATGAATGTATCTGACTTCTCTGAGTAGAAGGAATTAATATCAACTGTGTACTGATCTAAAAATTAGCTTCGGAATAGAAATTGAGAGAAATTTTTGTTGGAAGACAAAAATTGCACTTCCATATTATTGTCCGGGGTCCTTAAACTATTTCCTTTGGTCTGTATTTCATTAATGATTCAGAAAGCATCTATTCTGTTTTCCTGAATTAAGTGCAACAATTATGGACGTGGTTGCAGTTTAAATGAGCAAAAGGCACTTCTCTGGGAAAACAATGTGCATATTTGTACTAAGATTTTCCTCTTAGAGAGTAAGTCCATTGAAGGACAGAGTAAATATATAGTATTTAATAACATATAACTATACAACAATAACTTCAGGGCTTTGATATATTAAAAAGCAAACAAAAAAGCTTGACTACTTCATCATCCTCTGCCTAATTTTACATTTTTTATCTGTCATATTTTACAGGATTTGCTGAATCTTAGTTCAAATCTTAGTTCACACATGTATGAATCAAGAGGAGAATTTAGTTCACATAATCAGAAGCTATATGTGGAACTTTCACAAGTAAATGAATATGCAATGAATAATTAACAGGTTATAAACATTGACAACTATTTCTACTTTGCAGTATCTATAACCACGTGAGCCTTCAATACACACAGCTGATGATCCTAGGCGCTGATTTTTGTATTTGCTACAAGAATATTATAATGAGACAAAAATTCATAATTATAACATCTGGTGTTATAATGTCATTAAATCCATTTGCGTAAATCTGGAAATTTCTCCTTAAATGTTTATTAGCATCCTGTTTGTGGATTGTCATCCAAATGTGTTAAAAGACAGAAGCCCATTTTTCACATGAAGAGCTTATTAGGGCGAAATCGTTTCCTGCACATCAGGATCTTAAGCAAAGTAGAGCTTTCACACTTAATGTCTTCCCTAGTAATGAAATGGAATATAGAAACATATCCAGGGGTCTCGAGTGCTTTCTCATTCAGTAGAAAGTTGAGAGGATCCACAAGCATATTACTGCAGCTGTATCACAGCACGTAATAAATGAAGTCATATACGGAGAGGAGAGTACCTCTCCATAGCTTCCTCTGTCAGCATGTTAGGAGATTATTGATGGAAGAAATCTGGAAGGAGCTTAAGAAAAGCTAAGGAACTGCAAGAGTCAACCTGCATGGAAGAGAGAGCTGTCCTGTTTGCTTCCCACAGATTGCTGAGCAATTGACAATATGTCAAAGTCTGCTTATACTCAGGAAGTAAATGCGTCTTCTAAAATGAAAAAAAGTAATATTTATGAAATGAAAAATATTTTTTCATACACATTCTTTATACTAACTGAATCCATATATAACAACAGAATGCTAATCAGATTCAACTCTAATCTAATAATCAATTGTTAGTGTATTAAACTAAACGATAGGTATTTTGCTAAGCAATGAGAAGATTAAAATATACAGACATTAGACAATTGGAGTTTTCTGATGAAAAATATGTAGAAAGGAAACTGAATGGAGTAATATTTTTGGCAAAGTAACAAAGTAATTTGCAGAGTGGGGATTTTAAGATTTTAGTTTTTTGAAACCAATGAAAATGTTCAAACGGTCATCCTATTATTCTATTTTAATAATATAAGTTTTGGTTATATTTATTTCCTCAAAATAATTAGAGGAAATAAACATGGTAAAAATTCTAACCTAGGCTATATATTATAAATAGATATTTTGTTATGTTAATACATGAGAATATATAACTAAGGTGAACTGTACTTAAAAAGTGTATATACTTGTGAATGTTATTTAAAAAAAGAGAAGCTGAAATATGCTGGAGAAGATGAAATTTATTTTTAATTAAATGTATTAGGGTGACATTAGTGAGTAACATTATATAAGTTTCAAGTGATAGTTCTCTAAGACATCATTGTATGTGCACCACATTCCCACCAATATGATGGCTGAAAATATTTCTTTATGGTTGATCTTTCCAGATGACTATGATGGTGATTAAGCATTTGCAATTATTTATTTTTAAATTGTCTCCTGGAAATCTTTGCCCATATTGTGTTATGAATTTGTATATTTGATTGAATAGTTATAAATGAATGTTGTATGTATATTGACTAGTATTTGGACTTTAATTAGAATTACTTCATGGACTGAAATATAACAGTGTGTCTTCCTGTGTATTTCTACTTTATATTTAAAGGTAAATAACTTCTCTAAATGTTTTCAGCCATATTTTACATAATGTTTTTACTAAGTAGGACTAAAGATAATCTTTAAGAGACCTGTTAATGTTACAACTCTTGGAGTAGTTAAAATGGAGACAGTTTTCTATAGGAAGTGATAGAAGAAACAATGAAAATTAGGTAAGTTTCTAAGCTAGGGTTTAAGATTTGAATATACTCCCATGGTCGTGTTGTGTCTGTGGCACATCAGCAAAAACCTAGGAAGAGAATGCATGGAAAAGTCTGTGTATGTGGGCACAGACTGCCAAAAATGTGCACTACCTGTACTGATCAATAACATACAGATGGACAATCAACCAGCCAGTGGAAAACTGATGGAGCCACAGCATAAATCACCTGGAAGTGAGCTGGCATTTTCTGAGACAGGTAGTCGTCATTTCAGAGGTGTCCATTGAATGCTGACTCTAATGGCTTTTCATTATCAAATAAAAGCGCCTAAACTGGAGAGAAGACAAAGCACTGTGAAGAACAGAGTCTGCAGGGTTAGCTAAACTCTGTGCTAGGCCTCCGTGTGTTTCCTATGCATCTTTATGGTAAAGACACTAGGATTCTCTGAAAGGGCCTCTTGGGGCAGATAGATGACCATAACTTCAGAAAATAAGCCACACCCACACTTTCAGGAGCCCCAAGGAATTTTGAGCAATAAGATGGACTTTGTTTAATGGAGGGTAATGATGCTGGTTTGGTGAACCACTTTTCCCCCGAAATAAGTTTTGTGCTCCCATGTCAGCCCTAAGAGATGTCCTCTCCTAAGTTTATAGTGATGGGCGGCGAGGCATATATTGAGAACACCCTAGCAAGAGAGTTGTGAGAGGTGAACTTTGGTACTGCTAGAAATTGAAGCATAACTTCCAAAAGTTTGGAATTGATTTAACTGAAGCATTTCTACATTTCAGATAGAAACACAAGATAAAGGGAGAAAGAAACATGAGGTAAATGCTGCCAAAAATGTGCAATAAAAATGTGAAAAAGTCCACAGCAGAATCCAACCAATAATTATTACAAACATACAATCAACAGTCAAATTATTTATTTATGCACAAGAACTCTTTTAAAAATTAGTTAAATTGCTATGTGAGAATATTTTTCAGTGAGTTTCTGAATATTTTATCCTCTGTCAATAAAGATTGAAAAGCGGCTCTAACAGTTCATGAATTCTCACAAGCGCACACAAAATGTTTGTGATTTTTTTTTTGTTTTGTTTTGTCTTTACATGGGATTGCTTTGTGTCTTGCAAATCTTGGGCTAAATTATAGCTATCGTTTCTCTTAAAGCTCATCCAAAAAAATAGAATTAAATTGCCTCAGATCTTTTTATTCTGAGTGCAAATACACATTATTTTTCTCCACATCTTGTAGAGGGAGAAAAGGCAATGGAAAAAGAATGTATTAAAAAATATTTGTATTGTATCTTTATCTATTAAAACTGTGCTCAAACTGATGAAATTTCACTCCCTAGACATTTAAATATCTACCTGGATATGCACATAGGCCGTCACATCCCCGTGTGCTATGTTTTCAGACCGGTGGAAAGACTTCATGGTGAACACAGAAGGAGCAGTGGGAAGCAGCGCCTCCTTTCCCCAGGCCTGTTTCTGGAGGAGGAGGCAGCTACATGTAGTCAGTGCTGCATTGTACCAGTTGCCAGTATCCTTTATGGAACACCATAAATTCAAACCAATTAATCCAAAATGTATTACAAATTATTTTTGTAAACTACACATCGATCCGTAAGGGTTATTGAAACTGCCGAACTGGATGGCATCTGCCCCATCTGCCACAGCAGCTGCTTGGTTCCAATATGAATATTAAATGAATTCCCAAGGCAATTCCCATCATTGTAAGAAACATTAACAAAATAGAGAAAAGATGATGGCTTTATTGGTGATTGGGAATACTTTTTACATATTTTGTCATGAAAAATATTAAAAATATAAAGCACAGCACACAAGAATGAAGTACCCCTCATAACCATAATCTTCCACAACACCCTTCCCCACAGAGTGTTTAAGCACTTTAACACTGCTCATTAGTGTTCTCCTGATATTTTGATTGAATTTATTATCTTATTTCTAATTGAACTATTTCAAGTTCATTTACCAGCATCACTTTGGGATTCATGCTTTTCTTTTGATTTTGACAAAACTGTTGGAGAAGACTAGGTTTGCCACACACTAGTTTACAATCTATTTTTTCATGTCACCCATAAGGGGTTCCAGGCAGTGATTTTAAATGTGGAGATTGAAAACACTGGGTGAACAAAAGCTCCATGGAAAGTTACAAGGTGAATGCATTGAATAAATCCATGTGACAACAGAATATGATGCGACTTTGGGTGATAGAAACAGTACAATACACAGATCTTGTAACGTAGAAATCCACACCTAAAATTTGTATGATCCTACCAACCACTATCACCCCGATACATTTAGTAAAAATATTTAAAAAGAGAGAAATGCACATGGAGAATGATTTCCGTGGGACAATATGTTAAGGCCAATTCTCCTCCAAGTGAACATACAAGTACTGATGTTAAAGGCAGCCCTAAAGGTGCCTAGTGACTTCACAAGTTCTCCCGGCCCCAGAGGAGGTAGCTACCAGGTAGTAGAGCATTTGGAAGAATTAGGCAACATTGACAAGCAACAGGAGTAAGACAGCAACAGAAATAAATCATTAAAATAATGTCTTTAGTGATAAGAGGAGAAAGCAGAATGTCAATTTCAATTGGTTTATTTTTATTCTCATTATAGTCATGTTTTGCTGCTACTAAGCATTCTTGTATCATTGGATGCCAGAAAAATTTTAATTTATATTGTTTTTATGGGATACAAATAAGACACTTGGAAACAGTTTGATTCCTTTGCATCTTGCTGTTAAAAGTAGTTAGGCAGGACTGGGGCTACTCAGCCTAGAGCTGGCTATTTCTACTGGGAGTCAAGAGCATGAGGAGCAGTTCACACCCAGAAGGTTCCCAGTCTTGCTGGTCTGCTTCCTGGGCGTGAGAGCAACCCACCTGCACCATAGAAGTCTTTGCAACTCAAAAATGACCTGCTCAGGTTAACATTATAAGGGGAAATGGAACAACTTTGTGAAATAAAAGGTTTCTGTGTTTGACTGAATCTGTCTGTGATTGAACCATTCACAGTGTGTTATGGAATTAGATTGTAAATTCAAATCTAAACCCAAGAAACCAATACATTTCTGCTCTGACTTCTCTAAACCTACATCTTCTAATCAGTAGGATTGGTATCCTATATAATAAAAGCCTAATATACTAAGTGTCCAGTCATCCCTTTAACCAATCAAAGCATATTATCCTAACAATGTGCTAAAGCTGCTCAACCACTCGCTATGACATGCAATGACTACCAGGGGAAGATACTCCAACTGGTAGGTTAGCTTGCTGCTGGGGTCAGTTGATTGGGATTGAGTGAGATGGGTCAGACAAGTCCTGGAGCCCTCCTGTGGTCCCTCCCCAGCTGGCCAACATCCCATGTCCCTCCCCAACTCCGATTGTGCACTGGTAGGTCCCTCGGCCTGGCCTGTGCCCTCTTACAATTCAGGACCCCTCAGAGGATGTCAGAGAGCTGGTTTCAGCCCAATCCCACAGGCCAGGCTGAAGGACCCCAATGGTGCACAGATTTGTGCACCAAGCCTCCAGTAATAGCTTAATATCTTAAAAGGCAGATTTGCAAGTTAAAAGACCACTATATGGCTCCAATGATGTGATTCTGTATCATTTTTCACTAGTGGCCCAGTGCATGAAATTCATGCATATTAAGAGGAAATTAATTAGAGGAAATATTTTAATATTGCTGTTTGCCCTTTATCTATAATAGAAGTGTGAGAGGTGAAAGAAAATTAGTAAAATGTATGTGAAAATCTTCCTCCTGCAGAGTCTGGGACATGCCACAGGACCTCGAGTCAAGTCCCCACCCATCCACATGCACCTCAAAATTGCATGGAGACCCAGACCCAGTCTGCCCTACCCCTGTCAAGCCCCACCAGGCAAGGGGTGTAGCCGCAGGTCTCCCAGCACATTCTGGGTGGGGGTTGTGGCCTGAGGTCCCTGGCCTCGCACTAGGGGGCTGGTGGTGTGCCTTGAAGTACTCCGCCAAACCCCGCTGGGTAGGCGGGGGTCACAGCCTCAGGTCCCTTGCCCCGGCCCAGCACCACACAGCCTCAGGTCCATGCTGATCACTCATTAAAGCTCATTACAAGAACTGCACCTTTGTTGTGGGTGCAGCCAACTTGTGTTACAGGAACACAGCCTCCACTGTGAGTCCCACCATCTTGTGACAGTGTTACAGCACGAAGGTCATTTTGCATATTACCTCTTTATTATATTGTGTTACTCAGAGCATGATATGCATTTCACCTTATGCAGATTGAATGTGTGTGATGTAGGTGACAAGTTCTAAGTTGTTGCAGATGGAAGTGGCTGCCCAGTGCTTACATGCTGCACTGAACAGCACACCGGCTCCTGCAGTCCATAGTGTTTTCTTTTCCATGGTATCTTCTGTGCCTCACGTGCTCACCAGACTTGTAACTTGAAAAAAGTCCACAGAATAATCCACTGTTGTTTATCTGGAACCAAGGGGAGGGGAACTCTTCCTCCCAATCTTTTACACCTGGTTCCTGGCTACAGTTTTTGGAGGGCCTTTTTAGGAATCCTTCCATACCACACTAGTTCTCACTTCAAAGTACCTTTGTCTGAATGAACCCCAATAAAAGCATCACGCCACTCATTTAAAATATATATTGTCAAATGTAGAAGACAGGACTGAAGGAAACATACCAAGTTGTAAACATGAATCAGTTCTAAATATATAAACAGAATAAATCAAAATATATGAACAAATGTGGACAAATCATTAATGCTGGAAACTCTTTAAAGAATTCAAATGTTTTCCTTAAAGATCATCACTCCACATTGAAAACAAATAGACTGTCAAACCCAGAGGGAAGGCAGGGTGGGTTGTGGGGAGGGTAAGAGATCAACCAAAGGACAGTATGCATGCATGTAAAATAACAGACAGTAGGGGGTGAGGGTATGTGCTGAGGGGTGGGAATGTCTGGGGAGAGGTCAATGGGGGAAAAAGAAGACATATCTAATACTTTCAACAATAAAGAATTTAATTTTAAAAATCGAGTAATTCTGATATTCTCAACTAAATATCTTTTGGCTGAGTGCTTACAATATGTAAGCAATTCTCTTTGAGTGCCTGGCTTGAGTGAACAAACATAAAATTTAGTGAAAATAGCTCAGTGAGACTCAGGCCTTCTTTGGAAAAGAAATTCAATTGGCTATTATCAAGATGAATAAGCTCTGGGCTTCTCTTCCCAGCTTAGAATCTGGTGAATGTAAAGTCATTCATATTTGGAGCATTTAACTCTAGCAAGTTAAAGGCTGTGCTATTCAGATTAAAGATACATGTTACCTGTAAACTCAAATGTCATGCAGCAATTAAAGTGAAAAGGACCCTTTTATGTATTGGCAATCTATTTCTCTTACCATTGTAGCTATCTGATTTTTCTGAGGAACTGCACAGAGCAAGATAGACTGCACTTATGTGAAAAGAATATCAATGCTGCATTCCAAGCATTGTGAAATATATTTTGAAGTACATCTAAATTCATGACTAAGTCATGTATGAATGACTTCTTTATAATATACTAGGGGCCCAGTGCACAAATTTGTGCACCGTGAAGGGAACCATGGGCCATTAAACTGCAGTGGGCACAGGGGTAGGTCTCAGCCCATCCCCCATGCCCCTGCCCAATCTCTCCTGCCAGCAGCCCCCCTCCCGCTGCTCCCACCCACTGACGGTGCCAGCCCTGCTTGCACCAGCTAACTGCACGAAGCGACTGGGACCGGTACTAGCTGCAGGTGCAAGTAGGGCCAGCACAGTCAGCAGGTGCAAATGGCAACTGCTGCCCCAATCATCTTTCAGGAGCAGAGGGAGATAAAGAAGCCCTCAGGGGCAACCAGAGCTGGCAGCTGCTGCTCACACCCACTGATGGTGCCAAGTGATGGTGACCAGCACTGGGCACCAGCAATGGGTGCTGACAGTGGCTCTGGTGCCAGCTGCGGGTACAATCGGGGCTACAGCACCAGCAGCAGATGCTAGTGCCAGGCAGGACCATGGCACGTAGGAGCAAAGAATTTTCAGTAACCACCAGAAGCTGGCCCCAATGACAGCAACTGGCACCCCACTTTGGTCTGGCACCCCCACTCACCTGCTCCACCATCCTGTGGTGACCGACACCTGCCATATTCCACACATGCCCCCTGGTAGTCAGTGCACATCATAGCATCTGGTTGTTCCATTGTTTGGTTGTTCTGGTTGTTCTGATTTTCAGTCTATTTGCATATTAGCCTTTTATTATATAGGACTAGAGGCCTGGTGCACTAGAGCAGTGGTCGCCAAACTCATTAGTCAACAGAGCCAGATATCAATAGTACAATGATTAAAATTTCTTTTGAGAGCCAAATTTTTTTAAATGTAAACTTATTCTAATGCCACTTCTTCAAAATAGACTCCTTCAAGCTGTGGTATTTTGTAGATGAGCCACACTCAAGGGGCCAAAGAGCTGGATGTGACTTGAGAGCTGCAGTTTGCCAGCCACTACACTAGAGGGCTGGTCATTTAGGCTATTATATATATATATATATTAGAGGCCTGATGCATGAAGTTCGTGAACGGGGGTTGGGGGATGTCACTCAACCCAGCCTGCACACTCTCCAATCTGGGTCCCCTCGAGGGATGTCCTACTGCCCTTTTAGGACCAATCCTATTGGGATCAGGCCTAAACGGGCAGTTGGACATCCTTCTCACAATCCAGGACTGCTGGCTCCAAACTGCTCACCTGCCTGCCTCCCTGATTGCCCCTAACCACTTCTGCCTGCCAGCCTGATCACCCCAACCACTACCCTGCCAGCTTAATTGATGTCTAACTGCTCCCCTGCCAGCTTGTTTGCCCCCAACTTCCCTCCTCTGCTGGCCTGGTCATCCCTAACTGCCCTCCCCTGCAGGCTTGATTGCTACCAACTGCCCTCCCTTATAGGCCTGGTTCCTCCCAAATGTCCTCTCCTGCTGGCCTGATGGCCCACAACTGCCCTCCCTTGCAGGTCTGGAATTTCCCTCTGCCCTCCCCTGCTGGCCATATTGTGGTGGCCATCCTGTGTCCACATGAGGGCAGGATCTTTGACCACATGGGGACAGCCCTCTTGTGTGTTGGAGTTTCATAACAATATACCAGCTGTAGGAAATGAGAAAATTGGATATAGAAATAAAAAGTGGGATAGAATTCCATTCATTTACTTCATCCTTTGTGACCCATTCTCTTCTCTAAATTCATTGTTACATCATCAGACACTTGCAGGCATCCCAAATCCTTAAGAGTTTCACAAACTTCTGGCTGGGGCTCCTCTTGCACAGAGGCTAGTATGGATGGATGGCTGTAGGGACACATTGTGAGACAGAGAGTGCCCAGATCCCACATAATACAACAGGAACAGGAAAAGCAACCCATGGCATGAGCAGAGTATCAGCTGCTTTATGCTAGTTCCCAGTGATTAAGCTGCAGATTGCTGGACAGAGACAGGATGACTTCTTCCCCTCCCAAAAGGAAAAAAAAAAAAGGCAAAGCATTTTGCGTCTTTGTTTCAGTAATCCCAGAGGAATACCTCATTATTCACCAAAGAGCCTTTCTCCAGTGAAGACTGAAACAAAGACACAAATTGCTTTGCTTCTTTTTCTTTAATTTGGAGCCAATGTGCCTCTTCTAGCAGTGAAGTGCAGGAGCCCACGGACAGATTTCTCACACACCCATCCCCTCTGGGATCCGCAGTGTGACTCATTCCCCACAGGCAGTAAACTTGTAATGAAAATCCACTTTTCAGCGCACCTGGATACACAAAGACTCCAGCGCATGCCCCTGAAAAGAAGACCATGCCCCCAAGTCTATGTTCCCAGGGGAACTACCCCCAAACAGCACGTAGGGGCCGCTGGGCACTGCCCCTGCCCACTGCCACTGCGCTTAGTGCAAGGTGGCCGCGGGCGCTCCCAGCTGCCACCCCTGCCCAGCCGCCTCCACACACAGCATGCAGGGGTCCGTGGGGCAAGCCCGCCACCTTCGCACACAGTTCGCAGGGGCCACGGGGCACTCCCAGCTGCTGGCCCTGCCCAGCTGCCTTCACACACAGCTTGGGCGGCCAGGGCACCCTGGTGCTCCCTGCTGCTACTGCTTCATCTCCACCCCCGGGGCCCAGCCCTCATGCCACTTGGCCCCACCACTCAGCCCTGCCCCCTACTCTTGATTGTCTGGTAGCATAGCCAATCAGGAGCCAAGGTATGGTCACATTTGAATGTTACTCTTTTATTAGATAGGAAGACTATATATATATAGACTAGAGGCCTGATGCATGAAATTTGTGCAAGAATAGGCCTTCCCTTCTCTGGTTATTGGCAGCATCTTCCTTTTAGCACCTTGGACTCGGGCTTCCCTCTGGCCCCAGCTTCGTCCAGAAGGATATCTGGAATGACATCCAGAATGATATCTGCTCTAATTAGCATATTACCCTTTTATTATTATAGACTAGAGGCAAAAGTGCATGAAATTCGTGCATAGGAGGGGGGATATCCCTCAGCCCAGCCTGTACTCACTCCAATTTGGGACCCCTCGAGGGATGTCCAACTGCCGATTAAGGCCCAATCCCCGGGGGATCGGACCTAAACGGGCAATTGGACATCCTTCTCACAATCCAGGACTGCTTGCTCCAAACTGCTCACCTGCCTGCCTCCCTGATTGCCCCTAACCACTTCTGCTTGCCAGCCTGGTCACCCCCTAACTACTACCCTTCTAGTTTAACTGATACCTAACTGTTCCCCTGCCAGCCAGTTTGCCCCCAACTTCCCTCCTCTGCCAGCCTGGTCACTCCTAACTGCCCTCCCCAACAGGCTTGATTGCCCCCAACTGCCATCCCTTGTAGCCCTTGTCCCTCCAAACTGTCCACCTCTGCTGGCCTGATTGCCCACAACTGACCACCTTTCCAGGATTGGAACCTCCCAACGGCCCTCCCCTGCTGGCCATCTTGTGGTGGCCATCTTGTGTCCACATGGGGGAAGGATCTTTGACCACATGTGAGCACCCATCTTGTGTGTTGGAGTGATGGTCAATCTGCAAATTACTCTTTTATTAGATAGGATAGAGGCCTGGTGCATGGGCGGGGGCCAGCTGGTTTGTCCTGAAGAGTGCCCTGGATCAGGGTGGGGGTTTCCTTGGGGCATGGGGCGGTCTGAGCAAGGGGCATGTTGTGGTTTGCAGGCTGCCATGGCCCCCAGCAGCCCAAGTGAAGGCCCGGGGATCTGGGATTAATTTATGTTCTACAATTGAAACTTTGTAGCCTGGAGAGGAGCCAAGCTTTCTGCTTACTCCATTGCTGCTGTGAATTCTGTTGGGATTATGTATCTTCTATAATTGAAACTTTGTAGCATTGAGTGGAGGTCTAGGCCAGCAATGGCAGACAGAAAGCTTGTCTTCCTCCATTGCCGGGGAAACCCAAGCATTCCTCCTTCTCTCAGTGGCCACAGCCATCTTAGTTGGGGCTTATTTACTCTTGATTGGCTGGTGGGCATGGCTTGTGGGCATGGCTGGATCAGAGTTCCAGTCAATTTGCATATTACTCTTTTCTTTCTTTCCAAAATTTCTTTATTGATTAAGGTATTACATGTGTGTGCTTATCCCTCTATTATCCCCCCCAAACCTCCCCTCACTCATGCCCTCATCCTGGTATTCATGTTCATTGGTTAGGCTTACATTCATGCATCCAAGCCCTTTGGTTGATCTGTCCTCCTTCCTCCCTCCCTGCCATACCTTCCTCCTGAGGACCAGCATTCTGGTCAATGCTTCTCTGCCTCTGGGTCTGTCCCTGTTCATCAGTTTATGTTGTTCATTATATTCCACAAATGAGTGGCATCATGTGGTATTTGTCTTTCTCTGACTGGCTTATTTCACTTAGTGTAATGCTTTCCAGATCCATCCATGCAATTGCAAATGGTAAGAACTCCTTTTTAACTTCAGTGTAATATTCCATTGTGTAGATATACCACAGTTTTTTAATCCAATCATCTGCTGATGGGCACTTAGGCTGTTTCCAAATCTTAGCTATGGTGAACTGTGCTGCAATGAACATAGGGGTGCATAAATCCTTTCTGATTCATGTTTCTAGTTTCTTGGGATATATTCCTAAAAGTGGGATCACTGGGTCAAATGGGAGTTCCATTTTTAGTTTTTTGAGGAAACTCCATACTATTCTCCACAGTGGCTGCACCAGTCTGCATTCCCACCAGCAGTGCAAAAGAGTTCCTTTTTCTCCGCTTCCTCACCAACACTTGTCCTTTGTTGATTTGTTGATGATTGCCATTCTGACAGGGGTGAGATGATACCTCATTGTTGTTTTGATTTGTATCTCTTGGATAATTAGTGACTTTGAGCATGTTTTCGTATGTCTCTTAGCCTTCCTTCTTTCCTCCTTGGAAAATTGTCTATTTAGGTCCATTGCCCATTTTTTGATTGGATTGTTTATCTTCCTTTTGTTAAGTTGTATGAGTTCCCTGTAAATGTTGGCAATTAAACCCTTGTTTGTGGTGACATTGGCAAATATGTTCTCCCATGGAGTGGGATTTCTTGTTGTTCTGTTGATGGTTTCTTTTGCTGTGCAAAAGCTTTTTATTTTGATGTAGTCCCATTTGTTTGTTTTCTCTATGGTTTCCCTTGCTCTAGGAGCAGTATCAGTGAAGAAATTCCTTCGGCATATGTCTGAGATTTTTCTGTCTTTGGATTCCTCTAGTATTATTATGGTTTCCCTTCTTATGTTTAAATCTTTGATCCATTTTGAGTTTATTTTTGTGTATGGTGTAAGTTGGTGGTCTAGTTTCAGTTTTTGCATGTATCTGTCCAATTTTCCAACACCATTTGTTGAAGAGATTATCTCGACTCCATTTTGTGTTCATGCCTCCTTTGTCAAATATTAATTGGGCATAGTGGTTTGGATCGAATTCTGGGTTTTCTGTTCTATCCCACTGATCTATATGTCTGTTCTTGTGCCAGTACCAAGCTCTTTTAAGAACAGTGGCTTTGTAATACAGTTTGAAATCTGGTATTGAGATCCTATCTACTTTGTGCTTCTTTCTCAGGATTGCTGCAGCTTTTCAGGGTCTTTTTTTGTTCCAGATGAACTTTTGGAAAATTTGTTGTAGGTCAGTGAAATATGCCATTGGCATTTTAATGGGGATTGCATTGAATCTGTAGATTGTTTTGGGTAGTATGGACATTTTGATGATGTTGATTCTACCAATCCATGAACACATTATGTTATTCTATTTATGTCTTCCTCTATCTCTTTTTTCAGTGTCCTGTAGTTTTCCCTCCTTAGTTAAGTTTATTCCTATGTATCTTATTTTTTTGTGAGTTTGTGTGATGGTAAATTGGATTGCTTTTCTAGTCTCTCTTTATATAAGTTCATTATTGGTGTAAAGGAATGCCATAGATTTCTTGGTATTATTTTGTATCCTGCTACATTGCCAAATTCATTTATTAAGTCTAATATTTTTTGATGGAATGTTTAGGGTTTTCTATGTACAATATCATGTCATCTGCAAATAAGGGCCATTTTAATTCTTCTTTTCCAATTTGGATTCCTTTTATTTCTTCTTCTTGTCTGATTGGAATGGCCGGTACTTCCAGTACTATGTTGAACAGGAGTAGTGAGAGTAAGCATCCCTGTCTTGTGCTTGTTCTTAGGGGAAATGGTTTCAGTTTTTGTCCATTGAGTATGGTGTTGGCTGAGGGTTTTTCATATATAGCTTTGATTATGTTGAGGTATGATCCTTCTATTTCCACCTTGTTGAGCATTTTTCTCAAGAAGTGGTGTTGAATTTTGTCAAATGCTTTTTCTGTATCAATTGATATGATTATGTGATTTTTATCTCTCAATTTGTTTATGTGATGTATCACATTTATTGATTTCCGTATATTAAACCATCCTTGCATCCCTGGGATAAATCTTACTGGGTCATGGTGTATGATCTCTCTGATATACTGTTGGATCCGATTTGCTGGAATTTTGTTTAGAATTTTGGCATCTATGTTAATGAGTGATATTAGCCTATAATTATCTTTCATTGTGTTGTCTTTATCTGGTTTTTGTATTAGGGTGATGCTGGCTTCATAGAATGAGCTAGGAAGTGTTCCTTCCTCTTGAATTTTTTGGATTAGTCTGAGGAGGATAATGTTAATTTCTCCCTTAAATGTTCGGTGAAACTCCGCAGTGTATTCGTCTGGCCCCCGGCATTTGTTTGCTGGGAGCTTTTTCATGAATGCTTCAATTTCTTCCATAGTTATCAGCCCATTGAGATTTTTAGAATCTTCCCTATCGAGTTTTTGAATTTTGTATTTTTCTAGGAATATGTCCATTTCTTCTAAGTTGTCTAGTTTGTTTGAGAAGAGTTGTTCATAGTATTTTTTTCAAACAATCCTATTTCTGTGGGATCTGTTGTTATTTCACCTCTCTCATTTCTGATTTTGTTTATTTGATCCCTCTCTCTTTGCTTATTGGTGAGCCTGGCTAGAGGTTCATCAATCTTATTTATCCTTTCAAAGAACCAGCTCTTGGTTTCATTGATCTTTTGTATTTTTTTTTTGTCTCTATGTCATTTATTTCTGCTCTGAACTTTATTATCTCCTTCCTTCTGCTCACTCTGGGCTTTTTTTCTAATGATTTGAGTTGTAAAGTTAGATTATTTACTACGATTTTTTTCTGATTTTTGAGGTAGGCTTGTAGAGCTATAAACTTCCTTCTTAAGACTGCTTTCATTGTGTCCCATAGATTTTTGGATTGTTGTGTTTTTGTTGTCATTAGTTTCCAGGATGCTTTTAATTTCTTCTTTGATCTCATTGATAACCCAATCATTGTTTAATAGCATGCTATTCAGTTTCCAAGTGTTTGAGATTTTTGAATTGTTTTTATTGTAATTTATTTCTAATTTTATGGCATTGTGGTCTGAGAAGATGCTTGGTATGATTTCAATCTTCTTGAATTTTGGGAGACTATGATTGTGACCCAATATGTGGTCTATTTTTTAATATGTCTCATGTGCACTTGAGAAGAACATATATTCCATGGCTTTTGAGTGAAATGTTCTGAAAATGTCATTTAAGTTCATCTGTTCTAGTGAATCATTTAGGATTGCTGTGTCTTTGCTGATTTTTTGTCTAGAGGATTTATCCAGTGATGTCAATGGTGTATTAAAGTCCCCTACGATGATTGTGTTGTTGTCTATCTCTCCCTTGATATCTTCTAAGAGTTTTGTTATGTATTTGGGTGCTTCTGCATTGGGTGCATATATGTTTATCAGGTTTATATCCTCTTGTTGTATCATTCCCTTTAGTATTATAAAGTGGCCTTTCTTATCTCTTGTTATGGCGTTTACTTTAATGTCTATTTTGTCAGATATAAGTATTGCTACCCTAGCTTTCTTTTCATTTCCATTAGCCTGAAAGATAATTTCCCATCCCTTCGCTTTCAATCTGTGTGAGTCTCTTGTTCTGAGGTGGGTCTCTTGTAGACAGCATATATATATGGGTTGTGGTTTTTTTTTATCTATTCAGCCACATAATGTCTTTTTATTGGGGCATTTAGTCCATTTACATTTAAAGTTATTACTGAAAGGTATTTGTTTGTAGTCATATCCATTTTTGTGTCTGCGTTTCTTCTTGCCTGTTTATTTCTTCTTTTTACAGTATTCCCTTTAGCATTTCTTGCATTGCTGGTTTGGTGGTGATAAACTACCTTAGCCTCTTTTTGTCTGTGAAACTCCTGATTTCCCTTTCAATTTTGATTGATAGTCTTGCTGGATAGAGTATTCTTGGATTCAGTCCTTTGCTTTGCAACACTTTATATACCTCCTTCCAATCCATTCTAGCCTGATGTGCTTCTTTTGAGAAATCATTTGATAATCTGATGGAGGTTATTTTGTAGGTAACTCTCTGTCTCTCTATGGCTGTCTTTAATATTCTTTGTTGTTGATATTTGCCATTGAAACTATGATGTGTCTTGGTGTAGGTCTTTTGGGGTTGATCCTGCTTGGGACTCTCTGTACTTGTGTAATTTTTTTCTTCCCCATATCTGGGAATTTTTCCCTCATTATTTCTTCAAATAGATTTTCTAATCCTTGTTGCTCTTCTTGTCCTTCTGGCAGCCCTATTATACCTATGTTACTTTGTTTTATGTTTCTGAAAGCTCCCTTAGGCTTTCCTCCTGTTTTTTAATTTTTTTCTCCAATTGCTGTTCAGTTTGAGCTTGTTTCTGTACCTGATCCTCTAACTCACTAATTTGGTCCTCTGCTTTTTCTAGACTACTTTTGAAACTTTCCACGGTGTTTTTGATTATAGCTATATCATATTTCATTTATTCCTGATTCTTACATAGGTTGTTGATTTTCTCATCCATCCTATGTATAAATTCCATTACTCTATTTTTCAGTCATGGTGCAAGCTTCAGTTTCACTAATTTCCTTTCTTTGCGGCTCCTCATTTTCTTTCTTCTGGGTATTGTGTTGTCTCCCCATTCTATCACCAGAAGGTTCAAACTTTGACTTGCATGGACCTGGGCTGTGTGCCGTGGGATCCATCATACCCCTGAGTTGCACCACCTGAGTATCACTGAAGTGCTCCGACATTAGGGAATGTGGGTGCTGTGGGTTGGTGGGAACCAGGCTTTCCCAGGGTCAGTGTTCCCTGGGTTCTGTGTGGTCTCGGGTGCACACCTAGAATTAGGGACCCCGCCTACATCATGCTCTTGGCGTGTGTTGAAAATAGTGCCTGGAGTCCGAGTTTCCCTGTCTGCCCCAAGAATGGAGTGTCAGAGTCTGTTGCCTCGTGAGGTTTCTCGTCGATGGTCAGGGTCCCCGTGTGCGCATGCACCAAGAATTGGAGTCACTGGCTCTTAGTGTGGATGTGCTGTGAGTCGGATTCCAGGCGCATAAGGTAAGAAACAGAGTCAAGTCAGTGGTGCTCAGTGCTGCCTCTTGCTTGGAGAATTTGGGTCTTGATCACCATGGGGGACTGGATTGCACAATAGCTCTGTGGTGTGCCTGCACTGTCCAAGACTGACTTCTATGTGTGTTTGCCCTGTAACCAGGTCAGGTGGCATTGAAGCCCTGCAGGTTTGGTCACCTGGTTGTGATTGCACTGCAGGAGGTCACCTCCAGTCTCTCAAATTCCCTTAGCAGTATTGAGGCCCCTGAGTGAGCTCTCAAGCTCCACGGCCCTAGTCCCCGTGTGGGAGTTTCAGCCACAGGCATGCACACCAGTGCAGAGCATGTTCCCAAGCCCAAGACCCTCTGGAGTAGCTGGAAAACTGAGTTTTCAAGTTCCGAGTTCCAATTACTGTCTGGGTGCTTCGGCCACAGGTGTGTGAACACACGAAGCGTTCTCCCTAGCCCAAGTTCCCCTGAGGTAGCTGGGAAAGCGAGTTTTCAAGGTCCAAGTGTGCGGTTCCCTGTAGGGGCTAGGTGAGTTGTGGCTGAAGCGAGGGGCAGGTCTATTGGTTACTATGGAGTTATCCGTGATCCTGCAGGGAGGGCGATAGGCTCCTTGACTCACAGAAATCTGCTGCTGGGAAGTCTGAACTCCTGTTGTCTGTTGTTCTGAAGCTGTGGCTATAATTCTCTGTCCCTAGTGGCTGCAGGTCCCTGGCTTGCGTCTGAAATGCGACTGAGTGAGAGCAGGGTCCCAGTCCAGGCACTTCCTTTTCTCAAGTTGGCATCCACATTACTCTTTTATTAGATAGGATATTATGTCTTCCAAAATGTTTACACACACTTTGAATAATGATAAAGGCAGTGTTTATTTACATACATTTCATTTTCAAAATTGAACTATCAGCTTAAAGTGTGTATACTAGTACATATTTTGGGACCCTGTATATTCAGATGTGAATGTTTTAATTAATTTTGCCATTATATTTCTTAGTAAGTAGTGAAATGAAAGGTAGCTAGACACCCAAGTGAGACTTTACCTATTCAACTTCAAAAGAAATTTATAAAATCAACAATTCAAAAGTTCTACTAATATGATGTATCAAATTATTAAGGAAGAGGACACAGAAAAAATACAAGCTATCTTTGGGAAGCCCACACAGAGCTCAGTGCTGTTTCCCTGTGTGGTCCCCTTAAACCCTACAGCCTGTGCTAGGCCCCAATATTTATCTTGAGGAACTTGTCCTCTCACCTTGACTTACACTCCTAGTCTTACAACACATGGAAAGATGGATAAGATGACTCAGTGCCCAATGTATTTTCACTATACAGTACCTTCCAGCTTGTGTTCAAACTGATTTAGTACTGAAAGAAACTTTAACTTATGTGCTAATCAGTGGCCAAAATGTTCTCACATATATTTCCAGGCAACTTTTCTCTGCACCTTTCTTTATCAGTAAATATGTTACATGAACCTTAATGATTTTAGCTTCATTTTTATTCTTTGTTCCTCCTAGAATATTTCAAATACTTTATTAAGTTTTAATTGTTTAACAAGTGTAAGGTTAAGAGCAAAATTAAAGAAATTTAAAGAGTTTTCCCATATACCCCTACCCATATATGCAGATTTCGCCACTGTCAAAATCTCCCAGACTAGACAGGTGCATTTGTTACAATTAATATTTTCATTTTTATTTACTTACTAATGTTTTTAATTGGTCTTGAGATTTCTTCTCTGACGTGTGTTATTTAGAAGTGGTTATTTAACGTCTCCATGTTTTGGGACTTTCCAGTTATCTTTCTATTATTGATTGCTAGTTTAATTTCACTGTGGTCTGAAAAATCATTGTATCATTTCGATCCCTTTAAATTGAGTAAGATGTGTTTTATGGTCCAGAATTTGGTCTATTTTGGTGACTATGTAAGCTTGAGAAGGCTGTGCCTTCTGCTGTTGGGTGCAGTAGCAGAGAGGTTTCCTTTAGATCCTTGACCTATGATGTGGATGAATTCAACTATGCCCTCATTGATGTTCTGTCTGTTGGAGCATTCATTTTGGAGTCAGGGGTGTTGAAGTCCCCAATCAGGATTGTGGATTCATCTGTCCATTCTTCAGTTCTATCAGTTTTTGTCTCAAAAAGTCTGATGCTCTGTTGTCAGCACTTGCATGATAAGGGATGCTAGTCTTCTTGAAGAATGATCTTTTATCATTACATAATGCCTTTCTTTATCTCTGATCACTTTTCTTATTTTGAAATCTCTTCAGTCTGAAGTTAATAAAGCTACTTTTTTGGATTAGTGTTTATATGCTCTATGTTTCTCTATTTATTTGCTTCTAATCCGCATATATTTAAAATATAAAGTGGATTGTTATTCAACCCACTCTAACAAATCTTTATTATTTAATTAGTGTTTCTAGATCTTGACATTCAAACTGATAATATGTGTGGTTAGATATTACCTACCACATTTGTTACTGTTTTCTATTTATTGATCTTGTTCTGTTTTCATCTTCCATTCTTTTTTCTGCCTTTAGTAGTTTTAATTAAGCATTTTATATGATTCTAATTTTCTTCCATTCCTTAGCATATTAGTTATACTTCTTATTAAACTTCTTTTTCGAGTTTTTTTGAGTTTGCCATATACATTTACAGTGAATCCAAACCTATTTTCAAGTAACATTATGCCACTTTATGAGTACTATGAGTACCATGTAATAACAAAATAATTCTAGTTTCTGCCAACCCATCCCTTCTACCATTTCAATTATTCATTTCACTTATATATAAGCATATATATTTATATACATATATATTTATGTACATATGTGATGTATACATAACAATATATAATCAAATAGTATTGTTATTATTTTGTAGTTAATGTTATTAATTTTTAAGGAAATATTTATACATATTTTTGTCAAGAATTCTGTTTTCAACTGGTCAGTGTTGCTCAGCAGTTGAGCATTGACTCATGAACAGTTCAATTCCAGTCAGGGTACATGCTTGGGTTTTGGGCTCAATTGTCAGTAGGCAGAAGGCAGCTGATCAATGTTCTCTCTCATTGATGTTTCTATCTCTCTCTCTCCCTCTTCCTTTCTCTCTCTGAAATCAATAAAAACACAATAAAATAATTATCTTTTAAGTTATGTTTATAACTAGAGGCCTGGTGCATAAAATTCATGCACAGGGGTGTGGGTCCCTCAGCCCAGCCTGCACCCTCTCCAATTTGGGACCCCTCAAGGGATGTCCGACTGCCTGTGTAGGCCTGGTCCAAATGGGATTGGGCATAAACAGGCATTGGACATCCCACTCACAATCCAGGACTGCTGGTTTCCAACCTGCCAGCCTGCCTGATTTCCCCTAACAACTTCTGCCTTCCAGCCTGATCACCCCCTAACCACTCCCCTGCTAGCCTGATAGACACATAACTGCTCCCCTGCCAGCCTGATTGCCTCCAACTGCCCTCCCTTGCAGGCCTGGTCCCTCCCAACTGTCCTCTCCTGCTGGCCTGATCTCCCACAACTGCCCTCCCCTGCCAGCCAACTTTTGATGGCCATCTTGGGTCCTCATGGGGGCAGCCATCTTTGACCAAATCAGGTGATCATCCTGTGTTGAAGTGATGGTCAATTGCATATTACTTCTTTATTATAGAGGACTTGAGGCCCAGTGCACAAAATTCGTGCATGGGGCTGGCAGGGAATGTCCCTTAGCCCAGCCTGCGCTCTCTCTAATCTGGGACCCCTCAAGGAATGTCTTACTGCCCGTTTAGGCCCATTCGGGGATTGGGCCTAAATGGGCAGTCAGACATCCTTCTCATATTCCAGGACTGCTGGCTCCAAACTGCTCACCTGCCTGCCTCCCTGATTGCCTCTAACCACTTCTGCCTGCCAGCCTGATCACCTGCTAACCATTACCCTGCTAGCCTAATTGATGTCTAACTGCTCCCTTGCCAGCCCGTTTGCCCCCAACTTCCCTCCTCCGCCAGCCTGGTCTATCCCAACTTCCCTCCCCTGCTGGTCGTCTTGTGGTGGCCATCTTGTGTTCACATTGGGGCAGGATCTTTGACCACATGGGGCCAGCTCTTTTGTGTGTTGGAGTGATGGTCAATCTGCAAATTACTCTTTTATCAGATACGATAGGAACTATTGGTAGTGAAGTTTACTAAAATTCTTGATTCATATGGGAAAATCATTTAAGCATTATAACAATTAAGCTCTTTTTGCCTTTGTGATTTTTCGTTTAACCATGCACTTGTCAGAATGAATTAAAGTTGTTGATCCTATAAACAAATAATCTCATCCTATCTAATAAAAGAGTAATATGCAAATTTGACCTTACCTTCACCACACCCAAAAGCCATGCCCACAGACATGACCACCAGCCAATCAGGAGCAGATTATGCAAGTAAACCCCAACCAAGAGGGCTGCTGCCACTGAGAGCAGGAGGGAGGCTTAGGTTTCCCCAGCAACAGAGGAAGCCAAGCTTTCACCTTGCTGTTGCCTGCCTAGGCCTTCACTCAATGTTACAAAGTTCCAATTATAAAAGATACATAAATAGTGGCAGCCACTGAGCTGGAGAGAACAGAGGCTTGGGTTTCACTGGCAATGAAGGAAGCCAAGATTTCAGCCTGCCATTGCTGGCCTAGGCCTCTACTCAATGCTATAAAGTTTCAAACAGAAATGGCTGCCACCCCTGAGCAAGCAGAAGGCTTAGCTCTGCTCCAGGCTACAAAGTTTCAATTGTAGACATAGATTAATCCCAAATTCCAGAGCCTCTGCTTGGGTCGCTGGGGGGTGTAGCCAGCCTGCAAACCGTCCACAGGCCCCTCGCCCAGGCTGCCCCTTTCCCCAAGGGAACCCCCACCCTGATCCAGGACACTCTTCAGGGTAAACCAGCTGGCCCCCACCCATGCATCAGGCCTCTATCCTATTTAGTAAAAGAGTAATTTGCAGATTGATCATCACTCCAACACACAAGAGGGCTGCCCCCATGTGGTCAAAGATCCTGCCCCCATGTGCACACAAAATGGCCACCACAAGATGGTCAGCAGGAGAGGGCAGTTGGGAGGGACCAGGCCTGCAAGGGAGGGCAGTTGGGGGTGATCAAGCCTGCAGGGGATGGCAGTTAGGGATGACCAGGCTGGCAGAGGAGGGAAGTTGGGAGCAAACAGGCTGGCAGGGGAGCAGTTAGACATCAAGTAGGCCCACAGGGTAGTGTTTAGCAGATGATCAGGCTGGCAGGCAGAAGTGATTAGGGGCAATCAGGGAGGCAGGCAGGTGAGCAGTTTGGAGCGAGCAGTCCTGGATTGTGAGAAGGATGTCTGATTGCCTGTTGAGGCCCGATCCTACCAGGACATCCCTCAAGGCGTCCTAGATTGGAGAGGGTGCAGGCTGGGCTAAGGGACATCCCCCGTCCCCCATGCATGAATTTCGTGCACTGGTCCTCTAGTTATCTCATAAAGAAATAAAGTGTATCCACACATGTTTATTACCAATTCATTTTATTGAGTGAATTATTTGCTCATCTAATTTACTGTTCTTTTCTTCTTTTCTTTTTCTTTTTTTTTTCTTTTTTTGGCTATCAAGTACAGGTGATTTACCTGAAATAATTACATAACTTAGGTGGTGGCATATTATTATTAGCAGTCCAATAAATATCTTATAATTTTTATTTTATATTTTTGACACTATTCCCTACTCTTGTTCCCTGTCCTCATTATAAAACACCATTATAAAATTCTCAGAAATCACAAAATATTTTTATATATATAATCTAATTATGTTTGCATGAAAGGTATTGCACAATGCATCTAATTCATTTTTCTACATTCTTTTCTTTTCCATGCTATAAACTCTTTTAAAGGTATATTTATCAATTATGCTTTCATATTTTTGCCTTTTTCTCATTTATTGTGTGGCTTGGTTTTTAAAATATTAACCATTTTGGAATACTATGAGGTAAACAGAAGTATTTTTTTAGTTAGAAATAATTTGTTGACATTTGTTCTCATTTGTTTTATTGGTAACTTTTAATTCTAATATCATCAGCACATTGGCCAATATGTCAATGAAAATATGTAAAACTCTACATAGCTGACTTGTCTTTTGTCCTCTAAGTATTTTGTTTCCCTAGCAAAGTGTATCCTCAGTCTTGTATATCTGATGTTATTTTCTCATAATTGGAAAGAAAATAAATATTGTCTCCATTCAAGGGGTGACAATCAAAAGTACTTAAAAGAAAAAGTACATTTCAGAGAAGAATAATTTTTGTGATTAGTAATATAATTTTGTAAAAGCATGTTTTATTTATAATATAACTATTTTATTCCATTAGAATTTTAATCAATAAGTACAAGATAAATATTCTTAACTCTAACAGAGAGTCAGAAGGACTCATGGATGAATTTCTTTTGGAGTATTGTTTTTATTCTTTCTAAAGATGGACTTTCTTATACATTCATTGATTAAAATCTACTGTGTGATAAGCAATAGTTACAGCATATCTTATAGTCCAAAAGGGAAGATGATTAATAAAGAATAATTTATAGTATGGAATTCCTAGAAACTTTCATTGCCAGAAGCTAAAGGATGTTATTGCCTATAACCTTTTATTTTTTAACTTTTTATTGTTTAAAGTATTACAAATAGTAGTACATGGTTCCACCCCCCCTTAACCTCCCCCCATCTTTCCCAGCCCTGCAGCACATGCCCTCTCCTGCCAGCCCACCTAGTGCCTTGTGTCCTACGGTTATGCTTTTATGCACACATACAAATCCTTTGGTTGATCTCTTGCAGCAACCCCCACCCCAACCTCCCCTGCCTTCCTACTGTAGTCCGACAATCTGTTCCATGCTTCTTTGCCTCTGTGTCTATTTTTGTTTCCCCCATTTTCTTTCTTTAAAAAATCTTGCCTCTGCAGACTAGAAATAAACATATGAGCACAAGAAATGTTTGAGATCCAGTTTCAATGACCAACAGTACTGAGACCCAGCTTCAATGTCAAACTGTTCCTATGTGTGCGTGTCAGCAATGGTATCTGGATGGTGGACAAATGTTGGCAATGCAGGTCTGACCCTCTGTTGTTTGGTCCTGGGTAACCTGCATCCAGTCTTCATCTCTGGACTGTTTCTCCTCTTGTCTTCATGGTTGGAACAGACCTGTCAACTCCTCTCTGTTGCAGGAATCCACAAGGTCTTGGAATTGTTTTCTGAAAATATACAAACATATTTTTGACCAAAAGTTAATAAAGGAATATTTTCTATAAATTGGACTTGGGATCTTTTTTTATTTTTGCTGAGAAGATTTTCCTTTGGCTTGTTTTGACACCTTCACACCATGTTGTTAATTTTCTGAAGTAAAAATTTTCTCGGTGTACTTTACTTACAAGATTTTTTCCTTACATGATATTATCCTACCATACTCCTTTTTTGGGGGGGAGGGTCTACTACCTCCATGGCGGCTTCGCTTCCCATGCCCAGCACAGACCAGGACCCAGGTAACAGACAGAGACTTGGCCGACAACAGTTGCCCTATATCTAAAGCTAGCCTAGTCCCAGGAATGCTCAGGGCCTATTCAAGAATGCAAACAATCCTTTCCATTATTATTTATAGGGTAAACTAAGATGGTTGTTAGAATATTAAATTTGACATTAAAATAGTAATCAAATTTTCAGGTGAATTTAAATTCACTAATTGAAATAAGTGAATATTCAAGAAAATTTAATTGTGCTGGGCAAAAAGCTGTTCTTAAAGTATTAACTAAAATTTCTATTGGTAGTTGATCTAGTGGTAAAATGGCTTAACATGCAATACACCTAAAGCAGTCATATTTTTGTGCAAAAAATTAAAACTTAAAGGTATCAAGACTGCATTATAAAATTTCCAAATGCCCCCATTAATTGCCTGTAACCTTAAACTAATTTGGAATGAATAAAAGCTTAAATATCAATTTCTCAGGTACAACTATATTAAAATTGCTTTCCCTCAAATATAACAAACTAGAGGAAAATGAAGTACACATTTCTAACTGCCTCATTCCTCTCATGATAGTAGAGCACCTTCTTTATAAATCAATAGCCTGGTATTTATAATAATAATTTCATAACAAAGATTATAAATGAATCTGTTTCTATATTATCACCATTATTTTCTTCAAACTTCTTCTAACAATTCTGATTATTTCCAGTTTCTGAAAGTAATATACTATGTCTTTTTTTAAATTATAGTCACCAAATCTATAACATTTCTGAAATTATAATAGTTGAATGTTGAATAAATGAATGAAAGACTGAAAGAGTTGAGGGGTGTTGTAGTCCCAGATTGATATAAAGCAGAGTGGGGTGGAAAGGAAAAGCTATGTAATAATGAATAAAGGGAAGGAACATGGACTGAAACATGCTTTTTGGACTCATGCCATCCTTACTTTTCATTATACATCTAGTGAAGACTCAATTATTTATGCTAATGGACTCTGTGGATAATTTAAAATAATGTATTTCTTAGGCAATGAAATACATTTTTGTACTAACAAAGAAATGAAGGACCAATGTGCTAGGAATTCACAATTCATCACAATATTGCAAAGCCTTGACATTTTACTTAAGAGAAGCTTTGCTCGCCTGTCCCACAGCTGTTCCTTTTCTCTCCTTTAACTTCAAAAGGACAGATATACTTTCATTACTGAGTAATAAATAATGCTAAACTGAGCCGTCCTAAATCTTTTGCATTTTCTTCCTGAATGGTTTAAGGAGTTCTTTCAAGACACAGGCCCTTTTCTGATTAAAAAAAAAAACTATTTTAGTTAATTCAGCATTCATTAAGAAACATTTTTAACTGTGCTAAGAACTACGCTAAGCATTAGATAATTTCTAAAGGAAACTATCATTCGTTTTGAGGAGCTAATGAGTCTAATTTAAAAGAAAAACCTGAAACACCTTTACTAACAAATGAGCACACTGTAAGTTCAGACCATCACAGAAGGTATGTAGACATACATAAGAGGGCACATGCATTTTAGGACAGGCATCTTCATTTGGTGTGGGATACTGAAGTAAGGGTTAGAAAACATAGTGCTTTATTAGCTTTTTAGAGAAAGACTGCAGGCAGTTAGTTATGGCAGAATTTTTCAAGTATATTATTTTAGAATGAATTCCCTCTAAAGGGCCTCTGAAGAGACAATTATAACCCAAATATTTACTGGGGAGTGCTGCTGAAATGCAATTCTATAAGGAAGCGAGGGAGCAAGGTTGGGAAGAGCGAGAGCAGACTCTCAGTGCCATGGCAACCAGCACTTCCATTATAAGTGCCCTAGTCTTCTATTTAATAAAAGCAGGCCCGCATTCTATGGTGAAAAAGTCTTCAGGTGCTTGCCTCTTTCTTTGTTCTATCAAAAATCTTTCTTTTCTAAATATATGCAAAAGACAAACATGGGTATTTAATAATAAATATAGATAATGATATAATATCGATATAGTTAAAGTGAAACACACAATAAAACAGTAAAAACAAAACGTTAGCGTAGGTAAATAGAATTATGTTAAGTTTAGATAAAATAAATATGTTTATATATTGGCCACTGACAGTTATGCCTTTGCCTTGTGACAATTAAAATAGGCTAGGAGATGAAAGTCTGGAGGGCCCGTCCTCAGTAACACCACCTACTTCTATGTCTTGTTACTAAGAGGAAAGCGTGATTGAGATCAAATTATCACTCTTATTCTGACATCTGACTTCAAAGTCACATGACCTCCAGATGAAAATAGGCTAATATGAAATTACTGCAAAAGGAAATGGGAATTTGGGACCCGTCGCATAATTTATTTGAGTAGCTACTTCAAATACCAGAGATTGTATTACTGTAATTAATTCCCCTTTGCATCTCGGTCTCTCCTGTTTCAGAAGAATGATAATAAGATGGGAAAACAGAATTTCAGTGAAGCCAACAACACAGGTGTTTGGCTGTTGTCTTCACGTTTTTGTGGAAAGCACAGTTTGAACCATTTCCTACTCATTCATTAATATCTTTTTTCTTCCCTACTACTTCTCTGGAGGAATAATTATTCACCATATAATCTATTTAAGCAAATGTTTACATGAACACAACCTTAATGTGAAACATTGTAATATTTCTCAAAAGTTTGCACTGTGTTCAATGTCCCTTCAATTAATTGTCTTAATCACTACGGAAGCACCATATAAAGGAAATTAATAACACCTCTGTTCCATGTGAAGAAACTGAGATTCCAGGAAGATAAACAAACATTAAAAGCTTGCACCAAGAAGCTATGATTTACTGAGACAAATAATAAACACTGCCCAGTCTCTCATTGGCTGTGCTTTCTGAGAATTAGGATTACTCTATGGTGTATGGATAAGAAGATATTCTTTATAATCATATACACCCTCCTTTAAATCTTGCCTCTAACAGTTTCCAGCTACATACAGGTGCTAAATGTCTTTGAGATTTTGAAATGCCAGCTTGTTTTTTTTCTAAAGTAATTAAAGAATGATAACGTCTGCCTTACTTTTGTTTCAATAATTCATTAAATGTGTGTATGCAATGTCCTTTGCCCAGTGCATCCCAAGTACCTAGTGCTCAGTGTAGGTCAGCATCATGTACGGAGTGGTTCTCACATTCAGAGGGAGGTTTGCACATTATTTAATGGTCACCAGTTAAGTGAAGAGAACAAATCCAGTTTTTTCCAGTGTCAGAGTTTACAAATATGTGGATGTGATTACCTATTTAAATTTGTATTTCTATACTATATGCAATATACTGTATATATGCCATATATAAATTTTGTATATAGTTTATAATGTATACTGTGCTAAACAACTTTTAATTTAGTATATTTGTTATTTTATATATACATAGAGTACACCTATAATTTATATTCATAGACTAGAGTCCCAGTGCACAAAATTCAGGCCAGGGAAGTGGAGGAGGGGGGTTCCTCAGCCCAGCCTGCACCCTCTCCAATCTGGGAACCCTCAAGGGAGTCTTCACTAGATGTATAATGATCCCAGTAGGATTTGGCCTAAATGAGCAGTCAGACATCCTTCTCACAATCTAGGACTGCTAGCTCCAAACTGCATGCCTGCTTGCCTGCCTCGCTGATTGCCCCTAACCGCTTCTGCCTGCCAGCCTGGTCACCCCCAAACCAGTACCCCGCCAGCCTAAATGATGTCTAACTGCTCCCCTGCCAGCCTGATTGCCCCCAGCTGCCCTCCCCTACTGGCCTGATCACCCACAACTGCCCTCCCTTGCAGGGCCTGGAACCTCCCAAAAGCCCTCCCCTGCTGGCCATCTTGTGGTGGCCATCTTGTGTTCACATGGGGACAGGATCTTTGACCGCATGGGGGCAGCCCTCCTGTGTGTTGGAGTGATGGTCAATCTGCGTATTATTCTTTTATTAGATAGAATAGAGGTCTGGTGCATGGGTGGATGCCAGCTGGTTTGCTCTGAAGGGTGTCCCAGATCAGAATGGGGGTTCCCTTAGGGCGAGGGCAGCCTGGGTGAGAGGCCTGTGGAGGTTTGCAGGCCAGCCACACCCCTTAGAGACCCAAGAGGAGGCCCTGGTATCTGGGATTAATCTATGTCTACAATTGAAACTTTGTAGCCTGGAGTGGAGCCAAGCCTTCTGTTTGCTCAGGGCATGGGGCGGGATGGGAGGATGGGGGGCAGCAATTTCTGTTTGAAACTTTGTAGCCTAGAGTGGAGGCCTAGGTCGGCAATGGCAGGCTGAAAGCTTGGCTTTCTCCATTGCCAGGGAAACCCAAGCCTCTGTTCTCTCCAGCTCAGTGGCTGCTGCCATTTCTCTTTCTTTTATAATTGAAACTTTGTAGCATTGAGTGGAGGCCAAGACAGGCAACAACAGGCAGAAAGCTGCTGTTGCCGGGGAAACCCAAGCCACCCTCCTGCCCTCAGTGGCCACAGCCATCTTGGTTGGGGTTTATTTGCATAATCTGCTTCTGATTGGCTGTTGGGCATGGATGTGGGTGTGGCTTGTGTTTGTGGAAAAGGTCTGGTCAAATTTTCATATTAATCTTTTATTAGATAGGATTAGAAAGGATAGAGGCTTGGTGCATAGGTGAGGATCAGCTGATTTGCCCTGAAGGGTGTCCTGCATCAGGGTGGGCGTTCCTGTGGGATGTGGGGAGGCCTGGGCGAGGAGCCTATGGTAGTTTGCAGGCTGGCCAAGCCCCCCAGCAACCCAAGCAGAGCCTCTGGAATATGGGATTAATCTATGTCTACAATTGCAACTTTGTAGCCTGCAGCAGAGCCAAGCCTTCTGCTCGCTCCATGGTGACAGCCATTTCTGTTTGAAACTTTGTAGTGTAGAGTGGAGACCTAGGCACTAGGGCTGCAGAACTTTGGCTTCCTCCATCACCCTGGCAACCCTAGCCTCTTCTGTCTCCAGCTCTATGGCTGCCACCATTTCTGTTGGGATTATGTATCCTCTATAATTGAAACTTTGTAGCATTGAGTGGAGGCCTAGCCTGGCAATGGCAGGCGGAAAGGTTGGCTTCCTCTATTGCAGGGGAAACCCAAGCCTCCCTCCTGCTCTCAGTGGCCACAGCCATCTTCGTTGGGGTTTATTTGCATAATTTGCTCCTGATTGGCTGGTGGGCGTAGCTGTGGGTGTGGCTTGATCAGAGGTATGGTCAATTTGCGTATCACTCTTTTATTTGTTAGGATAGCTATGTGTATTTATATATGGTACATATATGTAAAATATATAAAAATTGTTTAGTACATTTAGTTAATATATGTGCACTGTATAGTGTGTATATGGTGTGTGTGTGTGTGTGTGTGTGTGTATGTGTGTGTGTGTGTGCACGCATGCGTGTTTTGGGAGGACTGATTGTCATGACCCCTTCTATCACAGCATTTTGAAAGCAGGCAGCTTCCAACAATAAAACTGTTCTTTAAAAATCCTTCAGTAACATAATTTTAAGGCAGCAAAATTCAAAGAATTCTGTCTTCTTTACCTGAGGTCTGAGTGCCAAGAGCTAAACATCATCTTCACACCTAGCATAGTCCTGCCTACTTTTTATCGTGTGCCACAGTCCACTTTGCCTTCCCAGGCCAGAGCCACAGCCCAGCCACTCAGGAGAGGCAAGCCGAGTTGTAGCCATTTGTCTCTTGGAGCTACTAGAAGCATCCACCAGGCTTGGACAGCCCAACTTTCCTGCAAGCTGAAGCCAGACTGCAGCATGTCTTCAAATATCTTGCATGTTGAGTTGAAAAAGATTTCACCAATGCATTTTCTAAATGTGCTTTTATTCCCTGTTCAGAAACTATTAAATAATGAGTTACTAGAGTCACTACACAGGAAAATCCAATTATAAATTTACATTTCAGTGAGGACATTCTGTCTATCCCAATGGCTATTCGCAGAAATTGATGACATTGGATTTCACAAAACTTTCCCATAAAATGTCATAGGCTATGCAAAAAAAATTATTATCCCAGAGTTTTTCTCTGGATGGAAAATTTTCTTTCTTACTGGCATCAGTTCCTTTAGGATTTTCTTCCAAATATTAACCATGAGAACTTGTACAGATTGCATTGCAGGCAATTAAGTTTCTGCAAATATAAACCTATTTGGAATTATGGCAAAACAAGTAAAACTCTAACCATCAATAAAACACTAAGTTGAGAAATGGACTGACTTATGGCCTTTGGACTGAAAAGATAGATTTTATACCATGTTCTAAAGATTACTAAAGTCAAGGCTGTTGTCTTTTGTGCAAACTTCAGTGAGATGCAAGGTTAAATACAAGCAAGTTTTAAATAACACGTTTTCATCCAACTCATAGTAATAAATAGGCCATATTTTCAAAAATCTTAATTCTATATAAGAGAAAGAAATGTAAAGTTAATTAAATACTTAATTAAATAAAATTGATTGATATTATAAATGCTTATGACTAACAAATCAGTGATGATTTTGGGGGAACAAGACTTGAGGTTGATATCCTATCTAATAAAAGAGAAACATGCAAATTGACCATACCTTTGCTATGCTAGGAGACAATAGGAGCAATATGCAAATTAACCCCAACCAAGATGGCGGGAGGGCCTCCTCTGCCCCCAGCTGGCCATGGCGGTGCTGGAGCTGTGGGGGTCCCATCCCTGCCACAGATCCAGCAGGGGATCTGGCCCCCACCACCCTAAGCCCAGTCATGGTGGCACTGGGGACCGCAGGGGTGGCAATTGCGGCCCCAAACCCGGCAATGGCGGCCTTGGGGGCCATGATTACAGCCACAAAACCAGCCACAAGCCCAGCCAAGGCAGCGCTGGAGGCCACAGGGGTCACAATTTTTATATATGAGGATGTTTATTCATATGTACATAGACTCTTGCTCTTTTTCTACTTTCTGGCTATTATGAATAAAGTCCCTATGAACATGTATCCTTACTAATCAAAGCCTAAGTGATGGTCATGCTGTGATGCCCTCACACCCTCACAAGATGGCTGCGCACACAGCAGGCACAGGCAGGTGACAGGGCTTGGCTTGATGTTGTGTGCATAATATGGAGCCTGCCTGGTAGTCCAGCCTCCTCCTGGCTATGTGGAGCTGGGAGGAGGTCGGTCCCCCAGCTCTAAGAGTGAGGCCTGCTTGTGGATCAGGTGAGGCCTGCCTGGGGGTCCCCCAGCTCTACAAGCAAGGCCTTCCTGGGTGTCCTGAATGGCCTGCCTGAGAGTCACCTGGCTCTACATGGCAAGGCATTCGTAGGGGTTCCTCAGCTCCACATGGCAAGGCCTGCCCTGGGGGGCGGCCCTCGGCTCCTCATAGTGAGGCTTGCCTGGGGGTCCTAGGTGTCCTGCCTCCCAGAGCCATGTGGCACAGAAGCAGGATCCTCCGCTCTGGCCTACGTCTTTGGGCAATTCATCAAGGGTTCCCACAGGCCTGCCTCTTTGGGGCGATCAATTGCAGGGCTCCTGCATTGTGACAGGGCACAGGCTGGGCTGGGGGACCTGTCCCCTCACTGAGTGCACAAATTTTGTGCACTGGGCCTCTAGTCTTAAATGATATAATCCATATAGAAATATGTCTAGGTACTCAAGTTAGCCATTCACATTCCCCAAAACCAAGGTCAGATGTATTTGTACACTACCTTCTTTTTAATTTTAAAAACATGTTAAACATGTTTTTATATCTCTCTCCTATTTTGAATTTCATACTTATTAACATGTGCACATTTATGACATGGGCATTTTATATTGCTTTTTATTTTTGAAAGATTTTTAGACTTTTTCTTGTCCACCAGTAGACATTTTCTGTTCCTAATCAATGTTACTGGTTTATCAATTTACTTTTGTTCCTGGTATATAAATGTTATACCAGATGCAGAAAAACAAAACTTGACAAACAGCAAAAAGGTGGCTCAAAAATTAGAAATGATCCAGAATACTTTTTAACAAGAACATAATAGAAAAATCTGACTATCTCCCATATACCTGCACTTTTTGAATAATAATAATTTGATATTTTTTAATGTCATCTAAGGTTATGGTCTTGCCCCACTCCCAGTGGTCCACCTGTTCAGCAAGATATGCTGACACTGAGACATCCTAGGAATGAGCCTTCCTATCACCGTGGGACTCCGTTATCCAACCAAAAGGTTGGTCATCAATGCATCCTTTGGATTAATTTACGACCAAAAGAGGGATGTGTCAACAAAAAGGGCCACATGCTGACCTCAAAGCTCAGGGGAGGCCTGAATGGCGGTCTTGCAAACTCAGACGTAAAGTCAACACAAGGATGGTCTGAAATTAAACTTTAGCTAAAAGCAGTTACGGTGGGCAGTTACATCCTAGGCCAGTATCTTCCCTGACAAGGTCAACCTTTACCTTAACTGAGCTTATCTGTCTTTTTACATCTATGATAACATACCCTTGAAATGTCTGGGTAACTTGTAACTTCTCTTTTTCTGGACTCACTGGGGCTCAACCAAATGTGCTGGGCACCAAAACAGATGCCACCAATTCCTTCAGTATCATGTCAGTTTTTCCTGCACCCACCTAAGTATGTGTCTGTTATTTTACTTTTTATCCAATCTCAGGAGTTTCCCCTGCTTTTCTTTATCCCACCTCCTTAATCTATCACCAATGGATTTCATATAACCCACCTATGTCCCTCTGTTCCTCCTTTGATTGCAATGTATACATACAGATGTAACCCGCCATTCTTCAGAGCATTATCTCAATTCGTTGAGATTCTGCTTACCAGCTTATGTCGACAGTTTGGCTCAAATAAACTCACAAAAATTTTAAAAAAATAATTTTACATGAAATATACAAACCAAGGAGCTTTATTGTGTTAAGCCTTCAGAAGCAGTTTCCCAGGCTGGCCTGACAGGATTGCCAATGAGAATGAGTCTGCTTTCTCAGTTTCTCTGAATTGTGTAATCAGTTAGCCATAAAGACGAGGGTTGTGGTTACCTTTCAACCTCTTTAATAATTTAAATGTTTCCTGATAGTGGAAGCTTTGCTAAAGTTGAATCCAATGCTTCCAATCACAAAAGTTTTATCACTTTCTAATGTACAATGATTGGATCATTGTTTCAAGCCAAGAGCTTTTTGGGTTGTTTTTCTGTTTTCAGAATTTTAAGATTGTGAAACCACATGAAAGAGAGTTTCTGCCTCAACAAGATGGTTCAAACAAGCCCCTAGGAGTGACACACTCAGCCATCACCATAGCAGGCTTTCTATGCCTTTGGTGACCAGAGAAGCAGGTGTTCCCACCAGTCAGAGCACAGTGATCTCTGGGAAAGGAGATCGGACAGGTTTGGCCCTTACCTGCCAGGTCCAGGGAGTGATGCCTCAGCAAACTCTAGGCACTGAGATCTTTGAGAAGAGACAAGGAACACACTTGTCTCTGTGGACACTCACACAGGGGAGAAGAAGAACAAGAGCCACCAGTCAAGTCCAGGTCAACCTGACTTACCACTGAGCTTTCCAACGTGATCACTACACCAAATAAGATACTTTAAAATGAGAAAATTTTACCCAATTGAGCTGTAACTATGAAACTGTATTTTCTGAACAATATATCGATCCTTCTTTGTATCTATTTTTATTATATTCTTGTGTGTGTGTGTGTGTGTGTGTGTGTGTGTGTGTGTGTGTGTGTTTGTGTGTTTTTCAGAGAAATAAATATCCTTCCTCTTTGGGTATATGAATGAATTCTTACCTTATCACTTTCATCTACCCTGAACCTTCTTCTGTTGATTAACTTCTCTGGCTTATATATTCAACCACAGAAAACCTTATTTCTATGTACTCTTAATTTTTTTATTTGCATATTGGACTTTTATTATGTAGGATACCTTGTATCTGCTCTTTCTTTTTTATATATTTGCAGTATACCCTAGATTTAATAGTAGTACATATGTTTTCCTTTTCCCCCCATTGTCCTCCCCTCAGGCTCCCCTACCCCCCAGCACATGTCCTCACCTGTCCTCCCCGCCCCAGTGTCTTGCATCTACTGGTTATGCTCACATGCATGCATACAAGTCCTTCGGTTGACCTCCCACAGCACCCAACTCCCACCCTCCCCAGCCTTCCTCCTGCTTCTATATCAATCGCTCTCCCCTGTTTCTTTTCTTCAAAAATATCTTGCATCTGCATATTAGAAATAAATGTATAAGAACAAAAAATATTTGAGTCCCAGTTTCAATGTCAAATAGTTCTTTATGTGTACATGTCAGCAATGGTATCCAGATGGTGCATCTACACAATGGAACACTACGCTGCAGTAAAAAAGAAGGAGCTCCTACCATTTGCAACAACATGGATGGATTTGGAGAGCATTATGCTACATGAGTATCCTTCATTCTAAAACATATTAACTAGAAGCCCAATGCATGAAATTCATGCATAGGGTGTTTGTGTGTCCCTTAGCCCAGGCTGTACCCTCTCTAATTTGGAACACCTCAAGGGATGTCTGACTGTCCTGTCACAATCCAGGACTGCTGGCTCCCAACTGCTCACTTGCTTGCCTTCCTGATTGCCCTTAATTGCTCTGCCTGCCAGCCTGATCATCCCCTAACCACTCCCCTGCCAGCCTAATTGATGCCTAACTGCTCCCTTACAGGCCTGTTTGCCTCTAACTGCCCTCCCCTGCAGGCCTGGTCACCCCATAACTGCTCTCCCCTGCAGGCCTGGGTCCCCCCGCAACTGTCCTTTCCTGCAAGCCCGGTCACCCCCAACTTCCCTCCTCTGCTAGCCTGGTCACCCCTAACTGCCCTTCCCTGAAGTCCTGGTCCCTTCCAACTGCCCTCCCCTGATGGCCAGTATTTTTGACCACATGGGGGCAGTATTTTTGACCACATGGGGGCAGCCATCTTGTGTGTTCAGTTTATGGTCAATTTGTATATTACTCTTTTATTAGATAGGATAGAGACCTGGTGCATGGGAGGGGGCCAGCTGGTTTGCCCTGATGGGTGTCCCAGATCGGGGGGGGGTGTTCCCTTGGGGTGTGGGATGGCCTAGGTGAGGGGCCTGTGTGGTTTGCAGGCTGGCCAAACCCCCGGTGACCCAAGCGGAGTCCCTGATATCTAGGATTTATTTATCATCTATAATTAAAACTTTGTAACCTGGAGCAGAACCAAGCTTTCTGCTTGCTCAGTGCCAGCAGCCATTTCTGTTGAGTTTTATTTATCTTCTATCATTGAAAGTTTGTAGCATTGAGTGGAGGCCTGGGCCAGCAAAGGCAGGTGGAAAGCTTGGCTTCCTCCATTGCCAGGGAAACCCAAGTCTCCCTCCTGTTTTCTATGGCTGCAGCCACCTTGGTTGGGTTTATTTGTATATTCACTCCTGATTGGCTTGTGGGCGTGGCTTGTAGGCATGACTTGCAAGGGTAGCAGAGATACAGTCAATTTGTGTATTACTTTTTTATTAGATAGGATGCTCTATCATGATAAGAACAAAGGAAAAAAGAGAAAAATGTCTTTAACCTGTTCCCCCACCTCCTTCATGCTTTAGAAGTCTCATTCTAACCACAGATACACCTTTATCTTTTCTAGCCCACCCACCAAAAACATGGCTTTCACACCAAACTTTCTGTTTAAATCCCCTTTTAGAATTCATTGTGAGGTCATATTTATTTGGTATTTTACAATATAAGTCTTTATTCTTTCTGGAAAGAGTTTCTTGGATCTGTAACATCCATTTTTCCTGCTTTTTCTCTGCCTTTTGAACATTCTCTGACACCATTTCATGCACTATTCTGTTTCCTCTGACTTGTGCCACCTCCCTGGCTCAGAGGCTAAACACTCCAGTCTTGAGTGCTACAGAGTTGCTGGGGAAATTCACCTGTGATGCAATTAATCAAACTGGGCTAGAGTGTCTGCTCCAGAGTAGAGTGTGTCTGTCTTTCTCTTCCTTTCTCATCACAGAACTTGTCCTAGATAACAAAGTAGATAAGTAACCAAATTAGCTACAAACAAATAGGAAGAGTTTTGAGGTAGAATTTGTGAAGTTTATTAGCTGTAAGCATTTCACAACAATTCCTATTCTGACTGCCAAATGTATAATATCAGCAGTTCTATTGTCTTTATAACAGATCTGTTGGCCCATCTACACAGTGATGGAAAACAAGAGATGAGCACACAGCAAAAACATACATAACTATGTATTTGGACAGTGATGCGGACTCAGTTTCTCATATTTGATCACATCAATAAAGCCAGTTGGTGCCTACAATTAGGTGTTTGGAGAAGAATCAACATGGCAGGTGAAATACCAGGGAAGAAGTTAATTATATCTTTTCCAAAATCACACTCAAATTGTGAAAAGAACTTTCATGTGAAATTATAAATCATTTCCCATTTTTAATGTATCATTTGGTACAATTTATTCTAAAATAATTAGTATGAGAGTATCTTCCCTCATATTGGCTGGTTCCTCTAACTCCAGCACTATCTCATGTAAATATTTCATTAATGATGCCTGATAGTTACTCAAATAAAAAAATTACACATAGCTCCAATGTGCCCTGGACTTTGTTGCTTTGTGGTGAGAATCTGCTTTCTTTTGTTGCTGCCTGTGGTACCCATGGCTGAGGTAAGCAGGATGAAATGGTGACTGATGGCTGCGGAAATAATCTTTGGGGAAAAAAGTATGGTTTGTCTATTTGTTGACTCATAATTGCTAATTTTATATAGTTTTAGTTTTGAGAAAAATAACACAAAAAATAACAAACACAAACAGAAACAGAAAAATCTCTCCCATGTAGAGAAGAGTAGAAATACAAAATGAACATTTATCAAGGAATTCAATGAGGGAATGTTATGTATGTCATTTTAATTATAACTTAATTTAACAGAGTGCAGAAAATTTTATAATGTAAAACCAACAGACAGATGCCAACTTAAGTCTTGAATATATTTAACAAGCAAGCAAACCAACAGCCTCCTCAGGCTACGCAGTGCTTTTCAGTGTCAACTCAAACTGAGCAAACATGGAGTATGTTGCTTGCATTTGGCACCTCAATAATAATGTTCTGGGGTTAAAGAACCATAGGTGATAAGTGGAAGCCATTCCTACTTTAAGAAACTGAGTGGTATTGCAGTTACCAAATGACTACATTATAAATTAATGTGCAGAAGAGAACAAACTCTTGTTTCACTTGTAATTTTGAATATATACTGTTTAACTACAGATTTGATAAGTTGTTGCTCATATTTCTTTATTTAACTTCTAGCTCCTTAAAAACAAAAGGTCATTGTTAAACTGGCACTTTGGGACATTGCACAGTGACCTAGAGATTCTTTAGGTATAAAAGTAACATCCTCTAACTACTTTAGTGTCCTTCTCCCTTTATTTATCTAAGTTTATTTCTCAGCTGTGCATATACAATGCAGAGTATGCATGCATCCAGAAATTGAAAGTTTAGGTTAAACCATTCTATCCGTAGAACTGCTTTTGTTAAATTGGCCTTTATAAATTTCAAGATGTCATCATCATCATTTTCAATGGAATTGATGAATAAAATAAATCCATAACTCACTTCTGACATCTTGTAAAATATTTCCCAAACATATAATAACAATGACAATCTTTGAATTTACGAGCTTGTGTTTTTTTCTACTTTTGAATGTTTATTGAAAGCCCTTAGAATAACTGCATTTCTAAAATGACCCCTCAAAAATGTTGTATGACCTACATAACAGATGGGCAATCTAATGTATTGTCATGATTCAGAGCCTGATGGTCATTTTATTTTGTAGGTTTGTCTGAGAATATATGAATTCTTAATCATGTGATACTATACACAGAAATATTAAATAATATGCATATACTTTTGGAATGAAATTATCGATTAATTATTCAAATGAAGAGTTGTCCTACATATAATTCCTAAATTGCCTTCAAAATATTGTGACCCAAGGATTTCAGATTAATTATTAACACATACAATTTTAATAACAATTAAAAGTACATATTTAAGCATTTCAAAGTGATGATGAAATATAGGTAACAAAAATCTTAAATTATATCTTATCATAAATATCGATATGATATGGCTTTGTACAGGTATTGTACAGTTGAGTTGAAGTGAATTCTAAGTTGGAAATAAAATAAGCATGCTAAGTTAAGGTAATCATGTATCCTAAATATATAGCGTGTCCTAAATTAATGTGTACACACTTTAACAGCTGACAGCTCAATTTTAAAAATGACATGTATTTGAATAAGCATTGCCTCTATAATTATTCAAAGTATGTGTTACATTTTTGGAACACCCTATATATTTAAATGCATAATTTAATTCAGATTTGTGCACCCATTACTATTATGCTTAAATATAACTTATTTTAATAGAAAGCTGCAGAAGTGATAACTTGCAATTTCTCCTTGGAAGTACTTGATAACTTTGTCACATTATATGTAGAAATGCTGTGTTTCTTTGCCTGTTGGTAATAATGTCCACAGAATGAATGTTGGAAACACACTGCTGGGATAATAGACTATAACTATATTGCCACATCAAGGAGAGCAGCACAGTATCTGTCTCTATGGAGCTTTATTGTCTTGATATTTTAGGATAAGCTCCAAAGATAATCTACTTGAATAATGTTCTCACTATGATACTTTTATTAAAAATAAAGCAAATATCTCTCACTGACTTAACCCCTTTCAATTGTTTTTTAAAGTAAGTAACTAGCGATCATAGTCTGTGCTCATGGCCGTGGTAGATTTTAATCTGTACTTTCAGTCATCTATAATAATAAAAGCTTAATATGCTAATTAGATTGAACATCCTTCCAGATGAGCTTCCAGACGACCTTCCAGACAAAGCCAGGGCTTTGAGGGTAGCCTGGGTTCTGGATACCTGCCAGCAGCCCAGGGAAACCTGGGTCCCAGGTGCCAGAGGGAAGAGGGTGCTGGAAGTCAGGGGAAGAAAGGCCTACTCTTGTAGGAATTTCATGCATCAGGCCTCTAGTTGAATATATGTTTGTAAAGTGGTGCTTCTCAATATCACTCCTGAAAGATCACCACATCAGACTAATCCTATCCAAAAGGATATCACCTTTTATGACTGCAACCAAGTTGTTTTATTCTATCCCCAAAAGTAAGTATCCAGAAAAAAAATGTTTCTCTACATTGATAAAATATCTGAAAAAGCTTTGAAGTTAAAGTTAATTGCTCATTGAGTAAGCTGTGAAATTATCTTTTTTTCATTTCAGAAGTGAGCAATGGATGGATGCATCCATTTTAGTATGTATAGTTTTCAGACTTAAAAGGGGTAGGGAGGGAGGAGGGAAGGGAGCAAAGGATCTATTTAGTGGATAAATCGTATGTTCTATATTTTTAAATTTGATTTGTTTTACCAGTGCCTTGTGACTAGATACTTAAGTGATTTTAAATATTTGCTATTTCAAATGGTATTGTGTAAATTACCTGGCTCTAGGCCATTTCACATCTCTGGAGCTGTACTTCCAGGGAACTTCCTCAAAATGAGATCCTTGGGTCAAAGAAACAGTGCCTATGTAGCTTGTTTAGATATTACCAAAATGTTCTCTATAACTGAGGACTTTTTGAGATCAATGTGTCATATGTTGTGTACGTATTTAAGAACAAAAGTGAAATAAAATAAATGATATTTGGTTGGGTTAATGAGCAGGAAAATTAAATCACCAAAAACATTTTTGTTTTGTCTTGTTAATCCTCCACCCAAAGATATTTTTGAACTGATTTTTAGAGAGTGGAAGGTAGGTGAAGAGACAGAGAAAGGAAAACTCAGTATGAGAGAAACACATCCAATGGTTGTCTCCAGCATGAGCCTGCAACCCAGGCACAGATCAGAATAAAACATGCGACCCTTCCGTCTGCAGGCTAGTGCTCAATTCACTGAGCCAAACGAGCTAGGGCCAAAGACATTTTTTAACACGAAGGAATAATTGTGGTTTAAATGTCCAATTGGCGTGTGTGTGTGCGCACGTGTGTGTGTGTGTGTGTGTGTGTGTGTGTGTGTGTGTGTGTGTAAAATGTTTCATACTATGGGATTCAGCAGCTCAAAGGTAATTTGGATGTTAGTATAAACAATGTTATAACGGTTTACTGTTTGCTTTGGTTCAAAATGCCTTTCAGGAATTAAGCTTTTAATTGTAGGCCTGTTTGATAAATACGGTAAATAGCCTAAAGTTCTGAGAAGACATTTTATAAATGCCAAGTAATAACTGAACATATGTTTTTAGCACATTTATTTAAATTACCATTAAAATCGAAACTCAACTCAGTTAACTACTTAGGTGTTTATTAACTATGTAGCTTCATTTTACCATAATTTTATTTAAAAATACAATCACTTATGGCCAATGAGGCTCAATGGTTGAATTTTGATATATGAACCAAGAGGTCAATAGTTTGATTTCTGGTCGGGGCATATGCCCAGATTTCAGGCTCAATCTCCAATAGGGGGCATTCTGGAGGCAACCAATTTATGTTTCTCTCTCCTTAATGTTTCTATTTCTCTATCCTTCTCCCTTCCTCTCTCTATATAAAAAATAAAAAATATATATTTTTAAAAATATGATCACACTCTACTGTATAGATATTTCTGTATAATGAGAAGTTTATGAATATAATCAGGTACTCAACCTTAATTCTAAAGGTATAAATAGCTAGCTAAATTTACCTAGACTTTAGTTAATTTTAAGTAAAGGGTATTTTGTAAATACTTTTGATACATTCAAGTAGAATTTGTAATAGGCAAACAATTATTATATAATATAAACTTATTTAAAAATTAAAAACTTTGTGAGTTGGACTTCATTTTCCTTTTAAATAATTTTCTGCAAAGACAACTCATAATGTATATTTCCAGACCTGTGCATATGTCACCATTCATATGCACTATTCTACTACTGTATGGTAAAATATCAAATGCTTTAGATGTATAGCTTTTCATTTCTAACAGATATTAAAATCTTACAACACAAATATTTCCCTCTAAACAATTTTAATGACTTGATATCATCACTTACAAAGCAAATTTATAATAGTTGTATGTCTTTAATACAATTTCTAATTACAAAATATCCAAAAGCATTCTAGCAATTCAGTTGTAGGTATCTGTTCCCAGAGATTAGTAATCATCTGTTTTTTATTATTACCATATTTTGGGGTTTACAAAGAAATTTTCCAAGCATTACTTTATTTTTGCTTCTCACAAAACCTGTGAGAATATCAAATTGCATTTTGGTGGTGTAGATTTCATTTGAGAGTAAGTTTGATTCCTGTACACATGTAATCAAATTGTAATATTGAACAGGTTTATCTTACCATCCTTGAAAACTTATGTTAAGTTGACAAACTTTAAGTTGCATCAATACTCATGAAATGGACCCCCTTGCAAATGAAGGGAGTTTTGCAAGGTCTACATTGGTGTAGTTCTCTTTGGTTGTCAGAGGCGACAGTGTTTTGTGGACTGGGTGAAAAGGTGAAAGGATTAAAAGGTACAGATTGGCAGATACATAATAGTCACAGGGATGTAAATTACATCATAGTGAATATAATCGATAATATTTTAATAACTAAGTATGCAGTCAGGTGGCCCACTCTTTAAAGTACATGATAGTCTTACCACTGTGCTGTACATTTGAAGCTAATGCAGAATGATATTGAATGTCAACTGTAATTAAAAAATTGACAAACAAGATTTAATGGTGAAGAGTTTCTAACATCCTGATTTGTTTCAGATTATATTTTGAGGTAATCCAAAATATAATCTTAAGAAATTGAGGATGAATCAGTTATTTCTCTTTTTTAAAATATATCTTTATTGATTTCAGAAAGGAATGAGCAGGAAAGAGAAACATCAATGATGAGAGAGAATCAGTGATTGGCTGCCTCCTGCACGTTCCCTAATGGCAATCAATCCCACAACCCAGGCATATAGTCTTGACCAGAATCTAACCTGGGACCCTTCAGTCCACAGGCTGATGCTCTATCCACTGAGCCAAACCAGCTAGGATGAATCAGTTATTTCTTACATCTCCTGAAATATGGCACATTTTCAGTATTGTGGCATTACAAGCATCTTGAATAAAGCATCAAAGGAGAGTAGTTGCTAATAAGGCTAAACTGCTTTTTTAGTATATTAGATCTTGAGGAATTAAATGAAATCAATCTCTATTTCATCATGATAGACTGGTGGTTGAAGAGCAATCATTCTATTTAAAATGCTGGTAATTATATTAATATGTTTACATATTTTATTATTTCTAACATTATTCTAAAATAACATACACTGAAACATTTTAATTTTTACTTATATGGAGCCTATTTATTATAAGAATGGAAATAATTAATTTTAAAGACAGGTTCAGGGAAATCCTATTCCGGTAATAGTAACTTCCTAATTATAAATATAATTATGAAAGTGAAAACATGTTTTCTTATAACATATGACCAGTTATAAGAGGGAAATACATTCACAAGACTATACAAATTAATGCTTTAATTTCAGGTTTAATATTCAGTAGTATATTTACAGTATTACTTATATGGTAGTAAATATCTTTCTTTACCTGAAAATAAAACACAAAGAAATCTTTCTGAGGCCAAATGATTGTTTGCTTGGGCTAAAATACTATTTTTTAGCACCTTTGATGATTAATCACAACTGTCTTGATTTTTCTAATACAATGAGATCTATACAGCTTATTAACTTTCATTATTTTACTCAACATAAAATGATAAAGCCAAAATGCAATTATATTTCATAAACACTGTTAAACATCCAAAGATAAGTAAAATGAAGGAAAATATAGACTACAAAACTTCACCATGTGACAACTCATTATGTTCATCAGATTTTGTATGGATGCTTGAATTCAGCTGAAGAAATTTTAGGAATCCTGATATATAATGTGTTCTTATAGCATAGTAGGCATGGGGCTAATATTTGTTAACTAAGTGAAGCTGTAAATTGCATAAGATTTAAACAAAGAAAATTTAAAGACTAATACCTAGAGCTTTTTGTTTGTTTGTTTGTTTTGGTAGAAATTTTTAAGTATATTCACTTAATAAGCTAAAATAAAATATTATCTACAATTATCTTAATACAATTTATTTTTATTTAATTATTTAAGTAAATTTATTTTAAATACAATTTTAAGATATTAAACATTTTAATGGAGCTATTTAAATAATTAATAAGTATCTGAGGAATTTGGATAATCAGAGGAACAGATGATTATTGAAAAGATATTGGGGGGCCTGAGAGGATGAGCCTATACAAATACCATAACCTGATTTTTATTTTTTTTATTTGTTAGTTTTAGATAGAGGAAATGAGAGAGAAGAAACAGACTTGTTGTTCCACTTATTTAATTCATTCATTGGTTGATTCCTGTATGTGTCCTGAACTGGGATTGAACTTCCAACACTGGGATATCAGGACAATGTTTTAATCAACACCCAACCAGGGCTATAACCTGATTATTAAAATTAAGACATACCCTGGCTATTTTTCTAAGTTTTTATAATTTATCAAAAATATATTTAAATAGTCATAAAGTAAGCCTAATAAAGATATACCAGAATGAATATCAGAAATATAAGCTAGTTTTAAATCAAACTACATAGAATAATTTAATACAAATATAAAAATAAGTTAGAATTTTCATTGTCCAAAAAATTATCATATTTCTTTTAAAGAGCACATATCAAGCATAACAGATTTTGTAAGGCTTGATCATTTCCTTGTATTTTATTGGACTTTTTCAAATATAAAAGTATTTTTTAACTTAAATAGACAAACCATAGAAGTCACTGTTACATATAGTTTCTGCAACATTAAATACCAAAACATAACATTTAAAGTGAATTTCTTTATCAATTAAAGATTTTTTTGACATTAAGGAATGGGACCTTTGATGTTTTATGAGTGATTACAATGTAAATAATGAAAATAGAAGGAAAATCAAGCATGTAATATTAACACATGTTGAATGATATTATGGTTTAAAAGATGTTATTTAAAAATTCTAGAACAGTGTAATTGCCATTTCTTCTACTTGTGCTTTATTTCTGAAAGTTTAGTATGTATAGAGAATGTTGATTGTATTTTGTAAGAATTTCAACCTTTGAACCCAGTGAGCCATGCCAGCCAAAGTGCAAGTCTAATTGTGTGCCAACATGTGGCCACTGGAAATTGTACCACTTACTGACCAGTGCAAGGATGGGCTTTTCTTTGACTTTTTTGAATACAAGAGTATTTTTAACTCCAATAGAGAAACCATAGAGGTCATCTATCTGCTTCAGCTTCTGAACTTTCTCAGAAAAGCCAGACTCTCCTTACTCTCAGCAATAGCAATGCTCCATGATCATTGTCAGTTCTGTGATTATTTTCTTTTTCTTCTTTTTGGTCCTGCCAACAGAAACTACTCTTGTGAATTTAAAAGCTTGGGCTCCCTATTGTGCCAGTTGTGGAGAGTTAGCTCAAATAGGATGCTTATGAGCAATTAGGAAGTAACCACTGAGTCTTCAGAGAAGGTGGCACTGTGAAAATAGGCTAGCAAGGAACCTTACTGAGCTCCAAAGGAATACTTAGTACAAGTTCTCCAGTGAGATTCAATCTACATATATAAAACCCAAGTGACCAGAACGACCAGAACAACCAGAATGACTGGTCACTATGACATAGCACCACAAACCAAGCAGCCCAATGGTGGCAGGGCCAGCCAGCAAAACTCCTGAGGCTTCTCCCCCCAGCCAATTGACCCCCATTAAATGAGGTGGGCTGGCCGAACCCCACCCATGCATGAATTTATACACCAGTCCTCTAGTTGGTTACTAAGAGCAATAATTTGTCTTTATGAGATAAATAACCACTCAGATATGACACTCAAAGGTTCTCTATAGATTGTAAAACATAACTTAATTCTCACAGCATGCTTGTTTATAAAGATACTACAGGCCTGGTGCACGAAATTTGTGCATGGGGGTGTGTCCCTCAGCTCAGCCTGCACCCTCTTCAATCTGGGATCCCTCTCCAAATTCAGGAGTGCTGGATCCCAACTGTTCACCTGCCTGCCTTCCTGATTGTCCCTAACTGCCTCTGCCTGCCAGCCTAATCACCCCATAACCACTCATCTGCCAGCCTGTTTGCCCCCAACTTCCCTCCTCTGCTGTCCTGGTCACCCCTAACTGCCCTCCCCTGCAGGTTTGATCACCCCCAACTGCCCTCCCTTGCAGGCCTGATTCCCCCCACACACAACATCCCTCCCCTGCAGGCCTGGTCATCCCTAACTGCCCTTCTCTGCAGGCTGGTTCCCCTCAACTGCTTTCCCCTGCATGCCCAGTCACCTCCATCTTTCCTCCTCCACTGGCCTGACCATCCCTAACTGCCCTCCCTTGTAGGCCTGGTCTCTCCCAACTGCCCTCTCCTGCTGGCCATCTTGTCATGGCCATCTTGTGTTCACAAGGGGGCAGGATCTTTGACTACTTGGGGGCAGCTGTCCTGTGTGTTGGAGTGATGGTCAATCTGCATATTACTCTTTTATTAGATAGGATGCATGGGTGGGGGCCAGCTGGTTTGCCCTGAAGGGTGTCCCAGATCAGGATTGGAGTTCCCTTGGGGCGTGGGATGGCCTGGGCAAGGGGCCTGTGGTGGTTTGCAGGCTGGCCATGCTCCCCAGTGACCTAAGTGGAGGCCCTGATATCTGGGATTTATTTATCTTCTACAGTTGAAACTTTGTAGCCTGGAGTGGAGGCCTAGACCTGCCAGGGCTGCAGAAGTTTGGCTTCCTGCATTGCCGGGGGCAACCCTAGCCTCTGCTTTCTCTAGCTCTGTGACTGCATCCATTTCTGTTGGGATTCTATAATTGAAACTTTCTAGCCTTAAGTGAAGGCTTGAGCTGGCAAGGGAAGGTGGGAAGCTTGGCTTCCTCCATTGTTGGGGAAACCCAAGCCTCCCTCCTGCTCTCTGTGTCTGGCAGCCATCATGGATGAGTTTTTTGCATATTCACTCCTGATTGGCTGGTGGGTGTGCCTTTCGGTGTGGCTTGTGGATGTAGCAGAGGTGTGGTCAATTTGCATATTACTCTTTAATTAGATAGGATTATAGATTTGGAAGTTGTTTCTAATTCTTCTTTTTCAGTGGGAAGAAGGCATTCATGGATATCATGAGACTTTGTGAGTACTGGAAACTTAGAGACACATTTTGACCTTGTTCCTTTGTAACTACCATTTGTGGCAACTCAGAACTTTGGGGCTTCTCCTACAAATGGGTGTTTGTTTATTTGTTTGTTTGCCTGTTTGTTTCATACTATTTCCTCTAATCTGTTTGGGTGACTCTTTCCCTGGCTTGGGGTAGTTTCATAATTGCACAAGCTGGCAAGGACTCAGCTGAATCCTCAGGCAGCCTCCACCTAGTCCCTGAGTTCTACCTGTGTACATCTTCTGCCCAGAAATCTGTGCTGTGACCTCTATCCTTACTTTCTGTTTGATGTTTTTTTAGTAACTATTCTAGTGGGTGTGAGCTGGTGTCTCTTGTGATTTTAATTTGCATTTTCCTGATCATTAGTGATGTTGAGCATCTTTTCATGTATATCTTGGCCATCTATGTATCTTCTTTTGAGAGAAATCTATTCTAATACTTACTCTATTTTAAAATCTGTTTATTTGATTTGTTGTTGTTGTTTTTCAGTTTAGACTATCTCTATGTATTCTGGATCCTTATAATAGTGGTCTGGTACACAAATTTTATGCACAGGAGGTTCCCTCAGCCCACCCTGTACCCTCTCAAATCAAAGACCCCTTTGGAGATGTCTGACTATCAGTTTAGGCCAAAACAATCCCTGTGATCAGGCCTAAACCAGCAGTCGGACATCCCTCTCAGATTGCTGTTTTCGAACCACTCATCTGCCTGCCTGCCTAATTACCCCTAACGGCCTCAGCTTGCCTACCAGATTGCCCCAAACTCCTCTGCCTGCCTGCCTGAAAGCCCCTAACTGCCCTCCCCTGCTGGCCTGATCTCAGCTCTAACTGTCCTCCCCTCCCAGCCTGATCTCAACCTCAACTGCCCATCCCTTCTGGCCTGATTGACCCTCTGCCTCAGGCCCCACCACCATAGCTTTATCTGGGAGGAAGTCAGAAGTCTGGAAGATGGCCGGTTGACCCAATCTAATTAACATATTACCCTTTTAGTAGGAAAGATAGATTATATAGGATAATGTTGTTTAAATGGGGGGAAAGCCTTTTTCAGCAGGAGGAGATACTCTTGGCAGACAAAAACACATAAGCCCTACATCTGGACTGATAGCCAGCCATATGACTATACTGCCAAACCAGTCATTAAAAAATTGAACTGCTTTCTTGCCGAAACCGGTTTGGCTCAGTGGATAGAGCGTCGGACTGCGGACTGAAGGGTCCCGAGTTCGATTCCGGCAAGGGCATGTACCTTGGCTGTGGGCACATCCCCAGTAGGGGGTGTGCAAGAGGCAGCTGATCAATGTTTCTCTCTCATTGATGTTTCTGACTTTCTATCCCTCTCCCATCCGCTCTGTAAAAAAATCAATAAAATATATTTTTAAAAAATTGAACTGCTTTCTTGACACCTTACACTTAACAGCTGTTGCCCTTAAAACCCCTCCACAGCCCCCATCTTAGGTTCTTCCTTCACAGCTCACCAGAGTAGGTACTGATTGGTCTGTTTCTATGCCAGTCAGCATCAAAAGCTCCACCTACTAGGCAGCCATTGGCTCCTTGCACTTCACCCAGATTTGATTCTGATTGGTTGGTTTCTATCCCAGTCAGCATCAAAAACTCTGCCTCCTGTGCAGCCAGTGACTCTTCACAGTTCACCCAGATTTGGTTCTGATTTGTCAGTTTCTATGCCAGTCAGCATCTCTGGACCTATCTTTGGGCCTGATCAGAGAGGTGGGGCTGATCAGCAGCTCCCATGGAGGCCTGGAGATAAAGAGAGGTGCAGCTCCTGGCCAGGCTCTGAGAGAAGGAGAGAGGCAAGGGCTAATCAATGACCCTACTTCCCTTTTCAGGCCTCTCTCTGGGTCTGATCTGAAGCCCCTTTGGCAGTCAGTGCTGGGTCACCACACCCACAGCAGTGGCATTCATTGCTGGGTCGCTATGTCAACCCAGCACTGACTGCAGCACTGACTCCCGGTTGGTCAAGCCTTCGGACGTTTTGGTCATTACAGACACTGGGTTTATATATATTAGGATATAATTTGCAGTGCTGGATGATTTGACTCAGTAGTTAGAATATAGACCTGCACACTTGAGGGTTGCAGGTTCAATTCCCAGTCAAGGACACACATCTTGGTTAGAGGCTCAACGCCAGCCAAATCAGGGCCCGAGCAGAAGTCAACAAATGGATGTGTCTCTCTCACATTGATGTTTCTCTCTCTCTAGCTCTACCCCTCCTCACTTCCACTCTGTCTAAAAGCAATGGAAAAATATCCTGAGTGAAGATTTAAAAATAAAAAGACATATGCTTTGAAAATATTTTCTCTCATTCTATGGCTTGCCTGTTCACTCTGTTGATTGTGTCCTTCCATGCACAGGAATTCATACTTTTGATGAAATCCCACTTGTTTATTTTTGTTTGTTTTTATTGCTTGTGCTTTTGAAGTTATATCTAAGAAATCATTGACAAGTTAAATGTCATAAAGCATTAACCATGTATTTTGTTTTTAAGAACTTTTTATCATTTTAGCTTTTACATTTAGAGGTTGACTTATGATGAGCTGACTTTTGCAGATAGTGTAAGGTAAAGATCCAACTTTACTTTTTTGTATGTGGAAGAGAAGTCATTTTAAAGGGAGGGTGTAGATAAAAACACCTGACATCTGTTACTGTCAAACAAAAAAGAACAAACAATAAAGAGTCACTGTTCTTTGTGGAACACATATTTTTATGACTATTTAATTTTACATTTGGCTGAGCTCTTACTGGCCAAGGATTCTTTCCTTCCTCCTGCAGTGGTAATAAAGGTATCTAGGTCATAAAGAAATAAAAAAAGATTTTAATTTGCAGATTATGTGATCTTGTAATTAGAAAATTCTAGGAATTAAAAAAAATAGAAGAGAAAAGCAGAAAAATTTTTACTATATTAGCACTTCCCAGGGGCTGAGGGGAGGCACATATGGAGAGTGTCTCTTCACTGATACAGTGTTTCTGGGTGGTGATGAAAATGTTCTGGAATTAGATACACGATGCTATGAATATATAAAAATCAACTGAATTGTACACTGGGAAAAGGTGACTTTCATATGTTGATTATATCACAGCAAAGTCATTAAAAATACACAAGGTCATGTTTAGTAAAAAAAAATAGTGTGACTCAGGCATACACTTAAAATCATGCTATTTTATTATAAAAAAACTGGTTATGCTGTAAGTAGTATGCTCATGCATGAGATACCCTGAGCCTGAGATTTAGAAAGACTGTACAATATGAGCTTGTTTACAAAGAGAAAAGCTGGGAGTTGAGTGCAGAATGAGATCTACCTGCTCTCACCAAAGGTTCCTCCCTCCCTAATGCCTTGTGCAGGACAACAAATTAAGAATAGGGAATCTGATTTCCTATCAGGCAATATTCGTTTGCATACAGCTCTCTTCATTTCTGAATTTATTATGACAAACAATACAGGCTGAACTTTTAGTCATCAGTGCTGATTCTCCAACAAATTTAAGTTTGGTTCAGTTTTCTACTACTCTCTATTTCATAGAAATGTGTTACTTAATTTTCTTATGTATTATTCATCCACTCAACATTTGCTATTGGGCACATACTATGTGTGAGGAGTTATTCTTTAACCAGGTAAAATGAAGTATTTTACTTTTACTTCCTTTCTCTCAAATGATTTTAGAAGATAGTTCCTGCTTATACATATATATTTTTTAGAATGGATGACACTAGAGATGCCTTCCTATTTTTGGAAATGTTTATACCTTCTCAAACTGTTTTTGTCTATCCATAAATACATTGTAGAAATGTAGGGCAATGCAAAAATTATATATAGTGAGAGCTATTTGAGAGATTAATTGTTATTTTGAACAGGTTTTACAAGTAAAATAAACATCCTGTTTAATAAAAAAGTACTATACAAATTGACCGTACCTCTGATCAAGTCACTCCCACAGCCACTCCCACCAGGCAACAGGAGCAAATTATGCAAATAAACCCCAACCAAAATGGCTCTCGCCACTAAGAGCAGGAGAGAGGCTTGGGTTTCCCCGGCAATGGAGGAACTCAAGCTTTCTGCCTGCCATTGCTGTGCTAGGCCTCCACTGAATGCTATCAAGTTTCAATTATAGAAGATACATAAACCCAAGAGAAATGGCAGCAGCCAAAGAGCCAGAAAGAGAAGAGGCTAAGGTTGCCCGGGCAATGGAGGAAGCCAATTTCTGTGGCCTGAGCCTAGGCCTCCACTCTAGGCTACAAAGTTTCAAACAGAAATGGCTGTTGCCACGGAGCGAGCAGAAGGCTTGGCTCTTCTCCAGGCTACAAAGTTTCAATTGTAGACATAAATTAATCCCAGATTCTAGGGCCTCAGCTTGGGTCGCAGGGGGGTGTGGCCGGCCTGCAAACCACAGGAGGCCCCTCGCCCAGGCCAACCCAACACCCCCAGGGAAACTCCACCCTGATCCAGGACATCTTCAGGGCAAACCAGCTAGTCCAAACCCATGCACCAGGCCTCTATCCTATCTAATAAAAGAGTAATATGCAGATTGACTATCACTCCAGTACAAAAGAGGGCTGCCCCCATGTGGTCAAAGATCCTGTCCCCGTAGGACAGATGGCCATCACAAGATGGCCAGCAGGGGAGGACAGTGGGAGGTTTCACACCTGCAAAGGAAGGCAGTTGTGGGCCATCAGGTCAGCAGGGGAGTGCAGTTGGGAGGGACCAGGCCTACAAGGAAGGACAGTTGGGGGCGATCAAGCCTGCAGGGGAAGGCAGTTAGGAGTGAACTGGTTTGCAGAGGAGGGAAGTTGGGGGCAAACAGGCTGGCAGGGGAGCAGTTAGACATCAATTAGGCTGATAGGGCAGTGGTTAGGGGGTGATCAGGCTGGCAGGCAGAAGTGGTTAAGAGCAATCAGGGAGGCAGGCAGGTGAACAGTTTGGAGCTAGCAGTCCTGGATTGTGAGAAAGATGTTCCACTGCCCGTTTAGGCCAGATCCTACTGGGATCAGGGCTAAACGGGCAGTCAGACATCCCTTGATTTTAGTGGGTGCAGGCTGGGCTGAGGGACATCCCTTACCCCATGCACGAATTTCGTGCACCAGGCTTCTAGTATGTCTATATTTGCATAAATACACACAAACACACAAGTGTGTGAATATGGGTACAACCAAGCAAAAATCAATTACCAAATGTCCATTTCACCTCAACCTGGCAGCAGTCTTCAGCTGATTCATATTCAGGATAGAAGACACACTCTCCTGTACTCTTCCTTGCTCAGCCTTGACTCAGCTTCATTTCCTTGTAATGTTCATTGCAATTAATGATGCGCTACACTTAGCACAACAAAAGAATTCTGATTATCTGTAAATTCTAGCTTGGCCCCTTCTGAATTCACTCTCCTTTGGTAACTAGGCAACCTTGAAATAGGCTTGTTTTTGTTGGCTGATAGGAAGGCCAAGAGGAAAGGTCACAGTAGGACTACATTAAATGAATTAATAGAGAAATACATTTCTTAATATTTTAATGTCATCATTAGATTCCAAGTTCTCTAAGAGAGGCCTTTAAATATGTATGTCAGTTCTCAATTATCTGTGTTAATGGAGAGAAGCAGCAGTGTGTATAATGCAAAATGAATGGAAATATACACATTTGACTTAGAGGACACCTGTGTCGTATGCTTAGAGAATAAATAAAACTCAAATCAGACCATGAGATTGAGTTGGAAAGATCTTCTCCAGAGCTATTTTTTCCATTGCATCGTCCTTGGTTCATCTAATCTTCTCCCCAAGTTCTCTTTTTAATTGCAATGCTAAAAATTTACCAACTTTCTCATTTCAACAATGGTATGAGCACAACCAAAAAGTACACAGCCTCCTTTGAGGTCTTTTATCTAATGGCTTCATCCTCTACTGTAAAAAGGTTTTTATTACATTTGCAGAATATGGGAGTAAAGACTCCAGAGGATCAGAATAGATAAAGGTATAGGAATCAAGGAAAAAAGAGCAGTCTACTTCATAGAATGGTATCAGTTCCAAACACTAATTCAGAACCCCACCATGTGCAAGGTAATGTGGTAGACTCTGGGATTCTGTGGTGAATTTAATGCAAAGCAGGAAACACCTATCTATAATAATCTATAATAATAAAAGCATAATATACAAATCGACTGAACAACAGAACAGCAGAACCACCATCCTAACAACCTTCTGGAGAACCACGCTATGACATGCACAGGTGCCAGGCCAGCCAATGTGGGTGAGATGCTATTGGCCGGGCGGCCCCGCCATCGCCCCAGAATCACCCCACAGAGGGAGGCCCATGCCAGCCAAGTGATAACATCCCATGCCTGTTGCCTGCAGAGGGAGACAACTGGTAGCAGGGTTGGGGGCAGCACCACACAGATGGCAAGCTGTGGCAGTGGTGGGGGCGGGGCCAGCTGCTGGCAGCCAGGGGAAGGAAAGCCCCTATAGGCCCTGATCACAGGCCAGGCCTACGGACCCTACTCAAGGGGGTCCTGGATTGTGAGAGGGCACAGACTGGGCTGAGGGACACCCCACCACACACACACACACACACACACACACACACACACACACACACACACACATGCATGAATTCCGTGCCCTGGACCTCTAGTATAAAAATAACCAACAATTTTATAATTGATTACTCCTTTTTAAAAGGCAAATATTGAGAGTTATGGAAACACATGGCAGGAGAGCTCACATAATTTAAACAGAAGACGGAGCAGAAAAGATGTCTGATGAAGTGCTCTTTCACTTCTGCTCAGATTCCCTGAGAAGATGAAAACACAAATGCTAGGACAAGGTGGGGAAATCAGGGAACCACCTACTAAGCTGTGTATGTGAACATCTGGAGCCAAGACTGCAAAGCATATCTGAGTAACTCAGAAAATTAATTGTAATACTACCTTTAAGCAGAAGTAATCATACTTCAGGGGCCACTGTGAAAAATCTGTGCTGCAATAATAATATTCCAGGCTAGGAGGGGAGGCCAGATTCTATACTAGACTGGTATGACCACAAGCCATTCTTTTATTGGCCAAGGTGTTCTTAAGTGTTATGAAAGGAAAAACATATGTATCTTCAAGCCCCTGAGATTAGTTGTGGTTTACTTTCTCTTACTAATATGTATTTGCTTTAGCAACTAACTTTCTATTTATGTCTTTTTCTAGTGATAAGGACTTCCAGATTTGTATAACCTGTGGGCCTCCCACACCCAAATTTCTGCTCTGGTTTTAAGTCCACAGGTGGCAAGCTGAACAGAAGATAGCACATACAGTAGAAACAATCCTCATGGCTAATTAGATGCATCCCATTTTGATGTTTCTCATTTTTAGAAAATTGACTTTTCTCTACAGTGTGAATTATTATAATCTTTTGTTTATAACTGTATGATAAACAGTACCAACAAAGATCACAATTTTAAGGATAACAAATATGGTTCTATTTACTTAGAGGGAACATTAGTATATTAACATGGCATTTCTCTTTGTAAAAAAACAAACAAACAAACAAAAAACATTTATTTTGGATAGTTCTGAATAGTCACCAGAACTCTGTGGATTACAGAGTGTTAGAGAAATTGATTAGAAATGATCACTGGAAGGGCTCTAAAATCCATGGAACCAAAAAAATGTCCACAAAAGGAACCGAAAATTTTACTCCAGTGATTTTCAAGTCTTATTTGTTTGATTTCTCTTGAGGGGAAAATCAAATATTTTGGTTATAAACATGAGATTTTTTTCCTCAATACTTCTTAAAATGATTTTTGTCTTTAAAAATTATTTCTATTGTTAAAGTGTCAGTAAAAACATTAAAAAATCAAATAGAAAATTGATCTTACAAGTAGTTAAAGGCAGTGCAAAAAATGACCAGGAGTGTGGGCTCCAGAGTTAAGGTGCTTGAGCTCAAATGTGTTCAAGCAGGTAACCTTACACAGTTTTGCTTTGTGAGTTTCCCAGGAAGGAAAATGGAGATAGTAATGTTGGCTACCTCATAGCATTATCAAAAGAACTTTGGTCAATTATGCAAAGTTTATAGCTCCAAGGAAGTATCAAGAACCCCAGGAAGGTATGCTATAGTTACATTAGCAATAAATTCAGAGAAAATTGAATATTAACACACAGTTCCATTATTAGTGATCAGTGAAATGCAAGTTTAAATACTAGAAACTATGTTTCTCTATTTGCAAAAAATAAGAATGATTTATCTTGTATTGTTGATGGTATTAGGGAAGCTTACTCACCCACAGTTGGTAGTATCATAAGTGGATGAGCAATTTTATAGGGGCTCAAATTTGAAACTTAAAATTTATATTAAATTTGGATCCTTTCATCCCAGCAATATCTTTTTAAACATTAATTTCAGTGCCAAGAGTAAATATACAAGGGTGGATAGAGGGTAGCATTTTTGAAGAAAAATATAGAGATGATTTAAACAGCTATAACTCTGATATTCATTAAATAAGTGTGTTAAGTCCAAATTCTACCACTGAGGTTTTAAAAACATGTAACTTATTCTGGATATTCATAAAAACCTATTTATTTTATGAAAAAAGTACGATATCAAAGTCAAGTTGATTTTATTCTGTAACTAAACATTTTAGTAGTCATTATAAGTAGAGATGGAAACAGAAATATCACTGACATATGTAAACTGTAGAATTGCAGAATATGACCTTGTTTACCTAGAATACAATTATAGTAAAGGGTTAAAAATAAATACTGAATCATTAAAGTGAAAACAAAAATAAGCTAAATGTTCCTGCAATTTATAATCAATATTCAATTTTTTATACTAGAATATTTAGCTTGTTGGCACAATTTCGGTGTTTTTAATAGCAAAACAATTCTTGCCTTGAGGAAAAAGCACCTCTGTACTCAACGCACTGAGGACATATTGATGAGCAAATTCATGCTCCAGGGGGGTCCCTTGGCCTGGCCTGCAGAGATCAGGCCAAAACCAGCTCTCTGACATCCCCCAAGGGGTCCTGGATTGTGAGAGTGAGGTTCTCAAGTGATACACCCTGGAATGGGGCTCCCTCCTCTCTGGTTCCAGGTGCCTCACCCTATAGCCAGAGCCGCCAAGTCACCCCTGGTGGTCAATGCACATCATACCTACCAGTGGTAGGTCGGTCATTTAGCCTTTTATATATATTGACTAACAAAGTCGGGCTGCTCTGGGCCAGGCAGTTAACACCAGAATGGAGCCTGCAGTGATCTACCCCACAGAACCTGCTTCCTGGTAGGAGCAAGGGTTAATTAAACAGACATCAATAAGACACTGAGTGGGTACACAGAGGTGGCCACAGGGGACACTTTTTAGTTTCTCTAAACATGAAGCCTGAGACAAAAATTTTGTGCCTGGTTGCTTTGAATAATAATGGAAGGAAAAAGCAGTAAAGTAGAGAATTATGGGATAGCCTGAGAAAAGTCAGAGCCCTGTAGACTTCGGAAGTTGTTTAAACAAAAAGGCCTTGAGTCCAGATACTTCCAGGAAACCCAAGGTCCCTGGAAGGCCATCGGAGCCCAGCGGCTGGGACTCCTCTCCATCCCCATTATGGCGGGGGCTCACTTGGAGCCTCACAGGTGAGCTGAGGACCGACGCAGGCAGAGCACAAAGGTCTGCCCAGGGTGACTGGTCTTCCTCCCCCAGCTCTATTGCAGAGGGCCTGCCCATCCAAAAGGCTCAGCCCAAGGCAGCTTAGGATCAGGCCTGGGGCCGCTCCTGCTGCGGGCTGCTGCTGAGTTGCCCAGACATGGTACTCCGGGGGGTGGCAGGGCCGCCTGCCCTGGTGCATTGGCCTCATGGAAGACCTAGGCATTTACCACACTTGTGCAGGAAATTTCTGTGAAGGAAACAGAAATATGGGCACTAAGAGTTTTTCTTTGATGTTTAAGGACTGCAGCCAGAGCGCCACTCCTGACATACAGGGCCTTCCCTGTAGGAGGGCGGGCACTGGGCCACTCAGAGACCAGGTGGTATCGCCAAGGCAATGTCCTGCCAGACCACGTGGTCCTCAGCGCTGCCACTTACTTGGTGATGAGCGTGGGCTGCAGAGTTAAATGCCTCATGGCGATGCCAGCGCTGGGCAGGAGCCTGAGGGCGGTCCTTTGCTCCCCTCCTAGAAAGGTAAGTTCTAATGGTCCGTGACAGCCAAGAACATCACTAAACTGAATCACTTCTCTGGATGTACGCAAATTCACAGCTTTCTATTTTATGATACCTCATGCTGTTTAATAAAACACACAAAGAGTTACTATGGCAATACATGGACAATGCCCCTGGGTCTTTTTAGTAGGTGGGTAATTAGCAAATTTAAAAAATGACTTGATTGTTAAATCAAATAAAAGAAAATCACATAGGAAAAAGATACTTAAAATGAATTCTTTGTCATTTTCTTTCTAATTTACTTCACTCCTTTTTTCCCATCCATAGACAAACCATGGCAAATGTTTTAAAAGTCACATTTATTTCAAATCACAACAAGGACTTGTGGGAATATTCTTTGCACTTATGGCTCATGTCAGGCCTGATGGTTATGGAAAATATGAGTGTGTTTATTAACACCAGGCAGATCCACTCACTTATTTCATGAGGATTATTTCTTTAGAACTGTCATGTGACATTTGGTCCTAAAGACTAAAGTCCCACGCTCATTTCTTAATGAGCTTAAAATCTAAATGTGCTTTGAGAAGTTGATAGGGATAAGGGACTTAAACAGGTGAAAATGTCTCAATTAAAATCGAAGAATCTAACAACCGGAAGTGGAATGTAAGTATATTCAGTGACCCCAGGTCTGTTATAATTCATTCATGGATGTTTGGCATTCATTTATGTTTTCACCTGTCTCATTTATCCAGATGCAAATAGTTAAGCAATGGAAATGTTACAGAAAAAAAACATGGAAACGTTTGTATAAACCAGGCATTATTGATAAATCATGCAGCTTGCAGAATTAATATAATGATTGTCATAGATTTCAATATTTTATTTTTCCTTAAAAACAAACTCATTTATTACTATCTGACAATGTAAAATGGATTTTTTAAAGTTATCAACAGATAGGAATGTATAACTTGCTCTTATAAAAATGATTCAGGTTCCTAGATATATTGCAGGATCATAAAATTTATTTCTACTTATAAGCACCCATATGAAAGAAAATAAAAATGTGTTTTCATATCCTTACTATAAATAATTTCTTCTATAATATTACATGCCACTATCTCAAAATCATAATGAATAAAGCTGAGATGTATTTTTAATAAAGGACACAATACTTTGCTCTTGGTTTTAATTTAATGACACAATTTTTTTCTAATAATGTTTTTAAAATTCTATTAATCTGTGCATTATTTTAGGTTTTTAAAGTCATTATTTTTCAATTTTTACCTAGTCAACTTTACTTGATTTATTTGTAACGGATTCAAAAGCAAACATTCCTCTTTCCTGATAGCCACATTTGGCTTAAAAATAATTAATATACCCATGGTTTAATAATAAAACAATAAAACATAAATATTAACATGGCAAGATCTAAATGAATACATTTAGGGAAGAAATATTATACATGAAGTTTTGTTAAAAAGTCATTGTTTTAGGAGACATGCTAATTTAACCAACAATACTTTAAATTTGGAAGGAGAGAAAGCATTAAATTGGACACTTCTTATTCCGAGACTTAGAATATCATGGAATATGAAGAGCAGAGTAATTCTGAGGATCAATCAAATATCCAGTGAATGTCTGTTTTTCTTTTGTTCTCATTTGGGGCCATTCAGGAATTCTGCCAACCCAAACTGATCATCTTCTGTACCATGATCCCTAATATGTGTTTAGTGGCAGGGTAGGCCCCCAAAAGTGTTCTTCTAAACCTGAAAGGCTAAGTAGAAACTTTCAAGGAGCACAGAGTTTCCACCTCAACCCTGGCTCTTACATGGAGTTCAAAGAGCCCACAAAGGTGTGTGCCTGATGATCAAACCCAGTTCTGGGGCTCGGTTTATCTCAGCCTCTCAGGCTAAGCCATTGAATGGGTTTGGATATGAGATCAAGCACTAGCTCTAGATTCCTCTAAATTACTCAATTTCTTCCAGGACCATTTAAGATAATAGTCCCCGTTGGTTTCTAAAGTCAAACATAAAATGTAGCTTCCTAAATCAAAAGAACGCAAATGCAGGAGGCAGATTCATGGTCATGTAGGCGGATGGGATGTATGGAGGAAGGAGTAAGCATCTTAACACTTAAAAAAATTAATTTTTGTTGAATTTATTGAAGTGACATTGGCTAATAAAATTATATAGGTTTCATGTATACAATTATATGGTACGTCATCTGTATATTGTATTGTGTGTGCACCATCCCAATTCAAGTCTCCTTCCCACCCACGTATCCCCCTTTATCCTCTTCTACCTACCCCCGCCCTCCAACCTCTCTTTCCCTCTGGTATCACCACACTGTTGTCTGTGTCTATGATTTTTCTTTGCTCTAACAGTCTTTTGCTCACTTTTCTCAGAGCTCTGTCCCCAGGTAAAACACTGAAATATTATGCACAAGTTTTCATGGGAAGAAAGTTGGCAAGAAGAGACCTCACATGCTACCAACTAAAAGCTAGATTAAACGTCAGATGTAAGTAGGCAAGCAGACAGAAATGCAGTAGAAGTACAAAGCCACATGAAGCAGGATCCAGGACAATATATATTTCTGCACCTGCATTCTGGAGCACCTCATGGGAGTGGGCTCTGCTAGTCCATGACCAGCCTTCCGAAGAGCCTAGACTGGCATTCTTTCTCTCTCCTTCACTGTGATTCTCAGGTGACATTCCACAGTGACAGAAGCTGGATGGCACTACTAATAGAAGCAAGGTGGGTATAGTTACCATAAGAGAGGAAGAGTGGAAATTATAGCAATTTAGGGTGAAGGTTAATAGGCCATAATGTCACTAGGGGAAAATAAAAGTATTAGTCAATCAGAATATTAATCAATTTACATAACAATACTGTAATTTAGTCTGGCAAGATACTTGCACTCTTACCCATTTTCCATGTACAAGTAAGTTCTGGAACCCAGACCCCAATTTTTAGATCATCTTTCTCTAAAGGAAAGATCCTGTGATTTTACTGCAAGGATACATAGTAAATAATCATTTTAATTTTTCATAAAGGAATTTATACTAATAAAAGGGTAATAAATTAATTAGGTCGGGTCAACTGGACATCTTTCAGACATCTAACTTCCTTCTGGACAAAGCCACACTGTCGGGAGTTGAGGCAGAGGTGGTTAGGGTTGATCAAGCCAGCAGGGGAGTGGTTAGGGGGTGATCAGGTCATAGGCCAGAGGCAGTTAGGAAGCATCAGGCTGACAAGCAGAGGCAGTTAGGGGTTGTCAGGCAGGCAGGCAGGTGAGCAGTTAGGAGCCAGCGGTCCCAGATTGTGAGAGGGATGCTCGGCAGCCAGATTAAGCCCAATCCCACAGTCGGACATCCCTCGAAGGGTCCAGGATTAGAAAGGGTGCAGGCTGGGCTGAGAGACACCCCACCCCCATGCATGAATTTCATGTACTGGGCCTCTAATCTATAATAATTTGATAAAATATCCATCAAGGAAGAAGAATACCCACATTATTTATATCTCTCAGATAAAAGTTCCAAGCTGACACTAATAAAGACCCAGAGGACTGTTATAGTCTTTTATCTAAGTAGGAGCTTATGAAGGCAAGGATATAAATGAAAAACTAAAAACCAAAGCTATCTCACAGATAACCTATTCTATGAATGTTTCTCCAATTGACAAACATAAGACTTGGAAATATAATATATCTTAATCTATAATAAAGAAACATGTAAATTGACTGTATCTCCACTACGCCCATAGTTGATCAGAATGAGTATGCAAATTAACCCAACAAAGATGGTGGTTAATTTGCATATATAGGTGGGGCGGGCATGGCCCGCTCCTGAGGTTCCAGGTCCATCAGGGACAGCACCAGACACCACCCACAAGGTACCAGTCTATCAGGCCAGGGAGGCAGGGTGGACAGCACCAGACACCACCCAAGGGTACCGGGTCCATCGCAAGCCCCAGGAGGGGAGGCAGCTCACCTAGCCACTCCTGCGGGGCTCTGGGAATGTCACCACTATGGGGAGGGGAGGCCAGCTTGCTTAGCCATTCCCGTGGGGCCCCAGGAACATCTTAGCTCTGGGGAGGAGCAGCCAGGCCCTGGGAACATCGCAGGCATGGGGTTGCTGAGACCCAGGCCAGGCATCTAGCCACAGCTTCACAGCTTCACAGAGACCAAGGGCAGGGATCTTCCTCACCTGCAGGGAGGTTCTGCAGTGGCCCCAAGATGTGAGTGGGTCAGGCCAGGAATCAAGGGGCATGAAAGGACACCCAGGCGGAGGAGCAAGGACCCGCAGCTCTGAGGTGGTGGTTGAAGGGTGGTATCTCCTCTGTGGAGGGATACCACACTGCAGGGTAGCAGACTGACTGACGTGATTCAGACAAACTCCCATTGCTAACCAGCCTTGCCCAGGCAACCTTCACACTTCAGAGGTGGTGACTCCTGCTTCTGCCTTGACCCGAAAACAAGCTCACACCTCCCTGGCCCATAGCAGAGCATGCCGTGGTGGTGAGGGTGAAGCCTTACACCTGCTCCAGAGAAGGAGGGGGGGGGGTAAAGAATGGGGACAGGAGACCAGGAAGTGAAAAGAATGTGAAGCATCCGCAATGAAGAGGTGCTTGAACAAGGCTCAGAAGCCTGACTAGAAGGTTTGTTCTGTTTTCCCGGTGGTTGCCCCTTAGGAAGTGCAGAGAGCATGTCTCTGAGGGCTCCCTGTGTACTGAGTCAAGTTTCATAGCCAACTGGAATTGGCCTTAGTTTCCTGGTCTGTGAAATGGATTAACCATGTCTCAGTGCCTTCACTGAGTTTTGATGGCCAATTGAGATACTCTATAAGGAAAGTGAGGGAAGAAGTGAGAAAGAAAAGGAAAAGCAAACAACACAAAAGAAAGATGGGAAGGAACCTGTAAACCCATGGTCACTTAAATAGGGAATATAGTCAATAGTGTTGTAATGATGGTATGATGCCAGGTGGGTATGGGAATTATCGGGGAACACTTTGTAAATTATATGATTATATTCTGTAATTTGTAAATTATATGATTATATGATTATATTCTGTAACTAATATAAAACCTGAAACCAATACAAAATAGTGTTGTAATGATGGTATGATGCCAGGTGGGTATGGGAAATATTGGGGAACACTTTGTAAATTGTATGATTATATTCTGTAATTTGTAAATTATGTGATTATATTCTGTAAGTAATATAAAACCTGAAACCAATACAAAATAATATTGATTGTAAAGAAATTAAAATTGGAGTGAAGTTTTTATAAATTTCAAAATTTAAATAAAGGTTGTAAAGGAAGAAAGGGGGAGATTAAAATAATTTTTCAATTTACCACTTTATTGTCTTTTCAGTACATGAAAAGGAAAATTGTCTTTATATGATGCTTTTATATTTCCTAAGTCATTATCTCATTTTAATTTCAGGGCAACTTAAAGATAAGATAATTATTCCATCCACTATTCAAAGAATGGAAATCTTGGTGTCTGGTCCCAATGATTTAATCGTCAAGCCCTTATTGTAAAGCAGGGTTAGTAAAATTTTTTGTGAAGGGTCATATCCATACTAATAAAAGCCTTGGGGTGACCAGGCCACCAGGGGAGAGCAGTTAGTTGTCAATCAGGCCAGCAAGGGAGCAGTTAGGGGGCAATTAGGCAGACAGATGAGCAGTTAGGAGCCTGTGGTCCCGGATTGTGAGAGGAACGTCCCACTGCAGGTTTGTGATTGGACCTAAACCTACAGTCGGATATCTCCTGAGGGGTCCCAGATTGGAGAGGGTGCAGGCTGAGCTGAGGGACACCTTCCCACCCTCCCCAGTGCACACATTCTGTGCACCAGGCCTCTAGTGTGTGTGTGTGTGTGTGTGTGTGTGTGTGTGTGTGTGTGTGTGTATTTAATTGATGTAATTCTCAACTGTGGCAAGAGGGATAGTTCCCTGAGTTAGGAAGTAATGGAAGAAGGGATGAAGTGGAAGCTCCTACAATGTCCCTTCCTATAAGTCAAGACAATATACCTAAAGAAATACAGTATTCCATGGAACACTGCAGATATGGACTCCTCCAACAAAAACTTGAAGAATGGAATGCAGTTATGATAGGCTCCCTCATATAAGCTCATTTTTGTGATATTCATGAAAGGTAGATGGATTATGCCAGATGACTACAGAGTATCCTGTATTGAGCCAGCTCCCAGCTTCACCACAGCTAATTTGATCAGCTCTGCAACAGATAAACTGAAATTCTTGCACTTTATGTATTTTTCCTAATTTGGCAAGTGCTTTTCCTTGATGCCAATAGCAAGAAAGCATCAAAAATAGTTAAAATTTAATTGGAAAGAAGAAGAGCATTTCTTTATAAGAGTACTCTGGGTTCAGTTACCTGGCTTTTATCACAGTGTAGTGATAGACATTTTGATTCTCTTAATATGCACTAAACATCACATTTGTGCATTATATTAATGATATTAGGTTATGGAATCCCATGAGTAGAAAGTATAAAATACTCTAGTTGCTCCTTTAGAAAATAATTACATCTACCATCATAGTTCCCATCTATGATCAATGGTAATTAAGCTCCAACAACCTGCTATGTTGGTGAAAGATTTAGGAGTTAAGAGGCTACAGCATGCTCAGAACTCCTCTCTTAAATAAAGGACTTAGAATGACTAGGAAGGCATCATGAGCTTATTTGGACTTTGTAAGCAGCACATTTGATATCTGGGGATTCTGCTTCAAGTTAATTAACAGGCAAACCTGGCTATTCAGATGTGAGGAGGGGCAGACTACACAACAGGTCTGGACAACAAATTTATCTCCAGTCTGCATGAAGGTGAACATGCAGTGTTGGAGGTAGATGGGATTGGTATTGGGAGTTGCTGGTAAATGCCAAAAGAGTTGTGTTTGCCACATCATTCACAGACAGGCTATTACAGATTCACACACACACACGCACACACACACGCACACACACACACACACACATTTTGTGTAATTATTTAAGGGTAAAATGAGCATTATATTTGTAATACTTGTTTTAATTCAATTTATATTTATAAGATATGTTTTTTTCAGTCATATATCAAATATTGGATTACACTCAAGATAGATCCATACCTTTAAAATAATAAAGCATTTATATTACTTTATAACTAACAAATAATAATATTTTGCTGAGAACAAATGTTCTCATTAATAAAGAGATTGACGTACCTAGGGTTTGTACTTTCTTTCATACTTTAAATTTTGTTTTTATTTATTATTTATAAATTTAAAGCCTTGAAATATACATTTAACATTTGGGGATAAATATACATGCTTGAGAGTTCCAAAGGAAATTGTGATTACAGAAATTTGGGGATTCCTAATTTTTTCAGTGAAATTAGCTGTGATCTACACTACTAAATGGGGCTAAGATAGTTACCTCTCTAATACAGGGAATCTGCATAGAACCAAATAATTTAGATGAGAGAGAAATACATTTAGCAGATTATTTTTGCAGTGCCTTTTAAATGCATAGCAATTGTTTCTTTCCCTCTTCATAATGTTTGGTTCTGTGCATATTGGTCTTAGGAACAAGGAGGTATCATAGCAAAGTATTCCAAAACTCAACAGCTCAGCTGTCTGAGCAGGCCCAGGTGTTCAGTCATCCTTCTTCACATTTCTCTTAAGAAAGATGTCTTGGCAACTTTTGAATTTCACTGGCCCCACTTATGAAGGAGACTGTGAAGCCTAGAAATAGAAGACAGAAAATAGGTGATAGTATCATTGGAAAAAGCCCATAGGTGCTCTAGACACTCAAAGCCAGTAGAGAGCTCATTGACGAATGAGGACAGTTCTGACAAACGTGCCAAATTAGCTAAGCATCCTGCTGGCATCTGTCACATTGCCTTAGTAGTAGCTGAGTGTTTTCAACCAGACCTGAATCTGTGCTGTCTGCTCCACCCTGGGCCATTCAGGATCCTTTCTGGGGTATAGTGCCTCTATGCAGTGTCTTCATCACCACGTCACAAATCAACCTTATCTTGGCCAGGTTTGTGACACCTGCAGTGCAATGCCATCCCTCAGGCCCCTGGGCTTTAATTGGACGTATTCTGAGCTCCACATGCACCTCTCTCCTCCAGCACGCCCACTGGACAACATCAAGACCTGCAAACATGGAGTCTCCAGCTTCTCCTGTGTTTACTCTTTTCAACAAAGTGCACCTTGGTCATGTGGCCAGCGAGTGGAGTTCCCGCCTGGAGCTCGTGGATGGGCAGTTAGATGAGGCGTCTGGTATCAGGGTGTGGTCTCTCTGTTCTGCTCCTGCTTAGGGTTCCTAGGTCATCTGAGTTCCAGGCCTGAGCAACCAGCAGTCTCCAGGCAAGGGGCTCTGAGCGCATCCTCACTGAATTCAGATGATTTCTATATGCTTTTCACACCCTCATTACAGATCGCCATTCCTTTGAAAAGAGAAAATAGTGCTGATCACATATTAGTGAGTCAGAGCTCTTCAGAAGAAATTGTCCATGGAAATAGAAGGCATTGTTATGAACATTACATGCACAATAGAAACACATAGATTTAAGTGGTGAAGTCCTAGAAAATCTTTGCATTTAGCTTAGATTAAGCAACAAAAGATCAATAATTATATGCAAATGAGTCTTTTATTCAATATAACCAACCTGCATAACATTTCTGTGCAAATCAGAAAGTGCTGTAGAATTAAAAACCCTGAGGGTAGCTGGTGAGCAGAACAGTGAACAGTTCTTGCATGCATGATGTCTCCAGAAAGTACGTTTAGCCACTTACACCACAGCTGCTATTTTGTGCAAACTGCCAACAAGAAAAAATTCACCAATCACACTCCACTTAATTTCACTTAATTTAAATCACAGTGCACTTGTGTGAACAGGTTTCTTTTAAACACTGATCTATCCTCTAAATGGAGAGGCATAGTGGTTATTTGAGATTTAATGTCCCCTGCTGGCCACATTTGGGAGGCTTTCCAACACCAGGAGCAACTGTATTCAAGGTATAATGTGTCTCCCTGGTCGCCATTGGGAGCTGTTTCTGGAAGTTCTGGGGCTCTGGACTGCCTGGCAAACCATGTGCCAGCGCCAGAAAAATGGAATAAATTTCCCCATGCCCCTGTGGATTCTTTCAGAAATAAGCTAAGCTTTTGTTTTCTTCTTGTTCTAATTAAAATGCTGAATGAATGGACAACATTTATACACACACACACACACACACACACACACACACACACACATATGCACATTTGGTGCAGCAGTCTACTTGGATTATTTATGTTGGACATACTTGAAAAATTGATAGAATCCTAAACAGCAAAATCAAGCCAGTCTCCCAACACAGACTACCCAGGCCAAGTGGCAACAGAGCTCTAGGTTTGCCTTGTGAATGAGAAATTGGCAGGCCGTCTCCTGAGCAATAGTCACCTGCAGCCTTGGAGGCGGATGCTCAGCTAGACAGGTGCGTAGCGCCGACACTATCCGTGCACTTTATGTCTTATAATAAAGTCGTCCTTCCCTGCCAAGAGTCGGGGAAAATTATCATTTGACCTCTCTTCTTAAGCCTTGAAATTATGCCCTGGGTTCTGTATAATTAGAATAAAAATAGGGGAACATGTTTACTCTATTTGATTTTTTAAAAACTGAGTGGTAATTTTTACACAATAAATGTACAGATTTTGGATGTTCAGCTTGATGAGCTTTGATGATGCTGCAGATCCATGTAACTCCAACTCAATAAGACCTTCAAATCATTTCCATCACCTGGAAATGTCCCTGGTACCCCATTCTGGTCAAAGCTCACCTGCTTATAACCCAAAGGGAAACCATTTTATAAATTTTGCCACAAGGACTAATCTAGTTGCTGTTGTTCTTAGAATTAAAAAACTGATTTAGATAAGATGTATTATATTCTGCCTGATTTTTTTCTACTCAATATATAACAATTTGGAGATTAATCCATGTTGTTTCCATGTGTCAGTAGTTTATTCTCTTATATTATTACATGAAGCTACAAAAATATATACTTATCCAATATTCTGTTGAGGTTTTATTTTCTTTTTTAAATATATTTTCTTGATTTCAGGGAGGATGGGAGAAGAAAAGAGAGATAGCAACATAAATGATGAGAAAGAATCATTGATTGGCTGACTTCCTGGTTCATAGGTTGAAACACAACCACTGAGCCACACCAACTGGGTGTTTTCTTTTTCTTTTGGCACTTAATAAATAAGGCAACTTCTAGCATTCTCATTGGCGTGTTTTATTTCTCTTGAAGAAATATTTGAAATAAAATTGCTGATAAATAACCCAATCAAAAAATGGGCAACAGACCTAAATAGATATTTTTTGAAAGAATATAAAAGGAAGGCCAAGAAACATATGAAAACATGCTCAAAGTCACTAATCATCCAAGAGATGTAAATCATAATGACAATGGGGTATCATCTCACACCTATCAGAAAGGCTATCATCAACAAATCAACAAATGACTGGTGAGGATGCAGAGAAAAAGGAACCCTCATGTACTGCTGGTGGGAATGCAGACTGGTGCAGCCACTGTGGAGAACAGTATGGAGTTTCCTCAAAAAAACTAAAAATGGAACTCTCATTTGACCCAGTGATCCCGCTTCTAAGAATATATCCAAGAAACTAGAAACACCAGTCAGAAAGGATGTGTAAACCCCTATGTTCATAGCAGAACAATTCACCATAGTAAGATTTGGAAACAGCCTAAGTGCCCACCAGCAGATGAATGGATTAAAAAACAGTGGTACATTTACAGAATGGAATACTATGCTGCTGTAAAAAAAAAAAGGAGTTCTTATCATTTGCAACAACATGATGGAACTGGAGAAATAGAGATATTGCATATTGGGATAAGTGAAAATATATCAGTGGAATAATGCTAAGTGAAATAAGCCAGTCAGAGACAGATAAATATCACATGATCTCACTCATTTATGAAACATAATGAACAACATAAACTGATGAAAATAGATCCAGAGACAGGGAAGCATCGATCAGACCATCAAACCTCAGAGAGAAATTAGGAGAGGGTGGGGCTTAAGGGGGAGAAATCAACCAAAGGACTTATATGCATGCACATAAGCCTAACCAATGGACACAGACACAAGGGGGTGAGGACATGAGTGAGGGAGTGGGGGTGGAGGCAAAAGGAGGATAAGGACAAATATGTAATACCTCAATCAAAATAAAATCGCTGAATCATTGGCCAGATATATGTTTAATCCTTTAAGAAATCATCAAAAATTCTTCAAGATGGTTTATTATTTTATGTTCCCAACAGCAATTAATATTTTTATGCTTGCTAGGTTTTTTCTTCTTTAATTTTTAGTGCTTCCATGAGGCTAATAAATCTCCCTGGAGGTCACACACATTTGGCTATGTTATCTTCAGAAGCTCCATACTATTAGCTTTATTTAGGTTCATGGTTCATTAGGAATTATTTTTTGCCTGTGAAGTAAGAGATTTTTTTTTCTATACAGATACCCAAGTGTTATAGATCTATTTTTTGTAAAGAATCTTCTTTTATTGTTGGCTTTCCTTAGCAACTTTTATAAAAAAAAAATGTGTACACTTGAGTCTATTTCTGTATTCCACATTGTGTGCCATTGGTATATTTTCACTTTCCCTGATATGCAGTATCTCTATTACTCTAGCTCTGAGTCAATTACTTTAATCTTCTTATCTTTGTTTATATTTAGGATTATTTTGGCTATTCCAGAATATTTGGTGTTTTAAGTTAACTTAAAATTACTTTGTCAATTTCTGCAAAGAAACTTGCTGAATTTTGAGTAAAATTGAGTTCAATCATTTTGGGAAAAAATAGACAATGATATAGGATCTTTCAATCCATGATAATTATATATCTGCCCATTTATTTAGTTATTCCCTTCATTTCTCTTATTAGTGAGGTGAGAGGGGACATGTTTGCCTTATTTCATATATTAGAAGAAAAACACTCAATATTATACTTTATAGTAGAAAGTTATGAGCAAGGGTATAGAGTCCATAATGACTACAAAAAAAGAAGTTTAGGACAATTCTATCATATATAATACTAGAGGCCTTGTGCACAAAATTCATGCACAGGGAGGGTCCTTAGTTGCTGCTGGCTGCTGGCCAGGGCCTTCCTTCATTCTGTGCCACCCCCTGGTGGCCAGCTCATATCATAGCCAGTGATCAAACTCCTGGTCAGTGGAACTCCTGAGGGGATACTTTGCATATGGCCAGCATCATGAGGGCAACCAATGGTGACAGCTCTCCCCATGCTTCCTCCAGGTCTCTGAGGTTCAGTGCATGAAATTCATGCACTGGCTGGGGGGAGTCTCCCAGCCTGGCCTGTACCCTCTCACAGTGTGGGAGCCCTGCAATCAATCATCCCTAAGAGGTAGGCCCTGCCCATCCATTTGGGGCTCCTCAATGGATTGCCCCAAAGAGGTAGGTTGGAGCCATGGGACCTGCCTCCATGCTGCACATATTCCCACCCATCCTTGAGTAAATGTAGCCCCGCCCACCTGCATGTGCATGCTGTCCATGCAGCCTCCTAATGATCACTCATTAAGGCGTGAGGGCATCACAGCATAAGGGCATCATGACCACATAGGCTTTTATTAATAGGATAGACTAAAGGCCCAGTACATGAAATTCAAGCACTGGGGGGGGGGGGGCAAGGGAGGTCCCTCAGACCAGCCTGTGCCCTCTCACAGTTCGGGAACCCTTGGGAGATATCTGACTGACTTCCTTAGTGCTGCCGTAGAGACAGAAGAAGCTCCTGTCATCACTGTTGCACTCAATTAATGAAAGCACACTAATCACCAGGGAGCAGCTCCTGAGTTGAGTGTCTGCCCCCTAGGGGTCAGTGTGCATCATAGTGACTGGCCATTTCATTGTAGAGCTGCAGTATTGGAATAAATGCTCTTATATGATTCAACCCTGTCCCTACTTAATTGGCTCACATAGTGACAGGCAGCCCAGACACATTGGTTTCCCAGTTTCAGCTTTCCTTGCAACCATTGTTTATAATAATCAGTGCATGCTTTCTGCTGGGAGAAGAGCAGAACATTTTAAAGATTAAGCTTGAAGCATAACAATAGCAGCACCAGTAACTGTATGTACAATGAAGTCCTACTGAGTAGAACCCTCTGCAAGGCATTGAGTGTAGATACTAACAAAAGAGAAAGTGGGCTTTCTCTATTCTTAGCATTTTTAGTGTAAGTTGCATACATATGTAGGTGTGAATGAAATACCTGAAGTGGTTCTGGTATCTAAAGCATAGAATAACCAGAAACTATAATTCCTCAAACTGAATATCTCTGAATTCCTAATACTAAAAGCAAGAAGCACCGGTTCCTAGAAAGTCTCAAAGTTTTTATCTAGGCCTTTGCCAGTATCTAAGGTCCTTTCTAAAGGTTACACTGGCCTCTCTTTATTAGATTTCTCCCATTTTTGCTTATCATTATAGTCAGTATATGTATTAGTTTCCTGTGGCCACCATAGCAAAATACCTCAAATTGGATAGTTTAAAACAACAGAAAATTATTTTCTCACAGTTCTTGAGGCTAGAAATATAAACTTATGGTGCTGTCAGGGCCATGTTCACTTGGGAACTTCTATGTAAGAATCTAGATTCTGGCGTTTGCCAGTACTTCTTAATGTCCCTTCACTTGTAGAATCAAAACATATATATTCAGCATAGCTATATACTATCTGTGGATACACAGGGCATTCCAAAAAATGTATATACACTTTAGTAGCTAATAGCTCAGTTTTCAAAATAAAATGTATTTATTTATTTACTTATTTTAAATAAATTTTATTGATTTTTTTTTACAGAGAGGAAGGGAGAGAAATAGAGATTTAGAAACAATGATGAGAAAGAAACATCCATCAGCTGCCTCCTGCACACTCCCCACTGGGTATGTGCCCACCACCAAGGTACATGCCCTAACTAGAATGGAACCTGGGATCCTTGAGTCCACAGGTGACACGCTATCCACTAAGCCAAACTGGTTAGGGCAGAAAATGAAATGTATTTAAATAAACACTATCTTTATATTATTTAGTGTGTGTGTACATATGAATATTATATATACATATATATATATATGATATATAAATATATATGCATATATGTATTGAGTGGGGATATTTATAAATATTATTTGCCAATCAAATTAGTAGTTTTTGATGTAAAGTGTGATGCTAGGGTTTTAATGATAAAGATAAGCAATTCCATACATATGCAAGTTGGATCCTGAAAATGTCAGAGAGCACAGCATTGAGAGCCTGACATCCATATTATTGTAAGCCTGAAAAAAAACTACCTTTGGGAATCTGCACTATGAGATACGTGGTTAATGAAAAGACAAACAAACTGGCAGATGTGAGTTACCGATTATGCTATAGGCCTGTGATGTTGTACATATGACACGGGTGTCAGCACTGACACACATAGCCATTGTTGGTGAAACACAGCCACATGCAGTCGCATACAGAGAAAAATGGGGCCACATGCCAAGAAGGACATTGCATCCTCAGCTACTGCATGGCCAGGTAAAGTAACCTAGGATGAAACATTTGCTGTAGTGTAGTGTGGACACTGTGCTGGAGGTCTGTAGGCCAAAACAACAGAACTTCTGTACAGAGCTTCTAGTTCTGGGACTTCTGGTTAGGCCATTTATGGGATCTTTGACCTCATTTCCGGACTACGGAGCAGGGAGCAGCAGAATGCCACGAGGGACACATCTCTGGGGGCCCTGTGATCACCATTATCAGCAACAATATAACCACAGCAAACATTATCCAATCTACTGTTCTGGAGTGTCGTATATTTCTAATTAACCATCATACTGAGATAAGTGAGGAGAAGGCTAGGAGAGGTGAGGGCCTGTGCTATGGGTGCCATTTCCTGCCATTAGAAATAGCAGCAGCCATCTTAATTTATTTAAGGAATGTCATTTTGCAGTATAGTGCAGACTCTATTTCACCACCATTACTGTTGTGCATCTTTAATAACCCCTATTTCTGCTTATTAACACTGCCCTTTCCTAAAAGACAGTTACATGTGCCATCTTGTGGTCAGTTAGGCTAGTTAACCCCTAATTGCTTTCAGGGCTAACAGGCTATCTGTAATTCTGTCTTCTGTCACTGCCCTCCTGATGGAGAAACCAAAACATAAAAAAAAAAACAAGGTTAAGTAAAGGAAGTGGTAGTAGCAGTAGCTGACCCTTTCAAGAGAAATGAACCAAGATGTATGACATTATAGAAAAACATGGCAGATCATTTTGCTTTATATGTAATTAGCAGAACATGGACTATAAATAGACATTTTGAAACTAATCATTCCCAGCTCTTGAAAAAAAGTGAGGAGGAAAGGAAGGAATACATTTCCAGGCAGCTACACCTTAATAAGAGCCAATCTAATTCCATCCTTAAATTTATAATAGGCTCTACAAATTTAACATCTGCAAGCTTGAGCATTACTCACTCCATAGCTCAGCATGGAAAAGCACTCAGTGAGGGAGAATTTATTGAAGAAACTCTCCTAAGATGTGCACCAGTTCTATTTCACCATATATAGAATAAAGATGCAATTATTAAGAGAATATCTGAGTTACAACTCAGTAGAAATATAATAAAAGACTGAATAATGAGACTGAACACAAACATTCAACATCAATTAAAGAGAGACATAAGTAATTGTAAATATTTTTCAATCTCTCTTGATGAAACTACTGATGTCACATCACATGCTCAGCTGGCCATTATTGGTCGTTATTTTGATGATCTCACAATGAGGGAAGAGTTGATAAAGTTAGTATGAGTGCCAACGAGGACATCAGGAAGCAAAATATGTAAGGTTGCTATAAAAACATTCTGTGACCTAAGCATTGATATCTCTAAAGTTGTGTCAGTGATGACAGGTGGAGCACCAAACATGGTGGTGACAAAAGTTGGATTTGTCTAATTGTTTATGGAAGCTATTGGACATCTGTGCCTTTTCATTTTATTATCCATCAAGAGGTTTTATGTGCCAAGGCAGGATTCACTGACTTAAATGACTTAATGCCAGTTGTTACAAAAATGTTTATTTTAATACCTACTCTCCCCCTTCACAAGCGAGAATTTTCTGCACTTTTGCTGGAGGTTGATTCCATCTTTAGTGGACTGCTAATGTACAATAATGTAAGATGGCTGAGCTGAGGCAAAGTTCTTGAGCGCTTTGTGGAGTACTTTGAAGAAATTAAGGTATTTCTTGAGGATAAGGAACTGGGAAACTTCTTTCAGCTCAATGATGATAAGTGAGTCAACACCCTGATGTTTTTTAGGGATATCTCTGTTCATATTAATGAAATGAACTTAAAGTTACAAGGTTTTGGCAAAAGTATTGCCGTTATTTTTGGATGCATAAAAGCTTTTGAAAGTAAACTTAAAATTTTCAAGGGAAATGTAGCAACTAAAAGGTATTAAGTATTTTCCTCGAGTAACAAAGTATTTTGAGAAGGCCAGTGCAGTTGTACAAAATGAAATGGAACCCTTGCATATAAAGTACCGGCAGGTTTTAGACTCATTACTTGAGCAGTTCAGTGATAGATTTAATCAATTTAGAAGCCTAGAACAAATCATAAAAATAATTAAGTATCCTGATGTAGTAGTCTTCAGTAGTTTGGAATTAAATGGTTTCCAACGGATGCAAATTGATGATTTGGAGATGCAATTTGCAGAATTTCAAGACAGCATCTGGTCTTAGGTGTTTGTCGACTTGAGTTAAAAGCTTAAGAATCTGGAAAGGTGTCATTTGAAGAATCAAGAGGAGTGCCACTATGAACAGGAAATTTGGAGTGTCTGAAACCAATTACCAGACACTTTTAGCACCCTGAAAAATATAGCAATTGGTTTACTCACATTTTTTTTCTCCACGTACTTTTGTGAGACCTTATTCTCAATGTTAAATAATATCAAAACCAACAAAAGAAACAGATTGACAGATAAAGTTAGTAGAGCTTGCTTGGGCTTGAAGTCTACAAAATACCAACCTTCAATTGAAGGTTTAACCAATGAAATTCAGCAACAAAAAAGTCACTAATAGGCAGGTTAGTTAAAGGATTTCCCCTCCCCCTCACTTATCTTAGTTTATGGTACCCCACAAAGGTTAAATAATATCAAGACCAACAAAAGAAACCGACTGACAGATGAACAAAGAAGTCACTAAGCAGGTAAGTTAAAGAATTAATTTTTGGTTTGTTAAATACAGTTATATATTACAATTATACATTTTTGTTATTTAAACTATAAATATCGCAAAATTATGTGTGTATTTTTTTTCTCAAAGTGACACACCACTCGAGTCCTGCTCAGCTTTTTTGGTGAATTTTAACACACCAAGCTCAAAAAGTTGCCCATCACTGGCCTAGGCAGAACCCATTGAAAAGCCAGAGAGCAAACAAGTCCATCCACACAACCCACTAGATCCACCTTGTAGGACACAATGCAGGCAGGAGGGTGGAGAGAGAACCAGATGGCCAGGTCTCAGAGATGTAGGCAGGGCTTCATCAGGCTTCTGTTAGTGAAGAACTCCACGGGCTTTGCTCCAAATCTCAGAGTAGCTTTGCAGGTGCCTGGATGCTTCCTGTTCTCTGTTCACTTCTCCTTAATCATCTTCAGCACAGCACTACACCACAACCTGATTTAAGATCACATGTCTGACCTAAAATAATTTAATTTCATTGTTTTTATCTTAAATTATATATATATATATATGTATGTATATATAGTTTGTTATTTTAAGATCAAAATCAGATTACTTAAAGCTATGTAATATGTTCATTGCATCATTTACCTTACCCAGTTCTGCCATCTTAGTCCTAAAGGAATACAGTCTAATTTCCATAAATTATAACACCATGAGGAATTAAGTAAATTGCCCAGCCAGCTGCTCAGTGGTTGTGCGTTGATCTATGAAGCAGGGGGGTCACAGTTTGATTCCCAGTCAAGGCACATGCCCAGGATGCCTGGTGTGAGGCATGCAAGAGGCAACCAATCAATGATTCTCTCTAATCACTGATGTTTATAAATCTCTCTCACACTCTCCCTTCCTCTATAAAGTCAATAAAAATATATATTAAAGCAATTAAGTAAATTAATCCTTAGCAAGTATATCAAAGATAGATGACCTCTAAATAAAGGTGCTTCCCTTACTACACAGCAAAAACGGATACGTCACTCAAACTCAATTTGCTGGATTGAGTTATTGGTGTACCTCAATGTCAAGCTCATTTACAGATATGGTAACTTACTCAGAAGTCCCAAATTGGGCATTTAGATATCACCAAAACCAAGGGATGAATCCCATCTTAGTGTTGAGGAAGAACGAGTGAGGAATCTCACACCTTTAGTAAGTATTCTGCTCTTGTTCCATGGTACAATCTGTCATAAATTTAAATGCAGAAGGCAAAATGGATTGTTATAGCACAACACACTATTATTAACATGTATTTCTGAACTTGATGAAATAAATTAACTAGAATTTTGTTTTTAATGTGAACATAATGATTTAATGCAGGTTGGTTTTCAGGAAATATAGATGTGAAAGCCATCATACATATGTGCACATGCACACTCACACACACACAGACAGACACACATACACACACACACATACCTAATCAATATCATAGTTGAGAGATGTTAAATTTTCTTCTTTTACTAATGACAAAATTAGTATATTATCAAAAGAGAGTAAACATGTTTGTAAGTTGAAAATCTCAATTCATTTTTATTTTTATGGGCTTATGAAATGAAAAATTACCATCTTTAAACAGTTCCAGAAATAAATACATAGAATTCACCTAGTTTTTATTTTCTGCAATACATTAAGTAGTTTAGTATTTGAATTATTTCTGGTATGTTACATGCCAACTAATATCTTGGAAAATTTGTCTGGAGTATTATTTTTAAAGCTTTTACATTTTTATTCCCCAAGTAATTTTCATTTCTTGTACTATCAGTATAATTTAAAAGAATCCATTCAAGACCATAATAATAAATTTTATATTCAAACAAGATTTTATAACTTTGAAAAGCATTTTCATTTTAAATAAGTGAGTTATTATGATATCATTATAATGAAATAATTTTTGTATTATACTTTTTCTACTTCCACAAGTTATTATATAAACCCAGTGTCTCTGATGCTGTTACTTTCAATCCAATTAAATTCAATTATTTGTTTTTTGTTGTTAATCCTCACCTGAGAATATTTTTCCATTACTTTTTAGAGAGATTGGAATGGTGTGGGAAACACAGAGAGAAAGAGAGAGAGAGACAACAATGTGAGAGAGACACATTGATTAATTGCCTCCTGCACGTGCCCTGACCAAGGCCAGGGATTGAGTCTGTAACTTAGGTACATGCCCTTGAACAGAATCAAACTCAGGACCTTTCAGTCTGTGGGCTGACACTTTATCCACTGAGCCAAACCAGCTAGGGTCTCACATTATTTTCTTCTACATACTGGTTTTCTGATCTTTTAAGAAGATATAGATTCTTGAATATCTCTACCTTTCCAGAGAAACTTACCCTTAAGTTTGTGTTGCTTCTACCCTTAAGTTTATGTTGCTTCTTCCCTTTTACTTTGATTACATATTAGAAGTAATTTTAAGCTATGGATCACCTACCATTTTCCCTCCTAGAATTTGTTCATTGGCCCAGAAAGTCCTCTTATTTTTATTCAGAAACACAACTCCTCTTCATACACTTCCTTGTATAGGCAATGAATCTCTGTCCTGAGTTTTACTGTGTTTTGCTATGTTTTACTTTTTAAAACATTCCATAGCTTGGATCTAGTTTTTGTATTTTCTCCTATCACTCCAAGGTAGACTTCATATGCTTCTTTTCTTGTCAGTCAATTCAGTGACACTCCTTTGGAAAAGTGTTTTCTGTTATTCCTATCAGACCTGTGAATACTTAACTTCTCCAGTGTCATTCTTATACTTATGTTTTTCTCATCATTTGTATATTAACTCTCCCTACAACAGATATCTCACTTTATTCTTGGATTTCAGCATAAACAAAGAAGAAATGTGCTATTCTAACCATCCTTGCAACTTGCTTTCTTCCTGTGTCTCTTGTGACGTGACTCTTTCTAAAACAAATCCTCATTAGCGTTATTGGAAGTTTGATGGAAAAGAGACAATACAATTGAAAGTGCTTGATGGGGGCTGAAATGGATAATACCAACATTTGCTATATGTTACCTTCCAGTTCTTTCCTTTCTGTTTTCTACTTCTTTTTGCAAACAATTTCTCCCTTCACTATCTCCAAAGAGATGGTGATTTTATAATAACTTCCTTTTCATCTGTGTTTTAACTTTTCATGGCTATCTAATTAAGTTGGCTTTTGCTCCACCTTATCTGGCTTCTACCTTGCATATATTAAATATTTTCTCTTAAATTTCTGTGACTTATACGGTGATGCTATTATTAACTCTGAAATTGACCCCAGTCTCTCATGGTCAACTTTCTGTTCTGCTTTTATTCAGTGATTTGTATGTCTGTTGAGTAGCTGCAGAATAAAAAACCATGTAAGCTTATTTGGCAGATGCCTTCCTCAGTCTTTTTTATTTTGACTTATTTGAACGATTGAACATGAGATGACAAGTCACACAGACAGTAGTTGAGCTGGGATGTATGTGTGTGACCTGCACGCAAATGCACAACTTATTTAAGCAAAACTTTTATTTTTCTTTTTAAATATGTTTTTATTGATTTTAGAGAGACAGAGAAAGAGAGAGAAAGGGAGAGGGAGAGAAACAGACATCCAAGGCTGCCTCCTGCCTGACCCCTACTGGGGATCGAGCCTGCAACCCAGGCATGTACCCTGATCTGGAATCAACCAGTAGCTTCTTGATATATGGGAGGCCACTCAGCCAACTGAGCCACACTAGCCAGGGATCAAAAGTTTTCTTCATTCCAATATTTTTTTGAAATGTCTGCAGTGTTTCTTAAACTCACCAATCAGGGTTAGTCTTTAAAGGCCAGACCAATTTTTAGATGTAGTTTTCCCTAGATTTGACAGTTGTGCAGTTTGTTAATGTTAAAGCTTCTTATTCCTATAGTTCTCTGTTCATTGTTTATTGATTAACAATATTTATAGTTCATATGTTATCGTGGTACAGTACTTATTTTGCCTTTCCTCTTCTGTAAAAAAGAAGGGGGGGGGCTTGAAATTTCTCAATCCTTGCAAAGAGGGGTCATATTTTAATGTTTTCTTGTGATTTTGGCTAGGAACCTGTTTCTTCTTTATGCTGTATATTTACATATTTGCTCTCTACTTGTCATAATCTTGACATTCTTGCTTTTTTTCAGTTTTCCACTAGCAAATGCATGACTTACCTTGTGACTCAACTTTTCTAAAATCCTCATCAGGATGGTTAAGTAATCAGATTAATAGGGGAAAAGGCTGAATAGTGTTAATCAGATGGGTACTTGGACCGACTCCATTTTGGGTTTGTTAAAATAAAAAACACAGAGCTCAGCCTTGAAAATCTCCTGCACATACAAAACCAATTTGTCATAAAAGCAAAGCTTCATTTAGCTTATTTTGTAATACTTGCTTATGCCTCTGGAAATCATGAGCAAAATTTGACTGTTTCCCACAGTTAACAGATGGTAACCATTAACCGGTTTCCATATGTTAAAAAATTCTAATATTATTACCAATCCATGTGAAGAATAAACTCCTTACTCACTATATATGCTGCTGCATAAAAACACACTCTGGGCTCCATTCCCTATTCTGGTTTGAGTGCTTCTATTTGTAAACTGTCCTTTTTGGGTATGTGAAGTAAACTTTTACTAATGATCACTTGAGTGATTCATTGTTTTTACTTCTGTTATTTCTGAAATTTTGACAGATTCAATTTCAAGCCACAAGACCAAAATTTGAATGTAGTATTTTCTTTCATGTTGTTTTGTTTGTGGTGTTTTTTGGTCTATATTTTCCTCATGTTGAAATATCCCTATTGTTCTTTATTGTTATTGATCAGTGTTATCTGTACTAAATAATCTAAATTGTCTAATAGGTTTAAAAAATTGGTCTTATGAGGAAGTGAGCTTTCTGTCCTGGAACACTGGACTGGGTCATTTGAGAAGGATCTTTTTAGTATAAATATATTCTATCTCTATGACTTACCAAGTTAATTATTTTCTGGAATAAATCAAAATGGCATAATGTAACATTTCTTCCAAAATACACTTCCTAATATCTATAGCTACTTGAGTGCTATAGTCAAGCTGTTTTTAAAAAATTAAGAATAATCTCACTGCTGCTGAATACATGCAGAGGGGGAATAAATCCTCATTGGGGCATATATTTTTTTATTTAAAAATATATATTTTATTGATTTTTTTACAGAGACCAAGGGAGAGGGTTAGAGAGTTAGAAACATCGATGAGAGAGAAACATCTCTCAGCTGCCCCCTGCACACTCCCTACTAGAGATGTGGCCATAACCAAGGTACATGGTACATGTCTTTCACTCAAAACGAACCTGGGACCCGTCAGTCTGCAAGCCGACACTCTATCCACCGAGCCAAATCAGCCAGGGCAGGGTAGATTTTCTTTACTGTAGGAGGGGTCATGAGAATGTTCCTCTAATTAGGACATAGTGAAATAAGATAATGTGTGGTTGTACTTTCAAAGATTGGGACAGTCTTCTGAAATGTTCTGAAGGATGCCATTCTACAGGACTCCCTGGGGTACAGAGAAAACAGATGAGTTAAAGAAAGACAGCAATAGCCTTCATAGAAAAGGCACTGATGACTTCTCAAAACAGTGACTAAAGGCACAAAGTAATTTTGGGGAAAATAATGATTACCATGAGAAACTTCTTTTTTCAAAGTATGCATGTGAGTGGCAGGGTCAACCAGATACAAACATAATTATGCAGAGAATCAATATTGAAATCAAAATGGTCATTGTCAACTCACTCTTACAAGACACTTACTCATCAACACTCCTCAGACCCTGAGGGCCTGCAGGGGCCCCTCAGCCTGATTTCATTTTCCATAGTCTTCTGCTACATTCTTCTGATTTGAGGGATTTACCTGAGGAAGCTTGTATGTTCTTTCTCTGCACCTTTGACATGCAAATCGTCTATAAAGCCTCTGGCCAGGTTAAACCCCAGAAAGTCTGGGGACCCTGGGTCAGAAAGGCCATCCTCACAGGAGTCAGTCCTCATACTCCCCTTCCTATCAGGGAGCTAGAGCCTCACTTCATTCAGAGCCCCTTCTAAAGTGTAAAGCTACCTTTTGTCATAACAATAGGGGAAGGTTTCCTTTTCCTTTGCATAAAGCCAAATGGACTCCACACTTGAGAGTTCAAAACCCTCCTGCTCTCTGTCCTTTCAGCAGAGCAAGTTCAGACTTCCCTCTGGTCTCTCTGATACTGCAATAGCATTGAATAAAGTCCTTTTTGCCTGTTCAATTTCATCTGGCACAGTTTGTGCTTTGCCACCTATGATTGAACTCTCCAGTTCTTTTTTGTTTTCTTGCCATTGAGAATCTTGTCCAAGGCTAAGATTGTATAGAAGGAAGTATATTCTCTCAAGTCTATTACTTAGTTTCCAAACAATACATGAGGAACTGGGCTAAGTTTCTGGCAATAACTTAGTGATATCCCAGGGAGTTTTAAAGAAATGTTCACTGCTCCTTAGTTGTAGATTTTTATGCTCTTTCTCCAAGAACATGAAGAATCAAATTATAATTATATTTCCTAGAAATATACTAGGATTTATATTAAAACAATATCTAAAGTCAACATAAGTTTGTCTCAATATATTTTAATATATTGGCTAAAATTATTAACTAGTATTATTCTCAACGTGGGATGAAGTAAGAAACATTTTCTTTGATTATCTTACATTTATTAGAGGGACTAGATCAGTTCAGATGTTTAATGAAAGAATAAATAAATTAGCAATAATTTAACTGCTTATGCTTTAACCATCAACTGCAGAGGTTTTTCAGAGTTTATAATGACTGATATAACCATTAAAAAACAAAAATGCCCTGTCACATATAAAAAAATTAAATGTTAACTATTAACCAAAGTTAGATTGATTGATCTTTTTGCTATTGACCATAAAAAGTCCACTGTAAGCTCATCAATTACTGTCACACCCTGATTCTCAGGAAAATACTCAACTATGCAGTGATTTATGTTACAAATAATATGGTACTAAGAATGTGACTGGTCCTTACAAGATGCTGTTCTCTCTTTTAATATTAATCCACAGATGTCTTTGTTGGTAAGCCACATGGTTCTTGGCAGAAATCTTCTCACTGATGTCATTCGTACAATTCTGTGATCTTTGGGAAGTGAAGGAGGGCTTTATTTTACAACTGTTTCCTAATTCCTATGGCTATAATTGCAGAGATTAAAATTTAAGGAGGATACCGGCAAATTTGATAGCAGATCATTCAAATTTTAGCTTGTGATGCCTTCAGCTTCCAATTAAATCAGGCTCTGTGAATTCAGCTTCATAAAATCCTATATAATAAAGAGGTAATATGCAAATTGACCATCACTCCAAAACACAAGAGGGCTGCCCCCAATGTGGTCAAAGATGGCCACCTCCCTGTGGATGAAGGTGGCTGCCACAAAATGGCCGGCAGGGAAAGACAGCTGTGGGCAATCAGGCCTGCAGGGGAGGGAAGGTGGGAGTGACCAGGCCTGCAGGGGAGGGCAGTTGGGGGATCAGGCCTGCAGGGGAGGGAAATTAGGGGCAATCAAGCTGGCAGAAGAGAAGTAAGACATCCATCAGGCCGGCAGGGGAATGGTTAGGGGCTGATCAGGCTGGCAGGCAGAAGCGGTTAGGGGCAATTGGGCAGGCAAGCAGGTGAGTGGTTGGGAGCCAGTTGTCCTGGATTGTGAGAGGGAGATCAGGCCTAAACAGGCAGTCAGATGTCCCTCAAGGGGTCCTAGTTTGGAGAGGGTACAAGCTGGGCTGAATCAAGTGCATGAATTTCGTGCACCAAGCCTCTAGTATTAGAATAAGATTTTTAAAGTTTTAGAACTTTTATTTTTAGATAGCATAGCATATTTGATAATGTGAAACATCATCATTTGGCAGGTATTTTCCAACATTATTTTTATAATTAATATTGTCATTAAATTTACAAACTTGTATTATAATCATTTCTATTTAAACACCTGAGATTTATTAAATTTGATAAGTAAAGTTTTTATTTTATTATAAAAGTTTCTTTTTATCAACATAATGCCCATGCTCCCTGAGAGAATAGAGTGAGTATTTTTAAATGAACATTTTTGAACTTGCAGATAAGGAGTATTTTACTTCGCCCCAAGGTTAGTGATATATCCACAGTGGTGACCTGCTCAAGATAGAGCCTTCCTTCCAGGAGGGGAGGCTGAGCAGAACTGAGCCCTGTTTCTCAATTGTACCCATGGGATTCAGCCTTGAGAAAAGAGCCCTGCAATGGGCTAAGGAATCTGGAGTGGATGCTCTGTCTCCCTGGCCTGGGAGTGGGAGCAGGGAGTCAGTCTTTCTTCAAATACCACCTACTCTCAACTTTCAATCTTGTTCAAATATCACCTACTCTCAACTTTCAGAGCAAATCTTCATTCATAGTTTTTTTTTGACTAGCTGTTTTCTCATTTACGTTTTGCCCTTAGATAATTTCAGGAAGCTTTAATTGTGTTACTAGAGTTTATACCAGTTTCCCTGGGGAGTTGATCAACAGAATTCCACATGCTGTCATACTGTCATACAGAGGTTGATAATGATCTCTCTCTCTCAAACACACACACACACACACACACACACACACACACACACACACACACGCACCTGTCCTTCCTCTTTCTACCTTTTCCTCTCCCTTTTTATCTTTCTTGTTTTTCTGAAATTTACATATGGAGGAAATTTTGTTGACTTAATTTCTATCCTTTCATAAAGATAGAGGCCCAAAGCAGATGTTCTATGGGTAGATTGTATTTTCTCTGCTTTGTTAATATATCTGATTTGTGGGAAGGAAGGAAGGAAAGAAGGAAGGAAGGAAGGAAGGAAGGAAGGAAGGAAGGAAGGAAGGAAGGAAGGAAGGAAGGAAGGAAGGGGAAGGGAGGGCGGAAGACCAAGTACATGTGGAAATTTTTTGGTGCATTCATTAGAAGAATGTGCCATAAGTTCCCGAGTCTTCTCACTTCAGACCTTCGAATCACAGGCCAATGCCAGTGGTTTAGCCATCCTCATTTTTACGAATATGGGGATTCAATTTCATAAAACTTTTCTGGTTCTATTTGTCTACCTCATGAAATATTTAACTGGTTATACAACATGATGTGATTTCTTGCGTACCTTTGCTTACTTGCTTGCTGGGGTCTGGTTTCAGGCCCAGACCCCAGCAGTCAAGTACTTTAATCTCAAGTGGTATTCTGCTTCTTATCTATTAAAATTCTTTAGCCCATTTTCAGTGGAATTGCATGCCTTTAAATTTGTTGACATGTGGAAAAGGTGGAAAAATCTCACAAATAAAGTTACAATCATCAAAACCTGTTTGGCTCAGTGGATAGAGCATCAGCCTGTGGATTGAAGGGTACCGGTTTCCATTCCAGTCAAGGGCATGTACTGTGGCTGCGGGCACATCCCCAGTAGGGGGTGTGCAGGAGGCAGCTGATCGATCTTTCTCTCTCATCAATGTTTCTGACTTTCTATCCCTCTCCCTTCCTTTCTGTGAAAAATCAATAAAATATATTAAAAATAAATAAATAAAGTTACAATACTTTTTTGCTGTGAAGCAACAATTTTAACCTTCCTTCAATCTTAACATATGTGCTTTAGTTTAGAAGGGGGGGAAGGCAAGCTTTCTTCAATTTTAATCTAATATATATATGCACACATATATGGTCAGCAACTGTAATAACCAACAACCAGTCGCTATGATGACCATTATGGCAAGAGAACTGACCTGATCTGGAGATGGGGCCTGCTGGCCAAAGTTCCACAGCACCTCCTCCTAACCAGCCCCACCCCCTATGGTTCCCACCACCCTGATTGGCCCACAACCACTCACCCTGGCCAGACTCAACTCTGATCACCCCCTCACCCCAATAGGGGGCAGGGCCAGCCAGCCAACATCTTGAAGTCCCTTCCCCCAACTGGACCCACCCAAGATTGACCTCCCAACCCAGATCAGAGGCAGGGCTGGCTGGCCAATTACCAATGGCCACACTCTCAGGCCCCTGACTCTCAATCAGTCCCCTAACCCTAATCAGGGGCATGGCCCACCAGCCAATCACCCATGGACCCTCCCCCCAGTGGGCCCAGCCCTGTTTGGGCCCTACTCAGGGCAGGCCAGCCTGCCAACCTCTTGCCATCTCCTCTTCCTGACAGGTCCAGTCCAGATCTGCCCCAAATTGGGGCCGGGCTGGCTGGACCACACCCATGCACAAATTCATGCACTGGGCCTCTAGTCTTATATAAAAGTGCTGGTAGGAATTTTGGCATTCACTATCATTTTAGACTGGGCTATTGCTAAGGGAAGGAATCATTTCTATTATTTCTAAGTATTGACAAAAATGACTTGATTCAGGAAGAGTTGAATGAGTCTTCAGCACTAAAGACATTTTAAGATTATTGTTAATTAGCAGTTTAGCTATTTTCTAGTTTATAGTGGTTGAATAACTTTTCTTCACTTGGCAGAGACATTAACTTCATCAATTAGACCTAATCTGTATGATTATGAACTTTCTGCCCTAATCTAGCCTGGTATTGGTAGCTTTTTCTATAAGGAGTAATAAGTAGGCCTCCCCAGAGTAACCAGTCTTCAAGAGATGGTAAAATGATGGCCAAGGGCTATGCCTTTATTATTGTAATGATTACATGGAACATTAAAATAGCTATAATTAGGAAATTTATCTAACTGCATATTCTTTATTTGTTTACCAACTTATTTATCCATCTACATATTTAAGTTTCCCTGACTAGCTAGCCTCTCATCTACCTACCCATTACCCATATATCTGCTAAGTAATTGATCTATCTACCATCTATCTATCTTTCCAGAAATGGGTATAATAGTACATGAAATTTACTGAACAATAAAAAGAAAATATAAACAAATATAGAATGTCCCAGAAAATGTATACACACATTTATAATGTCAGTGTAAATTAAAACACATTTCATTTTCAAAATTGAGCTATTCGCTATTAAAGTATATATACAATTTTGGGACACCCTGTGTATTATAGTACTTATTTTTTCTCACTTAAGTTAAAAGGGTGAGGATCCCACATTGCATTCATTAGGGAGCCAGCTGTAAAGGGCATGAGTTTCCTCAGTTTGGAGTGTTGGAAAGGGCTCCCTTCTCTTGTTACCAACAATACTGTTGACTTACTAACTATATAAGCCTACATGGTCCCAACAGGTTAGATGCCTCAGAGCCTGTGTTCAGAGGGAATGGGGATTTTTACTGAACCCTGAGCCCTGGGGTCTACATTCCAACTTCCCTCCATAAACTCTTCCTTTGAGGTATTTTTTTCTCTATGGGACTCTGCACTTGAGTGAGGATTTGATGTCACAGAATATCCACAGAATTCAGGGATAACTCCAAATTACTGCTACATACTAAACAACCAATTCATTTACAAAAAAGTTTCCACATTTAGTCTTCTACTTACTTCCCTCTAGCATTTCCTAATCTGGAAAATTCTCATTTTTTTTCTGAAGGACTTAGAAACATAATGTTGACCTCTCTTTGCTGAGTGGAGTGGGAGACTTAGATAACTTAGTAATCATCTCTTTATATGTGGACACATTGTTATATGAATCCGTGTATCATCTTAAATTCATTAATAAAATGCATCAATAATGTCTAGTATCTAGTCTGTATGTATGAATGTGTTTATATGAGTACTAGAAGCTTGGTGCACAAAATGCATGCACTGGGGAGGGTTCCTCAGCTCAGCCTGCCCACTCTCACATATTGGGAGCCCTCAGGAGAAGTCCTACTGGTGGTTAGGCCACCTCTTTGTTGGAAGTGGACCTAAGCCCCATTCTGGCCTCCCTTTGTGGGAGGCAACTGGGCTGATCAGGGGAAGCTACCAGCCCCATCACCCTGCTGCTGTAGCCACTGCCAGTCACCACAGTTGCCAAGGTATTTTCATCAACACAGACTCCAGTGCCTTCACCATGAAAAAAATGACAACTTTCTTTAAGCATTTTCAAGATGTGTCTTTCATAGGATATGACATTTCTTTCTTTATTTTTCTTTTTATCTTTAGCTGAGGATATGTTTCCATTGATTGTTTTCCCCTTCCCTCCGACCCCAGGCTGAGCCCCTGCTGGAGAAAAGGCCCCCTCCACCTCTCCAATGGCCATCTGGGAGTGACCTGGTTGGCAAGTAGGTTCCTGGGCCCAGGTATATATGCAAATTAACCTCCATCTTTGTTGGGTTACTTTGCATACTCACTCTGATTGGCTGTGGGCATAGCAGAGGTATGCTCAATTTACATGTTTCTCTATTATTAGGTAAGACAAGAGCACTGGTCAGTCACCCTGGTCCAATCCAGGACCTTTGGGGGTTGTCTGACTACTGGTTTAGGCCCGATCCCAGGGATCGGTCCTAAACAGGCAGTCAGGATATTAAACCAGCAGGCGGACAACCATCTCACAATCTGGGACCACTGGCTCCTAACTGCTCACCTGCCTGCCTGCCTGATTTCCCCTAACTGCCTCTGCTTGCCAGCCTGATTGCTCCTAACTGCCCCCTCCCCACTCTCCCACCAGCCTGGTCACCCCTAACTGTCCCTCCCTCCCCCCTCAGCCTAGTCGCTCCCAACTGCCCAGATGGCCTGGTTGCCCCTAATCCCCCCCCACCCCCGCTGGTCTGGTCACCCCTAACTGCCCCTGCTGCTGGCCTGGTCACCCCCAACTGCTCTCCCTTGCAGGCCTGTTCCCTCTCAACTGCCCTCCACTGATGGCCATGTTGTGGTGGCCATCTTGTGTACACATAGGGGCAGCCATCTTTGAGCACATGGGGGCAGCAATCTTGTGTATTGCATATTACTATTTTATTAGATAGGATGTGTTACATGTACCATTCTGGGCAGATTTAGGTTGTCTAGACAGAGAAGGAACTAAACCATTTAGCCACTGAAGTGAAGAGAGTCAATGCAGCTATAAATGACTGGGTCAGTGTGGACATAGAGATTAAAGAAAGGAGCAGAATTAATTATTAAGAAAAGTGAAGAATGTTAACTATTATAGTAGAGAAGAAGGTGGATAGCAGGCATACACCCGGCTTTCTTTGTTTAACATCAGGCAGTTGTATGTAAGTTAGTTCATTCATTTTCTGTTATTTACTATCCATTTGCATGAACACACTACTCTTCTTTATCCATTCTGCTAGCCAATGAATATATTCAAAACTTTGGGATCTGCAATGATTTCTGAGATGCACCTAAAATGTTTTCCATATTGAAAATAAATTGATCAATTAACGTATATTATAATTAAGACTTCTTATTCATCCTAAAATTTTTAAACCCCAAAAGTTGGAGAAGGTGCTTGCAATACTTATATATAATAAAAGATTCCTATCCTGAACTTATAATTGGCTCTTTTGAATAAATAAGTGGGAAGGCAGAGAGCCCAATAAAACATTGACTACTTTACAACTTATACTTTTAAAATTACTTCTTAAAATAATACTATTGCTCAAAATCTCAAACCTACTTGCAATATATTATCTAATTTATATTAAGGATTTATCAAAGCTATACCCACCTATGGGTAACAAATTTCAAAGAAACTTTAGATTGACCTAATCATTCTTAATATTCTCCTTTACTAAAATTATTTTATTTTCTTTTGATCACAAGGTGACTCTAAATTTATAATGTGAATCTCATGAGGTTCAAATCAGAACAGGCTAGATCCTATGGCACCCAGATTTGCATACATCAGGTTATCAGTAAAGAACTTGAACTTCTGCTGCATTTCTGAATGCTGAGAGGCAGCCTTTCAAACTGTGTCTTAACTGCTCTATTATTAGGAGAGGCACTACAAAGAAGCTATGCTCTGTTTCCTCGTGGGCAGGTATAAAAATCTACCAGCAATAGTTCCAAGAAACATGTTGTTACAAAAGAGCCCATATATATGGGAAAAGGTTTTGTATTCTATGCTAATGTGACTGGACATATGGATCCCTAGACTGAACTTTAAAAAATAAAATTAATGTTAACATATCCATGTCTTTTTTGAATTTTAAAAATATATACTTAATTCTGTTTCTAATATTTCTCTTTCCAAATATATAGCCATTTTCCCATCTAAAAATAACAAACCAAATCTATTTTTCTCAAAATTAAAGTTAAGAATTAAAGACTATTTTATTAAAGACTATTTTATTAAAGACTATTTTATTAAATACTGTTTTATTATTCCATAAAGATTAAAAGTCTTAGTCATACATTTCATTTTTTCCACAATAATCTATTCCATATCTGGAATCTAAACTGTGCATATTCATGCTTTCACTGTAATAAGGACATATGAACTAATGCACACCTGCCATGATCCACAATATGCCGATTGATTTTCAAAGGGATGTGAGTTAATATTTATTTAGTAGCCATGTTTTGTTAGATACTGAGCTTTAACTACCTTACTTTATTTAATATCTTGAAAGCCCAATAAAGATATGCACTATTTTATTGTTGCTCTGTGTAGCCATTTATTTAAGTAACAACCATTGGTTCAATTAATTAATACCTTAATTAGATAAATAGAAAATAGCTAATCAAATGTTCTTTAAAAATTGGAAAGCCATCAATTTTTTTTGTTTCTCAGTGTTAGTAATTGCATCACTTATCAAATAAAATGAGATCTCAGGAGAAAGCTGTTAATAAACCAAGGCAATGGATATGATACCAATTGATGATAAAATCCTAATGCACTCATTTTTTGAATACAGTAGGCCTATAATATATTATTTATTTATACATATATTCAATGATTTATTCTCACTATATCATAAACACACACACACACACACACACACACACACACACACACACACAAGAAACATGCTTTCCTCTATCATTCCAACAATGCCAGTGGTCTTAAATTTTATATAAGACTAGAGACCCAGTGCACAATTTCATGCACAGGTGGGGTCCCTCAGCCTGGCCAGTGGGGCCAGCCAGCGGGGGTAGGAACCATAGAAGGTTGGCTGTGGGAGCACACTGACCCCTAGAGGACAACTCATGCATTGAGTGCATGTCGCCTGGTGGTCAGTGTATGTCACAGCAACCAATCAACTGGCCATTCAGTCATTTGGCCGCTTAGACTTTTGTACATATAGATAGCAACTTTCTGTAATAGGAATACAGGACATTGGAAAACATATTTTTTTTTTACCACCTAACCAGAAAGATGTATATTTAAGGTCTATTAAAATCATTTGATACTATTTATTAAGATAGATGAATAACTAGGACTATAATTACTTTAATTCCTATAATATTAAAATATACAATTTTAGAAAAATAGATAAATAAGATTTATATGTAAACAAAAGGCTCAAGAATGTCTAAATATTTTCTTTAAAAGGACAAATTTTAGATTTCTACCAGAATCAGATAGGTTTTTCAAGATCTATATAGAGATTAAACAATTAAAATAAAAAGAGCATGGTGTTATTAAAAGTCGAAAGTGTTTTCTAGAGTAAGCAAAAAAAATTAAACTGAAAGCACTGGCCATATGTAAAAATCTTGATAGATAGAATATTAACATTAAGAAATTTTGTTTGGCAAAATACAGTAATAGAGTTAAAAACAAACACAGAATGGGAGAAAATAGTCACAAAATGCATAATTGACCCCCCCCAAAACATTATTTCTGGAGTATGTGTGTATAAAGTCTATAATTTCATAGTAAGATGGAAGTTTAAGCAATACTCAGTGAATCCATATCAGGCCCTTCATAAAAAGTTATTCTGAATTGCCTAAAAACATATGAGAAGGTATTTCACATGAGAAGTCACTTGGGGAAACATTAGTTAAAACCACAAGACATTTCCAGGCTCTGCAGCCAGGCGGGGTGCAGAGAAGTGTCTGTGAAGCTGAGCAGCTAAAGGTAACTGGACCTGATGACTTCATCCCAGTGATCACCCAGCAGAGATGGCTATGTCTGAGTTCTAGAAACACACATAGTGACATTTATTCCAGAACCTTCCATCACAGCCAGTAAGTAGAAATAAAATAATCCATCAACTTTAGCTTGATTGAATAAATCAACCACTTTCAATTCCTACAATGTAATACTAAGGTATTGAGAATTAAAACTCTTACTGCACAAAAATACATGAATGAATCTCACAACCAAGTTATGTTAAATTAAAAGTGGGAGAGGCATATACTAGCAAAAGAGCACATTTTATATAACCTTAATTGTATAAAACTGCATGCAAGCAAAATACTGTAAGTGGTCAGATCTCAGAAGAGTTTATCCTGAGGGAATCAATGGAGCCTGGTAGAGAGGCCCTCCTGGGGAACTGGTGATACCAGGCCTCCTTATCTCTGTGCTGTTATAGATATGGCCCCTTCTTGACACTCAATTGCCATATAAAATGGTGATGATCTATGTACTTCTATTCTCTGCATGTCAGACTTTTATAAAAAGTTAATGAAAATGTCAGTATTAAGGTGTATGAGTACACCTGAGGGCCTGCACCCTGGGCCTGCTAAGGGGTGGTATGTCAGGCAGAGGTCCCCATTTGGTGGTAAGTACTCAGGAATATTCTAAGGTTATTCCGTCCCTGATGAGAAGCAGGAAATTAGCCAGGGTTTCCAGAAATATTGGATAAGCCCAAAATCTTGGAAAAGCTGATAGGATCCTCATTCTGATCTCAGGGTTCCTGGCTGCTGGGCACCTCGTTAGAACTTCAAGGTCAGGGACCTGGAGACTTCTGAGAGCTGTGGTCATTATGGTCTGAGGTCTGCTGGGGTGATGGAGGCCCATTACCAACATCACCTGCAGCTTTGTACGGGATGGCTGAATACATTGCAATGCAATTACATTATGAACCTGAGAACACATTGTTCTAAACTATAAAATGAATCTTAAGATGTAAAATTAAAATGTGAAATTTCTTCAGAAGAGAGGCTGTGTTTGCAAATAACCATGACTGTCTGCTTTCAGGGCTGGCAGACTTACTTCTTTGATTTAAAATATGTGTCTAAGAAATGCATCTCTTTTAGAAACACTCAATTCAAATTCTATTCAAAATAAAATGCCTTCAGCAGAGTCCTTGAATGGAGACAAAGAGGAAGAAACATGTTCTTGCACTCACCTCTTCAGTGAAAGTCCAAGTCTGATGTAGAACTGCCCATAGTCTGCCTGGGACCTAGCTGGCTGTATTGGCTGTGGCATTACACTGTAACCTGCCCTTTGGTAATGCAAATAATGAGAAATGATCCATTTTTCACTTTAGAGGCTTTCAGGACCCTGCTCAGTGGTTTGGGCTCCAGCCCAAGGAGGCTGTGACTCACAGCGGGACTCCCTGGAGATTGGGGTGGGGGTTGGGTGGTGGAGATGGATACATAACCATTAGAAATCCTGCCAATCCTAACAGTGGAAGAAGAGAAAAAAGAAAGTGACATTTTTGTTGTAGAATAAAATCTGGAACACTTCTGGGAACATTAGGCAACAGAAGAAATTCAGGAGCATAGTTCAGTTGTCACTGCCTTAGAAGTGGACATGGACAGGACTGTGTAGGCCTGGAGAGGCTGACCCCTGTAGGACATTTCCATGACTGCACAGAAGGGCTAAACATGCTACCATGTGTGTGCATGTGTGTGATCACGAGGACAATATTTTTTTTGTATAATTTAAAAATTGCACCTAATAGACCCAGCTCAGTGGTTAATCATTGACCTATGGACCAAGAAGTCACAGTTCAATTCCTGGTTCGGGTACATGCCTGGGTTTTGGGCTCTCTCCTCAGTGGGGGGTGTTGCAGGAAACAGCAGATGGATAATTCTCTCTAATCATTGATGTTTCTATCTCTCTTTTTCTCTCCCTTCCTCTCTGAATTCAAATATATATATATATATATATATATATATATATATATATATATATATATATATATATATATAATTACATCTATTAGGCTGCATTTGTTAAAGTTGCAATGATCTCAGCTTGATTAGTTGATGTTTCATCACAGGTGTGACCCTTCCCTTAGGGAAATCTTTAATCTACCTTATGTTTTCAAATTTCTCTGTGTCCCAAAAGCACCATACTCATCCATAGCAGCTCAATGTTGAGTCCACCTCATGCTGTTCTTTTAAAAATGTTTTTATAAATGATTCCTTCCTCATCTAATTTTTTTAAAAAGTCTTTATTGTTGAAAGTATTACATATGTTCTACCTCTTCCTGTTCTTTATCTAAAGAGCTAACATATGACAGTATATTTTGCCTCTGTTTAGTTGGGGGAAAAGTTTTTGGTGCTAATGAATGAACATCTTGTTTTTCAATCTCTGGACAATGCTAACTGCAGCTTGAAAGAAACACAGCCTACACATTTTAACACTAAATTAAACACCAGATGTGGCTACAAAGGCAGCCATTGCCAGGCAAGCCCAGGTGATTCCAAGAGGAGTCCAGCTGTTGCAGTGTCAACACTTCAACAAATCTGAAGCCATGTTCGGATTCTAATATGTAAATGGGTGTCAAGTGGCACTTTCCCTAGAGGCAGTCTCAGAGTCAATACATTTCTCAGAGGGTGGCTTTTGTTCATAATGAGTATCACTGCATTGAACTTTAAAAGCTAATAATTTCTCGATTGCTATTGAAAAATTAGTGAAATTGAGTCTTCTGCTATTTCTTCTGGAACTATTTTTATTTATAAATGCACTTACACCCTCTGCAGTTTCTTATCTATATATCTGTGATCCTTTAACTTTTTAAACTAATGACTCACCCCAAAAATCTTTTAATAGAGGACGCTATTCATCTTTTATTTTCTTACTAAGGGCATTAAAATCAATAAATATCTTGGAATATTAGGTTAGGCTCTTTCTTTGTTGTGTCATACCCATCTTGGGCCACAAAAAGCAAGTGAGCACAAAACAAGTCAGCCTATAGGATTGCTCTTAGCCCTGATTCCCAGACACGCCTCCAGGTTTTCGTTCACATCCTAAGTCACAGCACAGACATACAGATAAGCCTCTGCCTGTTTTTCATGGTTATTGTACTAGAATAAACCCAGGTCTGCCAGGATGCAGAAAACCTGCAATGCTAAAGGGAAGCATTCTTTCACCTTCAAAACTTGTCTTCAGATACACTTAGGGTAAAAAGTTCGGGGACATAAAAAATTATTGGAAATCTCATTTAGGGATTTTGGAATAGAAAATCATAAAACCTCATGTTTTTTATGGAATAATACAGGCCCAGTGCACAAAATTTGTGCAGGGAGAGTGGTTATCCTTAAGCCCAGCCTGTGCCCTCTCCAATATCGGATCCCTCTCACAATCCATGACTGCTGCCCCTAACTGCTTCCGCGTGCCAGCCTGATCACCACATAACCACTCCCCTACCAGCCTGATTGATGCCTAACTGCTCCCCTGCCAGCCTGTTTGCCCCCAACTTCCATCCTCTGCTGGCCTGGTCACCCCTAACTGCCCTCCCCTGCAGGCTTGATCACCCCCAACTGCCCTCCCTTACAAGCCTGATCCCTTCAAAATGCCCTCCCCTGTAGGCCTGGTCCCCCTCAACTGCTCTGCCCTGCATGCCTGGGTCTCCCCCCTCTCAACTTCCCTTTCCTGCAGGCCCAGTCAACCCCAAATGCCCTCCCCTGCAGGCCTGGTTCCTCCCAACTCCCCTCCCCTGTTGGCCATCTTGTAGTGGCCACCTTGTGTCCACATAGGTGCAGGATCTTTGACCACATGGGGGCAGCCATCTTGTGTGTTGGAGTGATGGTCAATATGCATAGTACTATTTTATTAGACAGTATAGAGGACTGGTGCATGGATGGGGGCCTGCTGGTTTGTCCTGAAGGGTATCTCGGATCAGGGTGGGGATTCCCTTGGGTTGTGGGGGCAGCCTGGGCAAGAGGCCTGTGGTGGTTTGCAGGCAGGCCACACACCCCAGCACCCCAAGTGGAGACCCTGGATTCTGGGTTTTATTTATCTTCTATAATAGAAACTTTGTAGCCCGGAGCAGAGCCAAGCCTTCTGATTGCTCTGTGGTGATAGCCATTTCTGTTGGAATTTATTTATCTTATATAATTGAAACTTTTCTAGTCTGGAGTGGTGGTGTAGGCGAGCCAGAGCTGCAGAAGCTTGATTTCCTCCATTGCCAGGGGCAACCATGGCCTATGCTTTCTCCAGCTCCAAGGCTGCCTCCATTTCTGTTGGGATATATTTATCTTTTATAATTGAAACTTTGTAGCATTGAGTGGGATTTATTTATCTTCCACAATTGAATCTTTGTAACAAGGGCAGGCAGAAAGCTTGGCTCCCTCCATAGCCAGGGAAACTCAAGCCTCCTTCCTGCTCTCAGTGGCCACAGCCATCTTGGTTAGGTTTATTTGCATTTTAGTTCCTGATTGGCTGGTGGGCATGGCTTGTGGGCCTGGTTTGTGGGTATAGTGGAGGTACAGTCAATTTGCATATTATTCTTTTATTAGACAAGATACAAATTATAAATTAATTTAGCAAGTAGTACATACAGTATCTACTGTGAGCCAGGCACAGTTATAGACCAGAAAGTGTGCCACATTGCAAAGTGGTCAGGCTGTGGCTTTGAAATAAGGGAAGTCCTACTTTTAGAAGTATTCCCTGCAGTAATAGGTTGAAGTCTCTTGGATACATACAATACTAATATATTTCTATTATATCATGTATTTAGGAAACATTGAATTAAATCAAAGTTGTTTGAAAAAATGGCTCTATAGTAAATATAACTTTTAAATTTAGAAAATTTAAAATTGCTGTTTGTTTCTGCAGCTTTAATATCTAATAAAATTCTCCATAGTTACCTTTCACAAAGGATTCTATGAGAGTTTGCTGTTCATAGATTGCAAGATTTCAGAGGTCCAAAGAAGCTGATGACTTCATGAGTTTATACCCAATTTCCAAGCCATTTTTAAGTCATGTAGTACGTGTTCACAAGTATTTGGTTGGACAAAAGCCCTCAACTTTCAAAGCTTTTTGGCCTTTCAGTGAGTTACTCATGTTAGGTCTATTTTTGTCTCTTCTGCTATACTATCAACTCAAACATGTGTGGTATTTTTATCTCCAACATGGTTTACTTTGGTCTATTCATCAGTCACTTTTTAGGGCAATTTAAAACCTAGAGTAGTTAGTAAAATAGTTGAAAATATTTTGAGTGGTAATGCCTATCTAGGTTCTCTGTATAGATCTTTAAATAGCCCTCTGTAAAATGACTATAAACTCATATTCTTGAAGGACCAGCAGGGAACATCCTATATAATAAAAGAGTAACATGCATATTGACCATACCTGTGATACACCCACAAGCCACAACCAACAGCCATGCCCACCAGCCATATCAGAAGCAAATAAACCCCAACCAAGATGGCTGCAGCCAGTATGAGCAAGAGCAAGGCTTGGGTTTCCCTGGCAATGGAGGAAGCCAAGCTTTCCACCTGCCCTTACCAGCATAGGCCTCCACTCAATGCTACAAATTTCAATTATACATAACCCTAACAAAAACTGATGGCAGCCACAGAGCTGGAGAGAGCAGAGGCTAGGGTTGCCTGGGCAATGGAGGAAGACAAGCTTCTGCAGCCCTGGCACCCAGGCCTCCACTCTAGGCCACAAAGTTTCAATTATAGAATGTAAATAAAACCGAACAAAAATGGCTATTGCCACGGAGCAAGCAGGAGGCTTGGCTCTGCTCCAGGATACAAAGTTTCAATTGTAGAACATAAATTAATCCCAGATCCCAAGGCCTCTGCTTGGGTCGCTGGGGGATGTGGCCAGCCTGAAAACCACCATAGGCCCCTTGCCTAGGCCACCCCATGCACCAAGGGAATCGCCACCCTTCAGGGTAAACCAGCTAGTCCCTACCCATGCACAAGGCCTCTATACTATCTAATAAAAAAGTAATTTGCAGATTTACCATCACTCCAACACACAAGAGGGCTGTCCACATGTGGTCAAAGATCCTGCCACCATGTGGACACAAGGTAGCCACCACAAGTTGGCCAACAGGAGAGGGCAGTTGGAAGGGATCAGGCCTGCAAGGGAGGGTAGTTGGGGGCGATCAAGCCAGTAGGAGAGGGCAGTTAGGAGTGACCTGACCATCAGAGGAGGGAAATTGGGGGCAAACAGGCTGGCAGGGAGCAGTTAGACATCAATTATGCTGGCAAGGTAGTGGTTAGGGGGTGAGCAGGCTGGCAGGCAGAAGTGGTTAGAGGAAATCAGGGAGGTGAACAGTTTGAAGCAAGCAGTCCTGGATTGTGAGAAGGATGTTTGACTGCCTGTTTAGGGTCGATTCTATCAGGATTGGGCTTAAACAGGCAGTTGGACATCCCTTGAAGAGTCCCTGATTGGAGAGGGTCCCTGATTGGGCTGAGGGACACCTTCTGCTCCCCTTCCAGGAATTTTGTGCACCAGGCCTCTAGTCCTATCTAATAAAAGAGTAATATGTAAATTGACTGTACCTTCTCTACACCTCCCAGCCAAGCCCACCAATCACTCCCACCACCCAATCAGGAGAGATATGCAAATTAACCCCCAACCAAGATGGCTGGTGCACTCTGAGGTCACCTGCACCAAGGCCAGGGATGGGAAGAGTGACCTGGCTCTCTGTAAGTGAATTCTTTCACTAGGAAAGCACCAAGAGGTAAAGGCAGATGTGATGTGTCCCCGGTCGGGGTTTTAGAAGATGAGTGATGTCACTTGTGCCATCTCCTTTGGTGCCACATTGACCCAGTCTTTGAGCAGCATCTTCTCCAGGTTCCTGTTAACCAATCTTATTCCATAGATGCAAGGACAGCAAGGGCACTTTGTGTGCCAGATCTGAATTACTGATGGAACACGCCAGTGTTTCACATGAAGGATCAATATTCCACATCAGCTCGTTGTGCCCATGGCAAAGACCCTTCCATGACTCTCATGACTGTGTAAGATGCTTTTATGAAAATTGATAATATTGACTCAGTAGAAGAGGATACAAAAAGTCATTTGCTTGAGTATTTTTGCAACATGACCATTAAGCATTTTGAAGAATACATTTAAATCCTTCCATTCTATTCTTATTGAATTGCAATTCAAAAATATATACATACTAGCAGCCTGGTGCACAAAATTCATTCATGCACTGGTGGGGGGATGTCCCTCAGAACAGCCTCCTCCCTCTCCCAGTCCTCTCTAGCACCTTTCCATCTGCTTGCTCCTTACCGCTACACTTGCTGATCCTGTGCTTTCCAGCTGTGTGCCCAGCTTTGCTTGGGTGGTGTGTCACTTTGAGAAAAAGAATCATAATTTCATGATATTTATAGTTTAAATAACAAAAATGTATAATTGTAATATATAACTGTATTAATAAAACAAAAACTAATTCTTTAACTTACCTGCTTAATTACTTCTTTGTTCATCTATCAGTCAGTTTCTTTTGTTAGTCTTGATATTATTTAACTTGTGTGGGGTGCCATGAACTAAGTAAGATAAGTGAGGGGGAGGGGAAATCCTTTAACTAACCTGCCTATTAGTGACTTTTTTGTTGCTGAATTTCATTGGTTAAACCTTCAATTGAAGGTTGGTATTTTGTAGACTTCAAGCCCAAGCAAGCTCTACTAACTTTATCTGTCAATCTGTTTCTTTTGTTGGTTTTGATATTATTTAACGCTGAGAATAAGGTCTCACAAAAGTACGTGGAGAAAAACATTGTGAATAAAGCCATTGCTATATGTTTCAGAGTGCTAAAAGTGTCTGGTAATTGGTTTCAGACACTCCAAATTTCCTGTTCATAGTGGCATTCCTCTTGATTCTTCAAATGACACCTTTCCAGATTCTCAAGCTTTGACCTTAAGTTTACAAACACCTGAGCCCAGATGCTGTCTTGAAATTCTGCAAGTTGCATCTCCAAATCATCAATTTGCATCCATTGGAAACCATTTAATTCCAAACTACTGAAGACTACTACATCAGGATACTTAATTATTTTTTATGCTCTGTTCTAAGCTTCTAAATTGATTAAATTTATCACTGAACTCATGCTGGTACTTTATATGCAAGGGTTGCATTTCATTTTGTACAGCTGCACTGGCCTTCTCAAAATACTTTGTTACTCGAGGAAAATACTTATACGTTTTAGTTGCTACATCTCCCTTGAAAATTTTAAGTTTACTTTCAAAAGCTTTTATGTATCCAAAAATAACGTCAATACTTTTGCCAAAACCTTGTAACTTTAAGTTCAGTTCATCAATATGAACAGAGATATCCCTAAAAAACATCAGGGTGTTGACCCACTTATCATCATTGAGCTGAGAAAAGTTTCCTGGTTCATTATCCTCAAGAAATACCTTAATTTCTTCAAAGCACTCCACAAAGGGATCAAGAACTTTGCCTCAGCTCAGCCATCTTACATTATTGTACATCAGCAGTCCACTGTAGGTGGAATCAACCTCCAATAAAAGTGCAGAAAATTCTCGCTTGTGAAGGGGGCGAGCAGCTATTAAAGTAAATATTTTTGTAACAACTGGCATTAAGTCATTTAAGTCAGTGAATCCTGCCTTGGCACATAAAACTTCCTGATGGATAATACAAAGAAATGTCACAATTGGATTTCCAATAGCTTCCATAAACAATCTGACAAATCCAACTTTTATCCCCACCATGTTTGGTGCTCCACCTGTCATCACTAACACAACTTTAGAGATATCAATGCTTAAGTCACAGAATGTTTGTATAAAAACCTTACATATTTTGCTTCCTGATGTACTTGTTGGCCCTGATACCAACTTTATCAACTCTTCTCTCATTGTGAGACCATCAGAATATCGACCAATAATGGCCAACTGAGCATGTGATGTGACATCAGTAGTTTCGTCAAGAGAGATAGAAAAATATTGACAATTACTATGTCTCTCTTTAATTGATGTTGTACATCTGTGTTCAGTCTCATTATTTGGTCTCTTATGATATTTCTACTGAGTGGTAACTCAGATATTCTCTTAATAATTGCGTCTTTATTCTGCATATGGTGAAATAGAACTGGTGCACATCTTAGGAGAATTTCTTCAATAAATTCTCCCTCAGTGAGTGCTTTTCCATGCTGAGCTATGGAGTGAGCAATGCTCAAGCTTGCAGATGTTAAATTTGTAGAGCCTTTTATAAATTTAAGGATGGAATTAGATTGACTCTTATAAAGATGTAGCTGCCTGGAAATGTATTCCTTCCTTTCCTCCTCACTTTTTTTCAAGAGCTGGGAATGATTATTCTCAAAATTTCTATCTATATTCCACATTCTGCTTACTGCCATTTCAGTACATAGAACGCAAAATGATCTGCCATGTTTTTCTATAATGTCATACATCTCGGTCCATGTCTCTTGAGAGGATCAGATACTGATACTACCACTTCCTTTACTTAACCTTGTTTTTTTTATGTTTTGGTTTCTCCATCAGGGGGGCAGTGACAGAAGATAGAATTACAGATAGCCTGTTAGCCCTGCAAGCAATTAGGGGTTAACTAGCCTAACTGACCACAAGATGGCACATGTAACTGTCTTTTAGGAAAGGACAGGGTTAATAAGCAGAAATAGGGGTTATTAAAGATGCACAACTATAATGGTGGTGAAATAGAGTCTGCGCTATGCTGCAAAATGACATTCCTTATATAAATTAAGATGGCTGCCGCTATTTCTAGTGGCAAGAAAGAGAAATGGCACCCATAGCACAGGCCCTCACCTCTCTCAGCGTCCCTCTCACTTATCTCAGTAATGGTGGTCAATTAGAAATCCACAACACCCCAGAACAGTAGATTGGATGATGGTTGCTGTGGTTATGTGGTTGCTGGTAATGGTGATCACAGGGTCCCCAGAGATGCATCCCCCATGGCATTCTGCTGCTCCCTGATCTGTTGGTGGGAAGTAAGGAAAATCTAGCAACTGTAAATAAAACAAGGTAAAGTAGACTCCTCTCCTCACACAGACATGTTCTTCCCAGAAGAGAGCCTCTGCACGCCCTTCCCAGCCTCTCCTTTGAGAGGAGTGATGGGGGCTTCTCAGAGGCTATAGTTTTTGTCCTAATAGCTTTCTACGCAGGCACATAAATTAAGACTACCCTTCCTTTTCAAGTTCTAGAGAGAACAGCTCTCCATCCCCAACGAAACCACTGATTTCAGCCTTTGAAATGAAGAACTAAGTATTTTTCAGTTGAGTTCTTTCTAGAATTTTTTTCCCCAGAAACAATTGTCACTAAATCATAGAGACATTTTATGTGCAAAATGGGACAACGTGATGCCTTTTGTTTTTAGAAAGTGTGTCATTCTGTGACTAAGCAGTTATGTTGACTTGAAGGAAATATTCAGGAGGCTACGTGTTATCTTTACTGGGCTTCATTCCCAAGCAGCCTTTTTTGCAAAACCTTGACATTTGAATCTCACTTAGGTATCTTAGGTTTTCTTCTCTGTTAGAGATGAGGTAAGAGAGTTAAGATGACTCTAAATCAAAACAAAGTGTTTATAATATCCTTAAAATAATTATTTTTTATCATTTGCCCCTTCACACTCAAACTTTTCCATAGATTTTGCCTTAATAGGGAACTGAATCTCTGTTTCCAGCATCTTTAACTTTTAATAAGGATCCTCAGCTGGCTGTAGGGCAGGGTTTTGCTGTATGTCATATCATTTGGTTTCCTGATAATCCTCCTGCGGTCATTGAAAATCAAGTGTTTATCTAAAATTACACCACACTATCCCTACATCATATGTTCTTTCTACAGAAAAACAGAATTGTAACTGGTCCAACGTTTACCATTTTCTAAATTGTTTTTAATTTTAATAATGCAAAATTGCTCAACTTTATTGGATCATTAAATAATTAAAATTAACCTTTATCCTTCTATTTTAAATGAGGCACCCTTGTACTGACTTAAGGAAAAAACACAAAAAGGAAAATAGCAACCAAACCACATGCTTTGCTTCATTTGTTACTCCTGTTACTGACTTAGACTGAAAATAATTTGATCTCATTTGTATTCCTTAAAATTTAAGTTTTACACATCTTATTCATGACTTTATTTTTTTTAAGTTTTGTTGTTGCATAAGAGTTCCATTTTTATTTTGGGGGGAAACTCTATACTGTTTCCCACAGAGGCTGCACCAGTCTGCATTCCCACCAGCAGTGCACAAGGGTTCCCTTTTCTCCACATCCTCGCCAGCACTTATTGCTTACTGATTTGTTGATGATAAGCTCTGCTCTACAAGTATCTTTCATTTTTATCAGTCATCCCCCATCTACATTTTACTCAGAAAATTTTTTGAGTAATTAAGTTCAGCATCCTGTAGAGTTTCCCATATTCTGGAATTTGCTAATTTTGTCCCTAGCACTGTTTAATCCTCATAGTTCCTGAGAACCAATAGTTACTTCAGAGCCTATAAGAGTATTTGAGGTCTATTTTTAACAATTATACTTTGTCTGTAGAAGTTGGTAATTTCCATAACATTGCATCAACAGACACAATTTCTTTTTACTTATTTGGAATAATAGGTTCAGGTACTGTCGTTCTGATCTTTCCTCCCTAGAGGCAATACCTAGGCCTCTATTGTATTGCAGCTCCAGGCCCAGAAAAGCAGGCAACCTGGACCAGCTCCACCACGCCAAAGCTGACCTCAGGACCAGCTGCATTGCCCTGCACTGGTGCTGACCAATCAGTCAGTGGAGTCCCGGATCCTGCAAAGACACACCTGGAAAGATTCTGAATATTCTATTGAAATCTTCCCCTGGGACCTCTCCTAAGGTCTCCACCCGTAAAGCCCATAGGATTGGGGACCCAGGGCCTCTCCTGCTTGGGAGCATGCCAGCAACTTGCCCCTTCTCTTCCCCCAAACCCCTGGTCAGTCACAGTGACCTTCCTCACTCCCAAGTTCTAAGAGTCCTTCCTTTGATTCTATAACTGGTTTCCTAAGCCCATTTCTTCTATAAATTATTTATTCTACCTCTGTGATTTTCCAGGACAATGTCCTCTTGTAGTTGGAATTTTTCTCTCTGAATTCTTTCCTAGTCAGAATTCAAGTACCAAGGTTACTGACAGCATGGCACAGGTCTAAGATCTGGTGCTATTTGCCCACCCACTACAGAACCATTGTTGTGAATCAAAGACGTGCCTCAGCACCCGAGTTACAGTCTGTAAAAACAGTGGAATCCCTGGATAGTAAAAACCAGAGCCATTGATGTTACTTAAGCTGTAATTAAAGCCACAGTCATCAAAACTTTGAATCAAGTGGTCTCTCCTCATATTAGAGAAAGAACAAGGGAACTAGATCTCAACAGGAGTCAACATTTCACAGCTAGGCTAAAGGCAAAGAGAAGACACAGCCAGAAAGTCTTCCCAAAGAAACAGGGCACTGCTAAAATCAGGGTGAGAGTCCTCATGCCTTTGTAGGTGTCAAGTGTCCTTTTCTGATGGCAAAGTTCTATTTTTCTCTGGAAAGGGAAAATCAAATATTTAAAGACATTGAAAGTATACCAGCTTTATTAAACAGAAATTAGTACCAAGAAACTATTCTGGTACACAGTGCTAAGTAGGCTTCCTATAGGAATGTATTTTTAAAAATTCATCTAAATCTTTTCTTCTTTTCTTTGCCTTCCTTCAATTAAATTGTATTTTTAAACAATCAGTGTATTTCCTTTGTGTTTATTTTCCTAAAGTATTCCATCCATAACAGATGTAACAGTAGGCCAATAATTAGGATTTTGATAAAATAATATTTTCTCAAAGGTACAGTGAGAAACCAAAATAGAATCTGAGGAAACCAAGGAATCCTATCTAATAAAAAAGAGTAATATGCAAATTGACCATACCTTGCTATACCCACCAGCCATACCCACCAGCCAATCAGAGAGAGTATGAAAATTAACACAACCAAGATGACAGTTAATTTGCAAATCTGGGCACAGAAGATGGTGTAGAAGGAAGCCAAGCACTGCAAAAGGGAGCAAAGCTGCAGGCAAGTAAGCAAGCAGGGCAGGGGAGAACTGGGGGAAGCAGGTCGAGGGGCGGGGGTTTGAGCAAGACAGCAGAGAAAGGAGTGAGGCAGAGGAGATGGGAAGGAGGGAGGCAGCAGTGAAGGGAGCAAGGCAGTGGAGATGTGAGGGAGTGAGGCATCGGAGATACTAGGGAGCGAAGCAGGGGAGGCACAAGGCAGTGAAGGCAGTGGAGACACTAGGGAGCGAGGTAGTGGAAACACTAGGGAGTGAGGCAGCAGAGACACTGGGGAACAAGGCAGCGGAGACATTAGGGAATGAGGCAGAGGGAATAGGAGGGAGCAAGGTAGTGGAGAAGGGAGGAACTAGGCATCAGAGAAAGGAGGGAGCTTTGCTCAGGCCACAGGAAGTCCTATTTCTGCAACGGGTCTCTAGTACTGAATAAAAGGTAAAAGGAAATCTGTTGATGCAATGCTATGGAAATTAGTCACCAAGAGGCATGCAAAATTGAAACCAAAGCTACTTCCTCCTGTATTTATAGCTGCATAAGTCACAGGCCTCCCCACATGACTTTGAGTCCCACCCACAGTATACTCATCTGGAAAAAAAGATCTGTTCTTGTTCCTTCACTGAAGTATTGCCATTGCTCATAGCAAGCATGGTCTTCATCACATAGTGCTACTAAAGCTTCTATGTTAAAAATCGTTTTCTATAGCCCCAGTCCATTGCTCAGCTGGTTAGAATATTAGAAAGAACATCATCCTCATACTCCAAGGTTGCAGGTTGGATCCCTGGTCAGGGCACGTACCAGAAACTACTAATGAATGCATAAATAAGTTTAACAAATCTCTCTCTTTCCTCTCTCTCCCTCCCTCATAACAATTAGCTTCCAGCATTACTATTTGTATCTTTCTGAAACAACCTCTTCAGTTCTTTTATTTTTAAAATATATTTTATTGATTTTTTACAGAGAGTAAGGGAGAGATATATAGAGTTAGAAACATCGATGAGAGAGAAACATCAATCAGCTGCCTCCTACACACTCCCTACTGGGGATGTGCCGCAACCAAGTACATGTCCTTGACTGGAATTGAACCTGGGACCCTTCGGTCGTCAGGCTGAAGCTCTATCCACTGAGCCAAACTAGTTAGGGCCCTATTCACTTCTTGACATTTTTTTGTTCAAACAAGCTTCCACTAACCCCCCAAAAGTCTCCTGCTATTTTTTTGTAGCAGATGACAGGTTTCTATGTTATGGAGACAGGCTGCATTTCTAAATGCATTAGGGAACTTCTAGACTTTTTATAAAATGATATGTACTATGCTAAATTGTCTCATTTTGTTTCTTAATTTTTCCTTATTGTTAGGCATGTCCATCATCTTAATGAATGAGCAAAAAGCAGTGCTTCTTCTCACAGGCTTATTTCAAATATCTGCTATCTTGTTAAAAGTTTACATTATTTAATTATTAATATAGCATGGCTACAATTGTGTGAACTAATCAATGTTAATGGGGCTTTGGTAGACAATAGGAAACTTTATTTATAGTTTTAATAATTACTTTAAAGTAATTTTCAGTTTAGAAAAAAAAATAATACCTTTGAGAGAACCATATCTACACTAATAAAAGAGAAACATGCAAATTGACTGTCACTTCATGACACCTATCAGCCAAACAGGAGTGAGGGTGCAAATTAACCCAGCAAAGATGGTGGTGGCCCCACCCCACAGCCACTCCAGGTCTCTAAGCAGCACACGCAGGTGCAGAGTGGCTGGAAGGGTCGGGACACCTGCTATGAGGGGGAGGACAGGAGGTGGAGGAACCTACAGGAGTGATGCTCCTGCTGGAACAAATACTGAAGGCTCCAACCAGAGTGAAGATGGAAGTTGGTGGCCAGAGCGAAGGCCTGGGTCCCCAGTGCAGAAGAAAATCAGTGCAGGCAGCCAGGGGAAGGAAAACCTATTGCATGAATCTTCATGCAACAGTCCTCTAGTAATTAATACAAATCTATACAGTCTTCAAAGCTGGTCTTTATCAACTTCTTTTTTTCTTTCCTATTTGTAAGATTCTTAATCATCCTAATTGTAATTTATTCTTACTTGTGTTATAACTCCCCCAAAATTTGTATGAGAATATTAAATAATTCAAAAAATATCTATTCAGTAGCTATTTTATAAAAAGTTAATACTCATGAAAATAGCATACATTTGCATCATTTGTAATCATCTGCCATCAGGTTTTCACTTGCTAATATTTTTTATGGGAGAATTTTCCAACAAATGTATGATAAACAGAAAAGTAGCTGTGGTCTACCTTTATGCAACATCTTCCCATTAAAATAGCATTGCTGCAGAAGCACGATGCTCATTATACAACATGCATATTTAGATTCGTCTTATTGTTGTGTCTTATTTCTCATCCTGGGTTTCTCTTCTAAAAGAATACCTGACTAGAGTTATCTGTACAATTGTCTAACTTGTAACTTGTCATAGTAAAACACATTAATTACAATTATTTTTTAGAGGAAGACTGCCAATTAATGAAAAACCTATTTTATAAACTTTTAAATTCACTAAAGTACATATGCAAATGCATAGCAGGTAAGATAATTTAATATAAATGCTAATGATTTATTAATATAATGAAGTCCTTGTCTCCTTTTAGTAAAGAGATAGTTCATAAATAACTAGCCCATTGATTTGTATCTAAATAGTTTTGATATCTTTAAATTTCCTAAGTGGGGAAATCACCCTTCTCTCGGTTTTCTTTCCACTATTGATTTGTTTTTAACATAGTTTATTGAAACACAGTTTAAAGCTAAACTAATTGTCCTGAGACACTTAACAGCCCCCACTGACCACCACACCTTCGGTAGGAGGGGAGCTGGGACCAGCTTTGCTGTTTAAAATAGAGCTCCTTCCTCAGTGCATAGGGAGCATCCCACACTCCCTCCTTCCCCTACCACCCTCTCTCTGCCCTTTGCAAGACTCCTCATTCCTAGGCTCCCCTGGACCTTTCCAATGCCTGTGCTATCCTCTTTACACACACTGCACTTAGGCTACTAAATATCTGCAACACTTTTACATTTTAAGAAATTTTTAGCATTAATCTTTAAAAAAAATAAAAGACAAGTCCCTAGTAGGTATGGCTCAGTGGATAAAACTTTGGCCTTCAGACTATAGGGTTCCGGGTTAGATTAAGGTCAAGAACACATGTCCAGGTTGTGGGCTAGATCCCCAGTGGGCTAGTGCAAGAGGTAGCCAATCAATGATTATCTCTCACCATTGATGTTTCTATCTTTCTCTCCCTCTCCCTTCCTCTCTGAAATAATTTATACACACACACACACACACACACACACACACACACACACACACACACTAGAGGCCCGGTGCACAAAATTTGAGCACTGGGGGTAGGCGATCCCTCAGCCTAACCTGCCCCCTCTCACATACTGGGAGCCCTCAGGGGATGTCCAACTGATGGCTCACCCCAGCCTACCCAAGGGGCACCCAGCCATCACCCTGCTCAGCTCAGCCCCGGGGCTGCCTATGACCACCTGGCCCCTGGGGTTGGGTGCTCACAGCCACTTTCACTCACAGTGCCAGGGGCCGGGCACTCCCTGCTGCTGCCAGTGCCGCTGTTGCTGCTGCCACTTCCCCTCACAGTGCCCGGGGGCTGTGCACTCGTTGCCACCACTATTTCATCTCCACCCCTGGGGCCCAGCGCTCATGCCACTTGGCCCCACCCCTACTCCTGATTGGTTGGTAGTATAGCCAATCAGGAGCGAAGGTACGGTCAAATTTGCATGTTTCTCTTTTATTATATAGGATATATCTCCTATCTAATAAAAGAGTAATATGCAAATTAACCATACCTTCGCTACATCCACAAGCCATGTCCACCAGCCATACCCACCAGCCAATCAGGAGCTGGGGCAGAGCTAGCCAGTGAGCATGTGGCTTGAGCCAGGGGGCAGGGCTGAGGTGGCCAGGGCTGTGGGGGGGTTCGGGGGGAGAGGCGGCCAGAGCCAAGAGCTGGCTGGGACAAATGCCAGGTCTGGGGTGCTCAGGGCCAAGGCAGCCAGGGCCCGGGGGGCAGGGCCGATTTGGCCAGCACAAGCTAGGCAGAGAGAAAGCCTGGGCAGGTCGGGGGAGGGGGGAGGCTGGGGCAGAGCCAGCCATTAGCCCCATTGCATGGCGATGGCTGGGTGCCCAAGGCCTAAAGCCTTGGCCAGAGGCTTTTGGCCTTGGGCAGGCTGGGGGGTGAGTGTTCAGTAGGACATCTCCTGAGGGTTCCCAGTATGTGTGAGGGGGCAGGTTGGGCTGAGGGATCACCCACCCCCAGTGCTCAAATTTTGTGCACCGGGCCCCTAGTGTGTATCTGTGTGTGTACATATAAGGAAGGAAGGAGGCACAACAGTGAACACTATGACTCCTCTTGGAATGCCATGGCTTTGGGGTCAACTCCATTTTGATGTTGTGCACAGTGGGTGTTGCCCGGAAGCTGGGAGGACTGTTGTAGTTCCTGAATTCTCACTAACTGGAATGTGTATCACAGCCGCCACCTGAGCAAGTTAATTGGATCACAGGTTCAGATTCAACACAGGTGATTGGAATTGTTAAAGTATCCTTAGACTATTTTTAGAGAATGAATTTCAAGGAAACTCAGACTTCTCAATTATTTAATTGAATTTTTATCTGTTTAAATTTTATTCAGCCAACATGCATTTTTAAAATATGCCTTATATTCTGGTCTTGGTGCTGGGAAATATAATAATTAATAACTCAAAGATGTATTCTTATGCTGTCCCTAATCTATAATGCCGTATTTGCAATTTTGATAATGGCTGTAATATTCTTAAAGATGTATGAGAAGAGAGTGTTTTACTCCTCATTTGGAGAGGTTACAAAGAAGACATGACATTTGAACAAAGTCTTCCAATGGGAATAGGATTCTGTCCCGGAGACAATAATGTGGGTGGCCAGGAGAGTGTGGCTACGGCAGTGCGCTGATAGAGCAGTTTGTCAGGTTGTAATGGGCATTGCATTAGTTCAGGTGGTTTTGGCTGCAAGAAACAAACACCATGTATTATCTCAATAAATAACAGATCTGTGACAGAGCTTTCTGGGGTAGTTTAGTGACTTACTGGTATAATCACAGCCCCAGAACCTTGCTCTCTGTGCATGAAGCCAGCTTAGGTACATCCATGTCTCTACTCATGGTTGTGAGAGAGGAGTTCCAGCTCCAAGCACCAGATGCCCGCGTGACACCTGAGCGCCAGAAAGGAGCTGGGCAGGGACGGAGGGCTTTCTCTCTATGTTCCCCACTTTTTATACCAGGGCTGCATGTTGTTGCAGTGGAGAAGACTGGCTAGTGAACAAAAAATGTGGGGTTTTATTCTTTCATTTTGTCCTCATTCAAAACCTGGTGCTCACTTTCAGTCTTCTCAAGGCTGTTAAGGAAGTACTATGGAAACTGATGAAGGTGAGCGCCCGAGCCTCCTAGCCAAACACAAATATTGTCCTACTCATTTTCTTCTCTAATAGAAGAGGAAACAGCAGATGTAAAACTGGCGTACAAGGTAAAGAGGTAAAAAATGGAATTAAAATTTTAAAAGAACTATAGCAATGTGTGGAGATGAGTGTTCTGATATCTTTTAGTCATTCAGGTGTTTAGAATGATTTGGGCAATAGTGATTCAGAGGAGGTGAGAAAACGATGTCAAATAGCAGGCTCCTGGTTTTTAAAAGTGAATCGTTGCCTCTTTAAAATTTTTCTCTAGAAAATTGGAAATCTAAAGGGATCAAGTGATGAATTTAGCACTTCGTATTGCTTTCTCTGCCAATTTCTAGTTCCACTTTTTAAATTAATTTTATTCTATTTTTATAGGGGTGGGGGTTGACTTTGTGCTCGAGCACATTTTTTCATCTTTACTGTTGAGAGTATTCAGATGTTCCCTTTTTTCTTCTTCAACCAAATTATTGAAGTGATTGTTGCAACTTGAATTTACATCGGCCTTTCAACAACTATTAGAGTATGAAGCAATATAACATTTTTAGGTTAAAACGCAGTTGTTTGTGTAGTCTGCAGAAGAGGCAGGAAATGGAATACTGGAAGGTGATCAAAAGGTAGGCTAAAGTCACATCATTAATATTCTTCATGATTATTTTACTCCTAAATAAAGTCCAGAGTGTGTACTTTATTTAGGAGGAAAAAAGAAATTCAAATCTTTAGAAATCAGGGAATGTAATAGCTAAATCTCTTATTGTGAAGCTAATTGGTGTCAGTAATACATACTCCAATACTATCAACCTTTTCCTACTGTGAATTCCAAAATATTATCTCCTTTATGACTTATTTGACAAAGCACCTGGAAAGCCTCTACTTTCCTCTCTCTTTTTCTGTAAACCTAAAACTACTCTATTACTTAAAAATATCACAAATATTACTAGGGTCAATGTTACTGTCGAGGACACTCAACTGAAGTGATTGATGAGAAGAAGTTCATTGAGAATGTCTAGTTTGCATCTGTCATCTCCTATCCTTTTAATTTGAACCTCACCTGAGATAGCTGGGACACACACCTGATTAATGCAGGGATCAGTTCACATGATTTCTTCATGTGTTGATGTTCTGGTATATCTCCACCTTCTATTTCTTTATTTTAATGATGAACATTTTCTGATGTAAGTATCTGATAATAAGCTTCGTATTTTAAATGCCACAGTAGTATATTTCTTGGATTTTTTTTCTTGAATTCATTATATATATATTCTTTTCTTTCCACATATTTATTAATCTTTACATCAAGAACACAATACAGATATCAAATAATTACTTATGGACACATTTTGCTCATCCTTCTTCTTTTATGTCACTCTCTCTACATATCTAAGTATAGGTACCTAGAGTGCTTATCCTATATAATAATGATGTAATATGCAAATTGATCATCACACCCTCACAAGATGGCTGCTAATGACTAGGCTGGCAGGGGGAGGGGCGGGAGTAGTGAGGAACAATCAAAGGACTGCACAAGCAGGCTGCATGGGGTGACCAGGCCAATGCTCTATCCATTGAGCCAAACCGGTTTTGGCGAAGATGTTTAGAATCTCATTTGCTGTTCTCATAGAGAAGAGGAAATAATATTTGCTCCAAAAATATTATCCTAAAATTCCCAAAGATAATTTGTATTTGACTCTCAAGGAAAAAAAAGAAAAAGACATGCTCAAGAGAAAGTATCTTTCTTAACCCAACAAATAAAAATACTTTTATACATTCATAAAGTCTTGAACTTATCTTTCTACTAATTGTTTTATGTTTTTCTTGTAAGTTTTGTGGGGTGGGCAGGTCTAATTTTTGTTTCTGAATAAGCACTAAGAGTTGACTTGGAAAGAATCTAAGCAAGTTACAGACATGCTTGATGAAAGATTCACCTAATTAACAAATTCCAGCGTGCAAGGAGCCAGCAATCCCAGCGAATTCTCTGCATGCCACATTGTGTCATTAGGATGTTTGCCAGCCCTGGTATGTGTGTCTTCATTTCCTACTCTTTTCCTGTTTTTTTTTTTCCTTTCTGGGTAACCATGGTTTAATAGCAAGGTTTTAATTTTTGTCTTGTGAGACAGAAAACAAAGATGAAAACTATTAAAATTTACATATTCTTAAAATTGCTGTGTTATTTTCATAAGGAATGCAAACAAAGCAAAAAAGAAGATTGATTTTTTTCTGCTGTAATACTTCATTTCCTACAATGTTAAGTATGCATTTTTTCTCTTTTAATTTCCAATTCTACACTGACTATAAATATAAGGGCCATGTGGGTATAATGTTTAAGATTATCAAAGAAATGAAGCCTTAATTCAAAGTGCTACATTTTTAATGAAATAACAAATCAAATGACAGAATATGATAATACCCATCTGAATGCACGATTTCAAATATTAAGCATTATTTTACTCTTAATACCCTATATAATAAAAGTCTAATATGCCAATTGTACCCTCGACCAGGAGTTTGACTTCTTGCTGTGATGTGTGTTGACCACCAGGGGGCAGCATGAACATGGTGGGCATCAGCGACTCAGCACTGGCAGTGGGTGGCAGTGGAGGCACTGCTAGCCCCAATGGCTCTGATAAGAGTGGGATCATGGTGGGATGGTGGAGCAGGTAAGGAGGCAGCAGCAGGCCAATGTGGGTGTGAGCGAGCTGGGGCCTGATTGCCCCACCAGTCACCCCACAGATGCTGACCAGTGGTGGCAGCAGGGGTCGGGCAAGCAAGTGGCACCAGGCCAAGGCAGGTGCTAGTAAGTTGGGGCCTAATTGCCTCATAGTTAACAACTAGCAGCCAGCAGGCCCTAATAGCCTAATTGGGACCAGACTCTGGGCTAGGATGTTAAACAAGGGGTGGATGGTAGAGATCAACCTCCCACAGTGCGCAGGCAGGAGGGCTGAAACCTCTCACTGGCTAACTAGAGGGTGGGTGATGGGGACAGAAGTGTGGTGAGAATTTGGGGTATCTGCCAAGCTCACTGTCACTCCCCCTGCTACCCTCCCCTGGAGTGCCAGATGCTTTGATTGCTGGTCAGGCCTAGGGATTGCACCTGAGCATGGATTTCATGCACTGGGCCTCTAGTATTATATAATTTGATTATTATTATTCTTTCTATTTTGGCATTTTTGATTATTAGGCAATAATAAGTTCAAGAATGTTTTACATATTTTAGCCATTTTATTTCCTTTCCAGTTAATTGTTCTTGCCCATTGTCAATTACTCTTTAAAATTGTTTAGATTTTGAATATTTTTATAATTATGTTTTATCACTATTATGTTTTATCACTAAACAATTTTCAGTCGTTTATTACACACATTTTATTTTATTTTCAGTATTTTTAAGACTTTTGGAATTGGTCTTAATATTGCTCAGTGTTAGATGCTTACATAGATTACAATGAAATATCAATATAAGGGGCTAATTCAGGCAAGTCAGAAAGTCCATTATATAATAGTTTCTCCCAATATGCATGTCAAAAAAAGTGACAAATTAGTGAGTTTACCTGTTATTACTAATGTAGACATGTTTGTGTAATTAAAATTAAGTATGCAAGAAATGTTTAATTTCACAGAGAAGTTTCTATATGTATTTCACCAATTTTATATTTATATGAGTAAGTCTAGTAAATGTGTGCGTTCACCAATCACCATGAGTAACAATACACAGGGCTGGGGCAGGGCTTAGCAAAGGTGGGGACATAGGCCTGCACATGTCAAAACTAAGACAAAAAGCCAGGAGACAACACCTGACTGTACATGACACAGTGTGATCATGTGCTAATCATTCACTAAATATTGTTTATGAGCAGTTACTTTTGGATTTAAATATATAGACTATAGATGTAGGTATGTAATATTTATTTATGTTGGTGAGATTAATACAATGTTTTTTCTAACATATACTTATTTGCTAAAATTTGTTTAAAACAATAGTGAATCAACAACAAAATAATCTGTTAATTTAATTATAAGCACATCATGGTTAAAAGCACTTTAAAATTATTAGAGTGTTAGTTTCACATATGACATAGAGACCCAACATTCTGTCTGTTAAAGCTGAAATCCATTAAATCAAGGTCTATCAAATCGAGGATTTACTGTATATATTTTCCTATAAAAAAAAACTTGTATAAGAATTTCAACTCTAAAAATATAAACTTCTTCACATCCTTAACTTTTCTAAAGCACTTAGCATTTTATATACACATTTAATTTCATAGGAAATGTTAAATTTTGTTTGTTTTTCCAGTGTTTGAATTTTTTTCAAATAAAACAAAGGAACAAAACTCACATAACAATCTTAGCTTGGTGAGGGTGATTATCTCCTTGGTAAAGGTAAAGCGTCATCCCTATTATAAATCAGAAATGGTTATGCAGCTGGAATTGTAAGGAGCCTGGTTTATTAAAACACAAGGCAGTAATCCTGATCCTCTCACAGCTCCCACTGATAGAAAGCAGAAGATGAGGAAAGGATAGATCACTTTACACTCAGCTACCCTGGTATAGAAAAATTATCTAGTTCTTGAATAATAACTTTAAAAAGGTTCATGTAAAAGATAGGCTTTCTTTAAAAACTACTGTATACTTGGTCTGTAATACTCAGCTAATAATAGACTAAAATTAACTCTATTTGCCCCTTCTATTTATACCATATATACAAATAGCTTAAATTTTTAATTAAGCCATCAAATATATATATATATATATATATATATATATATATATATATATATGATTTTTTACAGAGTGGAAGGGAGAGGGATAGAAAGTTAGAAACATCAATGAGAGAGAAACATCAACCAGCTGCCTCCTGCACACCCACTACTGGGGATGTGCCCACAACCAAGGTACATGCCCTTGACTGGAATCCGAACCTGGGACCCTTCAGACGATAGTGGAAGATTCATTTATCTCTGAGGAGGTGGAACCAGATTGAAATGGGTGTGTCCAGTGTCTAAATGGGCTTGATCTGCTAAACATATGGAGGAAAATCATATTTGATTCATTTCAAAGTGTATCAAAACAATGTGAATGACAGCTAAACTCTTCCTAAGAGTAATGTAGATCTATTTCTAGTGAAAATTATTTCTCTTTAAGCTATCAACTACCCTTGAGTTTGAATCTACATTTATTACATTCTTATGTTTGAAAGTTTTATACCATTTTCACCAAGTATAATTTTGGAGGAACAGATAACAATGTTTTGTAATCGTTCTATTTTAAAGAATATACTCATTGTATATATTTGAATATATGTCCTTTGTCCAACTTAATGGCATTTCCCCTTAACTCACGTTTTTAAACATTACAACTAACCTAATGCTGCAGTACAAAACAATGTGCTCTATCATTGAGAAGTCTTTGTTTATTTTTAATATGAAAGGAATTTCCATTTCTGATAAAAAGAAATCAATGTCTTTAGGTTTTTACTTTTACCATTTTTTAAGTTAGGACAATATGAACTGTAAAAAAAGTTTCCACTTTTTAAAAATCTATTTAAAGTTCCTAAGCAATTCATAATTTTAGACTAACACACGCAGATGCCAAATGTTCTCTCCTACAATTCAACATTTAAAACAATTATAGACATCCGGTGATGTGGGCTGCTCATGGGGACTGACCAGCCCACTAAAAACAATGGAGAACGCTGAACAGAATTTACCAACCACCACTAGCTGATCACCAAGATCAGAGCCCGTGCAGCACGTGGTGCCAACCTGCAGAGAAGGAGGCCAGCCAACGGAGTCCAACATTTGAGTGACTTTTTCCCAAGAGATGTCCGCAGAGGTGACTATCAAGTGAGAGATTCCAACAGTCTGTGAAGGCTGAGGGGTCAAAATCATAGTACAAGACCCCCACCCAGACTACAAGGGAAGAGGAGACCCTCCAAAGTGGCCTGTACCCCAGAAGTAAGAGTGAATCAGATTCAAACTAACCCTCAGGAAATGAGGTCCCCCCCCCACACACACACACCCAGCCCTAGCTTGTGATCACATTAGTCGGGATCAGACACAGGTGAGATAGGGTCACCACTCTTCCCAGGCAAATATTTCCCAAAGAAAATGCAAATCCTTCCCTGAAGAAGCAACACCAGCCTTCGCTAAGAATTCTCTATCACTGGCAACAGTGAATATACACTATAATGGTAACGTAGTGTTTGCCTCAGAAGCACTGACACTGATAACAGTTGATGTGGCCACAAACCAAAGGAACAGAAAAATTGAAACACTCACATGTGACTGAAGGAGAAACGTTGCCAGTGGTCAAGTCCTAACGCAAATGTAGCTGCTACAATATCTGTCTCTTCTACCTGATCTTACTTGGAGAAATGGATAAAAGCAGCAACAAAAAAAGTAGCTTTTTCATTGCTCAGTCTATCCAAAGTCATGCAGAATTAAAGGCATTATTACTGTATTGGTTCCTTGATACCATTACAGGTTAACACAAGCTTAAGGGGTTAAAACAATGCAAGCTTTCTGGGCTAAGACCAGGGTATCAGCAAGTGGGAAGTGAAAGATGAAACAGATGGGCCAGAGAGACCAGGATACCAGGATTCAGGCTTAATTGAGGAGAAGAGAAGACCCTGCCGGCTCACTTCCCAAGGGGGGGAGAGAGAGAGAGAGAGAGAGAGAGAGAGAGAGAGAGAGAGAGAGAGAGAGAGAGAGAGAGAGAATGTGCGGGTTGAAGGTGCCTTTTAAGGGGGAGGGTATGGGGCTTAGGGTACCCGGCAAGCACTGATTGGCAGCTTCATATAAGGCACATGATTGGGTACTCCTGGACCCAGGAGTTGGGGGGCTTAAGGTATTTGGCAGGTGCTGGTTACATCATAACTCCACCCACCAGTTGGGTGTACCTATCATTCCAGGCTTCTGATAATATTAAAAACAATAATTGGGAGTCCAGGCAAGGTCTAGGGGGGTGAAGGTCCATCTTCCATAGCTACTTCCAGCTGTGAGGGGGCATTGTTAGGGCGTCTACCTGGAGTCTCAAGGATTCTGATGTTAGGTTCTGAATTTAGTGCCAGATAGATCTCTCCCACCTTCTGGTTGGCGAACGCCTGCATTCTGTTCTGTAAGAAACTAGTAAAACAATACATGAGACATGGGCCAAAGAGCAAAATTAAGAGTATAGATGTCAGTAGGCCTAATAATGAGAGGATCCATGGAGTGAGCCAAAAATGGCGTACCCCCCTTTTCACTGGTTAGGTAGTCTTTGATCAGTCCTGTCCCAGAAGGATTTTTTTTGTCGGACTGTGTTTATTTATTTTTATTTTTTTATATATTTTTTATCTTTATTGTTCAGTTTATTAATTACATTGTTTCGCCTTTTTTATCCCCCTATATCTCCCCTCCACCCTGTACCTATCCCACCCTCCACCCTCACCTCCCCGTCCCCAATGTCCTCCCAGAAGGTTTTAATGTGATCTTTGACAATTCCTGATTCATTTACAAAGTAGCAACATTCCTCCCCAAGAAAAACACAGGTACCCCCTTTTTCTGCTGTCAGGAGACCTAAAGCACGCTGGTTCTGTAGGAGACTCCACTGATAAGGAGTCTACTTGACTTTGAAGGGATTCAAGGGAATTGCTAATGATGGAGATATCTTCAGAAAATTCGGCAGACAATTTGTGGTAGAAATGAACAGAGGAGGAAATGCCTCCTGCTCCTGTCCCCACTACTGTGAGGACTCCCATACCCACTAAGCGGGGAACAAGGGCCACCTTTTTTTGGCGGGGTCTGAGAAGACCAAGAGAGGATTCGAGTTCTCCCTTTGTTCTGATAGAAAGATTGGGTGTTAGGAAGACAGAGACAAAGCAAGTGTGGCAGTTTTTGAGGGAGGCAGGTATAGTCTGTAGACCCACAGAAGAGAAAAATACCTGATGGGGGCAGGCTAAGGGAGGGGGTAAATTTATAGATTGTGCACAGTAGAAAGGTGTAGGAGTAGTTGAGGTAGTAGTTTGAGAGGTATTTGTTAAACAGGTAGTGTTTTCTATATTGAAGAGAGAAACGTTGTGTAAAGTGTGATGAGGTCTGGTGTAGGTAAAAGTTAAGTTGGTGATCCAATAGGTTGGGGTTGGAGTGGCTATGATGAGGGTTTGAGTCAGTGACAGACAAATCCAGCAGGATGTAGAGAAGGAGGGATTGATATTAGAGAGTAAATGGAAAGTTATACTGATGAGAGTGGGCAAAGGAGTAGGTTCCAGCTTCGTAGAGGGAGAGAGAATGTCCTTTAGTGAGGGAGGGATAGGTCGGGGATTAATATAAGTTTTAATAAAGGTAATTATATCTCTGGGGTCCCTACCTCCTCCATCTATTTTGATTCCTGCTGGCTGAGCTTGGCTCCAGAGTGGGTCTGCTGGATTTGATATGGTAAAGCTGACAGAATTACACGTAAGGGAGCCACAGTCCAAGGGGGGTCTAAGATTTACCAGTGGACTGCGTAAAGTACCAGAGTGGTAGTAAGAGCACTGCCAATATGGACAGTAGAACTCACCTACATTGTCACAATCCCCTTTTTGGCGATATTTCATGCATAGATATTTGTGGTCGGTGGCATAGGTCTGATACCACCCCACCGCAGCTGGACCACCCAGGGGCCATGGCTGTACAAGCGTCAAAATAGAGAGTGACACTAGAGGACCTCCCATCCCAGACAGTAGAATTGATAACTCCCCCATCATCCCAAGTCCGTTTTCCCTGAAAAGACCAAAAACCCTCATTGGTCCTCATTCGTTGTTTGCTGCCTGTAGAAGAATTATGGTGAGAAAACAAGGCATACAAAAAGTAACTTAAAAAACCTGAGCTTCTTCCGGAGTAAATAATTGGAGGGTCCCTTGCCAGGTAAGCTCCACTATCCATGAGTCTATATCTTCTGGGGAAGCAGACCTTGGTCACCACCAGGACCAGTCCTCCAAAATGCACTACAGGAAATAGTAGAATTTAGCCTGTAAGGAATGATGGGCCATCAAGTCCTGGATGGTGTCGTCGAGTCCTCTTCGGGGATGGCAGGGAGGCATTTGGTGAGTCTGAGGAAGGTAGGTCCTGTCGGGGTAGAAGTGTAGGAAGGTAGTGTTTTGTACTGAGGTTTGTATGGCTTAATGTGTGAGAGGTGATACCAGTGGTGGATTCCTTGTACCTTTGCTGCAGTAGGGGTGGATAGTATGACTGGGAAGGGTCCCTCCCATGTGGGTGTTAAGGATGCCTTTCCTTTTTTCTTGACATAGACCAAGTCCTCAGGGAGGACTGAGAGATGAGTAGAAGTTGTAGGAAAGGGACGGGGGAGATTATCAGCGTGTTGTTGTAAGAGTGCTCTCATTTGTGCAAAAGCAGGAAAGTAGTCTCCTGGGGAGGGGGAATTGTCTTCCAGGGTTTGGAGGACAAAAGGCTATCCATACATGATCTCAAAGGGACTTAGAAGTAGTGGTTGTCATGGCATGGCCCTCAGTCTCATTAGTGCCAGGGGAAGAAGTTCAGTCCAAGGCATATGGAGTTCTAAAGATAGCTTGGTTAGATGTGTTTTTAAGAGATGATAGGCCTTTTCTACTTTACCCAAAGACTGAGGGTGGTAGGGGATGTGGAGGTTCCATTTTATGTTTAGAGTTTGAGAAACCAGCTTGGTTATCTGAGAGACGAAAGCAGGCCCTTATCAGATTGAAGAGACATTAGAAAGCCAAAGCGGGGGATGATGTCATGGGTGAGAGCTACCACTACTATTTGAGCATTCTCCCTGCTGGTGGGATAGGCTTCTATCCATCCTGAAAATGTGTCAACTAGGGTGAGGAGATAACAGCATTTTTTTGTGTGAGGGCATGTGTGTGAAGTCTATCTGCCAGTCCTGTCCTGGGAGGTCTCCTCTTATCTGGTGTGTTGGGAAAGAGTGAGGGTGGGCTCCACCCTGAGAAGAGCAGGGATTGCAGATGTCACATGTGTCAGTTATCTTCTGTATTAAGGAGGATAAAGATGGAAAGGACAGAAAGCTAGTGGTGTACAGCAGGAGGGTTTTTGTCTTACATGGAAAGTATTATGGATTCCCTGGAGAATCTCCATTGCTTGGGCCTGGGGAAGGATGAATTTTCCTGCCTGAGTGTATCATCCTTGCTTCTGGGGGTACCCTAGGTACTTATGATGTTCTTCCTTTGAGTATTGTGGGAAAATTGTAGTTATAGCTAGTAGTATTAAGTTAGTTTGGGTGATGCCTGGCTGGGCAACTCTTTTTGCTGTCCTATCTGCCATGTTATTGCCAATAGCAATAGGGTCTGTAGAATTCTGGTGTCCTTTGCAGTGTATGATGGCAGCTGCTTTTGGCAACATGGCTACATGAGTAGACCCTTGATATGAGTATGGTTGTGTAGGGGATTGCCTTTGGTGGTTAGAAATCCCTGTTCACACCATATGCCAGCACCAGAATGAATTATGTGATATGCGTATTTGGAGTCAGTGTAGATGTTTATGGACTTGTCAGCTGAGGTGGTTAGAGCTGGAGTAAGGGCTATGAGTTCTGCTTGCTGAGATGTTGTGTTTGGTGGAAGAGAACTTGCTTCTATTATGGATGAATCACTAGATACTATAGCATAACATTCTTTATATAGTCCTTCCTTTGTGCAGGTAGAGCTGCCATTGATGTAAAGGGTTTGTTCGGGTGTGGAGAGAGGAGTGGGTGAAATGTGAGGAAAGGGAGATATGAACTGGGTAATTGTTTCAATGCAGGAGTGGAGAGGAGGGTCTGTCCCAACAGGGAGGATAGTAGCAGGATTCAAGGGAGAGCAAGGAATGAAAGAAAACTGGTGGTTTTCAATGAAAACCAGATGGTATGCCTGAAGTCATGTAGGTGAGAGATATTGTATAGCCTTATGGGTCACAAGGTCCTGAAGATGATGAAGGGATTTAATAGTAGTGTGCTGCCCAAAGGTAAGTTTAGAGCTTTCTAGGGCCAGAATAGCTGCTGCTGCTAAGGTTCTGAAACAAGGGGCCCAACCTCTACAGGTGGGGTCTAGTTGTTTTGATAGGTATGCTACTGGGGCAAAAGAGGGACCCTTGTCTTGTCCTAGGACCCCCAGAGCCAGGCCATGATTTACATGAGTGTATAGTATGAATGACTATGAGAGGTCTAGAAGGTGTAGGGCTGAGGCCTGGATAAGAGCCTGCTGTAAGGATTTAAAGGCTGATTCTATAGGTTTTGAGGGGTTTAGAGGCTCATTGGGGTCTCCTTTTGTTGCCTCATACAGGGGTCTAGCTAGGTTAGCTGAGAAAGCCAGCTACTCCCAGGAAAGAAAGAAGGTCAGATTTGGTGGTTGGCATAGGTAAGGAAGAGATAAGGCTTGTCTGGTTGGGACAGGGTACTGGGGGACGAAAGGGAAGGAATCAGGATTTTGCGGTGGATGAGGATGGAAGTGTGGTGTTTAGCTATGGATGGATTGGAGTTGCAGGAAAGGGACGGGGGAGAAGATTATCAGGGTGTTGTTGTAAGAGTGCTTTCATGTGAACAAAAGCAGGAAAGTAGTCTCCCGAGGAGGGGGAATTGTCTTTCCAGGTTTCAGCACCATATGAAAGATGAAACAGATGGGCCAGAGAGACCAGGGTACCAGGATTCAGGCTTAACTGAGGAGAAGAGAAGTCCCTGCCGGCTCACTTCCCAAGGGCGAGAGGAGGGGCGGGGGGGGGGGGGGGGGCACGTGCAGGCTGAAGGTGCCTTTTAAGGGGGAGGGGATGGGGCTTAGGGTACCTGGCAAGCGCTGATTGGCAGCTTCATATAAGGCGCATGATTGAGTACCCCTGAACCCAGAAGTCGGGGGGCTTAAGGTATTTGGCAGGTGTTGGTTACATCATAACTCCACCCACCAGTTGGGGGGGAGTACCTATCAGGAAGACTTTCTAGAATCCCTAGAGAGAACCCCTTTGTATTTTCAGCCTCTCGAGGTCCCCATTCCTCACCTTGTGGCCCCTTCTTCACCCACGAGGCCAGCAAGGAACCCAAGACCCTTTCCACATCACGGCTCCCTGTCTTTTCTGTTGGCCCTTCTTCCACGTCCAGTAGGAATCACATCCTTAGGTTGGGCTGACCCAGATCACCCAGGATAGCACTCCCCCAGGGAAAAGAAGCCAGCAGCAACCTAATTGCCTATGCACCCTCCATGTCCGATTACCATAGAAGCAAAGGATTTATGGGTCATGGGAAATAGGATAGAGACTGTTTCTAGTAGGAGCAGGGGCATTGTTTCCCTTCCTACCACAGACACCAATGTGGATACATTCAGATACTTGATGAGAATTGATTAATATAGGTGAAACTTAAATATGCATACATGCATTTCCCATTAATTGACTGTTCCAACCCTGGAAGATAGTATGAAGGACCCAAGGCTCAGCCTGGGCCTGGAGGAGAAACTGAGGCTATACAGCGAGCCACCCTAGGGGCACATGGACCCCCAGGTAACAGAAATAATGGAGAACGTGGGATTTATATAGGAGTCATTAACAGGAAGAAAACACAACATTATGGGCACGTGCCTCATCCATCACACCAGAAAAACTAAGATGAAGGCTGCAACCTCAGGAGAAGGTTCTGCTCCTCCCTTGACCCCAGCACTGGTCTTTCTCCAATCCAGGAGGTTCAGGTATCAGAGCAGAAGACCAAATACCCTGCCTGGAGGCCAGGATGGCTACTCCCCAGCCAGCCTGGAGGCCAGGACTCCACCCCCACCCCTAACCCCCAGAATGGCGCTGGGGGCTCACTCCCCTCCCCCACAGCAGCAACAGCAGCAGCAGCACACCTCTAAGGGTGATCTGAGGTGGGACCGGCAGCGGGTGGGTAGGGGGGTCTTCAGTTTCTTCTTAAGATTCACAAGTTGTAGCCTGTTCACTAACAAGCAGCCTCTCAGAAGCACAGGAGTCAAGTCCATGTGATTTTTAAAATCGTAGATGGCCAAGGCACAGCCACAAAACTGCTCGGAGCTCAAGCTGCACCCCCTGCATTGCAATGCCCAAAGTGAGGGTGCTGAGGACAGGGAGGCAGCCACAGGTTGTGGAGAGAGCCAGAGGCCAGGCTGGCAAAAGCTACGGTGACAGCGTGCCAGGTAAACACGCTGTGTGTGCAGGTTCACAGCTTTGCCCAGCAGAGGAAGGAGGTGTGCCCTCTGCCCAGGGTTCACAAGCCGTCCCTGCAGGAGGGACCGGCAGCCTGTCCACAGTGTTGTGGGATGACTTCCAGGACCAGTTGTAAACGACCACGGAGGCGATTAAGTTGATAATAAGCAGGCAAGGATTTATTGAATACTGGTCAGGATGGTCACCATGCAAACACCCATGGCCGCACAGCCCTGCGTGCAGGCAGGCCTTTTAAAGGGGTCTGAACCATGAATGTTATTGCCCTGCGTTTGGCGAACAGCCCTCAAGGCCGCATCTGGGGAAGAGCTGCCAATAGACTATGAATGACCCTGTTGCTCACTCTTTATCTTCTAACTATGTTTTCTGCTAGACATGGGAAAGTGGTCCTATCTTTATAAAAACAGGTGGTGTGGCTACATAATTGGCGTCAGACCGTTACTCCTCTGGTTCTAGTCTTCAAGGTCACAAGCTGGAAACTAAAGCAATAATTCCTTTGTTTTAAGCAAGCAGGGGTGAACAGTGGCCAAAGTTTCAAACAGCAGTTTTACTCTAGTAAATGTTCTTATGACCTTATTTCACACAGCACCCCCTGAGCCTGAGCATGGAGCACCTGGGGGACAAGCAAGGGGGGCAGAAAGGAGGCGGCTTTCTGTGGGCCCCCGACCCCCACTTGAATGAACCTTCAGACAGGCCTGTTATCCTGGGGTCCCTCGCTGTCAGGAGTGCCCCAGGCAAGACACCTTGAGCATTTCTTAACTTTTTGTGGGCTAAATCCAAGGTGCCTGGCTATCTCTTTTGTTAAGACTATGGGATCTGCTCATAGCCTTTAGCCAGGAAATCCCAATGACAGAAATATACAAAAACCAAATAGAGGTGGAAGCTGCTTTAATTAAAAATGTTTCAGATCTGACCTTTCAGAGCAATTAAGGTTGTTTACCAGCCTTCCTGGCTTCCTATCCACATCTTTCTATTAGCTAGACGGGGATTGGTTTTCGGCACCTTCGTATTTTGGAATATAAATAAACTGCTACTGTTTGGGTGTCAGATGCTGCCTCTCCATCAGGGAGAACAGACATCCCACCCAGGCCCAGCTATTTTTCCTATTACTGCGTCTTTGTCGTCTATGCTTTTATTTCTTAATCCCCAGCTCCTCTACTCAGAAACTGGACCCAATCTCTCTCTCTCCGCCCTGGACGTGGAAAAGAGAGAAAAACACCCACAGCTTGTCATCCCCTGCTCTCCGTGCTCCCATGTTTATGGGGTTTTTATTAAAGTATTTGGATCTCTTGAGTTTTATAATGAACTGGATGCTCCAGAAATACTGTTGGATACTCTGTAGTGAGACAGTACCTGGACTTGACAATGGGAACTCCAACAGCAAGGAGGGTGGTTCTGCAGGGCAAAGGCTGTGCCCAGCGTGCAGGAGATTCCAGACCTGGAGCTCAGCCATGCGTGAGGCCGAGGCCCTTTTGCAGCAGCTGGTTGCTGGGTGCTCTGTGACTTCAGCAGGGCTGTGCTCACTCCCTTCTCTTCTCTGATTGGGGATTCCCAGGTGGGCCTTCCCCTAGTGAGTCAGGCTTCTCAAGTCCTGAAGGCAGAGGCAGCAGCAGAGCCCAGAGCAGAGCATGGTGGGAGAGAACTTGGCAGGGAGGTGAGCAAAGTGCACTACTCCATGGCCAGAGCTGGTGTAGATCAATAGTTGCCAAATGTGGGAGACATGCTAGCATGGGACATGTTGTACCTTCACTCACTCCTTTTCTACTACTCTTCCTTTCTCTCCAGGGTTCTGGGTTCGTAGTGTGTATCACTTTCCTTTTCTCTGAAGAACTTCTTTTGAAATGTTTTACAAAGAAGGTGTAGTGGTCATAAATTCAGATATTTCAGTATCACTGTCTCTATACATCTTCTGTGGGTGAGGGGCAAGTTGGAAACCTCCTTGGTCGAGGTTAGGGAAATGAGTAGGATTTAGCCAAGCAGGCGACTGAACAGAAACACTCAGATGGGAGAACAAGGAAGGAACTTGGAGGTGGGGAACCACAGCCTAGTTAAATCTTGGCAGACTGTTCAGTGCCCGGGGCCCAGGTGTGAGAGGACACAGCCAAATGATGAGTCTGGAAAACTAATCACAAGACAGATTACAAAGGATCTGTAATTGCCAAGCTCCGAGTTTGGATTTACTCCTGAAGGTAGCAGGGAGCCATTAATCAAACAAAATTCAACTCATCATATGCAAGTAAAAACGGGGGAGAGGAAGGAAAATGGCTACCAGTTCCCTTCATGTTCCCCATGTAATAATCAACTGTCAAAAGATCAGCAGGATTAGGTGCATTGAACATGCCATGTGTGTCCTTTTGCCAAACAGAGTGATTTCAAAGCATCATGGCAGCCAGGAGTGAAAGTATCTGCTACTCCACAGTCACAGTGACTCTTAGAACAGCATGCAGTGGTCCTGTGGGAAGAGCATCCAACTTTAATCATAAGCAGCTAAAATATTTGAAATAAGTCATGTCACTTTCTAAGCCATTCAGCTTTGAGGAATTACAATGCATATCTCCATCACCATTGGGCATGGCACTCTGGGAATTATTATCTGGAGTGCACACTAGGGATACCTACAAGTGGCTATTTGAATTTATGTCAGCCCATCTTTATAACAACTAGCATTTCCCTTTCAGGACCATGTATTTGAATGTCTCTAGCGTGTAAGTCCAAAATTGAGGTGCATGTCTATAACAATAAATGGTCACTAAATGCCTGATATGGATCAAAGTTAGTGCCTCAAGCAACATTAGTTCACTTTTTTACATTATAAATGGAAATAAGAATTGACATTTAAGATAGATAGAAAAGTTTTGAATCCAGGCTCGGCCAGTTACCTGCATTATTACATTGAGGATGCCAATTTTTATTAGCATTAATTTCTTGATATGAGAAAGGAACAAATGCCAAATAATAGGAATGATATAAATCAGTAATTAAATGTGTCTTGAGTGACAGACACTATTAGAGACTCTAGACATAGTATAAGAGGAGTATTGTGGTGTCAAGAGAAAGTTTATTGAAGAAAGAGAGATCACATAGACAAAATACCTCTCTAATTCTTTTTTTAATTTATGCCAGCTTATTAAGGTCATACTGTTATAAAGAGAAAACGGATTAAGAAGCTGCTAAGCAGCTGACTAAATTTTTAAGGGGCTGAAGAGCTACTACAAAAGAAGACACAGAAATTGTTAGTCTAATGCAAGTTACTGTTGTCACTGCAAAACAGGATTGGATAGATTTGCTCTTGCCATGAGCAACTATCTTCCCAGAGCCAACGTTCCCCCATGTGAGGTGAATTACACACCGCAGGCACAACTTAGTGCGTTGCTTCTTAGGCACTGGCCAGAACCCCTGAGGAAACAATTGCTGTGTGCCACTGAATTTGTCTGTGTCACAAATTGTTTCCCGTAGGATTAATGTAACAAAAGACACATATATCTAACACTTTTCTCCTTATAAAATCACCTAGAGGTTGAAAATTTGCTTACTTAACAATACAAGTAATGCTACTCTTGCTTATGAAAACAGCACAAAGAACCTCCAGAGATTGATTTCTGTAAATGAACAATTTAATATAAATTGAAGGATTAATTTTGCAATCACATTTTAATTATCAAAAAAGTATATGCAAAGTTCCCTAATGGACAAATATTAAGAATGTGATCATCAGACTTCTGAAATACAATATACAACAAAAATTGAACCTATATTTAAGCTCTTTTTCTTCTGATCAATATGTACCTATGAATATTACTACTTTATCTCCACCTTGATAGTAAGCTCTTGATATAGTTGATGAATTTTTGCTAAAGCTCAGATAATAATACATAATTACTTTTCTTACTGTCAACGTTGCTTTAAAATATTTTGTCATTATAACAGCTTCTGGGGTCCATCCAGATGAATTTCTTCCAAGTCCACCCATTCTGTACTGAGAGAACACAGAAACCATTTCTTTTGCACCATCTGTAAATTCTTATTGACATGTTTGAAACTCTAAGTGTGAAGAATTAACAGAAATCAATTTCTATTACTATTTTGTTTTAATTATGTTACTCTTTAACATTTTCGTGTATGCCTAATCAACCATAATTCTACAACTCATTTTCTTCATATCAATAAGAAAAAAGAAACAACTTAATAGAGAAATTGTGGGCTCTGGAAGATTTAGCACTAAGATAGTCAGAAACCCAAGAGTTTACTCCCTCTCTGAGAAAAAGAATTATTTTGCTCACGTTTAATGTGATTATTCATTCATCTATTCATTTAACTTTAAAGCATCCTAAAATAAATCTTTATTTTGAGCCGACTGTGTACCAGAAGGTGAGTTAACCTTTGGAGGACCTAATGAAGAATAAGCCATGATAACTTTCTTTAACATTTTTATAATCTACTAGAGGCCCAGTGTATGAAATTTGTGCATGGGGTCGGGGGATATCCCTCAGCCCAGCCTGCACCCTCTCCAATCTGGAACCCCTTGAGGGATGGCCGACTGCCCATCTGGGATCGGGCCTGAATGGGCAGCCCTACATCCTTCTCACAATCCAGGACTGGTGGCTCTAAACTGTTCACCTGCCTGCATCCCTGATTGCCCCTAACCACTTCTGCCTGCCAGTGTGATCAACCCCTAACTACTACCATGCCAGCCTAGTTGATGTCTACCTGCTCCCCTGCCAGCCTGTTTGCTCCCAACTTCCCTCTTCTGCCAGCCTGGTCACCCTTAACTACCCTCCCCTGCTGGCCTGATCACCCACAACTACCCTCCCTTGCAGACCAGGAACCTCCCAAGGGCCCTCCCCTGCTGGCCATCTTGTGGTGGCCATCTTGTGTCCACATGGGGACAGGATCTTTGACCACATGGGGGAAGCCCTCTTGAGTGTTGGAGTGATGGTCAATCTGAAAATTACTCTTATTAGATAGGATAGAGGCCTGATGCATGGGTGGGGGCCAGCTAGTTTGCCCTGAAGAGTGTCCCGGATCAGGGTGGGGGTTCCCTTGGGGCGTGGAGAAGCCTGGGTGAGGGGCCTGTTGTGATTTGCAGGCCAGCCACACACCTCAGCAACCCAAGATGAGGCCTTGGGATCTGGGATTAATTTCTGTTCTACAATTGAAACTTTGTAGCCTATAGCAGAGCCAAGCCTTCTGCTCACTTTGTGGTGGCAGCCGTTTCTGTTTGGGTTTATTTAAATTCTATATTTGAAACTTTGTAGCCTAGAGTGGAGGCCCAGGTGCTAGGGCTGCAGAAGCTTGGCTTCCTCCATCGCCCGGGCAACCCTAGCCTCTGCTCTTTCCAGCGCCATGGCTGCCACCATTTCTGTTGGAATATATCTTCTATAATTGAAACTTTGTAGCAGTAAGTGGAGGCCTAGACCGGCAATGGCATAAGGAAGCTTGGCTTCCTCCACTGATGGGGAAACTCAAGCCTCCCTCCTGCTTTCAGTGGCCACAGCCACCTTGGTTGGGGTTTATTTGCATAATTTGCTCCTGATTGGCTGATGGGCATGGCTATAAGTATGGCTTGATCAGACGTACATTCACTTTGCATATTGCTTTTTTATTAGATAGGATTAAAGCAGATCTTAAACTTTTTTACTGTTAATTCCAAATTCATATTTTATGTACAGTTTAGCCTCATCTAGATTTTTAGTCATATTAACATTATTAATAGTAGTATTATAGAAATAAATTACATATTTTATAACAACACTTAACTTTTAGTAATTATAGTAATTAATCTTAAGTTATAAAACATACATTAAATACAAAATAATTATTAAATAAATGATATTTTATTTTTTATTGATTTTTAGAGAGAGAGGATGGGGGGGAGAGAGATAGAGAGGGGGATATCAATTTGTTGATTAGCCATTCATGAATTTATTGCTTGATTCTTTTGTGCGCCTTGATGGAGGATGGATCCTATAAACTTGGCATATCTGGACGATACTCTAATCAACTCAACTACCCAACCAGGGCCCCTAAATGAAATTTTAAAATATAATTTATCCATGTGATAAAAGTTTGGTTTTATAAAATACTATAGGCCTGGTGAATGAATTCATGCACAGGTAGGGTCCCTTATTGTGGCCTGCGGTTATTAGGCCCCACCTTCTGCCTCCAGTCTTGTAGCCAAAGCTTGCAGCACCAGCCTGGCAGCCCTGCAGTCCCACCTAGCACCACATTTGGCGTGGCACCAACCCCTCAATTGCTCTACCATCCCGCTATCTCTGTCTGAGGGTTTATCGGCAGGACAATCTGACCCCTGCTTGCACCTGCCTTGTCCAGGCACTGCCCGCTCACCTGCTCCACCATCCCACTCTCATTGGGGTCTATCGGGGCTCATCAGGGCCAGCAGCACCTCCGTTGTCACCTACTGACAACACCAATGCCCGCCATGTTCCATGCCCCCGGTGGTCAGCACACGTCATAGTGAGTGGTTGAACTCCCAGTCGTGGGGACAATTTGCATAGTAGGCTTTTATTTTATAGGACTAGAGGCCCAATGAACAAAATTTGTGCATAGGGATGTGTGTCCCTCAGCCCAGCCTGCACCCTTTCCATGTGGGACCCTACTAGGAGTGGGCCTAAACAGGAAGTGGGACATCCCTTCACAATCCAGGATTGCTGGCTCACAACTGCTCATCTTCCTGCCTTCCTGATTGCCCCTAACTATTTCTACCTGCTGGCCTGATCACCCCCTAACCACTCCTCTGCCAGCATGATTGATGCCTAACTGCTCACCTGCCAGTCTGATTTCCCCTAACTGCTCTCCCCTGCAGGCCTAGGTCATTCCTAACTGCTCTTCTCTGCAGGCTTGGGTCCCTCCCACCTGCCCTTTCCTGCAGGCCCATTCACCCCTAATTGCCCTCCCCTGCTGGCCTGATTGCCCACAACTGCCTGCCTTTCAGGCCTAGTCCCTGCCAACTTCTCTCCCCTGCCGGCCAGCTTGTGGTGGCCATGTTGTGTCCCTATGGAGGCAATCATCTTTGACCACATGGAGGCAGCCATTTTGTGTGTTGGAGTGACAGTCCATTTGCATATTACTCTTTTATTAGATAGGATAGAGACCTGGTACATGGGTGGGGGCTGGCTGATTTACCCTGAAGGATATCCTGGATCAGGGTGGGGGTTCCCTTGGGGCATGGGGTGGCCTGGGCATGGGGCCTTTGGTGGTTTTCAGGCCCCCCAGCAACCAAAAAGTGCCTGGTATCTGGGATTTATTTATCTTCTATAATTGAAACTTTGTAGCCTTGAGTGGAGGCCAGAGTAAACCAGGGTTGTGGGATGCTTCCCAGAGAAACCCAAGCCTCCTGCTTGATACATGGCCATAGCCATCTTGTTTTGGTTAATTTGCATACTAGCTCCTGATTGGCTTGTGGGTATAGCGAAGGTATGGTCAATTTGCATGTTTCTCTTTTATTTGTGTAGATTATTGCTAACATTTTAAAATTAAAAATTAATGACTATTTCATTATCCTGGTAAAATATAAATGATGAAAATGTAGTCTTTTCAGTACTCAGTGTGATTTAACAACTGAGGGCCACATGTTTTGAATTGCCCCTTTAAAAAATAACTATGAACAGAAATATCATGTTTGAACTCCTGACATTTGAGCAGATATTGAAGTAGTAAGGAATTAATTAACAGGCCTTTCATATGGGTTTCACTTTGTCCTCAGTAAGATGAAGTTCCTGGACCAAAACCATCTCAGGCTGGCAAAAAGCCAGGATCAGGCAGGATCTTTCTCAGGGAGAAACATTTTGAGACACAGAATAATTTTATTTTTAATGTTCCTAAGTGGTAGTTACTAAGCCTCAGAGGCAGAGCTTCCATCTTACTTTCTAGGAAAGGAGGTTCAATTATAGTATTGTCCAAAACAGAGTTAAGTAGAAAGCAAAAATTAGACAAAAGAAAAGAGACACATGAGCCCTGAGATCATGTTGTGCAAACCTGAGTTTCATATATGAGAAAAAGAAAATGAGCAGAAATCATAGCACAACAGAATATGGAAATAGCTTCCATGTAAATTACCAAAATCTAAGTAATTTATACATGATTAAAGAATGTACAATATCAGAAGCAAGTCTTCTATTGGATACTAAATTAAACAATGAATGTAAACACTTATGTATTAAAATCCATCAAACATTTGTTACATAAAGGACAGATTTAAGATGAAATTTAATGCATTTGTTTATTTATTTATTTTACGCTCAGTTTTGTGTTTTTTTGTGTGTTTTTTTGTTTGATTGTTTTTTACTTTCAACATTATTCTGTACAACATAGGGGTTAGAAAATTATGTACTTTTCAGAGTGGTCCCCCAACTATTTCCAGAACTCACCTGGCCCCATGCACAATTATAAGGATACTGGTGGCCCGGTGCACGAAATTCATTCATGGAGGAGGGGTGGTCCCTCAGCCCAACCTGCCCCCTTTCAATACTGGGAGCCCTTATGGGATGTCCAATTGATGGCTCACCCCCAGCCTGCCCAAGGCCTAAAGCCTCAATTTTAAAAAACCATCTGCAAAACACATTGTAGTTCAGGAGTTTTTCATTATGGATTGGGTTCACCAAGAAGACCATGTTGCAATGTAAAGCAGAGAAGCTTGGTCGAAGTGCAAGCGCCCCTGTAGGTAGCCAGCGTGGGCTCAGGCTGTCAGGGCTCCCAAACCTGTTGCCTAATAGAGCTGCTTTGTCTACTCAAGAAAACACTCTTCTCTTGTAGTGCTTTCTACATTTTTTTCATAAGCATTCCTTTAGAGAAGACTTCTTTAATGTGTCCCTTTCTTTCCCCAAAAGAAGGATGATTGATTATTTCAAGGAGCAGCAGAGGGTGGGGGAGGAGGCAGTGAGGACCTAGGTCCTTGCAGTCACCAGAGAACTCTGAACTCGCTGTGTCAGAAGATAATCCTGTGGAGGGAAGAGCAGAGCAAATGGAAAAGTCTGTGTCCTTTTAAGCTTCTCCTGGACTCAAAGGCTTTGATCCTGTGATGTGTCTGATGGTAATTTTCTGCATTTCTGGGTCAGATAGGATATGAATGAACAGATTCAGGAAGCTGTTGTTCCTTAGTGAGTTTTTCTGTCCCATTTTCACTGAATTGACCAATTATCTGAGCTCTGTGGTGAACATGTTGGGGCTGTGACCTGGGTTTAGGCGAAACGTCAATTAAAGCTGTGAACTAAGAAAAAAAAAATAGCCACCCCTTCCCACCCCCTCTGCCCACTTCTGCGCTCAAGCCGCTTCCACGTTCAGTACTTCAAACTCTCTCCTACAGAGAGTTCACAGCTTTAACTGAAGTTTCGCCTAAACCCAGGTCACAGCCCCAACATGTTTACCACAGAGCTCAAAACTACATTTCCCAGAATTCCTGCTGCTCCCGATACCCTGCGGGGCGGGGGGGGGGGCAGTCCTGCCTCCACGCTCATGCTGTACCATGGCAACACCCCTGCATGCCTGCCAGCCTCCTCTCCATTCCTACTGGCCATGCCCCCTGCTCCTGATTGGCTGGTAGCATAGCCAATCAGGAGCCAAGGTACAGTCACATTTTCATGTTACTCTTTTATTAGATAGGACTAGAGAACTCATGCATGAAATTCGTGCATGAGGGGAGGGTGATGTCCCTCAGCCCTGCCTGCACCCTCTCCAATCCAGGACCCCTCTGGGGATATCCGACTGCCAGTTTAGGGATCATACTTAAATAAACAGTCTGACATCCCTCTCTCGAAATCCAGGACCACTTGCTCCTAACTGCTCACCTGCCTGCTGATCTGATCCCCCTAACTGTTCATCCCTGCTGGCATGATTGCCCCTAACCACCTCTGTCTTTGCCCCACCACCATGGCTTTGTCTGGAAGGACATTCAGAAGATGTCCAGTCTAATTAGCATATTAACCTTTTATTACTGACTATATTCCTTATGCTGTAATTTATTTTTTAATTTATTTTTGACACCATTACAAATGTCCCCATTTGCCTCCCCTTTGCCCACCTCCACCTCCTTGCCTTCATCCCCCTCCCTCTCATCATCACCTCACTGTGTCTGTGTCTATGGGTTATGCATATATGTTCTTTGACTAATCTCTTCATCTTTCATTCATTCCCCCCTACTTCCCGTCTGATAGCTGTCAGTCTGCCCCATGCAAAATAGAAACATAGGTATGTATAAGATGAATTTTGGAGTCATAATTTACTAAGGAAGATTATAGAACATAGAATTTTCTCTATCTGGGAGCCCGATTCACCTGAGGAATTATCTAAAAGTTTAGAAAAGATCTGATCTGCTGCCTCTATACTATTTATACCTTGCAGTAAGAAGTGAGCCTTGATTACTGCTGAGCTATGGATTCTGGTTAATCCTGCAGTGATTAAAATGCATTACATGATCTTTCATGCACTAAGTGAATTCTTAAATTTCTAATGTAAACTTAAATTCAAAAAAATTAAATAGAATACTACATAAGCAAATTTTAGAAATTCTGAAAAGGATTCCAATATAATCTGCTATTTTATTTCTTACTGAACATTAATCTGTAGTTTCTCATATTAAATTTTGAAAGACTAAATATAAAGAAAATAGAAATCCACTCATCCAAAATTTTAATAATAATTTTGATAGGTCAAGAGAAATAAATAAAAATACCTTACTTATTTCCTTTAAATATATTTTATAAAGGCCTTCATTATGATATATAAATACTTAAATGTTTTTTTAAATGTATAACTAAAAGTTTTCATATATTAGGACATAAGACTGACTTTAAGACTATTATTTTATAACTAGAGGCCCAGTGCACAAAATTTGTGCACGGGGGAGGGGGGACTAGGCTAAGGGGGTGTCTCTCAGTCCAGCCTGCTCCCGCTCCAATCCGGGACCCCTTGAGGGATGTCCGACTGCCCGTTTAGGCCTGATAAGATTGGGCCTAAACGGGCATCAGATTTCCTTCTCCCAATCCTGGACTGCTGGCTCCAAACTGCTTGCCTGCCTGCCTCCCTGATTGCCCCTAACTGCTTCTGCCTGCCAGCCTAATCACCCCTAACTACTACCCTGCCAGCTTAATTGATATCTAATTGCTCACCTGCCAGCCTGTTTGTCCTAACTTCCCTCCTCTGCTGGCCTGGTCACCCCTAACTGCCCTCTCCTGCTGGCCTAATTGCCCACAACTGCCCTCCTTTGAAGGCCTGGAACTTTCTAATAGCCCTCCCCTGCTGGCCATCTTGTGGTGGCCATCTTGTATCCACATGGGGGCAGGATCTTTGACCACATGGGGGTAGCCCTCTTGTGTGTTGGAGTGATGGTCAATCTGGGTATTACTCTTTTATAGATGGGATAGAGGCCTGGTGCATGGCGGCTGGGTCCAGCTGGTTTGCCCTTAAGAGTATCCTGGATCAGGGTGGGAGTTCCCTTGGGGCTTGGATGGCCTGGGCAAGGGGCCTGTGTTGGTTTGCAGGCCAGCCATACCCCTCAGCAACTCAAAATTGTGATTGCTAAAATCACAGCACAGGTGTGATTTAACACTGAAATTCTATGCAAATTACCCCACCTGGTTGATGGGACTGTGGCTTTTCCTGAAAACTCAATGTTTTACTTTCTCTTTTGCATATGAAAGTGGACAGATGTACCATACCTCTCCTAGTGGCCACGATGCCTTGGGCAGGCCTGAGTTCTGCAGGAGATGAGCCCAGCAGGTGGCTCCTGGCTGCAGGGCTCTGGGCTGCTGGAGGCCTGGGCCTACTGTTGAGGGGCCACTATGGTCCCTGCAGAGTCACAGGAACCTAGGGTTGGAGGCCAGAGGTCTTCCTTCGTCTCTGCTCTCTGATGCTCTCTGTAGCTCCTCACTGGACATCACCACGGGCTCTGTTTCCATCACTTCATTTGTGGGATTTTTGCCTGTTTTAGACAATCATCTCTGGACTTAATTATTTCTCTGGAGCTTGGTGGCCTGGATGTGAAAAGCTTTTTAAGTGTCCTTTCTGTGAGATCCACAAATTGGCCTATCATTGTTGGTGAGGAATTAATTGTCCGGACCCTCCCACACGGTTTGCATTTGCAGACTGTTTATGCCAAAGCCCTTTAAAGTGAGCATTAAGATCAGATGCCCCTACATGAAGGTGTCGGAGGATTGGGATCTTGCCTTCTCCACAGACATTTCTCCTCTCATGAACCCCAAATACTTCCCAGTTCCCTTCCTATGCACTGAAATTCCTCTTCCCCTTTATTACTCTTTGCTGACAATTGCTTGTTGTTATGAATTCTAGTCTTGTTTTGAAAGGAAATTCACAAATTTATATAGATTTTCTGCCTCTCTCCAGGCATACTTCTTCAATACTTTTATTTCTGTATCATTTCCAATGCTTTTCATGCTTTATACCCAAATCTGTTTGCCAATCATTTGTCTGCTACCCAGCAATGCTATTTGATACTTTACTGTGTCCTGTGACTTTAATCTGGCTATTTTGATACTATAATTTCCTTTGAAAACATATTTCCTTTATTCCTCTTCCTGCTTGTTGTGGCCGTTTTCATTCCAGGCCCCTGTCTTCTTGCTGCCTCTCCTGCACCTAGAGCCACAGCATTGCCCAAGACGTGGTAAGTATGGATTCTTCTCAATCTGACATTGGTGATATTTAGAGTCTAGTAGTGCTTGCCTTGCCCTGCTGGGCATTTCATTGAATAAAAGCGGTATGTTTGTTACCACTTACCATTTAATAGTCTTTGGACCAAGCAACCTTCCTTTAATCCTTTCTTTGCCAGGTGCCATGTCTGTGTGTATTCTATACATCTGTGTAGCTGTGTGCCATGGGCTCTGGCCTAGATGGGTGGAAAGATTCTCATATCTATAGTTGCAGGTTGTTGTGAAGAGAAATCAGCTCACTTCCCATTTTCAGTTGCATTTCCCCTTTCAGTGTCCCATGTTCTAGCAACAAAACATAGTTACTGGGATTTTTCTCCAGTGTTGAATATGGAATCCAAAATTTAACTTATTGCTATTATATTTCTTGACCTATGTACAAGAAATGTCCATTCTTTCTATCCCAAAACGTTTGAAGCAACCACCTCCTGCCTGTGTGCCTTCTGACTTCTAGAAAAACATTGGGGGAACTTCACATTTCAGCTGTGGCTCACAGGAAGGTGTGTGGCTGCAGCGGTGTCCCACAGGTAGAGGTAGAGATAAGGGATGTGCAACTTGCCACTAGAAACGTTCTCTAATGGTGAACTCGTGTTAGCTGTGCGTTTTCATACTAATAGAGTACAAACAACTTCGCAGTTGTTTGTATGGGCCTGCTAGGTCTATAATCTTCTTTTGAATTCTAGAAGCTTTATTCATTAGATGTATCTTTTTGTGAGTTTATGTTTTTTCTTTTTCTTTTTTTTTGGGGGGGAGGGCAGGGAGAGGTGTGCTTTTGTCAATTTGGGTATAACTACTGTTATATCCTATATAATAAAAGAGAAACATGCAAATGTGATTGTACCTTAGCTCCTGATTGACTATGCTACCAGCCAATCAGGAGTGGGGGCAGGACCAAGTGGCACTAGCACTGGGCTCAGGGGTGGAGATGAAACAGCGGTGGCTGTGAGGGGAAGCTGCCACAGCAGCAGCAGCAGTGGTGGTGGCATCAGGGAGCACCCGGCCCCCGGGGGCAGGGTGGTCGCAGGCAGCCTGGGCTGAGCTGAGCAGGGCAATGGCTGGGCAGGTTGGGGGTGAGCCATCAGTTGGACATCCCCTGAGGGCTCCCAGTATGTGAGAGGAGGCAGGTTGGGTTGAGGGACCACCCACCCCCAGTGCATGAATTTTCATGCACCGGACATCTAGTTTATCCATAAATGTTTATATTTGACATTCATTTCACTGGAAAGCTATTCAATAAACCAATAAATGTGTTCTGTTTTGCCAATTTCTCATTGATTTACTCTAACAAGACATCTTTAAATGATAAGTTTTAGACCTTACCACATAAAAGAGTTTTAAAAACTCAAAAGATAACTCATCTGGTATCACTTCACAGATAATTAATTATTACACATCTATTAATATATACTTTAATCAACAACTGAATAGCAGCCTGCTGTGCTAATTATTTAGGGTACATGAATACTGATTGCATTTTCTTAATTAAACATTTTCTTATCATTTTTTACACTTACATAGTCACTGAATCATGTCGAGTATCACTAGAATTTTCTCTGCTGTTCTAAAACTTAAATTTAGAAATATAAGAAAAAAATACAATTTTTCCTTCTGTAAGTGAAATGTGGTACTAGAAAATATAAATACATCAGACTATATAAAGATCTGGGTCAAATTAATTTTTGAAGATGTTTTATTGATTTTATAGAGAGAAAGGAAGAGGGAAGGAGAGAGGGAAAAATTATGTGAGAAATATCAATGGGCTGCCTCACACATGTACCCCGATCAGGGACTGAACCCACAACCTGGGCATGTGCCCTGACTGGGAATTGAATCTGGATATTTGGTGCACAGGACAATACTCACCAACAGAGCCACACCACAGGGATAGGACAATTAATTTTATTAAATCTTATTTTTAACAGGTGGTAAAAGAAATAACTGATAAATTTCTGCTATGACATAAATATATGGAATAAATAATATTTTCATCAATTTAACAAACATTTTCATAAATATAATTTGTCTAGTTGTTGGGGATTCAAAAATGAAATAACACATCAGTTAGCCACACTACACAGGATGTTCAATAACAAAAAGCTAACTGCAGTGGTTTTGAGAATAAAGCAAGGGTATAGACATCACAAGGATATAACATTGTGCTGAGGAATGTTTTGTGCTGACAAACATGAAGGTAGTTCTACATAGGATGTGTAACATTGATTTTTTTTAAGTGTGAAATATAGTCTAACATATTTCTATGTTGATGGAAATGATACATTGGAAGGGGGATATTACAGAAGCTAGTTGGGATAATTATTCCATCCATATTTTCAGGTAGATTAAGGTGTAGAAGCTAGCCCATCTAATGAGAGCCTAGCTGAGTATAGAAAAGATGGTTGTCCAGTGTAACAAGGACAAGAGTGAACAATGCCATGAGGAGAAGGTAAGAGTAGGGAAGATTTGTTAAGAATTCAGGGAGATAAAATGGATTTGGCAATTTACAGAATTCCTGGGAAGCACTGATGGGTAGTTAAGGTTTCTCTCTAGACTACAGAGTTGTTGCGCTGTCTCTCTACATGGGCAGATGGGCAGAAAGCTGACTTGTACAAAGGTTGGATGGAATTTTTGTCAAATGAAGGAATCAGGGAGTGGAGGACAAGGGGATGTTAGGATGACCTTCCAGATTAATCTGGGGCCACAAGGGAAGCCCAGGTCCTGGGTACCAGAGGGAAGCCAATGCTGGCAGAGGGAGGAAGGATGGCCTACTCTTCAACGAATTTTGTGCATCAGGCTATCCTGAATAAAGATGGACATGAAGGTGTATGCTGGGAGAGAGTTAGAAACAGTGAGCAGTGATGTTCCTGGAATATCTGGTGAGGGTTGGAAAATGGTAGCAGTTATATTAATGGAGAGGGTTCTAAGGTAAGGAGATGGTGGAATGGCACAGGGTTGGAATGGAGGTTTTTGAGGGATTCCATTTTATAGGTGTGTGCTAAGATGATTATAGTGGGAAGGGGGACAAAGTCTTTGGAACAGAAGACCCTGAAGTCCAGGCTATTAGAAAACTATAGTAGTGAACTTGAGGTCAAAATTCCTGAGAGATGAATGTGGGTTGTCTGGGGGTTACACATGATGGTGATAAGCAGGGACAGTAATTTACTGACTTATGACTTTATTTCCTAGCAAACCCCAAATATTGAAATGGGAAAAGAGATTAAATAACAAAACAAAACAAATGAATAGAGTCTACTTTCAAGGGATCAATCAATTCTATCCTTATGCAATATGTTGTTGATTCTAGCACATGAAATGAAAATGTGGACTTAAGAATAAACACCATATCTATTTTCAAATTAATAAGAGGAAAGAAAATTCTCCCAAGAAGAATTTGAGTCTGAAGAAAAAAATTAAGTATAAGAAAGAGAACATTTTTTTTATTAAAACATAGTAAGTGCTTGTTACTTAAAATCCAATCCTAGGCTTTTACTAATTGAATATGATTTAAGATTTCAGGTAAAGCTTTCATTGTTTCTAGATGTCTTAAGAAAAGTGAAAGGGCCTGGTTGATATGGCTAAGTGGTTGAGCATTGACCTATGCACCAAGAGATATCCAGTTCAATTCCTAGTCAAGACACATGCCCGGTTGCAGGCCCAATCACTGGGGGGAGTAAAGGGGGGCATGCAGTAAACAGGCAACTGGTGATGCTTCTTTCTCATCAATGTTTCTATCTCTCTCTCCCTCTACCTTCCTCTTCCTAAAATCAATAAAAACATATTTTTAAAGAAAAGTTAAAGGGCCTATGATACCACAAAGTTTCCTCAAAGTGTCCAAATATATTTGGAAAGTTCTGCATAAAGTTTCCTTAAATACATAAAGTTATTTTAAGAATTTTAATCCACATGATGTATTAATGAATGTCCATAGCCAGAGCCTAATAGAAGAACAAGACATGGCTCATGTTCATGTGTTCACATCCTTAGAGTTGCAGCTTAACTTGTTTCTGTCACTTGCTGCTGCTTCATAATTTGTTCAGACTTTTTGATCTGGTGGTTTCCACTGCTCACCTTGTATTTATAAAAAAAATTATTCTCTTGAAATATTTTTAACAGCTAAAGCATTTATAATATATTATAGAGAGCTTTATGGGAACACTGAGAAATAAGAATTTGTTATGAATAATTAATATGTAATGATTTCCAAAACAAGATTATAAACCATAAAATAAAAATAAAATGGTTTTGTTTGGCCTAAGGTAAAACAAAAAAATATGTTGAAACAGAAAATTTTCAAGCAATGTAAAGATATATAAACCCATATGAAAGTACCCACTTTCCAGTATGTTATTTATGTGTCCTGACAACAGGAACACAGATATTTATTCATTTCCTGTAACTCAATATTCCGGACATTTATTTCAGGTTTTCATTAAACAGGGAACTCTGGCCACTCTCACTTAGTTGATTGACTCACTTGATGTTGACCAAAGAACTGGCTTAAAGGTTGCCAGTTCAATCTCCAATCAGGGCATATGCATGGGTTGCAGGCTCAATCCCTGGTAGGGGGCATACAGGAGGGAGCCAGTTGTTGTTTCACTCTCTCTCTCCTTCTCCCTTTCTACATAAAATCAATAAAACAATAATGGGAAGATAGATTAATTGATTGGAACACCTTTTCTGGCCTTAGTTGTTGAATCCCTGGGGAACTCAAAGTACCTGAAGCTGCATGCTGTTAGCAAAATGAAGTCAGTATGTGTGACTATAAAAATAATCCCAGGAGTAAATACTTCTCTCTAACAAACAGCTCAAGGAAGCCAGTCCAGAAAAATGAGGTCTCCTATTGAAGGAATGAGCAGTGGGAAATGGAAGCCAGGCTGCAAGTGTCAGGCTTGGGGAGAGGCTGAGGGGCGGCAACAAGTACAGGGTAGAACATCCTGTCATAATTGGAATCCTTCATACTGGGGAGACCCCAGAGCTGTGAGGGCTCTATAGGTGATAATTCTACTGTAAAATAATCTCTTCAATGAAAAATCATCAGATGATATTAACAATAATGCTAATAAACTGCAACTAAGAGATTTTGTCTTTTCAGGAAGGTTATGGTTTTAGTTATTGAAGTGAAGAGAGGATATTTGATATAATTTAAAAGCGACTCATTAAAATAAAAAGAGTAAGAACAATAATATGGCAACTATTTATTTATTAAGGATTTGGGATATGCCAGGTGATGTTGATTTGTATTTTAAAATGAATATTTTTGTCTTGTACATATCATAACCCCATGAGATAGGTACTGTTATAAGCTACATTTTACTAATGTAGACACTGAGACTTGAAATTTGGAGAAATTCAGTAAATTGGTAACTATCATATTACAGCTAAAATCTGGTAATATAACAACCGAAGTCTGAAACTGTGATTTTTTTTTAATTTTATTTACAATATAACTTATATTTAATAGTAGTACATATGTTTTTGAAACTGTGATCTTAATCACAGCACTTAATTCACGCTGATGTGTCTGTCAGATTACTTTTCTGAAAGTTTTTTAAGATTTTTGACTGTATAATAACTCTCCCCTTTCCTTGATGTGGTTAATATAAGCTATAAGCTGTTCCATATTGGTCCAGAAATAGAAAACTGTTTCTTATAATAAAATTTTGATAGTTATCTTCAGTAATGTGAGACACAGCTAGAGGTTTATTTGCCTACGCTGCTCAGCTTAGCCAATGTATATTTTTATCTCTAAAAAATACGTGAAAAATATGTAAGTACTTTATAAATCTATTATTACTTTTAGTCTGTTTAACTTGTTTGGAAAATGGTACATGATCTCATTGCTTACTGCATCACCGTCTTTATCACTTCCTTAAATTTGTTTTCAGGAGCACCTTCTTTGGAATCTGGTGGTGGAACAGAAGGCCCTGTGTCTGCAGTTTGGTGAGTGAGTTCATGTTATCGCAATCTTCCAGCCAGTATTCAGAAATCACTCTTTTAGGGCTAATTCCTATGGGTTTTGTACTAACAACACTACTACCATAGTTCTTTTTACCCTTGCCTCTGATTCATGGATTCATAACTTTCAGGAGAAACCATCTTAATGGCTGAATCCGTTATAGACCTTTATCGTGTGCTCTTCCCTGTAGCCTTTGATATGTTGACTACTCCCACTCCTTGGAAGAATTTAATCCTTGGGATCATGTCACTAACTCCCTTCATGGTCCTTCCACCCATCTGGGAATTCAAAATATCCTTTCTGATATGCTCTTTCCTTGTCTAATAGTATGTAATATATTATCAAAAAGTGAAGCTTCTATTCTCAGTAGAATCATACTTCACGAGAGATACAACCACCTGCCACTTGCAGAATAAATCACTGATAAATGTGAAGCACTACATCTGCATCTCCTTCCCAAAACTCTATGTTGAACTCCAGCTCAAGGTCCTCTTGGATTGGTGGACAAAAAAAACAACCAAATTCAGTGAGCTAATCAATGTCCCCTCCCCCAGAAGGAGCCCCCTTTCAGAATATGACCCCAGACTTTGCCCACACCAAGCCCACATCCTGTTTCCCATTTCCCATGGGAAATTCCATCACCCTGCCCAGTTAAGTTAGCACCTGACATATCACCAGTCTCTTCAATGATGTCTATTTATCTAAAAGGATCATAAAGGTACTTTATTACGTAGTCTTTCTCTACATGGCTCCCATACGTCTTGTGTTTTTATATTTCTACCTTATTGTAGATACTACTTGTGGTTCTTCCATTGGTATCCAAGCTACTCATTTGGCCCATCGCATTCATACCAGTCCCTATCCCAACACTGCCTACCCTTTATTTATCCCATAAACACGTTGTTTTTATTTATCACCATTAGACCAGATTAGAACTTCTTTCTACAGAAAATACTCCTTGATATTTGAATACAGAATCAGGTAACCTTTTGAGATGGAAGTTTGTATTTCATACATAATTGCCTGCCAGATGCACTGAAACTGCCTTTTCAGCTATTATTATTCCTTGAGACTTCCATGGTTTTTTTTTAAGGCAAATAGAATAAATAGTTCACCATGGAAGCTTCAGGATCTATCAGGACAAATTTTATAAAATTGGTTGACCAAGTTACTAAATAAATTAAAAGGATAAGTTAGTCTCCTTCTTCAATATATATACACACACACACACACACACACAATCTACACATTATTTGAAGAGACTAATTCTTTGAATATACATTTATATGTATTGTATATATACATATATATCTATGTATACTAGAGGCCCAGTGCACAAAATTTGTGCATGGGGGGGAGGGAGAGTCCTTCAGCCCAGCCTATACCCTTAGCCCAGCCTACACAGGCAGTCAGACATCCCTCTCATAATGCAGGCCTGCTGACTCCCAACTGCTTGCCTGTCTGCCTTCCTGATTGCTCTTAACTGCTTCTGCCTGCCAGCCTGATCACCCCCTAACCACTCCCCTGCCAGCCTGTTCGCCCTTAACTGCCTCCCCCAACTGCCCTTCCCTGCAGGCTTGGTCATCCCCAACTCCCCTCCTCTGCCAGCCTGGTCACCCCTAACTACCCTCGCCTGCTGGCCTGATCGCCCACAACTGCCCTCCCTTGCAGGCCTGGCCCCTCCCAACTGCCCTCCCCTGCTGGCCATCTTGTGGTGGCCATCTTGTGTCCACATGGGGGCAGGATCTTTAACCACATGGGGCAGCCATCTTGTCTGTTGGAGTGATGGTCAGTTTGCATATTACTTTTTTATTAGATAGAATCTCTAGAGGCCTGGCACATGGGTGGGAGCCAGCTGGTTTGCCTTGAAGGGTGTCCTGGATCAGGGTAGGGGTTCACTTGGGGCATAGAACAACCTAGGAGAGGGGCCTGTGGTGGTTTGCAGGCTGGCCATGCCCCCTTGTGTCCCAAGCGGAGACCCTGGTATCTGGAATTTATGTTTTGTCTACAATTGAAACTTTGTAGCCTGGAGCTGATCCAAGCCTTCTGCTCGCACTGTGGAGGCAGCCATTTATTTACTTTCTATAATTGAAACTTTGTAGCCTTAAGCAGAGACCTGTGCCAGGGGAGGTGGAAAGCTTGGCTTCCTCTATCTCTGGGTACAGCTCAAGCCTCCTGCTCTTTCCAGCTCTGTGGCTGCCATAATTATCTTCTATAATTGAAACTTTGTAGCATTGAGTGGAGCCCTGAGCTGGCAAAGACAGGCAGAAGCTTGGCTTCCTCCATTGCTGGGGAAACCCAAGCCTCCCGCCTGATCTGGATGGAGCTGAACGTGTGGTGGATGATGCTCACCACCCGCTCCTGCTCCTTGGCTGCCACAGCCTCCTGTGGCTCTGCTCCCTCAGCAGGTTCATGACGTGGGTTGTGAACTTGTTACATGTCTTCTCCAGCTCTGAGAGGTAGATATGGCAGATCTGCAGGTCACTTAACATTTTACTGGTTTCAAAGCAAATGATTTCTTTAAATAATTTTCAGCTTAGGTAAACAGATTTATTCTTCCAAGTACACCATTGTTTGAAGGTCATTAGCAATGTATAATGTTCAATGTAAATCTATGATAATGAATAATGTTAATGTTTATAAATTAAAGATAGTTTCAAAAACTATAAAGTTGTATCAGTCATATTGGGCATATACTATTGCTCAGAAAAGATACTTCTATGTCACTATTTTATAGGCAATACTTTGTTTAAAATGGGCATTAACTGATTTCCTGAAGTCAATAGGCCAAAGCTGATTTGTCATTTGTTCCAAGTGAAATCTGCTTTCTCTTATATCTGTGTTCAGATTCTTCCAAAATGTGTTCTCCATCATGCATGTTAAATAAATAAATAAATAAATAAATAAATAAATAAATAAATATTAATGAGTAGGGGATATAGTCTATTTTTAAAAATTCCAGTGTCAAGCCCTGGCTGGTTTGGTTTAGTGGTTAGTGTCAGCCCACAGGCTAATGGGTCCTGGGTTGATTCCTGATCAAGAACTTGTACCTTGATTGTAGGTTCTATCCCTGGGCCCATTTAGGGTGCATGCAGGAGGCTACCAATCCCTGTGTCTCTCTCACATTGATGTTTCTCTTTGTCTCTCTTCCTTCCTTCCACTCCCTCTAAAAAAGTCAACAAGTCAATGGAAGGATATTCTCTGGTAAGGATTAACAACAACAAAAATTCCACAGACAAAATTTCATAGGCCTGGTGTTCTGACCCAAATCAGACATAATAATTATACATTTCCAGATAAAAGGTAGTCAGTAGGGACTGAAAGTAAAAACTCGCCCACTATGGGCCACCGGTGTCCACTTAACCTGACATCCTGGACAGCGACTGCGTCCTCACTTTCTGGGCTCTTCATGGAGGAATCCGGCTCCCGGAGATGTGCACGTCCGGGAGAGTTGTGCCTGGTTCCAAGGAAGGCTCTGCTGTGCTCAAGGCCCAGGCGCAGCCACATCTCATCTGAAAAGCGCTCCCTCCCTCCAACCTACATCTATTGAGAGCAGCTGTCAGTTCTCCTGCAGCTGTGGGTCATAGCACGGTGGCTCCAATATGTTTGCCATCTGTTACATCCCAGCAATCCCCTCTGATGCCAACAGTGGTGTGACCTACAGTTCCTCCCTGATACCTGGGGCCACACTGACCTTGATTAGGGGACCTTTTCCTGCAGGGCCTCCTTCAGCTGGGGACCTGGAAAGTGGGTAAGTGTTGGTGATTGTTGCTATTAATCTAATGACCACCTCTTGCAGATGAGAGTCTGGGGTGAGCATATTCGAGGAACCTGCCCACTTCATACATCGGTGATGGTGAGGCCAAAATCCCCACACAGCCTTCTCCTGGCTCCCACTCACCAGGCTCTTCACACACCAAAGGGGGCCATTGGAAGCCCAACTAGAGATGAAGGCCAACAGGTAACTGCAGCTGATGAAGCCACACCAGAGCGAATGGCTACAGGGAACCTCAGTGCCCCCTCCCCCTGTCCTCCATCGTGTCCCTTCCTCTCCACAACTCTAAAAACCACAGTGAGCCCAGGAGTCACAGGGACCAGATTCTGGTTGACACTAGGAAATTTAGGTCTATATAAAGTTTGCAGAATTTGTCTTTAAATATTAAGCATCTTCATAAAGCATTTTGAACAATTTTCTTTAAACCAGAACAATGTAAACTAAAAAGCCATCTTCAAAAATGTATTTTCTAATATATATAATTAGATGAGGCCAACATCATCTGGCATCCTTTATAGTCTATGTAGTCTATATATCACAAAACATGTAAATTGTCTACAGCGCACCCAAGGATGCATGTGAAACTCTGCCTGAGTGGACCTAGCATGCAGAATTTGGACATAAACTATAAACTATTAATGAACAGCTTTGTTGCTAGCAATACAAATTGAATGCATCACTTTGCCTCTGAGAGAAGGATGCTAGAAAATATTCTGAGGACAATAAAGTTTAATACCAAGTTTAATGTTTTATAATTTACTAAAATAAATTTGGAACAATCACACCTTCTAAGTCTAATAGGTACCTGTTATGTACCTACCTATCTAGCTAACACTCTAGCTCTATAAATTCTCATTTTCCCTGAGTATGTGGCCCTGATAGCCAATTAACAATATTTATTGGGAATTTTCAGCTTAGGTAAACAGATTTATTCTTCCAAGTACACCATTGTTTGAAGGTCATTAGCAATGTATAATGTTCAGAGACTCTATCTTCATGACTCTGTTTTATAAGCCAGCAGATATGCCAAGGGAGTAATTTACAATCCAAATCATGGACCTTATGCAACATTATGGCAATTTCTGAGGAATCAAAGTGTGAATAAACACAATAACTTAAGTTTATATACTTTACGCTGTAACTTGGGAGAGTTAAAAGGCAATGCAAAGCAGCACAGTCAGGAACAATAAAAGCAGACAGGAGCCCTGGCCTGGGGACTCAGTTGTTTTGAGTGTTGTCCCAATAGGCCAAGGTTGCTAGTTCCACCCAGGTCAGGGAACATACCTAAGTCAACCAATGAATGCATCAATAAATGGAACAGCAAATCTCTCTCTCTCTCGTCAATTTCAAAAAGCAAAAGGCAAAAATCTATAATGATAAAAGTGTAAAATGCTAATTAGACTGGACAGCCAAACAACCTTCCCGATGTCCTTCTGGATAACTTTCTGGACAAAGCCAGTGTTGTGAGGGCGGCGCCCCTTGCACAAATTTCATGCACCAGGCCTCTAGTGTGTGTGTGTGTGTGTGTGTGTGTATATATATATATATATATATATATGTAAGAATACTGGTGAGTGCACATGATTGGTGCCATATATGGAACCTTCTCTACGACACACTACTTACTGTCTTGCTTCCCCAATATTCAGCATTTCTAATTAATTTGAGCTGACAACCTACAAAAAATTATGTAACATATTGTAAATGAAAGCAAGGACTTTTGGAACCAATGACCTCCAAATGATGTAAACATAATGTTGATTCAATACCACCTGAACTGTGTATTATTGAGAAACATTGTTGAAATTCACAAATATTTGAAGTATAAAATTATCCACTGTACTTCAGAAAGCTCCTTACTATTTGTAATGATTATATAAATTACTTTTGTAAGAGAGCACTAAGTATAGTATCCTATTAAAATGAGAGAAAATTATGTGTATTATAATAAAACATCCTGACTTTCAGCAGGTACCAGATTTGTATAACCAAGAATTACAGGGAAATATAAAATTAAATAGTGAATTTTAGAGCATACTCAAAACATTCACTAAAGTGCCATCTGTATATTCCAAAATAGACACATGGATTTTTTAATGCCCCTAATTGCCAGTTCTTTAAGACAACTTAAATGAAAATTAAAGATCAAATTAGAGACAAAGAGCTGTTACAGCATTTCCTGCAACACCAAGGAGGAAACAAATAAAGCGATGTGACTCTGAGTCCCACAACCAGAATCCCAGGGCTGGAGCTGTCATCCAGTTCCCTGGCAACCAGAAGGTAAAGTTCATGATTCTAATCTATGCTCCATGCCTCACAGGCTTTTAGGGCCTCAGCAAACCATTTAATCTATTTCCGTCATAATTTTCCTATTTAAAAAGGGGGGAGAAAAGAACATATTCTGTGAGGATGATAAACAAGATAAACAAATTTGGGAGCTCAGTGAGTTAAGGAATTAGTGTAATGTTATGTTTTGCACACAGAAATTTTAAATAATTACAGTATTAGGTCTCATTTCTATTATATTCTCTTGCATTGATAGTATGACTCCCAGCACAGTTGAGTGTTTACTGGACCTGATTGACAATTTCAGCCATTAATGTAGACATTCCTTGGTTACTACATAAATATCCAGCATCAAATAACTTGCAGGTAAAGACCCTGCCCCTGGTGTCCTGACCATGGCAAGGCCTCACTGGGACCTTATATTGATTCTGCACTATTAGTACAACTAACTTATTGTGGGCTCTCTTAAAGCCTTGTTCTTTCCCCCTTTTCTGTAGCTAAAGTAGCAATTTTAAAAGCCTGTTTCTAATTAAATTGTTAACTACTTAATACCTGTACCAGCTGAAATATGGGAACATTGTCTGAGAAAAAGCCCTCAGCCATGTTGTTGTCTCTTTCAATTCACATAGGAATCCCCTCTCCTTCCTTCCTCCCCCTGCTGTATGTTCTCTCCATTTCTAAACAGCTGGTTCATATCTTCTCCTCCCTCCTCAGACTTCTTGTCCTGGTATGTGTGACTCCTCACCTGTAAGGGCTAAGGCATTGTGTCATGCTAAGCAAAAGGTCAAACAGAGCAAGGTAAGAGCCATATGATCTCACTCATATGTGTGGGATACAAAACTGGGAGCAACAAATGAGCAAGCAAGAGTGACAAACAGAAACTCATAGATACAGACAACAGTATGGAGGTTAGCAGAGGGTGGGAGTGAAGGAGTAGCAAAGACTGAAGGGGGTAGAGTACATGGTGACCAGATAATATTTGATTTTAGGTGGTGGGCACACAAAGCAATGTATAGATCATGTACTATATAATTGTACACATGAAACATATAGTTTTATTAACCAACTAGGGGCCCAGTACATGTATTCACACACCTTGAAATAAACTGTGGGCTGCGAGGCTGCCATGGGCACAGGGGCAGGTCTAGATCTATCATCTGTGACCCTACCTGGCCTCTCCCACCAAGACCCCCAATCCCTTGTCTGCCTGCACCCCTGCTCCTGCCACCACTGCTCCCACATGCTGACACTGCCAGCCCTGCTCTCACCCATGGACGGCCCTGAGCAATTGGGGCCAGCATCAGCAGGGGGGTGCAAGCAGGGCTGGTAGCTACCGCCTGCACCCACTGATGGTGTAGAGTGATTTGGGCTGGCACCAGCATCAGGTGCAAGTTGGGTGGCCCCTCAGGAGCAGTGGGAGGTGGAGAAGCCCCCAGAGGCGAGCAGGGCTGGGAGCCGCTGCTCACACCTGCTGACAGTGCTGAGCAATTGGGACTAGCACTGGGCACCAGCAGTGGGTGCAAGCGGTGGCTCTGGCACTGGCAGCAGGTGTGAGCGCCAGGCGGGACCACAGTGTGTGGGAGCAAAGGATTTTCAGTAACCACCAGAGGCTTGCCCTAATGACCTTGGTCTGGTGCCCCACTCACCTGCTCCACCATCCTGCTGCAGTCTATGCCTGCCATGTTTTGCTCATGCCCCCTGGTGATTAGCACACATCATAGCAACCAGTTGTTCAGCTGTTCTGGTTGTTCCACCATTTGGTCTATTTGCATATTAGCCTTTTATTCTATAGGCTGTCACCCCAATAAATTTAATTAAAAAATAAAGATATTGCAGTAAACTTCCTCATGACAATCAAAGCAACCTGAGCTCATTCATTTTCTCACCAATAAATCTGTATGTGCCCTGACTTGACCCTACCCTCTGCATTTCCTACAGTAACAGTGGCTCCTCTTCCAATAAAGCAGCACTTGCACCCGACCCTGGGTCCCATCCCCCACATCCCTCAAATAACTGGTGCTGTAATGCTCCCCTCTCTTCATGGGTTATTCATTTATTCCTCTATACTTAATGCAAGGATGGTTTTCTTATATTCACCCATCACAGCTACAGCTTCTGTACACCCCACATGCTTCCCTTTGTTACTCGCCTTTAACTTTTCACAGGAAAATGCTTGTGGGACTTGTACATGCCTACAGTCACCAAATTCTCCTCTTTAACTTCTAGTTTCCTCCCCCTATTCAGAATTCCTTGTGTCCAAGTGGTGCTGCTGAGAGTAACCCTCTCAAGGTCATCAAGGGCTCGTGTGTGCTATCCATGGCCTCTCTCTGTCTGCATTTTAACTGATCTTCAGATGGAATTTTTAACATGTGAACACTTCCTGCTTTTTAAAAGTATTGCTTTTACTTGTTGCTGATGACACCTTACGCATGATTTTCTTCTACTTATTGGTTACTCCATAACATCCTTGTATGTTCAAATATAAATATTATAGTTGCCCACATTAGTCCAGAAACTGCTTTTCTCTTTCCTCTGACAAAAATTATATACTCGGCCCCTGGACTTAAAATTAATGTATTGGTATTTATATAATATTTACTCCCAATTTTACATCTCTAGCACTGACTTTCTTTGTTTAAATTTTGTTATTTTATTTTACCAGATCAAATAAATTTTGATTTAGTAAAATTTGGCTACTTTGCCATTGTTTCAGATATCATATGGCTAAAACAGAAACCTTAATTCCATTCCTAAAATAGAAGCATGTAAACAAACAAAAGCCTGATCATACCCACACCAACTGAGAACAGGACTTAACTGATCTTATTTCTACTCTTGCTCCCGGTAATCTCTCCTCTAATGTGGCCATGGTGATCTTTTAGACATAAAAACCATAAGTCATATTTCTGTTTAAGATCCAACAAATCATATAAGATGAAATCATATACTCAATCCAAAAGAAGGTAGAAAAAAGGAAAAGAAAAAACATGAGACAACAATTATCAAAATGATACATTTGAACCTAAAAATATCAAAAACCATATTAAGTTAGAATTAATTAAAGGAATATTTTATAATATTGCATGGAAAAGTAATACAAACCTATACTCCCTGCATGAAACCCACTTTATATAGAAAAACACAAATAGATTAAAATTTAATGGATAGAGACAGAAAATAGAACAGTCCTCACCAGAGGCTGGAGGAGGGAAAGGGAAATGTTATTTTCTTAAGGGAATAGAGTTTCAGTTTAGGATAAGAAAAAGTTCTAGAAGTGGACCACGGTCATTGGTGAGGGCTGGGAAACATTGTGGCTGTTATTATGGTGCCAAATTATAATTTAACATAGTTACAATGGTAACTATTTATGTAATGCATCCCAGGATAACACTAAATAAAAGAATGTTGAAATGGATAGATAAATGTTAGAAAAAGTAGAATTTGTAACAAATAATATTATTAAAGAAAATATAATTTTATACAAGTACAGCAATAAGTTCATCAATAAAATAAAACTGTTTTACCCAGCTATGCACCTAAAGTATAATCAGGAATTTCAGTTCACCTCTCTCAAAACTGACAAAAAAAATAGACAGAATAATGTTATGGCTATATCACATTTAAATAATCCTAGCAAACAACACGACCTAAGTGACTTTCAAGAACATTCTACCAAACAACAGCAGAACAGGATACACATTATTTTTATGTGCATGTGGAAAACATATAAAATAAATAATTTTCTGGGTCATAAAAATGTTTCATAAAATTGAAAGGACTGGAGAAAATGTATGTTTTGTAACTACATTGGAATTCAATTAGAACTCACTTATAGAAAGATACCTGAGAAATCCCCCCAAATTAAAAACTAAACAACACATCTGTGCTTAAAAAATGGGTGAAAGAAGAAAAACAAAAGTTAGAAAGTATTTTGAACTGAATGTAACCATAATCACAATATATAAAAATTTTGGGCATAAAGGTAAAAGTATATAGAAGGAAATTTATAGTATCAAACAACTGAAGACTTACCTCTATGGTTCCTATATGAAACCCACTTCCATAGAAAGATACAAATAACTCAAAAGTTAATGGATAGAGACAGAAAATAGAATAGTGTTTATTAGAGGTGAGGTAGAGAAAAAGATGTTATATCAGTGGCCTCAGTTACCTTTATAGGGTATTAGAAAAAATAATTTTAATAAAAATTAAAATATAGTAATAAAAATCAAAGCAAAAATAAAACAATAAAATAAAATAAAATATTGTTTTTTAAATCAAAGAAATTGATAAAACTTTATACATGCTCACAAGAAAAGAATTAAGAAAGTACACAAATTACCAATATAAAATAAGATATGGCATCTCTACTGACTACACAGATATTACTTAGATAATAAGGGCATGTTATGAATAAATGCAACTCAATAACTTTGACAAAGTAGATGCAATAGACAAATTCCTTGTGAAACAGAAATAACCAAACATCATCCATACCAACTAACTACATTTCTTTAAAAAGTTAAATGTGTGGCTAAAAACCTTCATAGAAAGAAAGCTCCAGGACCAGTTGGTTTCACTGGTGAAATCTACCAAAAAGTGAAGAAAGAAATAATATCAACTTAATACAAATTCTTCCAACAAATTTGAGAGGAAAGAAATTTCATAGACCATTGTCTGTAGTCAGTGTCAGTCTGATACCAAAACCCAACAAATACATTACAAGATAAAACAAAGAAACTGATATACTTCATAAAAAGAAGTAAAAAACTCTTCATAAAAATTTAGCAAATTGACTTAATACACAGAAAGGATAGCACATCTTGATTAAATGGGGTTTATGCAAGAACTAGAGGCTCAGTGCTTGACATTCGTGCACAAGGATGGGGGCAGGTCCCCTCAGCTTGGCCTATGCCCTCTTGCAGTCCAGAATCTCTTGGGGGATGTCTGACTGCCAGGCAGCTGGCCTAACCTGGAAGTCAGACATCCCCCAAGGGGTCTTTAGTGCTGCCACAGAGGTGGGAGAGGCTCCAGACACCGCTGCCGCACTTGGCAGCCTTGAGCCTGGCTCCTGGCTAAGCAGAGTTCACCCTGTGGGAACACACTGATGACCAGGGTCAGCTGCTGCATTGAGTCTCTTCCCCCTGGTGGTCAGTTGCATCATAGTGACCAGTCATTCTGCTGTTCAGTCAATTTGCATAGTAGGGTTTTATTATATAGAATTACAAGATGCTATTAACATTCGAAAGCCAACCAAGATGATTCACCATATCCTATATAATTAAGAGGTAATATGCAAATTTACCATCAATCCAACACACAAGATGGCCTCCCCATGTGGACACAAGATGGCCACCCCCATGTGGACACAAGATGGCCTGTAGGGGAGGACAGTTGGGAGGGGCCAGGCCTGCAGGCAAGGGCAGTTGGTGGGACCAGGCCTGCAAGGGAGAACACTTGGGGGTGACAAGGCTTCATTTGAGAGCAACCAGGCCTGCAGGGGAGAGCTGTTGGGGGGTACCAGGCTTGCAGGGGAAAGCTGTTGGGGGGTACAAGGGCTGCAGGGGAGGGCAGTTGGGGTGACCAGGCCTACAGGGGAGGACAGCTGGGAGTGACCAGGCCTGCAGGGGAAGACAGCTGGGGTTGACTAGGCTGGCAGTGAAGGGTAGTTAGGGGCAATCAGGCCAGCAAGGGAGCAGTTAGGTGTCAATCAGGCTGGCAGGCAGAAGTGGTTAGGGGCAATCAGGAAGGTGGGCAGGCAGTCTGGATTGGGAGCCAGCAGTCCTGAATTGTTAGAGGGATGTCCGATCCCAGTGGGATTGGACCTAAATGGGTAGTTGGGCATCCCTTGAGGGGTCCCAGATTGGAGAGGGTGCAGGCTGAGCTGACGAACACATATACACCTCCATGCACAAATTTTGTACACCGGGCACTATTAACAAATAAGTAAGAAAAAACAATATGCTCAGATAAATACAGGGAGATAAAAACATTAGGCAAAATCTACTATACATTCCTGATAAGTGCTTTAAGAAAATTAGAAATAGAAAGGTAGTCTTTAATCTTGACAAAGGACAGCTAAGAACAACCTACAGCTAAACCTTTCCTTATTTGTAAAGACTAAATGATCAGGAATAACACAGGGGTATCCCCTCTCATCACTGCTTTTCAATACTGTGCTGAGGATCCAACCTGCTCAGAGAGAGAACATAAAGTCTCCTCCATCAGAAGAGAGGCAGACTGTGTGTGCAGGGGGTGTGGCGTGGTCTTGCGTCTTGCAACTTACTGAAAGCAACTATCCACAAAAACTCTGAGGAACAAGCTAACATGAAGCATATAGCAACTGCTCTTTAAAATGTAAAATAGATGGAAATAATGTGAACTCACACAGCAAACTGACTATTTACAGGAGTTCCAATTAAGTTCTATACCATGTAGTGTCATTTGGTTTATTTTCTTCTAAATCTGAGTGACTGCTCAGGGTAATGCCATGAATGAAATACAGCAAATCCTCTATATGAAGGACTAATTCGGAGAGGGTGTCCATTAAAGCCCAAAGTTCATTCTATAATACAGTAGGTTTCCTGAATGCATATATAGCCTGAATGCATATATAGACAATTTGTTTACCTGTTTTTACTTATGTAGACTCATTTGTGAAATTCAAATTAAACATGTATAAAAGGTTTAATTTCACAGACAAGATTTCTACATATATTACTGTAATTTCACATGTATATGAATAGATCCAGTAAGTGGGTGGATTCACCAGTCACTGTGAGTATGAAATGCACAAGGCAGGGACATGGCTTAGTGCACATGGAAACATAGACCCACATGTGTTAAAACTGCTTCAGAAGTCATGAGACAACAGGTGACTTCACGTGTTCCGATGTGATGATGTGCTAAGCATTCCTTGAGCATTGTTTACAGGTAGTGACTCTTGGATTTAAACATGTAGACTGTAGTTATAGACATCAAATTTTGTTTATGTTTGTAAAATTATTACAGTGTTTTTCCCAACGTATGGTCTATTTGCTAACATTTGTTACAAATAACAGCGAATTAATAACAAAAAATAACCTGTTAATTTAATTATAAACAAATATTGGTTTAAAGCATTTTAAAATTAACAGGGTGTTAATTTTCACAGATGACATATGGAATGGAGATTTCGCCCTTAAATCTGAAATTTGTTAAATTGAGATCCACAAAGTTGAGGCTTTACTGTACAGACATAATGTAAAGATTAACTATATTAAATGATCATAATTTTAATTAAGAAACTTGACAGAGACAGAAGAACCTAGAAACTGTTAGGTTTCATACATATGAACCTAAGGAACCCTTTTCTTTTTTTAAACATTGGTTTGTTTGCAGGACAGCGTTATCACAGTTTTCATCTAAGAAAGTAGACTGGTTTCCATGTTAACCGCACAGCAGCCCAATGGGGCTAGGCTGCCTTCTCTTTCTCCACCAGCTTCCATTTGGGCTCCCGGCCACCTTCTGTTCCTGCACACAGCCCCTTTGAATCAGTGGAAACTCCCTGATCCAATCAGCAACACGAGGGTGTGAGGCCGGATGGAGAAAGTGACCCTGGAGATAGCATTGCTCTTGAAATTGAAAAATTATCTGTTATTACTGAACTCAGGAAGCACGTTTCTATTTCGAGGGCAGCAAAGTAATGTGTGAAAGAGTGTCTCTAACGCGGCTTTCCTATTCAGCCACTCACTGGTGCATGAAACCTGAAGGGAGGCTCAGGAATGAAGATAATGAAGAAATAGTAAATAGAATCGTTTTAAAGTAGTTTATTAAAGTGGTTATTATGTGTAACTGGTTCTGAAACTACTGGAATACAAAGAGAGAGCAAAAACTACCATTTCCACTTTTAAATGACTTGCAAAAACTAACTTCAAAGAAATAACGCTAATTACATATTTTACATATTGTGGTAAAATAATATGACATTTAAATTTGGCTTTTTAAGCAATTTTACTGTAAAATACAGCAGCAATGATTGCATTCACAATGTAGTACAGTCATCACCACTATCTACTTTCAAAACTTTACGGTCACCCCACACAGAAGCTTGTACCCATTAAGCACAACTCCTCCTCTGCTCTACCCCAGCGCCTGGTAACCATCTATCTCTGTTTCTTTGCACTTGCCTAGTTTACGTATTTCATGGTGGAACCATGCAATGTCTGTCCTTTGTATCTGATTGATTTCACTTAGCATAATATTTTCAAGGTGTATCCATGTTGTAGCATGAAACATGCCACTCATTTCTGTGGCTGAACAACTCAACTCACATATTACATAACACATTCTTCTTTTCCATCCTTGGTGGAGAAATCTTTAGGTTGCTCCCACCTTCTGGCTATTGTAAATAATCTACTACAATCATTTACATGAATATTGGGCTGAACTCTAGTTTTCAACACCTCTCTGGTCTTTAGAACTAGTCAGAATTAAAGTGGTGCTATTACTGTAGTCAGCACCCTTTCAGCCTTAAAGTTGGCCTATTGCAGATCATGCAGGACTCCTTTCCTTCTCCAGGTACTTATGAAATGCTATATGGTAGGATATATTTATAGCGCACTAAAAGGAAAAGGATTGGGGTTGCGTTTATTTCCCCTCTGTGTTCATCTCACACCCCTGTGCTGTACAGTGTCCCAAAAATGTATACATACTGTAATAGCTGATAGCCCAATTTTGGAACTAAAATGTATTTTAATAAACACTGTCTTTATAATTATTGAAAGTGAGTGTACACACTTTTTGGGACACCCTGTATTGTGTATCTTTTCTGTGAGGAGATGAAAGTGTCCTGTTCTGATACACTGAGAATGTAAACAAAGTTTGTCACTTGGCAGATATTTTCAGTTTCTACTGTTCTTCCATGCATTAGACACAACTCAATTATAGGATTGAGAATTTCAGAAAAAAAATTCATAACAATTAGTAATAATAATACAGTTATGGGCGAGAATAGAATTATACAATACATCCAAAATGTGAGACTATTAAAAGAATAGCAGCTTGGCAATTTTCCTAGTTTCTACCCATGAGCAAAGAATAATGCTGTTCCAGCTGGAATATTTAGCAGAATGTATTTCAGGAGTTCGATAAAGATGGTATGGCAGGAGAGAAAAAGAAGACAAAATATTAAGAAAAAAGCCTAATATGCTAAGTGTCCAGTCCTCCAATCGGTCATTCAACCAATCAAAGCATAATATGCTAATGATATGCTAAGAGTGCTCAACCACTCACTATGATGAGCATTGACCACCAGGGAGCAGATGCTCTGACCAGTAGATTAGATCACTGCTGGGGTCCAGCCAATTGAGACTGAGTTATATAGACCAGACAGGCCGTGGAGGCCTCCTACAGCCCCTCCCTGGCTGGCTAAACTTCCGCGTCCCTCCCCAGCCCCGATTGTGTACCAGTGAGGTTCCTTGGCTTGGCCTACACCCTCCTTCAACCTGGGACCCTTTTGGGAATGTTGGAGAGCTGTTTTCAGCCCGATGCTGCAGGCCAGGCCAAGGGACCCCACTGGTGCATGAATTCATGCACTGGGGCTCTATACACACACACACACACACACACACACACACACACACACACACACATATATATATACATATATACAGATAAATATACATGAGAAGTTTAATAAGAAATTTGAAGACATATACACTTGTTAGTGGTTATTTCTGAAGCATGGCCACTGAGGTTGGTAGTATAAATAAAGACTTTGCTTTGTTAATACTTTTCCAACTTTCAAGTTTTCTAATTTCTGCAGCACAATTGTTTCTTAAATAATAAATATAAGAAATGGATTTAATTAAAAAACAGCAAGTTGTGGCATTCAGAGGGATTGAAATCAATGTCACTGAGAAAATATATATTCAAAACTGTTGCACCATCATCCTTTCTACCCACTTTCACTCTGCTGGATGGTCAGTGGGGTTTAGACCCCCAAATTTAGTAAGTTAATTAGTTGTGTAGATGGGACCAGCACTGATAACAGTACCTAAATTATAAGTTATTAGAACAGCTTAATGAGTTAATATCATGGCGAACAGTAGTACCAACTATATTATTATTTTCTACTATACAAAATCTTGCATATGAGGCCCTCATTTTTGCGCCTTCTGACCACTCATTTAGGTAAAACCTAAACTCTTTTGTGTTTTTGTTTACATGAAGTTTTACTTAGTTTTAGCAAATATGTAATACCACTGCTTTTACAGCTAAGTCTCAACTTAACATTCTCTACTAATTATAGTCTCTACCTGTAATGCAAGGCAGTATTCTATGTTTTGTTTTGTTTTTCATTTTACTGCCAACATTGTCTTTCTTTCTGAAAGACATTAAGATTTTCCAGCAATGGAACCCACTTCTGGAATTTGACCTTCATCATTTTAAAAGCCAGCAGAAGGCTCTCTGGTGTCTGCCTCTCAGCCCTTGGTGCATATTCTGAGTAAGCCAACCTTATTCAATCAGTGCTGCACAAAGGGTAATTCACCTTTCTCATTCCTCCTGCTCCAAATCTCAGTGTAGAATAAGCTCCCACATAAGTATTATTTTTCACCAACTATTTGACTTGAAATCCCAAACTCAGGAGTCTGTGCACTTGTGATTTACTTGAATATTAAATAAAGAGCTTTCTTATAAGTCAGGTCAGAAAAAATATCTTCATAAAATGCATAGCACTTTCTGGCCTAATGGATTTTCCTGTTTGTGAGGCCAGAAATCTGATGATTTTATCAAACATACAAATTTAAATGACTATAACCATAACTACCCCAGTGTTTCTTTGTTTAAAAGTTAACATTCTTATTTAAAAACTCAATATCCCCAGTAAATCTGAGAAGCATGAGTTTTCTATCCATTCTATTTTGTCATTTTTAAGGATTTTGTGAATGCATCATTTCCTCATCCAGAAAGAAAGGACTTAATAATCTATAAACATATGTATCTATCTTTTTATAAAATTTATAAATCCTATACTAATATAGTCAAATCTTAATAGAAACCCTAATGAGGCAACTTTGTCTAACTAGCAAAAACAAGAAAAAAACAAGTTATTCTAACTGAAGATAAGGAAAAAGGGGAAGAAAGGTGTCTAACCTTCAATAAAAGTGCTTACCAGTGAAGTGGGCATTGAACATTATTGCTATTATGACTATGACTACTATTATAAGTGATAAAACTAAAAGTTCCTGGCATTTAATGAGCAAGTGTTATGAACCAGGAACTTTTTAAAACTCTATATCCAGTAGTTTGTTTTCCTCCATTTCTTTCATTTGTAACATGTTTCTTTGTCTCTGCATTTTGGCTGCTTCCCTGTGTGGATAGAGTGGCCTTGTATGCTCAGTGTCTTACAGGGCCCAGTGGCTCAACGTCTCCAGTTACCTGAGGTGGACAATCTTTGTGCATCCGTTTGTGGGCTCTGTGCATAGTCTTGTTGTAGTTAATCCTTGATTGCTGTTGGTATCACTAGGAGGAACTGACCTCCAGGCCAATTGGCTGTGAGAACCAGCTGTATCTATAATGGGAGAACTGCTGTGCTGAGACACCCTTATCAGGCAGGACTTGCTTCAATGGGGCTTTAGTGCTCACTGAGTCTGCCTATTGAGTGTGTCACTTATGGATGCGAACAGGTATAATCTGCTATGGTCTCACACTGACCACTGGGTACAGTGGCTCCTGGATCTCCAAGGAGATACAAAGTCAGCCACTGCCTGAGGCCACCCAGCAGGAGCTACAGAGAGATCTGCAGATTCCCCCTCTTTATTTGGGGTTTGGAAGTGTCTAAATGAGGCCCAGCTGTGAAGTAGTGCAGGCTGCTGCTGCTGGAAGCTTTGTAGTTCTCTGACCCAGCTGCAGTTTTTTAGGTTTTAGGTTGTAAAAGGACAAGCCATTCATATGCAAAAGCCACCGTGCACAGCTTGGGTGGGTTTGTAAACTGGGTGGGACGGGGTCTCAGGGCATCACCAGGGCAGAGCAAACAGCAATGGCTGCCATCAGCCCTGACCCTGAGAGGTACCAGGGTCTCTGTGTCTCACAGCCCCATGAAGGAATAATGCTTGCTGTGTTCTAACCTGATGCCAGACAGTCCAGTTTCTCCCCATATAAGTCTGGATCCCCAATCTCACTCAGAACTAGAGTTCAGAGCAATCGGGAACTTGTATCTCCCTCCTGATTGAAAAAAAAACAACAGCACACCCAGTTGCCAGCCCATTTTGTGCATGCCCCCACACCTCCACACCTCTGAACCTCCTACCAGTCTAAATGCACTTTTTTCTTTCCTTCTAGTTGTAGAACTTCCACTCTGTCAGCTGTCTCATGGTTTTGGATGATATTTGTTTTGTCTTTTAGTTATTGTTTTGATGTGATTGTGAGAGGCAGCAAGTATAGGTGTTTATCTATGCCACCATCTTGATTGTTCTCCAATAACTTATTTAAAGGCATAGCATTATTAATTAACTCATTTATTCCAAATTGTAATAATGCATTTCCAAGGGAAGAGAGTAAACATATATTCCAGAGGAACAGACATCATTATTAAAAGACTGAAAGTTTAGAGTACAGAATGGATGAATCAAAACGTGAGGGGTGGCTAGAGAACGTGAGAGAGGGAGTCAGATTGGAGTAACATGTACACAGCTTGAGTGTCACAGTAAAACATTTGAATTTGATACTTTGTGGTAAACAGACATAAAAAATATACAAGTAAATAGAATTGGTAGAGCTGACCTGTCTTATAAACATAACTATTTCAGCAATGTAGAGGGTAGATCCTATAGAATGTGGGCAAGATGCTGTGGAAATGAAGATAATATAGGATTGGAGAGTAATGTAGAATTGGGGAATTTATTCAATGGCACTGAGTTTAATCTGGAAAATCTCTCTATATAAAAGCCTAAGCGACCAGTTGACCAGCTTGTCGGTAGCTATGATGCACAATGACCACTAGGATGCAGATGCTCAATGCATAGGCATGGATACATGGAACAGACTGATGAATCTCAGAGGCAAGGAGGGAGGAGAGAGGGAGAAAGAGATTAACCAAATATTTTATTTGCATACTATAGGCCTGGTGCATGGATTCAAGCACCCATAGGGTCCCTCGGCCTGGCCTGCAGGGATTGGGCTGAAACCAGCTCTCTGACATCTCCCTTGGGATCCCAGATTGAAAAAGGGTGCAGGCCAAGCCAAGGGACTCCATGGGCCTCTAGTAGGAATATAAAAATCTCAATGGCACACCTTGGAGATAAGCCTAGAAATAGAGATTTTATCAGCATAAAGATGTGAGTAACACCTGAAACCAGAAGCATGTAAAGTAAAAAGGAGACAAAAAATAGAAGACAAATGCTGGAGGTAATCTTTCTACAAAAGATGCTGGAAACAGTAATAAGAGAAGTAGATGGGAAGAATATCACAAAACACAAGCCGGAGAGGTTTTTCAATAGGGAATCCTCAGTGTCAGCAGGGGTAGCTGGCAGCTGGTCTAACTGCTCTTGAGGTTTGAGAATATTGACACTAGTGAGCCTAGAAGGAGCACATTGAATGGAGCTACAGGAGTGGAAATGACATCAGAGAGGATAAGGAACTCAAGAGTTAATTTTTAAAATCCCTTTAATAACTTAAAAAGGAAGTCTTCAAATAATGACACACACACACAAAAAAAAAAAAACAGAAGGAGGCAATTATTTGTTTGGGGCTTGGGGTGGAGAGGGGAGTTAAATTAGAGATATTTTCATGAAAGCAGTTAAAGTATTTTCTAAGAAGTTACAAATTACTAAGGACCAGAGACATGGAATTAGCAATAAGCTCTTAGGAAAACACACATATTTGATTTTCGGATTGCCTGTAAATAGGACTTTTATATTTTCCATTTTTTCTTAGGGAATACTATAAGAATATCTTCAAAGCTAGGAAAATAAGAGTTTTAAATGTTATTAAATTAATAAGAAAACTATTTACCACCCAAACCTGTGATTAGTCTTCAAAGAGCAAATGTTTATCAATAGTGCTCACAATGATTGGACATTTAATGAAACTAACAATAAATGTAAAATCCCTGCATTATTTAATGTTCTTTTCAATATAGTTCAAATTTAGCTTACATGTTAAAAATAAAGTAATACAGCATTTCAAATACATACACCACCTAATATAAATAGAGATATTTCAAACACTTACATTGTATTTGGTACAATAATAATGAACACCATGGTCTGAAGTAGGGAGGTACCCACTAACTTCTATGAGATACACACTTTCATTAATGCTAATGCTTTTGTTATTGTTTGTGTTATGTTAATATTCCCATATGTATCTTAGTTATATATTACCCATTGATAGTATCCATTTATGTATTAACTAGAGGCCCGGTGCACAAAATTCATGCATGGGGTGTGTGTCCCTCAGCCCAATCTGCACCATCTCCAATCTGGGACACCTCAAGGGATGTCCGACTGCCCATTTAGGCCTGAACTTACCGGACATCCCTATCACAATCCAGGACAACTGGCTCTCAACTGCTCTCTTGCCTGCCTTCCTGATTGCCCTTAACCACTTCTGCCTGCCAGCCTGATCACCGCCTAACCACTCCCCTGACAGTCTGGTTAATGCCTAACTGCTGCTCAGCCAGCCTGATTGCCCCTAACTGCCCTCCCCAGCAAACCTAGTCCCCCCCAACTGCTCTCCCCTGCAGGCCTGCCCCCCCCCCACAACTGTCCTTCCCTGCAGGCCTGGTCATCCCTAACTGCCCTCCCCACAGGCTTGATCACCCCCAACTTCCCTCCCTTGCAGGCCTGGTTCCTCCCAACTGCCCTCTCCTGCTGTCCATCTTGTGTCCACATGGGAGCAGGATCTTTGACCATATAAAGACAGCCATCTTGTGTGTTGGAGTGATGGTCAATTTGCATATTACTCTTTTATTAGATAGAATAGAGGCCTGATGCACAGGTGGGGGCTGGCTGGTTTGCCCTGAAGTATGCCCTGGATCAGGGTAGGGGTTCCTTTGGGGCATTGGGTGGCCTGGACAAGGGGCCTGTGGTGGTTTGCAGGCAGGCCACACCCCCTGGTGACCCAAGTAGAGGTCCTGGTATCTGAGATTGATTTATCTTCTATAATTAAAACTTTGTACCCTTGAGTGGAAGCCAGTGTCGGCCAGGAAGTTTGGCTTCCTCCATCGCCAGGGAAACCCAAGCCTTCTGTTCATTCCATAGATGTAGCCAATTTTGTTGGGATTTATTTATCTTCTATAATTGAAACTTTGTAGCCTTGAGCAGAGCCCAGGACTGGCCAGAGCAGACAGAAAGCTTGGCTTCCTACAGTGCCAGGGAAATCCAAGCCTCCTGCTTGCTCTGTGGCTGGCTGCCATCTTGGTTTGGGTTAATTTGCATACTCACTCCTAATTGACTGGTGGGTCTGACTTGTGGGTGTAGCAGAGTTATGGTTAATTTGCATGTTACTCTTTTATTAGTGTAGATGCTATTTATCTTTAACTTATGTTCCCAATTATTTAGCACATATTTATTTACTCATATATTTTCTGAAACTTAGTAGGTATAAAAAATTCTGTAGGACTTGACACTATATTTCCTTGATAACTGTGGCTGTCATGCTACAATTGAGTCCTTTTCAAAGAATATATTAGATTTTTAAGAACATTTTGGGGAAAATTTAAGCCATAACACAAGGTCCCTATGGAATCATTGACATACATAAATGCATGTGCAATTCTCTATATCAGAATATTGAAATGCATTCCTATTATTACTAGGGATTGTGTTGTTTCTTCTCATATCTTAAAACTCATACTTTCTAGGTAACTTTAATAGCACTTAAAAGGGCAGTAATTTTAAGTTATCAAAGCAAAACTTCACATTTCCCAACTCTTCATATTATTGTTAAAATTCATACATGTAAATGTAGAAGCTTAACAAGGAAAATTCATGTGTTAATTTATAGATGGTTATTTTTTTATAGAAATAAAAATTACCCACTAGCCAATGTAGTCAAAATTTATAGAATGTTAAAAATTATTATTCTTGCCCTAGCTAGTTTGACTCAGTGGATAGAGCGTTGGCCTATGGAGTGAAGGGACCCAGGTTCAATTCTGGTCAAGGGCACATGCCTGGGTTGCAGCCTCGATCCCCAGTAGGGGGTGTGCAGAAGGCAGCTGATCAATGATTCTCTCTCATTATTTATGTTTCTATCTCTTTCCTTTCCTCTCCAAAATCAATAAAATATATTTAAAAATTATTATTCTCATGTATGATTTTTCAATTAAAGTAGAGGCCTTTATAAGTACTCATTGAAGGGATCAATCTTTCCTTTGGTCCCAGAGAGATTGAGCAATTCCCAGTCACCCAGGGAGGGTGCAGAGTTCAATTACAGGGCACCAAACCTGCATGATTACAATTCTCCTTTAGGTTTTATTGATGCAACTTATCTTTTTTATCTGAAACACATTTAGCAGTTACAACTTATAATTAATATACTGTGGACAAAACGAGGTCTATATGAGAACATAAATGGCAATGGCCAGACCTGGCTGGGAAGCTCAGTTGGAGTGTCCTTCCATACACCAAGGTTGCAGGTTCAGTCCTTGGTCAGGGAACATACAAAAATCAATTAATAAATGTATAAATAAGTAGAACAATAACTCTCTCTCTTTTTCTCAAATAAGTGCATTTTAAAGAGAACAGAAAAGGCAATAAACAAGCAATCCAGGGTTTCCTGATATACTTTTCTGTCTGAGTTTCCTTCCCAAGTTGAGGAAATAAGACTTGTGGCAAAATCACCAGCCAACTGAGTCATTGACAATCAGCTAAAAATTAGTTGGCATCCCAATTGCGTTTCTGGTTATTTGTAGGCACAGCTGTTGCCAATGGCTGCAAAACCTACACAAAGTGAGGACACGTGTGTGCAGGGACGATGCTAGGACAAGGCAGAGAAACACATCTCAGGAAATGACAGCCTGGGATTGCTAATCTCATCCATTGGAAATGAATCTGCATAATGGTTTCTACATGGCATTCCTCCATGTTTCTTCCAGTTTTCAGGCTCATTGACTCCTGGGACTTAAATGAGGGCAGAATACCAAATGAAACAGCAAGATTTCTGGGAAATGTGTACATCTTCCAGCAACTTCCAGGTAGCTTCACATAGCTGAGGTTTCCACTGTCCCCATTCATATGCCATGGGAAAATTTTAGGACATAATATGGGTATTTCTGCCTCCAAGCGGGGGTGGGAGGGTGGGGGTAAATGGGAGGAGCTGTGCCTTAGCAGATATCCTTTCAAACTTTCTATCAAACTTGTGTGAGCACGCACACACACACACACACACACACACACACACACACACACACACACACCAGCAGAGCTCCAGACACTCTGATTTCTCCAAAATCAAAACTTATGCCCTTACAATGGCCTGCCCAATCCTCTGTTTTCCTACCTTATATTACTTGTGTTGAGCTCCTGAATAAATTTAATTAGATAAATACACCTAAAATAAGTGAATACTACATTTGTTTAGTTCTTTTTCAGTTTTATCAAAAGGAAAGTCTTTTATATCTGATCTTTTGGTCAAATAAGTTTGACAACCTTCCCAGGGTTTGAATTTTAGGAAACTTTTCTTGACCTAGAATTGGCTTTAGGTCATTTAAAGAGGCCCAATTTGTCCTGCAGAAACATCACAATCACTGGGGTCACTCTCCATCAGACCAGGGTTTGTTCCTTTCCCACTGAGGGGAATTCAGAGCAGCAGCACAGAGGTCTCATAGATACGTGTGACTAGTACAACGGAGACTTGCATATGGTCACACATATGTGAGCACAAGCAATAAGGGGTTAGATCAGGAAGGACCTCACCAGTAAGCATGTATATATAGTCTGGCCCATTGGCTCTGTTAGGGGACATGCACTAGCAAATGTTTTTCTTGCCCTACACAGGGATGATTTGTGAGGGCCTAAGTTAGAAGGTGCTAGATGCCTCTGTTCTTTTTGTCTTTTTCAAATAGGAAACTCCTCATCTACCACTAAGGTCAGCACCCCACTAGGTTGTGTACAAAGGAATTGGGATTATTCGCTTGATCCACAAACCCTGAAGAGAAAGCACCTGATCTTCTTTTGTACTCAGTTTGGCCTCAATGTAAGCTTGCAGATGGAGAAACATGGCCCTCAGAGGGAAGAATTCACTATATAATACCATCTTGCAATTAGATCTTTTCTGTGGGAAGGAAAGGAAGTGGTCTGACGTCCCATATGTTCAGGTCTTCCTTGCTTTAAGTGACAATCAGAAATTGTATTACCAATACAAAATTGACCTCTTGCTCCTAGCAGCATTGACCCAAAATGGTATCAGAGAGTCAGAAACACCTAAGGAAGTGATACAGCCTAGTGCTCCACCAGGTACATCTGAACCTTTTTGTCCTCCTTATCCGGGGCCCCCAGAAGGACCAGCCCTCCCCAAACCCAGTGGGACTGGACTACCCAGACCTCTGGCTACCCTTGTCTTCTCCAGACAGTGGCTGGAGGAGAATTTGGATTAGGGACCATTTTCCTTACAGGACTTAAGACAAATTAAGATAGATTTAGGAAAATTTTCGGATAACCTTAACAAGCACATAGATGTTTTTCAGGGACTGTAAACCTTTGATTTGTCATGGAAGGATATAATGCTGATTTTGAGTCTTACACTCTCAGGACCAAAGAAGTGGTCCAAAGAGACAACTAAGCAGTTTGGGGATTAATACTTCTTGGCAGTGCCAGTGGGGTCCCCTGTGATCAGATTCATAGTTACCCCACTGGCCAACAGACTGTTCCCCAGAAAAACCCTAAATGGATTAATGATGAGCTAGGAGATTGAAAAAGAAAACATTTCCAAAATTATGTAATCCAAGGGTTAATAAAATGCTGTTCCAATGCCTTGAGATATAGATCAAGGTAAGGATGGGAATCCTTCGGCCTTTATGGACAGACTCAGGAGGGCACTGACGAAATACACATCTATGTCCCCAGAATCTTTTGAGGGTCAACTCATTCTAAAAGACAGATTTGTAACTCAATAGACTCAAAATATTAGGAGGAAAAAATAAAAATTGACAATTGGCTCTAATAGTACCTTAGACAACCTCCTAAAAGTAGCCACTTCGATTTTTTTACAATTGGGACCAAGAGGAGGCTGAGGAGAGGAAGGCCGATGGCAGGGAGAGGGCCCCAGCCCTGGTTACAGTGCTCCAGGGTGTGGGTGTCACAGGTTGGGGCACTCAAGGATGTAACTTGTTATAAGTGTGGCCAGCAAGGGCATGTCTGGAGGGACTTCCCACAAAGAGATAAAAAGCCAACCTCTAAGCCTAGCATGTCAAACTCACACCCCTGGGCTGCATGCCTTGTTTACTTAGCCCTTTGAGGTTGACATGTTTGCTCTAAGCCCTGTTCTATATGCAAGGGGAAACACTAGAAGTCTGACTGCCTAAAGGGGCGCAGGCTCCCACAGGCTGATCTGGCATCTCAGATGGTCCACCAGCAGGACTAATGGGGCCCGGTGTCTTCCCACCCAGCTCCAACACAGGTTGTCATCTTCACCCAGAAGCCTCAGCTAACCCTGACTGTTGAGGGGAAGGAAATTATTTTCCTCCTTGACACCGGAGCTACCATCTCTGTTCTCCTCTCCAACCCTGGCCTACCCTCATCCCATAGTGTGACCATTAAGGGGGTGTCTGGTAAAAGCTGGTGACTAGGAATTTTTCTCAGCCTTTGAGTTGTACCCGGGATGATTTGTTTTTCTCACAGACCTCCCTGATTATGCCAGAAATTCCTTCTCCTCTATTGGGACATGACATCTTAGCCCACTTTGGGACTATCATATGCACGGAATTAGAGCAAGAACATTGCCTACCATTAGTAGAGACTGAAGTTGACCCTGAAGTGAGGTTACCCAAGGAAAAGTAGACAGAGAGACCAGTGCAAACTTGACTGGAATTTTCTCTGTTTGGGAAAATAAGAACAACAAGTTCACTCACCTCTCCTCCATTAAGAACACTTTCTGCTTAGAAAGCCAGTGAATCTTCTTTCTGTGTGGTACCAATGCCTATCTCTGTCTCCCAGCCAAGTGGACGGGGACCTGCATCCTAATCTACCTTGCCCGCAAAATAGACATTGCCCCTAATAATCAGTCCTCAAGGTCCCTCTCACCTCTTATTTTTGGACCAGGAGAAGCATTGCCTTCCTTCCTCGCCTTACCAGCCTCAGAGTAGCTACAGGTCTAGGCACTGGAATAGTGGAACTAGCAACCTCATTTTCTTACTATCAAAACTTATCCAGCCCTATCCATTTTGGCTCGGTGGACAGAGCATCTGCCTGAGAACCAAAGAGACCCAGGTTCAATTCTGGTCAAAGACATGTACCTTGGTTGCATTCTCTGACCCTGGTCAGGGCTCGCGCAGGAGGCAACCAATACATATGTTTCTCTTAGATGGATATTTCTCTCTGTCTTTCCCTCTCCTTTCCACTCTCTCTAAAAATCAGTGGAAAAAATGTCCATGGTTGAGGATAAAAATAAATAAATAAACAAATAAATGAGAACAAAGAAAGAAATGAACAAACAAAAAACGTATCCAAAGACCTTTCAGATACTTTGGAGGTGAGTACCCCAAATATTGTCATAATACAGGACAAGTTAGACTCACTGGCAGTAGTTACCCTCCAAAATCAAAGAGGACTTGACTGCCTCACAGCTAAGAACTGCTATGCTTGTTCCTAGAGAAGAAAATGCTATTTTTATGCCACCCACTCTGGCATAATAAGGAATGGGGCCAAGAAACTAGTTGATAGGGCCTCAAAAATCCAAGAATAACTTTTAGAATCCTGGGGCACCTGGCTATAGAATCTTAACAGGGCTTCCTGGCTTCTACCTATAATTGGACCCCTCTTAATGCTTTCCCTGATACTCATCTTTGGCCCAGGCATCCTATGAACGCTTTTTTCCTTAGTTGTATGTTCTGTTTCTTCCAGAATGGAAGCAGTCAAGTTACAGATGGTCATGGAAGTGGAATTCTGAGTGTCAGCTCCCATCTTCCATGGTTGCTCAGATCATCTGTCTCTGATAGAGCCTTTGCACCCCATACAACGTCCTTCTTCAGCTGGAAGTAACAGAGTGCTGTTGCCCCTGTTCCCAACAGCAATTGGGGTCTCCAAATCAGAGTGTAGAATGAGGATATAGAAGAGGTTGTCAGGGATGGGACCTTGTAAGAGGAAGACTATAGCCACCTAGGCAGGAATTGCTGAGGCAACCGGGCTGTGCAGAGAAGAAGCACAAGTGTGAAAGACATGAGCTTTAAAAGGTATGGATGTTGCTGAGACAGAATTCTTTAAAAGGACCAATCAAGAGCTAGCAAAGCATATACCTACCCCTAGACAAAGAAGTGTCAGGAGCTACCTGCTTGCTACAGTGAGTCCATCTCTCTCTATATTCAATAAACTTGGCTTCCATTTACTATCTTTGTTGTGAACTCATTCTTTGATTTTGTTAGACACCAAATGCAGATCTAATTATGGCACTTTGGTTTCAATAGAAAGCTATCAGTATATCATAATTAAATTTTTTGAGACTTAAATATTTAAAAACTATTATTCTTAAAGTACTAAAACACACTTGCATTTGAACTTGTAAAAAAAAATTCAACCATTTGTATAACAGCCAATCTTATTTAAAAAATACAGATTCACATTATTATTTATTCAAATAATCAGTCTTCCAAAGTTTACAAAAATAATTTTGCATATGAACTAATTATTATGTAACTAGTAAAAATGTCACTTTGTATCCTTAAAGAGCATAAAATATTAATAGAGATAATGCATCATCTTTATTTTAAATATAATACAGATATCAGCAAGTATTTGTTAATTTGTACTCAGTAATTATTGATATGAATGTTAAATTTAAGTCTGAAATGAACAGGATCTAATCTGGGAATGTTAAAAATTAAAGTTATGCCCTAACTGTTTGGCTCAGTGGATAGAGAGTTGGGTTGTGAACTGAAGGACCCAGGTTCGATTCCAATCAAGGGCATGAACCTTGATTGCAGGCACATCCACAGTAGGGGGTGTGCAGGAGGCAGCTGGTTGATGATTCTCTCTCATTGATGTTTCTAACTCTTTATCCCTCTCCCTTCCTCTCTATAAAAAAAATCAATAAAATATATTTTTAAAATTGAAGTTATAGTTTGAGTATTTTATAAGCAAAATGAGAAACCATCTCCCTGGATTTTAATCTCTACTAAGACAGATTTCATTTTATAATTTCATTGATTACTTTAAAATAAATACTATCTAAAACTTTGTTTTCCAGCTTCTTTATAATATTTAGATCAAAGACTCCAGGTAAAAATAAAATCACAGTATGATGAAAGACTCAAAGTTAAAAGTAAATCATACTCTAAAAAAATGAGCTTCTTATTCTTAATTAAAGATAATATAGATTATTTTTAAAGAAAAATCTGTGGCTATAGGCCAATGTTAATTCACTAGTTATTGTTCTATAATTATGTCACATTATGGGATGAGAAAAGGCAAAAATAACTAACATTATTTGAAGAGGGGGAAGTTTCTAGCAAAGGCTGTGACTGGGTAAAAACAAACACAATCAAATATGATGCCCACTCTAAAGTAATCTCCAGCCCTCCCCACTTCCTTCATCTCTTTCAGGCAAGACAGATACTGTGAGAGCTCATTCTCTTTGAGCATTTGATATCCCCCAAAACCTAGATATGAGTTCAGGTTCAGCTATACTAGATTATATTTTAATCTCTTAAGTAAAGAGGAATATGGAAGTTAGAGATAGAAGAGAGCACACTTCTTAACTTTCTCTTTTTAAAATATGATTTTGTATAAATTAAGGAGAAAAGATTTCCTGGAAGGTTTGCTGCCTTTTTGCATGGCTTCTGTTGTTTTATAGTTACTTCTATAAGGAAATGTCTATAAATAATTTGAATATTATATTTTAAAAAGTAATGTCAAGGGAACAAACTGTTCAGAAAGAACTTGAATTGAAATGTTATCCATTTTTTGTTAAAAGAGTAAGGAAGCAAATTATTTTGCCCATTGCCACAATAAGAGGAAAATAAAAATATATACTAATATATGCTTAACATGAATACAACATAACATACAATATAGTAGTATACAGATGAAACAATGGACCAAATGCTTTACAGAAGTGAGGCATCTGATATCTAAAGCATAAGCCTTAGGCTTACCTATGGAAAATTTAACAGTGTCAGGATCTTATCCAATTAAAATGTGATTCTTTGTTCTACAAATATAGCATTATCATCTGCTTTCCCTATCAGAGGACTATCTTTCAGGCTACTGAAATGATGCATTGTGAATCTTATTTTAGTTACTGTATTAGCATTATAGAAGGTTCAATGCATATGCTAATAGGTCTTTTTTATAGCATTTTACAAAAACAAAATTTAAAAAAAACAGGCAGTGGCCTTTTACATCCAGCATCTTATTTGTGCTCACAGAGTCCTAATGACTTAAGTATCCAGGTATCACCATACCATTCCTGTATCCTGCAGTTGAGGAAGTTTACCTTGAGAAAGGCTAAGCAGCAGGTCAAAAGTCAGAGGGAAGCAGGTGTTTTATTCTCTGTACCTGTAGGCTAGAAAACTTTCAAAAGTTTAATTCACTCATGAATTGTTAAATGCATATTCAGTGAAAACTTTACACATATACTAATTCATTAAATTGTGGATTTTGAGCAATTCTTATGTTATCATGCAATAGAAATTTTAAAAATTGTTTAAATTTTAATTTATTATAATATAATCTGTGAGGACATGGAAGCTATTCATTAAAGACCCTCACACTGCTATTGAGAGAGTTGCCATAGAACATAGATGGTGTGGCTCAGTGGTTGAGCATTGACCCATGAACGAAGAGTATGGTTTTTGGGCTTGATCCCCAGTAGAGGACATGCAAGAGGTAGCCGATCAATAATGTTTCTCTCTCATTGTTTCTTTCTATCCCTTTCCCTTCCTCTTTCTCTCAAAATCAATAAATGTATTTTTATGAGTTGCCATAGCAACCAGTATTTAAAAAAGAATGTCTCTTGCTCAACTTAGTACTAAGGAGCTCTTTAGGTCCTTAAGAATTCCTGATCAGTTTCTAATGGCATTTATGCCATTGCAGCTTATGATGGACGTGTACTGGTTTTTAATAGCATTTTAAAATGTTAGACTTGCAAGATTTCCTAAGACGTAGGACAAGTTTTAAAGACAGTGGATTCAATTATTTATTCCAAGATGTAAGATGTTCATTCTGAGGTTACTACAGATGACAAATCTTACTTTTTATTGAATCAAATAATATTCTTAGATCAGATCCTGGTTGATCTAGTCTAATAAAAGCACAATGTGTTCTCCAGGAATGAATCAGTACACATCCATGCAGCACCAAGAGGGTGGCATTGTTTATACTACCTTTATAAATAATCGTTCCTGAAACATACCACAATTTAATTAAGTTTGCAGTGCTTTCCCTCTAATCTACTAAATAGAATAGAATTGTGATTGTCCAATGGTTTGTTATTCTCCTAGCCAGATAATTTACTACATATCTATAGGTAGATGAGAAAGCAATAAATTAACTTCTATCCTCCACTGAGAGGACTAAAAATTAATTAGGCCAATTTCATAAAGCAAAAAAAGGTGATTCTAGCCTCTCTATCCACACACAGACTTTGATGCTATAAAAATAAATCACTTTCCATCTCTCCTAGAAAGAAATATGGAGCCAGATTTATTTATTTTAATCAATTAGTTCTATTGATGTTTGTGATAAATTGAACAATTACACCTTTCAATCTCATGGGAGAAATTAGGCAAAACTTATGTTTCATATAGTTTTAAATCAGGTGAATTCTACTGGAAAACTTGCAATAGCCTGAGTGCAACCTGGAGGCTCTATTCAATGACTTTTAACATAGTTGGGGGTTGGAGAAAGCCAAGCTTTCTGCACACTCTGGCTGGCCCAGGCCTCTGCTTAAGGCAACAAAGTTTCAATTATAGAAGATAAATAAACCCCAATAGAAATGCTTGCAGCCAGGGAGTGAGCAGAAGGCTTGGCTCCACTCCACCTACAAAGTTTCAATTGTAGAAGAAAAATAAATCCCATATACCAGGGCCTCTACTTGGATCACCGCAGGGCATAGCCAGCCTGAAAACCACCACAGGCCACCCCACACCCCTAGGGAGTCCCCACCCTGATTCTGGAAATCCTTCAGGGCAAACCAGCTGGCCTCTACCCATGCACCATGCCTCTATCCTCTCTAATAAAAGAGTAATATGCAGATTGACCATCACTACACCATGCAAGATGGCTTCCCCCATGTGGTCAAAGACCCTTCTCCCATGTGGACACAAGACGGCCACCACAAGATGGCTAGCAGTAAGGGCAGTTGGGAAAAACCAGGCCTGCAAAGGAGGACAGTTGTGGGTGATCAGGCCAGCAGTGGAGGGCAGTTGAGAGGGACCAGCCTTGCAAGGGAGGGCATTTGGGGACTATTAAGCCTGCAGGAGAGGCAGTTAGGGGGAACCAGGCTGGCAGGGGAGGGAAGTTGGGGGCAAACAGGCTGGCAGGGTAGCAGTTAGACATCAATCAGGCTATCAGAGGAGTGGTTAGGGGTTAATCAGGCTGGCAGGCAGAAGCAGGGGAAATGAGGAAGGCAGGCAGGTGAGTGGTTGGGAATCAACAGTCCTGAATTGTGAGAGGGATTTCTGACTGCTCGTTTTTTAGGTCCTATCCTACCAGGATCAGGTCTAAACATAAATTCGGGCATCTATCAAGGGGTCCCAGATTGGAGAGGGTGTAGGCTGGGCTAAGGGACACCCCCACTCCGTGCACAAATTCCATGCACTGGGCCTCTAGTCCTATCTAATAAAGAGTAATATGCAAATTGACCATACCTTCACTACACCCAATAAGCCATGCCAACCAGGCCATCAGGAGTGATATGCAAATTAACACCCAACCAAGATGACTGCTGCCCAAGGCCGAGGCCAGGGTGGAGCCGGCCAGTGATCAGCGATCAGTCCTATGGCAGGGTGATGGCTAGGTTCCCAAGGCAGAGGCTTTTTGCGACCTTGGGATGGGCTGGAGGTGGAGCCAGCCTGCCATCAGCCGTCAGCCCCAATTGGCCCCATGACAGGGCAATGGCTGGGGCAGGGCCGGGGTGAGGATGGATCCAACCAGCCACCAGCAATCAGCCCCAATTCCTTGGACAGGCCAGGGCCAGGGTGGAACCATTCAGTCATGTGCCCCATTGCAGTGCAATCACTGGCTGGGGTCCCCTGGCCAAGGTCCCCTGCCCAAGGATGAAAGCCTAGGCCAGAAGCTTTTGGCCTTGGGCTGGGGGTGAGCCATCACTAGGACATCCCCTGAGGGCTCCCAGTATGTGAGAGGGGGCAGGTCGAGCTGAGAGACCACCCACCCCCAGTGCACAAATTTCATGCACCAGGCCCTTAGTCTATATAATAAAACCCTAAGTGACCTTTATGGTGGAATGACCAGAATGACTGGTTGCTATGATGTGCACTGACCACCAGGGCGTAGATGCTCAATGCAGGAGCTTCCCCCTGGTGGTCAGTACACTCCCACAGGGGGAGCACCACTCAGCCAGAAGCCAGGCTCACAGCTGGAGAGTGCAGCTGCCACAGCATCAGGAGCCTCTTCCAATGCTGTGGCAACACTACCCAGTGAGTGGCAGCAAGTGCATTAGCCCAAGATGAGAGTGAGCAGCAAGGTGCCCAGCCACAATTTGGGCTCTTCCTTGGCTGCCTGCCACTTGGCACACTGCTAAGTTCCCCAAAGGATCCCAAATTGAGATAGGGTGCAGGCCAGCTGGGGGAAACCCTCCCTGCCCCCAGTGCACAAATTTCATGCACTGGACTTCTAGTCTTTAATATAAATAATTACACAAAAATCATATGTGATACTTTGATTAATGCTAAAATTGCCAATGCAAGTTTGGGTTAATTCTTACTTTCATTCATCCAAAACTTTAGTGAAGTAATTGGTTTTAGCTGAGGCCAAAGTAGATAGATGTATTCTCATATGAGATCATAAACCTTAATTCAATTTAGATGTAGAAACATCTAGGCAATCCACTTAGCCCATTTGTTGACTCCTATAGATACATCGTAGATAGAAACAACATCAACATATTTTACTAAAAAAAACCACTACAAGATAAGTATTTTATAATGCCTCAATATTTAATCTTTATAAACTCAAAGAGGAAATATATTATGTTACAGTGAACATAATGTTACAGGGAAGTGAGTATTTAGTATGTGAAATGACTTCAATAGCATCACAAAATTTTAGTGAAACACTTAAGTTTCCAGTTTGTATTTCAGACCACAGTCTCTTCCATTGTTGTCCAGAGACCAGAATTATCAGCATCAACTGGAAAATGAAAATGAAAATTATCAAGTATCATACCAGAACTAACAAATCTAAAACCACATTGTGGCTAGGGTCCAACAATATGTATTTTTTTAGTGTTCAAATTGATCTCCATTGTAGATTTTACTACAGAATAAATAAAAATTAAATTACTATCTAGAAAGATTAATTGTAAAGATTTTATAATTTCATTTAAAACCTGATAAAAATGATAAAACTTATTTTTTAATTTATCTTAGTTTTCAATTAAAGTTGACATTCAATATCATTCTGTATCATTTTCAGGGGTACAGCATAGTGGTTAGCAAATCATTTTCTTTACAGAGTGGGTGCCCCCACTGCTTCAAGTACCCAACTGGCCACAGATGTAGTTATTACAATATACAGGTCTGGTGCGTAAAATTCTTGCAAGGGTAGAATCCCTAGGCCTGGCCAGTGATCAGGGCCAACGGAGGCTTTCTACTGCCAGCCAAGGCCTCCCTTCCCTCACTGCAGGCTGCCTACTGTGGCCTTCCTTCGATCCACACAATCCCCTGGTGATCAGTGCATGTAATAGCGAGCAATCAAACTTCCGGTCTCCCAGTCAAACTCCCATGGGGACAGTTTGCATATTAGCCTTTTATATAGAGCCTTTTTTTACTATATTCCCTATGCTATTATCCACACCTCTGTAACTATTCTACAACTACCAATCTGCACTTTTTAATTTCTTCACCTTTCACCCAGGCTCTCTTCTCCTTCCCCTATGGTATCTGTCAGTCTATTCTCTTTATCAGTCTGTTTCTATTTTGTTAGTTTATGTTGTTCATTAAATTCCACATAGGAGTGAAATCACATGGTATTAGTCTTTCTCTGATTGACTTATTTCACTTAGCATAATACTCTCCAGGTCCATTCATGCTGTTGCAAAGGTAAGATGTCCTTATTTTTTAGAGCTGAGTAGCATTCCATTGTGTAAATGTGCCACAGCTTTTTTATCCACTCATCTACTTATGGATACTTGGGCTGCTTCCAAATATTGGCTATTGTAATTAATGCTGCAATGAACATAGGGATGTATGTATTCTTTCAAATTAGTTGTTTGGGTTTCTTTGGATATATTTTCAGGAGTAGAATCACTGAGACATAAGGCAGTTCTATTTTGAATTTTTTGAGAAACCTCCACAGTTTTCCATAGTGGTTGCCCCAGTCTGCATTCTAACCAACAGTACACAATGTTTCTTTTTTCTCTACATCCTGGCCAACACTTGTTTCTTAATTCACTGATGATAGCCAATCTGGCATGTGTGAGGTGATACCTCAGTGTGGTTTTAATTGCATTTCTCTGATAAGTAGTGACATTGAGTAATCTGTATTTTAATAAGACTTCCAGGTTGTGCTAATACTCACTAAAATTTTATAATTATTTTAAGCTATAAAAACTATATTATTGCCGAGACTGGTTTGGCTCCTCAGTGGATAGAGCGTCAGACTGCGGACTGAAGGGTCCTGGGTTCGATTTTGGCAAGGGCATGTACCTTGACTGCGGGCACATCCCCAGTAGGGGGCGTGCAAGAGGCAGCTGATCGATGTCTCTCTCTCATAGATGTTTCTGGCTTTCTATCCCTCTCCCTTCCTCTCTGTAAAAAATCAATAAAATATATTTTAAAAAACTATATTATTTAAATGACTCCCTCCAGGCAAGGTACAGACATCTTTGGAATTAGCGTTCATAAATAGGTTACATATGAAATGGAATGGAGACTGAAACTGTAATTATTAGTAGGTAATGAATGTCTCCAGACAATATACAAACATATTTACCAACAAATTAATTTAATTAATTAGAAAGTTTAGCAAAGTGGTTGTAAAAAAGACTGGTGAACATATGTTGCCTCTATTTCTAGATATAATTAAGAAACAAAAACATAATTATAAAATATATTATTTAAAATTTTAAATAAAACCAAAAATTGAGAAAAATCTAACGAAATTTTGTGTAAAACCTACACAATAAAAATTAGAAAATTGCAATGAAAAACATTAAAGAAGACCTAAGTAATTAGTTTAAAAGTTCAAATTCATGCATAAAAAATTTACTACCATAAGCACATTATTCTCTCAAAGTTGTTCCAGAAACATAATGGTATTCTAATAAATTTCAAATAGAGTTTTTATGGCTGGGCCTACTTAATTCTAAATTGAACATAGGTGAGAGCAAATATCAAAGAAATGCCAAGGCTCTCTGAAGAAAGGAGGGAATAACTCTAAAATATATGAAGATCTATTATTATCCTAATATATAAAAACCCAGTGTCCATAACATCCACAACGACCAGAGGATCGACCAACGGGCAGTCAGTACTGGGTTTCTGTGGCGACCCAGCACTGACTGCCTTGGCTCGGGGAGCATGGACCCAGCACTGACTGCTGAGGGGGCTGTGGATCAGGTCCAGAGAGAGGACTGGGGAGAAAGAAGCAGAGTCTCATGATCCATAGCCTCCATGGCAGCTGTTGATCAGCACTTGCTTCTCTATTTTGCTCAGACCTGGCCAGCAGCTGTACTTCTCTTTCTCCCTGGTCTCCATTGGGGCTGCTGATCAGCCCGCCTCTCAGATCAGGCCTGTTGATAGGTCCAAAGACACAGACTGGCATAGAAATTGACCAATCAGAACCAAATCTGAGTGAGGTGCGTGGACTCAATGGCTGCCTATGAAGTGGAGCTTTTGAAGATAACTGGCATAGAGACCAACCATTCAGAACCTGATCTGGGTGAACTGCAAAAGCAGAACCTAAGGTGAGGGCTGAGGAGGGGTTTTAAGGGCAACAGCTGTTTGGTATAAGGTGTAAGAAAGCAGTTCAATTTTTTAACGACCATTTTGGCAGTATAGTGCATATGGCTGGCTATCAGTCCAGATATAGGGATTATGTATTTTTGTCTGCCAGGAGCATCTCCTCCTGCTGAAAAAGGCATCTCCCCACCCCATTTAAGCAATCTTATCATATATAATCTATCTATACTACTAAAAGGTAATATAGACTGGGTCAAACGGCCAACTTCTGGAAGTACAATTTCCTCCTGAATAAAGCCAGGGTGATGGGGGTCCAAGGCAGAAGCAGTTAGGGACCATCAGGTCAGCAGGGGAGAGCAGTTAGGGGCAAGATAAGGCCGGCTGGGGAGGGTTGTTAGGGCAAGATCAGGCCAGCAGAGGAGGGCAGTAGGGAGCAACCAGTCTGACAGGGGTGGGCAGTTGGGGGAAACCAGGCCAGCAGGCAGAGGTGGTTAGGGACAATCAGGCAGGCAGCAAGCGGTTAGGAGCCAAGGTCTCAGACTGGAAGAGGGATGCCCAACTGCCAGTTTTAAGAGGGTGCAAGCTGGGCTGAAGGACCCCCTACCTCATGCACAAATTTCATGCAGTGGGCCTCTAGTTTATAAAATAATGGCAAATGACATACTCTGAAAATTCATAGAAAATAACATACATATGACTTTACACAAATACATACACACACACACACACACACACACACAAAGCCCCCACAAACTACTCATCAGAAAAATGCAAATTGAGATAAAAAAGAAGACTTTCTACCATGTACCTTGAAAAAATGAAAACCTAAGCTAGTAATCAAATGATATAAAAATAATATTAAGAATATGCACCATTTTTCCTCTGGTAGGCATGTAAATTAAATTGTTAGAATAATTTTGGATACAAATTGGTATTATTTAACAAATTCAAAAGTATCAGGAATTATTGTACTTTATAGCTATACATGCAGGAGAAAATTCTGTCCATTGAGCAGTAAGTAGGTACAAAAATCAATACACCATTGTTAGCAAGAGCAGTGCATAAAATGGAAAGCAACCCAAATATCAGAATAGATAACTGAGAAAGTGATTGTAGTATACCATGTTACAGGAGTTCAGAGCCAAGTGAAGTCTAACTGTAGTTATAGAAAATCACATAGGTGCACTTTCAGTACTAATCTTCTAGTGACATAAGCAGTTCTCAGAAGATTATCATTTTTATGCGTTTCAAAAACAGGTACAAATAACTGGACAGGTGCACACATACGCATATATAACAACCAAAACCACTAAGGGGATGATGCACACACAAGCTGTCCAGGGAATTACTCCCACTATGGCAACATCAAACTGCCAGTGCAAAGAAGGTGCCAGAGAACAGAAAGAGATAAGCACCTTCCAATCTATTGTCTGAATGGGTTCACTTAGCTACAGAACACTGGAAGCTAAAGTCTGTCCCGCTGACTCTACTTCCTATGGTCAATAATTGTCCTTTCCTTTCGACTTGTCATGGAAACATCAGCTCCAACATTATCTGAAACCACCTGTCTATGTAGTGCAAGGACCCATCAGCCCCCATTTTTGTTGCACCTGTATGTGCTGAAAACATAATCACACCTCAGGCACTTTCTGTCTCTTTTCTTAACTTTTTTGACACTTCATTTTATAGTTTTTGCATTTTTTTTCAAATTCACATCAAGCTATTTTGCCCTAAATTTAATGTTGGCTCCAGCTTTGTTAGTTACATTTGATGTAATATAATTGTGATACTTTCAAAAATAGAAATCAGAAAAAAATGAGGTGCATATTCAAATGTATCCTAAAAATATGTCTCAAATGCTAATCATAGAGCACGTTCATGAGCCCCTGCTCAGACATGTAGAACTAGCACAGTGCCTTTCCCAAAGCAGAGGCTAACTTAGATTGAACAAACATGGAAATCTGGATCTCTGAAGGGTCTTATTTTTCTGCTACTTTTATAGCAGTTTTATTTAGGTATACAAAGAACAGCACACATCCAACACCTGTGAAACCACCACCACCATCAAGGTAATAAATACACCAACACCTCCAGAGTTTCCTATGTCCCTTTGTTGTCATGGTGTTTTTTGGTGAAGGAGAGAGAGAGAGAGAGAGAGAGAGAGAGAGAGAGAGAGAGAGAAAAGACTTAACATGAGATCCTCTATGGAGATTATCTGTCCCAGACATTTTGAAGTTTCATTGAATTCTTATGTATTCTTTGAAAATCTGATTGAAAACTCTGCATTGCAAATGATCAGACATGGAATTATCTCCTATGTGTATGGTATTTAATGTAATGTCAAAATATTTTATTATTTGTCCCTGCTTCCTGGGAGATATGTACTGAAGAATGTGATTTCTTAGGATCTTCAGAGCAAATGCCTAACTTTGGTATAGTTCTGTTTATGGACCTGTGCTTAGTTTCTCTCTACTTAACATACTATCTCCATGTTGTATTTTACCACCTACTGTTTACTCTTGAAAATTAAATTCCAAGTGGTGTGATTTTTGTCAACTAGACATTATCTTTATATTTTATGACTTGAGAGAGAAAAGAATTAGAACTCTGTCACCTGGGTGCAGTGACCAGATGACCCAGTTTTTAATAAGCTTCTGAATGTCAGATAGTGATTGATTCCACAGGGATTTTCTGTTCTGTGCATTTCACCTGTATTATTTTTCTTTTCTCCCTATTCTGGGTTTAGATACATTATACAAATGCAGACTTGAAACACTTTAAAACTAAGATTTATATAGAAAATATTTTAAAGTGAAATTTGATACTGTATTTAAGCAGATGTGATTACGTACAATATAAATGTGAATACATACATTACATCAAAGTGGAAATGCAGTAACATACACATGTTTTATGTAATCTGGTTCCTCATTTGTTTTGACAAAATGACATTGCAATTTTAATAACTCCTGCTTATCATTCATAATTAGTCACACCAGAGTAAGAAAAACTGGCTTCCTGATGAAAATAAATTTGTGAACCTATTAACTTTTTGATATGGAAATTCCTGGCTCACATTGGAAACATTTTAATCTAGCAGCAGTGCTACTTTAGGGACTAAGATGGAATTCTGAAATGCTATTTAAAATTATCTCCTTTAAAGACAATGTAATGATAGGTTATATGAGTTGAACATAATTCAGGTGCTGTGAATTTTCTTATTCGTTCACCCAACTATGTACTTTACCACAACCAAAATACTCAGTTGCTTAAGTATTGGAACTCTTTGATAGAATAAGAGAAATCTATTTAATATAAAATAACCAGAGGGAACTTCTCACTAGCTCTTTACTTTCAACATATGTCCACACTCTGCAAATTCATATTTATCTGTAAAATAGCAAAATAAAGAATTTTAACCTTAAAAGTTAAAATAGGCAACAGATAGAGGATGCTGAATCATTTACAGTTCTTGGTATATGGGCTGATGACTTTAAAATGCTGAATGCTCTGTAGGCAACAGGCATAAGTCAACGGTGGCCAGGGTTAGCAGATGCCTTGGTCAGTGAGTAGGTATTAAAAAACTGTAATATGTTATGGAATGAAACAACTCAGAATTTATTCATTCAAAAAATTAACAATTTAAGTAAAAAAGAAGAATGCTAAAAGCACACTGCTATCTATATAAATCATGTATAAGATACTAGGTTCAAACTTCCCAAGGGAATGTGGGTCATCACTGGAGGGACCACAGAAGTGCCACCTGGAGAAGCTATGACATGCAGAGGGTAAATACTAATAAAATAAATACATGACTCTTCCAGGAACAGAGCTATAAAGGCCCAGAGGCAAGAGAGTGCAGTGGTGTAGATACTGGCAAATAATTCTTCATGAGTGTTAGGTAGAGTATGAGGCAGAATGCCCAGAGATGAAAATGAGGGAGAGACAGGGACTGCTTGCTTGCATGATACCCTATAGACTTCTGGTTTCCTACTGATATTGACTGGGGGGCCACTTAAGGTTGTTCATTAATATGAAAACATTTCCTATTTGTGGTTTATAAAGATGACTTTGGCTAGTCATCTTTATAAAAGCAAAGCATTTCAGGCCCTGACACCTATCTAGGGAGAAAGGAGGGGCCAGGTCTGAGCTAAAGCAGAGGCAGTGGCTGGGGAGGGCAGTGGGCAATACACAGGAGAGAGGGGTTCCATGAGAGGACAGTGGATGGCAGGATTTAGCTGGATTTCCTCACTTACACAAGTGAACACTGATCTCTAAGACAGAAGGAAGGATAACAAGATAGAAACATTTAATCTCAATGGGAGGAATAATGGCCAGCTTTATCTTTGATATGTTACATGTCAGAGGATCTAACAAATTGGGGACAATCTGGCCCAACTTTTAGCTACTAGAGTGCCCTTCATCCTGTATTACAGCATGATGCAACAACATTTCTTAATCTTTATTCAAACTCCAGTAACTGATTAGATTCTGAGATAACAAGCAAGACTAACATCTCTTGCATTTGCTACCAGGTGTGACATACCATTCATCAACTTCAGAAAAGTGTGAATTCAATAGACAAGATTTTGAGAAAAAAGACTTCCATTTCCCTAAAAATAAACATAAAACATCTTCAACAATTAAAATATTCTACTGAATGAGGACATTTTATAATGAAACTAGAGGCCCCATGCACAAAATTTCTGCATGGTTAGGGTCCCTAGGCTAGGCCAGTGATCAGGGTCAATCAGGGCCTTCCTTCCAGCTGCCAGCCTGGGCCTTCCTTTGGTCTGCACATCCCTGGTGGTCATCTCACGTCATAGCGAGTGATCGAACTCTCTGTCTCCTAGTTGAACTCCTGAGAAGACACTTTGCATAGTATACACACACACACACACACACACACACACACACACACACACACACACATACTAGAGGCCTGGTGCATGAAATTCGTGCATGGGGGAGGGTGCCCCTCAGCCCAGCCTGCACTCTCTCCAATCTGGGACCCCTCAAGGGATCTCTGACTGCCCATTTAGGCCCGATCCTACCAGGACCCTTCTCACAATCCAGGACTGTTGGCTTCCAACTACTTGCCTGCCTGCCTTCCTGATTGCTCCTAACCCCTTCTACCTGCCAGCCTGATCAGCCCTGGCTGCCAGCGGTTCAGAGCAGAGAGGGATGAATAGGTGGGCCATGAAACTGTTCTGTCTGATACTACATTAATGGTACATTTGTCAAGATAATAAGATGTTCAACACAAAGAATGAACCCTAATGTAAAGTGCGGATTTTAGTTTTGTTAATAATGTGTTGATAAAGGCTCATCAATTGTAATAAATGTATCACATTAATTTAAGATGCTAATAATAAAAGAAGTTTTAATGTGGTGTGGTCAGGCCTCAGGTGGCAGGATGGATCTGGACCCGCTGCTGGGTCCTGAGTGGCCATTGGGACTCCCGCTGCAGCTGCAGGTTTGCCAGGGCAGGACCTCGGGGTGGGGTGGCGGCGTGGGTCTGGACCCCCTGCTGGCCCTGGGGCTACGATTGGACCCCCATCGGCTCAGCAGCCACCTGGGCCTGCTGGAGCCACCCCTCACCTCGTGTGCACCTCGGCCCCACCTCCTGCCTCCCATTCCTGATTGGCTGGTAGCATAGCAAAGGTATGGTCAAATTTTCATATTACTCTTTTATTAGATTGGAGATATATATATACACATACTACTGGCCTGGTGCACAAAATTTGTGCACAGGGAAGGGTGGCAGGGATGTCCCTCAGCCTAGCTGCACCATCTCTAATCTGGGACACTTTGAAGGATGTCCGACTGCCCCGTTAGTCAGGCCTAAACGGGACAGTCAGACATCCTTCTCACAATCCAGGACTGCTGCCTCCAAACTGCTTACCTGCCTGCCTCCCTGATTGCCCCTAACCACTTCTGCCTGCCAGCCTAATCACCCCCTAACCACTACCCTGCTAGCCTAATTGATGTTTAACTGCTCCCCTGCCAGCCTGCTTGCCCCCAACTTCCCTCCTCTGCTAGCCTGGTCACTCCTAACTGCTTTCCCCTGGAGGCTTGATAGTCCCCAACTGCCCTTCCTTGTAGGCCTGCTCCCTCCCAACTGCCATCCCCTGCTGGCCTGATCACCCACAGCTTCCCTCCCATGCAGGCCTGGAAGCTCTTAACTGCCCTCCCCTGCTGGCCATCTTGTGATGGTCATCTTGTTCCACATGGGGACAGAATCTTTGATCACATGGGGGCAGCCCTCTTGTGTGTTGTAGTGATGGTCAATCTGTGAATTACTATTTTATTAGATAGGATTCAAATTTTAGTGGCCATAAAGTTTTGTTGGGATACAGCCATCCCATTCTTCTGGGCTTTGCATGCTAGGACTGCAGAAGTTGAGTATTCAAGGCCATGTGTAGCCAACAAAAATTGAGCTGCACTCTGGCTCCTTACAGCAATGGCATTTGGCCCCTGCCCTAGATAAATTCTGGGGTGTTACTACGTGAAATGTGCATACTGTAAAATATAGGCTTATAAAATGAAAACATTTTAATTCAGTGTTCATAGTCATTTTAAAGGGCACTTTTATTTGTAGTCCCCTTCACTCCCCACCCCCCATCCATCTCCTCACTTCCTTCAGCCGCCCTCCTTCCTGTTGCCTCTGCAGTTCCTCCTGAG